>CADCXT010002140.1:0-1200000 GCA_902806775.1 Microtus agrestis | reverse complement strand
TGCTTATTGACTGTTTTGTTACTACATATCTTTTGAAACCATGTGCATGTCTGGAATGTGCAGAAGTCAGAAGATATCATCAGTTCCCCTATAACTGGAGTTATACTTGGTTGTGATCCACCATGCGGTATTTCTAACTGCTGAGCTACCTCTATATCTTCCTTTTAATGACAGGGTGTCTTGTTCAGCCTGGAAATCACTGAGTTGACTACACTCTCAGGCCACAATGCACAAAGATCCTTGTGTCTCTGTCCCATGAGTGCTAAGATTAAAGGTCTCTTGTGTGAGTTCTTAACAGTTCATTTCATTGAAACAGTACCAGTAATTGGTAAAATTAACAAATGTTTTAGACTGTGCTATGTGCCCAAAACTCATTTTTTGAAATCCTGTACCTAAGCACCTTAAAATGATACATATTTCTCATGGGTAAACTGGAGATGAGTAATAAAGGTTAAATGAGGTCTCCAGGTTAAATTAGGTAGACACTAACTCAAACAGTGCAGCTAATCTACTAAGAAGGTGGAGCTGGAACTGGGGGTGGCTGCACATGACTTTGATCTCATGATTTAATTTTAGGGGCAGAGGCAGGTAGACTTCTACTAGTTCGGTGGAAGATGGATAAATCTAGTGACTTCCAAGTCAGCAAGGGCTGCAAGCAGAGACAGTGACTCAAAACCAAACAACAAGCTAAAAGAAGACACACACACACACACACGCTAACACATAAACACATACACACTCACACAAACACACACGACAACAATGAAATGAGAGCACCCTGTAAGGATATTCTCTTCCAAGACCTCACACAGCATCAACTCTGGTGAAAACTTGGCTTTGCTTTCCAACTTTCAGAATGGTAAAGGAATAATTTCTGTAGCTGAAATAGTAGGGAATGTGGTGGTCCATTGCCACTAAACTTCTGGGAATAATCCCACTAATACAAAGCAAGAAGAAAGTCACAAAAGAACATCTGCCATGCTATTCCAATTATAGGACGTTTGAAATCATCAGTGTTAGCAACAGCTAGGGTTCTAACTACACAACAACTAGAAGCTTGTGGAAGCAATTTATGCCTGTTTCTTGATAAGGAGACAAGGATGTGCAGCATTTGATAGAGGAGAATTCTTCTGCATTCTAATTATCGGTAGCATGCTTGTCTTTTAGGATAAAACATTTACCTAACAATATCTATTAGCAGAGCTCTGGCTGGTGTTCCATGGGACAACAAGGACAGTACAGTGTGGGGGTTTGTCTTATAATAGCCCCAAAGTCACATATATTTAAATGATTTCTTCCTACCTGGTAGATGTTGAAGATGGATAGGGAGGTGGAACATTGTGGCATGAGAGGTTTCAATGTGGGTTGTCTTTGAATGTTCAGACTCACTCACCTGGCCCACTCTCCACCTCACTGCCTGCCTGCTGCCTGTAGATCAGAATGGAAACTCTCAGCTACTGCCTGGCACCATGCTTCCTGCCATGATGGTCATGAACTAAGTAAGTCCCCAATTAAAGCCTTTTCGTTTAGAAGTTGCCTTGGTCATGGTGTCTCTTCAGAGCAGTGTGACGGTAACTAAGACAATGGAGAAATACAGGAGGCTCAAAATTACCTTTGGTCCCTCAGATTCCAGATCCACATGTCCTTACCTTTTTTGTCTGCAAACTGTCCCTCGGGGCAGGGACTGCAATCAAAACAGCATTGGGGCGCTCCCAGCCTGGGCATTTGGCTGAACCCTGGAAGGCAGCTTTCACTGCAGACAGAGGTGGGCACCTAGTAACAGTGAGCATAGTGTCACTGGTGACTCTTTAGGGATACGGATGCTTGACCTCACCCTAAAAACCAGAACAGGAAAATTCCCCCTCAGCCCACTAGATGAGATGCCTTTCAAAAAACATGTCTATCTGAGCAGATGCCAGACTTGAAAACTTAAGAACAATGGGAATGGGTTTTTGATCCTACTGCACGTTCTGGCTTTGGAGGAGCCTAGGCAGTTTGGATGTTCACCTTACTAGACCTGGATGGAGGTGGGAGGTCCTTGGACTCCCCACAGGGCAGGGAACCCTGATTGCTCTTTGGGCTGTTGAAAGAGGGGGTCTTGACTGGGGGAGGGGGGAATGGGAGGCGGAGGTGGGGAAGAGACAGAAATCTTTAATAAATGAATAAAAAATAAATAAATAAAAAAATAAAAAAAAAGAAAAGTGACTTTGAGTGTAATAAACAGAGCTACATGTGATTTACTTGGCTAAGCGATTAAATACATAGCAAAAAAGTTTGATGTGTTGTCTTTCCAGTCTCTCTGGGGCTTCTGCATCAACAATTGAAGATATGGGGGCAGGAGAAAAGGCACCTAGGTTAAAACTACAGACTGTTCTTCCAGAAGATCAGGGTTCAATTCCCACCACCAGTATAGCAGCTCACACTGTAACTCCAGTTCCAAAGGATCCACTGCCCTCCTCTGGCCTGCACAGACACCAGTACACAAATATAGGTGCAGGGAAACATGCATACATGCAAAATAAAATTTAAACAATAATTTGGGTATTGACAGCCACTACAAAAGTTCACATAGCCTGGCATGATTTTCTTGATGCCTTCAGATTTCTTCATTTTCACAAACTCAAGACAGCCCTGTGGTTATCTCATGGACTCCATTTCTAACTCAAAAGATGTAGTTGTCTCTTTTCCTTTTCTCTATCTCCCTCTGTGAAGCTGTTGAGATTTACAGTTTGACTGCCCTGGTGTGATTCATTTAAACTCTCATAACAAAGTATCGTCCAACTTCAGTAAGCAGAATTGCAGTTACTGACTCACTGAACACAAACAAACAAGCAGAGGAGAGAGAGAGAGAGAGAGAGAGAGAGAGAGAGAGAGAGAGAGAGAGAGAGAGAGAGAGAGAGAGAGAGAGAGACTCACACATTCACAGCACAATCAGTGGCCCTCTCATTTACCTGGGATTGCCAAGGATGACTCAGTTTATCTTAGCATAGCTCTACCTCCAGGCAAGGATTATGAAGAAGGAAGTGTGGGGTGCTGACCCTTCCCAGATCAAGACCATTGAAAAGTTCTTCAAAAGAGGCCTGAAAACACATAGTATGTGACTTTCTTTCATGCTTGAGAAATCCAAGAACGGGAATCTCATTCTCATGTGGAAAACCTTAAGGCCACCATTGACTAAAGAGGCCACCAGAACAAAGTTAGACAAAGTTGGAGAGGAGGGGACTCTTTCTTCACTGGCACAGGACAGGGAGCTGAGCCGTTTCTATGTACCAGACTCCACACATAGACATAACTAACACAGCACTGTTTCTAATTTTGTTAATAAAAAGCAGGGTTTGAATCTCAAATGTTAACCAAAGCCTCTTGTGTTGGACCACTGGTCACCTGACTGTGGGTATGTAAAGAATGATTGAATATTGATGCTACAGTAGTTTCAATGTAATTGGCCAAAATAAGCACATACGGAGAGGCACTATAGGGGATTTGACTTTGTTAAAAGAAGTGTGTCATTGTGGGTGTGGATTTGGGGTTTCATATGTGCTCAAGCCACACCCAGGGACCCAGTTCACCTCTTGTAGCCTATGTGTCAAGATTTAGGACTTTCAGTTTCTTCTCCAGGACCATGCCTGCCTGCATGCCACCATGTTGCACCAAGATGATAATGAATTAATCTCTGAAAATGGAAGCCACCACAATGAAGTGTTTTTCCTTTCAAGGAGATGTTGGTGTCATAGTATCTCTTCATAGCAACAGAAACCTTAACTAAGACAGAAGCTGGTACCTGAAAATTGGGTATTGAAGTGATAGCCTTGATAAAGCTTCTGCTTCAATAAACATGGACCATGGGACAGTGGATTAGAAAAGCAGTAGAAAATTTTAAGTGATGCTTAATGCTACTATTGCCATACTACTAGGAGCATGGAAGACTAAGGGGCTGAGTGTGATTAGATAAACTGTTGACAGGGCTCAAGAAGTTTCAGAAGAAAGGAATATTAATGTATTGCTTAGAGATTGTTCTTGGGATATTAAGGTGAAGAGTGTGGCTGCTGTTTGCACTAGTCCACAGAGTCTACCTGAGGTTAAATTGAAGAGTTTTGGATTAATTTCATTGGCAGTAAAAATAAAATCTGAAAACAGCATAATATAGACCCTGTCATGTGGCTATTAGTATTAACTCTAATGAAAATTTCTAATGAAAAGGAGCAAGCTGAGCAAGGAAAAAACAAAATGTAAAATTTGAAGAGAAAAGGAATATCATGACCTGTCATAGAGCTAAATCCTGTGTTCAATGTAATAAACAGATTAAGAAATGGAATAAAGTGAATGGGGGAACACAGGGCAAGATCTCACCTAGACAAACATCTAAATAGCAAAAATAAATTAAAGAAAGGCTTAGGGCCAGGCATAATGGTGTATATCTTTAATTTCAGAACTTAGAAAGCAGAGGTGGCAGATCTCTGAGTTTGAGGCCAGCCTAGTCTACAGATCCAATCTTAGGCCACTCAAACTTAGGCATCCATCAGAATGGAACCATCAGAAACATAAAGATGATAAAGATGTACTTGAATGAAGGGCCCAACTGCAGTAAGCAACAGAAATTGGCAGTTTGGCCATGTGGTTCTGGCATTAAGGATAGCAGAGAGAGGTTATGGAGTTTGCCTCTAAGACTAAAGAAAGCCGATGAGGCATGTGGTAGAAGAGTCCCTGGATGACCTTCAGCTAAAGGTGAAGCCTGAATTGCTTTGGAGACCCCAGGATGTTAGAGTTGCCAGAGCCATAGGAAACCTGTTGAGGAAAGCTGCTAACAAGGAGTGGAACCAGCCCAAGACAGACAAGATTGTTGTCGTCAACAAAGCTAAAAATAGTTGGAGTTCTGCAGAGCATTTTAACATCTTGCATGAAGATACAAAGTTTGCCCAGCTAGTTTTCCATCTTGCTTTGGTCCAGTATTACTTTTCTATGCTCCCTTTTAACATTTTTGAACAGTAATGTATATCTTGTCATTACATACTGGAAGAATGTGACCTGTTTTCTAACGTTGATTTTATATGAGATTACAGTTAAGAGATTGCACTAATTTCAGAAGAGACCGAATTTTGGATTTTTAAACATGTTTCAACTGGGATAAACAGTGAGAACTTTGGACAATGGGCTAAATGCAGTTTTTATTATAATATTGTCACAAGCTTAGAAGATCAGGATATGGAATGTGGTGGTTAGAATGTAAATGGCCCAAATAAACTCATAGAAAGAGGAAATATTAGGAAGTATGGCTAAGTTGGAGAAGGTGTGGCCTTGTTGGAGGAATTATATCATTGTGGGGGTGAGCCTTCGGGTATCATATATGCTCAAGTCATCCCAAGTGACATAGTTCACTTCCTGTGCCTACATGTCAAGTTGTAGAACTCTCGGCTCCTTTCTCCAGCATGATATCAGCCTATATGCCACCATGTCCCATAAGAATGATTTTAAACTAAAGAAACCTCTGAAAATGTAAGCCACCTCATTAAATGCTTTTCCTTTATAAGAGGTGCCTGGCTGTGGTGTCTCTTGATACTAAAAGAAACCCTAAGTAAGAGAATGCCTCTGACAAGATCAATGGATTAATTCCTCAATGGATTCGCAATCTGATTTATTATTATACATATTAGAAATAAAACATGGGACTAGATTTGGGGCAGTGGGACATGGAGGCTATGCATTGGTAAGATGTAACTTGTTTACCTGTCTAATCTATCAAGATCCCTGCCACCTCACATCCTGAACCACATGCCCTCATCAGCAAATTCTCCCACCACACATGTCTGCTGCTCTGCATGACACAATGCCTCAATCACACACATTCAAAGCAACTGATACATCTGACCCTGAATCTTTCAAACCATGAGATGATTAAAACTTTTCCTCACTTCTCAGGTATTTGTCATTGTGGCTGAAATAAACTAACACAGTAAGTAAACTGATGGTCTATGGAAAGGTAGTTAACTGAGATATCATTATCTTCCTATTCTCAGAGCAGGTCCTGAACACAGACACTGAATATATTTCCAAGGGAGCACCAACTACAGATTCTCATTGTATTTGTACATCTTGTTTGTTAAAACCTTCCCCCATTTCCATAAGTGTGGGTCGTGTGAATATGTATGAATGCATTTGTACATCAATGTGGACTCATGTTCATGTATAAACAAGCACATGTGGAGGCCCAAGGTTAATGTTGGGAATCATCCTCAATTGTTCTGCACTGTGTTCACTGAGGCAGAGGCTCAAAGGAAAACGCAGAGTTCACTGATACGGCTAGTCTTACTGGTCAGTTTTCTGTGGGCATCTCCTTGTTTCCATCCTCCAGAGATGAAATTACAGGTGAGACCCACTGCCCACTCAGCATGTACAAGTGTTCTGGAGATCCAAAGTCTGGATCTTGAACATGCATACAAAACAATTTGACCACCGAGAAATCTCCCAACCCCACCTTTTATATTTTCCTTTTTGCTTGTGAATCAATATCATTCAGAGAAAGATCTCTAATGAGATAAACAGCATAGCCAGTTATAACTGACTGACCCAATCCAGAGACTCATCAACTTGGTGCCGAAGTAGCAATGAAGACTCCTGAACTGAAATTTCCCTGTGACTTTAACACACTAGGATAAGTTCATCTCTGCATTCAGGAAACTCACTTGAATTTCCTCCTTCAAATGGACCATCATTTTGTTCCCCAAAGAGACTTGAGGGTCTATCATTCCTACATGGACTGAACGGAATACACCCTCAGTAGTCTTCTGTCCTTGGAATATGTCAAAGTGTGTCACCAAATCTCCATTGGAATCAAATATAATTTCACTTCCATCGGGAGTCTTGAAGTGCACATTCCTAAGAGCTTGAAGCAGCTGAGGAAAGAAGGGAGACATTTTAGACCAGCCAGGGGCAGTCTGGAGTCTTGTCCAAAATGCCACATTCCATTCACCTCTGCAGTGAGACAGAGTCACTCCAACCAAGGATTGGCACCATTGGGCATATGGGAGGTCAAGTATGTGTGATATATTCAGGAACTCACAAATATGTTGCTCTCTCTCTTTCTCTATCTCTCTGTGTATGTGTGTGTGGTGTGTCTGTGTGTGTGTGTGTGTCTGTATTACTGTATGTGTGTGTGTGTCTGTGTAGATCACTCTAACCATGTTGCTAACACAGATAAGAATAATGGTCTAATATAAGTTAAAAGAGTTAATAAGATGCCTGAGCAAATGAGCCAATGAATTTATAGTTAAGGTAGACATCTGTGTGATTTCTTTGGGACGTAACAGTAGTGAGAACCTGGCAGGATGAAAGTCAGACAATAAATGGTGCCCAACATGTGAACAACTGCATCCACATAAAGCCTGAAAGAGCACAGGAAGTAATTCTAGACATAAAATAATAGAGTTAATCATGTCTTACTGATAGCAGGATTTTCTCAGGTGGGCTCTGCTTGTTAGAGGCAAGCGCGCCCATTTAAGATAGGCTTCCTGACTCAGCTTATCTGAAAAAGCTTGCAGCTCTTTAAAGAGGTCCTGCCATGAAACACTTAAATGGTGTGGATGAAAAGCTGACCGCATGCTTTCTGCTGGTGGCAGGAACCTTGAAACGCCATAGAGTCTTGGCAATAAACATGGCCAAAGCCAGTACATCCACAATGAGGCTAGAATCTCATAAAGCTAAGGAATGGGCTGGATCCAGGCGTCAAAGCCATGGCTTTAATCCTACCAATATTGCTTAGCAAATTAAAGACTCATATGGTCAGAAAAAGAGAGAGAGATACAGAGATTCAAAGAAAAAGAAAACCTCTAAATGGTTTACAGTGTGTTAAAAAATAAATGCAGGCTTGGGAGAAAAGGTTAAAGTCTTTAAAATAAGAAAGAAAGAGTACTTGGGTGTGGTGCTACACACCTTTTATCCCAACATTTGAGAGACAGAGGCAGGGAGAACTCTGTGACCTCAAGGCATGGTTGCATATGCCTTTAACCCAAAGCTTGAGAGACAGAGGCAGACACATCTCTGTGAATTCAAGGTGTGGTAGCACACACCTTTGATCCAAGCACTTGGGAGGAAGAGGAAAGTGGATCTCTGTGAGTTCAAGGACAGCCTGATCTACATTGAGACTTTCAGGACAGTCAAAGATACACAGAGAATCTGTCTCAAAAAGCAAAATATTAAAAATAAAGATAAAAGAAATAGAGGTTAAAATAAAGCCACACAAAGATGAAAAATACACAGAGATTTTGGATACTGTATGTTATTATGCTCTCTTTAAATTGTTTGAATGCTGAGGAAGGAGCAACAGCTGCTAAAAGATATTTGATTATAAATGCTGCTGAATTAATTCAAGATAGTTTTTGAAAATACCTTGACTTAAAAATTGAAGGCAGTGGGGAAGAGACAGAAATCTTTAATAAATAAATAAATAGAAAAAAATGAAGGCAAAAGGTATGTTACTTTGGAGAAGAGATTTTGCTTTTGTTTCCACAGGAAATGAGAGGATGAGGATTCATTCTGAGTTAAGAAAAATCAGGTTTGATCAAGAAAGACCACCTGAGAAATCTCCAGTAGGACCAGATGGCTCAGATGTCTGAGTTCAACATCCAGAACAGATTCAAGACTTCTCCTTGAGATGATCAAGACTCACAGGATACTCCAGTCAGGACTCAGTCACAATACTAAATTTTCTTTAGGTCCCCATAAGATTATCAGCACCTGAGGAGTTCCATATGGACGGGAATGTTTCCTGCTTCTACACTGAGGAGCTACACCCAGAGAGTCAGTCACAGTAAAGACTGGACCAAGACACCAGGCCTCTCCTGGCTCCATTTGAAGGAAGAGATGGGAAGGCGCCAATGCAAGAATTCCTCCAACAACCTGAAAGGCAACATGACATCACCAGAATCCAGGGATCCAGAAATAAGAAGAATTGTACATCCTACTCCAGAAGAATTAGAAGAAATCGACTCAAAAATGAATTTTATGAAAATAATAGAGGACCTTAAACAGGGGATTGAAAACTGCCATAAACAATTAGAGATTACAAGATTATCAGCACCACCCACCAGCAGGAAGTAGCCTGAAAAACTACACCCACATTCCAAAAAAAAAGGACTATGTATGTCCTTGGGGTTTTTTTTAAAAGAGAGAGAGAGAAGTGGTAAGGGACAATTGTCTATATTCTGTCAATGATGTGTTAAATAAGAACTGTTTGGCCAGTAGCCAGGATGGAAGTATAGTCGTGACAACCAGACAGGAAGTAGAGGCAGATCAAGGAGAACAGGAGAATTCTGGGAAGAGGGAAACTCCCTCTGTAGTCCTGTCCAGTACAGAAGAAACAAAATGTGACTACGACACTGAAAAAGGTATTGAGCCATATGGCGAAAACAGATAAGAATAGTGGGCTATTATAATTTATAAACGTTAATAAGAAGCCTGACCTAATGGGTTAAACACTTTATAGTTAATGTAGACCTCTGTGTGATTTCTTTGGGACTTAATGATTGTGAGAAGCAGGCCAGTCAGAAACTCAGAAAACTCACACTGTATAAACAGAGGACACCTTTCAAGAATGTTCTCTCCTTCTGCTGCCATGTGGGATTTGGGAATCCAATTAATGCTTGAGGACAAGTCCTTTGCCCACAGAGCCATAATGTGGTTTCTGCTACAGGGTCTCATTTAGCTGTGCAGTATTGTCCTCAGTCTTCCCATCACACTCAGAAGACTCCAAACTCTAGGATGTCCTCCACAGACTAGGCTCAGCTCACCTAGACTGCCCACTGACTCCAACCAGTCTCCCACAGTTCATCAGTCCTACCCCTGTGGCTCTTCTGTTTGTCTCCATTCACGGTCCTGACATGCTGGACCTGCCATCTGCAATGCTATCATTTTTGCCCATGGTGAGACTTCTCATCCTCTTGTCTGGAACTCAGATACTTGCTGACAGAGAAAACTACCCCAGCCTTTCACTTCTCTTCACTTGTTCATACTCAGTCTACTTTATATCCTCATCATTAAGTATTCACAGACAGCTTGATATTTACCTGTTTTAATTTTGTGATGAAATCTTCCTTAGTAGTCCAGATTGGCCTCAACATTCTGTGTCCTAGCGTGATAAACATGGGCCTCCAAGCCTGACCTTCTGCAAATTGTAATCTGTCACCCCCAGTCAAATGACAAAAATTATCACTGTTCCTCCTGTTTACAACCATATATATGTTCACCAGGCACACAGTATATACTCAGGTTATCTGAGTGATGGTAATGAAAACACACCTCCTCTTTGACCACCGTTCTCACTGTGTACCTCATCAGTGAGCAACATGTCTTCCAGGGGTCCTCTTATATATCTTGAACTAAGATACCCTGAGCAGCTACAAAAAGATGGATAGATAATAGATAGATAGATAGATAGATAGATAGATAGATAGATAGATAGATAGATAGATAGATAGATAGATAGATAGATGATGGATAGATGGATGAGGTGGATGATGAATAGGTGGATGCATGGATGGATAGATGGATCGATGGATGGATCGATGGAAATACAAAGAGATAGGCAGGTGGACAGATAGACAAAGACTCAGGGGAAAATGACCAACATACATTACATACATGTATGAAATTATCAATAATATTTAAATAGAATAATAAGTAAGGGGTTTAGATATGGCTCAGTGATTAAAGCATTTGTCATAAGCCTGAGGATCAGACTTCAAAACACAGAACCCATCTAAATTTCAGATTGATGTATCAGCCATTCTGTAATTACATTCTCAGAAGGAGGAGACAGGAGATGCATGAAAAAGCTGACTACCGAGACTAGCCACATCAGCAAGTTCTGGAATTGAGTGAGAAACCATGCCCCAAAAAATAAGATGGAAGAATGATTGAAAGGTGATTCCTTGTCATCCTCAGATATTCCCACAAGTATGTACAAGTGAGTGCACATCCGACCCACATGTGCCTCCACGCCCACAAACATGTGCCCATATACATGTACCATACACGAAAAAATGAAAAATAAATGGCATTTGATATCTGCTTGAAATTCTGATTTGCAGCACATCTATACTAAAAGTCATCCACTGTTTATCAAAGCTTAAATTTGGGGTATTAAAAACTCTATGATGTGAGATGCCCTTCTGTATGCATTGAATATGTATTGATTTTATTGGTTGACGAAAAAGCTACTTTGGCCTATGGCCAGGCAGAATATAGTCAGTCAGGAAACCCAAGCTAAATACAGGAAGAAAGAAGGAAGAATGCAGACAGATGCTAGCAGCTGACAAAGCAGCAAGATGTGAAGTCAAGCCACAAACTCATGGTAAAATATAAAATAATAGATATGGGTTTATTTAAAAATAAGAGCTAGTTAATAATAAGGTTAAGCTGATAGATCAAAATTTATAATTAATATAAGCCTCTGAGAGTTTATTCAGGAACTGATGGAAAGAAAAAAAACTTCACTTACCTGTTTACTGTTTTGTGAAATACTAATTTTACTAGGCATCCTGATGGTGCTAAATCAGGCAACCCACAGGAACTGGACTCTTCTGAGAAGAAATTCAGATGGCCAAAAGACACTTAAGATCATGCTCAACCTACTTAGCGATCAGGGAATGCAAATCAAAACAACATTGAGATACCATCTTACACCTGTCAGAATGGCTAAAATCAAAAACACCAATGATAGCCTTTGCTGGAGAGGTTGTGGAGTAAGGGGTACACTCATCCATTGCTGGTGGGAATGCAAACTTGTGCAACCACTTTGAAAATCAGTGTGGCGATTTCTCAGGAAATTCAGAATCAACCCACTCCAAGACCCAGTAATACCACTCTTGGGAAAATACCCAAGAGGTGCCCTATCATATGACAAAAGCATTTGTTCAACTATGTTCATAGCAGCATTACTTGTAATAGCCAGAACCTGGAAACAACCTATATGCCCTTCCACGGAAGAATGGGTGAATAAAGTGTGGAATATATATTATTTACCATACTACTCAGCGGTAAAAAAACAATGACATCGTGAATTTTACATGCAAATGGATGGAAATAGAAAACACTATCCTGAGTGAGGTAAGCCAGACCCAAAAAGATGAACATGGGATGTACTCACTCATAAATGGTTTCTAGCTATAAATAAAGGACATTGAGCCTATAATTTGTGATCCTAGAGAAGCTAAATAAGAAGGTAAACCCAAAGAAAAACATACAGTCATCCTACTGGATATGGGAAGTAGACAAGATTGCCGGGCAAAAACTGGAAACTTGGAGTTGAGGAGGGATGGGGATAAGGGGAAATGAGGTGAGAAAAGTGAGAAGGGGAGGATGGGGGGAACTTGGGGCAGTGGGATGGTTGGGATAAAGGAAGGGTGGATATGGGAGCAGGGAAATATATCTCCTACTTAAGGGAGCCATCTTAGGGTTGGCAAGATACTTGACTCTAGAGGGGCTCGTAGGTGTACAAGGAGATGTCCCCAGCTAGTACCTTGGGCAACTGAGGAGAGGAAACCTGAAATGACACTATCCTATAGCCATACCGATGAATATCTTGCATATCACCTTAGAACCTTCATCTGGCGATGGATGGAGATAGAGACAGAGATCTACATTGGAGCACCAGACTGAACTCCCAAGGTCCAAATGAAAAGCAGAAGGAGGGAGAACATGAGCGAGGAAGTCAGGACCTTGATGGGTGTGTCTACCCACTGTAACAGTGGGGCTGATATAATGGGAGCTCACCAAGGCCAACTGGACTGGGACTGAATAAGCATGGGATAAAACTGGACTCTCTGAACATGGCGGACAATGAAGGCTGATGAGAAGCCAAGGACAATGGCACTAGGTTTTGATCCTTCTGCATGAACTGGCATTGTGGGAGCCTAGCCTGTTTAGATGCTCACCTTCCTAGACCTGGATGGAGGGGGGAGGACTGTGGACTTCCCACAGGGCAGAGAGTCCGGACTGCTCTTCAGACTTGAGAGGGAGGGGGAATGGAGTGGGGGAAGAGAGATAGGAGTGGGGAGAGGGGGAAAGAAATGGGAGGCAGAAATTTTATTAACAAGAAAATTAAAAAAGAAAAAGAAAATAAATAAAAGTAAGAGCTAGTTAATAATAAGGTTAAGCTAATAGATCAAACTTTTATAATTAATATAAACCTCTGAGGGTTTATTCAGGAACTGCTGGACAGGAAAAAAACACTTACATATTTACTGTTATGTGAAATACTAATTTTACTAGGCTTCCTGTTTCGGTTAAATCAGGCGACCCACAGGAACGGGACTGTTCTGGGATCCCACACATGGCAGGGATTCCTTGGCCACTATTCCTTCTAAGAAGCCTCTCAGTAACAAGTATGAAACATCCTTGCTAAAGTGTACAGTCAGCTGCACCTCTATAGCTTAGTCAGAGACAATGTCCTCTTCCCCAACCATCCCGGAGTCACGGACTGGACACATATCTCTCTCACCTGCCAGGGCTGGAAGTCCTGGGAATCTGTACTTTTCCCATCTTGCTGTCCACTGGTTATCATGTCTTGCAGGGCATGGGCAATGCTGTAGACAGCTGTGTAAGCAGCATCAATTTGACTCGCTTCTGGAAAAGGATACTGCTTGTTTATCAGACTCTCATTCCCTGAGCACAGCTGGACACCCTCTGTCACTGGGCTGCTCTGGTGGGGCCATGTGCAATCAAAGGTGATCTCCCAAAACTTCTTTATAAACATGTCTTCTGGAGTCTGGCTGGGGCATAGGTTAGCAAGGAACTCTGGGAAGCCAGTAGCCCTGCTGCTGTGATACAGAAGGCCAAATGTACCGAACAATACCAGGGAAATTCCTGGAATAGACAGGGCAAGTGCCATGTGCGTACTGTCCTTGCTGACCCAGACCTGCCCTGAGACAGGGACACCCAGTAGACCACGAAGAATGATTTGGATATTAGAATTACTTAGGAAAACTAGAATAACCCTGGCTGTGCATTTCTGCATCTTCTGGACAATCTCTCCAATCTTCCCCATGGACTCATGGGAAGGGACATGGAGGGTGAACTCAATGCACACACCAGCTGGACTCAGCTCCTGATTGGCCAGAGAGCTGGCCTGCTGCCCAAAGTCATCATCATGGGCCAGAATGATCACCCAGGACCACTGAAAGTGAATGATCAGCTGGGTCACTGCACGGCAAGATGTGAGGTCACTAGTCACGGTCCGAAGGAAAGATGGGAACTGGATCTTGTCACTGAGGCTGGGTAGTGAGGATGAGTAACTAATCTGTCAAAGAAAAACCAGACAATAGAAGGGTGAATGAGACTGGGACTTCTGCATAGGCTGATGATCTGGTTTAAAGGTGGGAAGGAGAGGGCTAGAGACATGGCTCAGCAGTTCAGAGCCCTTGTTCTTCTTGTAGAAAGCCCAAGTTGAAGTCCCAGCACACACCAGGTGGCTCACATCTCCCTATAACTCCAGATCCAGCAAATCTGATATCCTTTTCTGGCTTTCTCCTACAACTATAGCACATATATAAACATATATATATTAATAAATGTATATTAATTTTAAAACGCAAATAATTTTTAAGAAAGGAATTGAGCATCCTGTATTGTGATGGTCCTACAAGCAGTTGGGCCTCTCACTGGCTGCTGATCCCAGAAACAGCCCTTCGGCTTCAGGAATGAAGCTCAAAACTTCAATGAATGAGGCCTTACCTGCTCTCCTCTAGTATCTGTCCTTCACCTACATCCTCATATGTGGTTCCTGCACCTCAGTTAGGATTAGTGTGACTCTCTGGTTAGCACACAGCTGTGATGTTGTTCTTTTTCATTTTCGTGTGTGTGTGTGTGTGTGTGTGTGTGTGTGTGTGTGTGTGTGTGTGTGTGTGTGTGTTGTCTGGCAGTACATGTGTAGAGGTCAGTGAACAAATTGTGGGGACTAGTTCTCTTCCACCACATGAGTTCCAGGGGTTCAAACTCAAGTTGTCAGGCTTGGTTAGCATCTTTACACCATCAGCCATCTTGCTGTCCCTAGTAGGAACAAATGGGTCCCAGGTAGAACCAACAGGCACAAACAATGATCAGCTCTTATCACACCACCATTGTGAGTCTTTCCAGCTTCCACACAAACAGGAACCTGATTTGTCAAGTTGTTGAGGAAGAGGTGATACCATGTTTTCAAAAGAGAGATTTCTAGAAGATGTGATAACTGGGGATCTGTGTCTGTGTTTGTTTTGAGGGACACAGAATGTTGCTTCTCAGCATCGGGGTATGAGTGCTAAACCTTCTCCTGCCACTACAAGATGTGGAAAAGACTTATTGTCTTAACACAGAGGCCCTAGTGGTTCATATGCAGGGATGAGGCTGACTCAGTCTCATTCGTGTGGTCATGACAGCCTATGCAATAAAATAGAAGATATTCAGTAAGTTTTGATTACAGACAAACAATGATCATTTTTGTATAAACTTACTCCATTAAAAACATTAAGAACTAATAACAAATTATAGTTTATGGAAATTTAAAGTTAGACTATAAATAATTCAATCTTTCCTTAATATTCAAATTTGTATTATTTTCCATGCATGAGTGTTTTGACTGTATGTATACATGATTGTGCACCACAGGTGTGTCTGGTGCTGTTGGAGAACAGAAGGACTTCCATTAATGGAAAAGGAGTTACAGATACTTATGAGCCAACATGTGGGTGCTGGCAATTGAAAGGGGGTCCACTAGAAGAACAGACAGTGCTCTTAACCTCTGAACAATTTCTCCAATTCCTGAAACTGAAATTTAACTGAACCTTATCAGGTACCCCAACGAGTTTAAAAATTAGAAGCTCTTGAGGTGTGTTTAATATATTAATTTTCTGTTCAGGACACGATAGAGCATGGCACTTAGGATTCAGAAGAAAGAGGGAAACAGAAGTTCAAGCCTGGGCTACATGGAAAGTTGCTGTCTCAACACAAACACACACACATAAACACACACATACACACATACATACACTCACACACACACACACACACACACATAAACCTGAAATAACATAAATGAATCTTTCTTTTGTACATGACACTATACACAGAGTAAGAAATGGAGACTTTAATCATTAAAATACGCCAAATTGTGATGGGACGGATATATGCTTAAAGGTTAAAATCACCGGTTGAAAAATCCTGAGAATAGAGCTCAGATCCCAGTACCCACATAACAAGATAGGCATCCCGTTAATGGCTACAACATCAGCTCAAAGAAGGGTGCAGACAGGATGTTTGATGGAAGGTACTTCCAGCCTAACCAAGGAAATATGTGTCCTAAATTAAGGGAGAGATCCTGCCTCAAAGTCATAAGTGGAGAGGGAAAAGTAGGCCAGCAGAAGGCCTCTTACAGCCTCCATACCTACGCAAGGGTTAACACACTTAACACACACACACACACACACACACACAAGAGGAATATACTCAAGGACACATATGCATTAACTATGCCAGAATTTCAAAGAAAGAAATAAACCTTCCTTCAGCCAGGCTTGGTGAAACACACCTACAATGGAGCACTTGGGAGGCTGAGGCATGAGAATGGATCTTCAATTTCAAGGCCATCCTATTCTACATAGTGAGTTCTAAGCAAGTTAGGTTTTCTGGTTAAGACTGTGTCTCAAGAAACACAATTACAAACTTTACAGAACTTTACAGTTCAGAAGCACTTTAGTGAGAACCTATCTTAAGATTATAGATAAAAATTTGGAAATGATTTTGTGAATTATATGGTCCCCGCTTCATATGACTTGGAAAGCCGATCTGGCAGGGAAAAATGTAAAAATATGAGTCACACAAAGAGACTAGAATTTACTCCAATTTAGATATTTCATAGGGAAAAGCAAATGGATTTAAATCATAATTTTCATACAATGTTTATGTTAAAAAGTAAAGCTGAATATATATACATATCTATTTGTGTCTGTATATATGCACATACAGAGAGAGACAAAGGGTCTCATGTAGCCAAGGCTAGCCTCAATATCAATATATAGCTAAGAATAATTAGGCCAACTGGATGCTCCTGTCTCTACCTCTTGACTGTTGTATTACAACAGCACTAGAGATAAGAACCCGGGCCTGTGTGCTAAGCAAGTGCTCTAGCAACAGAGTCACATCCCAGAGCCTTAGAGACTATGATGGTTTGAATCTGAGATGTTACCAGAAGGTTCACTTGCTGGACACTTGATTTACAGAAGATGGGCTTCTGGGAAGTGACTGGATCATGAGGGCTCTGATATGATCAAATGGAGTCATAGTGGTGGCATTTTATAGACCCCATGGAAAGTAGGTTGGAGGAATCAGATCTCTGGAGCTCTGCCCTGATGACTCTGTCTCTCTATTCCTGACCACTGGAGTGTCTGTCCCTCCGCACATTTCTGCCATGAAGCTCTGTGTTAGCACAGGCACAGAAACAGAGGCATCTGATGACCCAGGTATGAAACTGCAGAAATTCAACCAAAAGAAATCTTTCCTCTCCAAAGCTTTTTCTTTCAGGCATGTCTGTCACAGCAAGGAAAGTCTAATAAGCATTTTAGTGATTGAATAAATGGTTCTAAGGAGTTGTCAATTGATCAGAAATTTTATCTACATTGCTAAAATAACCAAAAGTATAGGAACATAAAAAACCCTATAATCAAATATTCCCAAAAACAGTAGGCATGAGAGCTGCAAAGAGGAAGCAATTGGTGTGAGAGAAACACATGACAAGGAGCAACGATAGGGAGGAAGAGTTGACTTAGGCTCACGGTTTGGGAAAATACAATCCATGGGGTGGTGTACACATGGCAAAGGACAGCTCGATGGAAGCAGATATGGCCCTGGTATAATAGGAAGCAGAGAATATACAGAAAATGGGACCACCAATTTAAGCCTGAATCCCTACCTCCTCCAGTGGCTCTCCTAATAAAGGTTTAAAAACCTTCTAAGAAAGGCCCAGGCCTGGGGGATAAGTCTACAAACACATGAACATATTTCATATTCAGAGGTAAAGGAACTGATAAAAGGATAAACAATACATGGTCTTTACATGCAAAAGATTATAAGTATTCTTAAGGAAAGAAATGTTGTCACTTGCTACAACATGGATAAACCTTAATGCATGTTCAGTGAAAGAAGCCAGGCCAGACACCTACCTATAGTGTGAATCCAGTCATGTAAAATGAACAGAAAAACCAAATCCACAGACACAGAAGTTAGATTAGAGGTTGCTTCAGATTAGGAATGATGGGATGTGGTGCCAATGGGCTTGCTTGAAGGAGGTGTCTCTTTGCAGGAAAAAGAACATGTTCCAAATCACCTACGGTAATCATGCTAAGATATAAGTCACTAAATCATTCAACTTAAATAGATAAAGTATCCTGAAGTCACCTCTTCAAAACTATAAACTGAGAGGTTTGCCATATATGGCCACCCTGTGGGAATGACAATAATGGGTGTGTTGATGGGAATATCCATGAGGTAGAAGAGACTATTGGCATGAGCTCAATTTTCTAGACTCAAATCTCAGCTCTGCTAGCTACACCCAGGTGAGATGACTGATAAGCTGTTTTTTTTTATTTTCTTTGTTGTTTGTCTGTTTGTTTTCTCACTGAGCTGTAAAGATGTCTCCGTGGGTAAAGGTGTTTACCACCAACTCTGGAAAACTGTGTTTACTTCCCAGAACCAATGATGAGGAAAAGAACTGACTCTCAAAAGGTGTCTTCGAACATGCAGATGGGCACAATGGCACTGGCATTGAGTATTCACCCAAAACACACACACACAATAAAATAAATGCTGCAGAGATGGTTCAATGGTTATCAGTACTTACTACTATTTCAGAGAACTGAGTTTCAATTCCCAGCACCCTTGAGGCAGTGATAAAACATCTGCAACGCCATCCTAGGGAATTCCATGTCCTGCTCTGATTTTCATGGGTATAAGGCACACATGTACATAAATAAATACATAGATGCATGTATACACACATATGTGTGTATAAATATTTACATATATGCATATAGGCATATGTACATGTGTATGTATATATGAAGGCAAAATACTCATACACATAAAATAAAAATAAATAAATCTTTAAAAGTATTTCTTAAATAAAGAAGAAATGTTCTCAGTTTCCTGGTCAATGAGAGGGATGCCAGATCTCTCTAAACTATATTTATCTGTATATGGAGGGGAACCATGTTGGACATGGAGAATACTTGCAGGGAGCTTGGCTCCACACAGAGCTGCTCATGCCTGTGGCCATCACCATCAGTTTTTCTATCCTCATTAAGGGACTGCACTACATTCATGAAGGAAGAAGGCTTGAGTAACTCACCTGGGGAAACTTGTACAGCCCCAGAAGTCTGGCCATGGAGACAGACAGGGATGACCGAGTGTCCCCAACCAGAGAAGCCTGAGGAGAGCCATGCTGGCAGGTATAGTTGGGGATGGGCTCCTCCTGCCTCGAGAGAAAGCTCATTGTCTGGTAGACGGCTCCATGCACTGAGTCCCCAGAGTTTCGAATGGAGAAGCCCAGAGTCAAATTGGGCAACAAGTGAGCACTCCTATTAATCTCCTCAATGGCAAAGATAAAACTCAGGGCCACCCGGTAGCCCCACTTGGAAACGCTGAGGGAAAGAGAAGCCCACAATTATCCCTCATGATGGGGTAAACTGAACAAGAATAAACACAGGGACTCAAGAGATACAAGTAGAACAACATCTCCACAAGTATTTCTACATAGATGTGCAGAGGAGCACAGTGAAGAATACTCAAAGGGGAGCCAGAGGAATGGTGGAGCCAGTAATCAGAGGGGACAGTTTCAGAAGACAGAATGGATAACTGAAGATCTATTGAATTAGCTGGGTGTGGTGGCACACTAGTTTAATCCCATCCCAGCACTCTGGAGGTAGAGCCAAATCCAGGTACCAAGAGCTAGCTACATAGATAGAGACCTTGTCCCATCCAAACAAATAAAAAAAATATTGCACAGTACGCTTGGTTAGATATAACAGTAACTAACATCTATTTCAGAATAGCTCAGAGTAAGAGCCAGAAGATAGGGAGAAGACATGTGAAATGCTGTCTTTGGACATGATTTGGACATAACAGACATGTGAGCCTGCCTAAAGCCAATCATGCATGGGAAATTTTCATCTGTGGCCCTACAATTCCCTGTTGAACTATTCGCAATGGATGTATTCTTGGGAAAAGACACTCATTGTAGTCAGTCATGTTCCCAACAGGTGAACCCACAAACTTCAGTACTCAGTTCCAGACATGCAGCCATACAGACAGCCTTAGGTAAAATTGGAGGGTCACAGCTGGGTCAGGTGGTGCATGCCTTTAATCTCAGAACTGAAGAGGCACAGCAAGCTAATCTTTATGAGTCTGAGGCTAGCCTAGACTACAGAGTGAATTCCAGAACTGTCAGTGCTACACAGAGAAAAACTATATAAAAAAAAAACAGAAAAATGGAGTTTGAGGTCAGTCTGGTCTACAGAGCAAATAAATTCCAGACTAGTCAAGCTTAGGCAGTGAAGGACAGAAATCTGGGGAAGATGTAATTGAATAGGAGGGCCATGTTCCAGCCCCCGCAAGCAGCAGAACTTGGCAGTTTCGGGCACATGGTTCTGGCTTTACTGTTAAGGAGAGAAGAAAGGCACTATGGAACCTTCCCCATTAATAAGGAAAGCTGCTGAGCACAAGCAGGTGTCCTTGAATGGAGGCCTAAGGAGGCCACTGCATGAAGCTGTGAAGTTGAACCCTGGAATTTCTTGGAGAACCCAAGATGTTGGAAATGTCAGAGTCATGAGATTCCTGCTGAACAAAGCTACAAACAGGGAATGGAACCAACCCAAGAGAAACAAGTGTGTTGCAGTAAACAAAACTAAAAGGAGTTGGAGATCTGAAGAGTGTTTGGACATCAGAAATGGAGGTGCAGAGTTTGGAGTTTGCCCACCTAGTTTTCTGTCTTGCTTTGGTCCAGTATTTCCTCACTATGTTCCCTCTCTTATGCTTTGGAATGGTGCCATTGTATGCTGGAAATATATGATCTGCTTTTTGATGTTGATTTTATAGGTAATTACAGATAAGACATTGCATGAATCTTAGAAGAGACTTTGAACTTTAGACTTTTAAAGAAGGTTGTAACTGTAATAGACTATGGTTACTTTTGAAGATGGACTGAATGCATTTTTGCATTATGATATGGCTACAAGTTTTTGGGGTGAGGGAGTGGAATGTGATGTTTTGAAATAAAATGGCCCTCAAATTATGGGGCACTATTAGAATGATTTTGTTAGAATGGCTGTGGTCTTGTGTGAGGAAAAGTGTCACTTTAGAAGCAGGCTTTAGGGTTTCCATATGCTCAAGCCATGCCCAGTGGACTGTCTACTTACTGTTGCCTGCATAACAAGATATATGAGCCACTTCTCCAGCACCACATCTGCCAGCATTAAAGTTTGGAGGCAGGAAGATACTGAGTTCTAGTCTAGCCTCATGAACACAGTATAACCCTATCTCAAAAAATAAAAAGAAAGAAAGAAAAGAAAACTAAAAACAAGCCATTGGAGCCAGTGTGTTGCCTTGTGCTTGCAGTCCTGTTTTTGAGGGCTAGCCTGAACTACACAAGGAGTTCCTGAGTAGTCAGAACATAAACTGAGATATTATCTCAAAAAAAGTAATATAAATGATTTCAAGTGGGAAAACACAGTAATGAAAATCTCTTGCATTTGTGACTGAATGAAAATGATAGATGTTACTTTAAAGAAGCACTCTAAAATGGTTGTTGACACAGGTCTCATCGTGTACCCCAATCTTGCCTGGAACTAATAATACTCCTGCCTCAGCTTCCTGAGTGATAAGAGTACAGCCATGTTTCCTATGCTCAATTAAAAGCAATAAAGCTAAATACAAACATTTAAAAAATAAATAATAACCAAAAAGCTTGTTTTAGAAACTACAGTATGATACAAAAGCTGGAATGATTATATCCATTATAATCATAGTTCATATGGCTAACGTCATGAGCTGGATCTCCAGGACCTCATAAACTGAATGTGGTGGTGCAGCCCATTATCTCATCACTGGGAAAGTGGAGGCAGGAGATCAGAAATTCAAGGTCATCTTTGACTACCCAGTGAATTGCAGAGTATATGATGCTTAGAAAAAAAATAACAAGCAAAAGGAACACAGCACAGAGAAATCACGAGGATGATAAATGATGAAAATCTATTTTTTGCACATTAATCCATTCAGCAAACACACCTACATAGACATTATTTTAAGAACCTTGGATATACAGAAGAATCAAGAAGCCCCACTGGCCTACGGAGGGCAGACATTACACCCACTACATGAGCACCCATACTTCAGTCCAGTACACAAAACAGACGGAGGTGATGTGAAAGGAGAGCAACAGAGCTACTTCATGGATACACAGAGAAAGGTGGTGGCCATCTAGCTGGGACTCTGAGAATCAACCCCTATCCAAGGCTTCACACAAACTTATAAAGCTGCTTCTGGGTTTCAGAGACTCCCATTCCACATCCAACACTTACTCGGAAGCCAGCAGTCCAGAGGGTGGAACAGTGAAGTCAGACAGGGTACCAATAGAGAGATCAAAGATGGAGAAGCTGCCTCCTACCATTACATCCCCAGGACGGTTAAAGTGACGCCTCTGCCTTGGCAACAGCCAGGCTCTTGGTGCAGAAAGAGCAGACACAGAGACACAGCCAAAGAGAACAGGGAAGAGAGTACACAGCCACATGCCTGCTGGGCACCAGGCAATCAGTGACAGGAAAGCCTCATATGGAGCAGTAGCCTGCAGTGAATGGGCTTTTATATGGGAGAAAGTTCTTGATCAAGGGCCTAAAGCTAAGACCACACTGGGAATTCTAGGTTTGCAGACTGTGAGAAGAATATTGATCACGACATGATGGAAATGGGTGACCACTAAATCCCAGAGTCATTAAAAGTTTTATTCCCTTCTCCTGGGTCTTCTTAGACTCTTTGCATCCAAGGTCACAGTTTTGGGCATCATTTGCTGACTGCAGGAAAGGCAACAATGGGCCTGATTGTCTCCTGAGGGACTTGCAAGCCCAGGAGCAGCTGTGCTCAGGACAATGTTTGGTAGAGAAACCCCAGGTGAGTACAAGAAGCAAACAGCCCAGTAACTGAAGTGAAATATTTAGTACATTGTTCACACTGTACAGCCCCTGAATACACCCCCACGTGTGTCTCCCCTGTGTTGATCCACTATGTTCTGGGTGTTTTTTGCTGTTCCTTAATTTTCAGAAAAGTTTATCTAGCACAATTTGGAAATATACACCACCAAACACCAGAAAACAATATCTATGTCTTTGTAGAGCCATTACTCATCTTCCCAAAGTACTGATCTTTTTTCTATGATTTGAAAACAGATTTCAAGGTTGCCAAGGTGGTGTTCAGGTAAATTCACTTGATACACAAGCCTGATGGCCTGTGTGTGATCCCAAAAATCAGCATAAAGTTAGAAGGAGACCTCACCCCATCCTTCCAAACCTGCAAGCTACAAGTCCTACTCTGCCTCAAACCCTTCTATCCCCGGTGACCTCAGAGGAACTATTAAACACAGGCTCCAACTACAGAGCCAAAACCGAGAGGAATGCTGAAGAACAAGGTGTAACTGCACAAAGTGGATAAAGAGAGCAAATTGAGAGAGCAGACAAGGAGAATGAACCAAGGGAGACTTCAGCAGCTCACTGAGACACAGACAGTGACAGTACAGAGTAGACTCAGAACAGTTCTCAAAGACACAGACAACAACTGCAAGTATGGGACTAAGAGGCAAAACACTGCCAGCACCAAGTAGAGAAAGAGATGGGTAGATGTCAATGGAAAGCAACACGGTAATACGAGGACTCAGTATCATATAACAGGAAGATTTTATTATCCTAACCCAGAAGTCAGAAAACAAAATTATTTGAAATTTAACTTTATGGGAATGATGGAGATCTTTAAAGAGGAAATGAAAAATTCCATTAAAGAAGTGGAGGAAAAAAGAAACAAAAATGGAAGAAAAAAAAACAATAAATCCCTAAAGAAAAAAATCCCAAAAAAAACAAGAAAAAAAAAAACAAACAGGCAAACCAAACAGTTCAAACAGTTCTAGACTTGAACACTAAAATAGAGTCAATAAATAAAATACAAACCAAGGGAATTCTAGAAATGGAAAATCTGAATCAATGAATGGGACCTACAAAGGCAAGAATAACCAACAGAATACGAGAGATGGGAGAAAAAATCTCAAGTGTTGAAGATACTATAGAGAAAATAGATTCATCAGTCAAAGAAAATGATAAATCCAACAAATTCTTACCACAAAATAATCAGGAAATCTGGGTTACCATGAAAGTCCAAAACAAAGAATAATAGGGATAGTAAAAAAAGACTAAATCCAGCTCTAAGACACAGAAAATATGTTCAATAAAATCATAGGAGAAAATTTTCCAAACCTAGATAAATATATACTAATGAAGGCACAAGAAGCCAATAGAACATCAAATATATTGGACCCCCCACAAAAAAGAGACCCCTCAGCATATACTACACAAAGCGCAAAACAAACAGAGTAAAGTAAGAATGTTGAGAGTTGTAAAGGAAACATCTCAAGTGACATATAAAGGCAGACCTATCAAAATTACGCCTGACTTGTCAATGAAAACCGTGAAAGCCATAAGGTCTGGGATAGATGTGCAACAGAAATTAAGAGATCATGTATGCAAGTACAACTACTATTCCAGCAAGATTTAAAATTAACACTGATGGAGAAAAAAAAAACGAGCCCAGCCCTCATGTTACAATGATTTTATGGTATGACTGAACATCTCTGGCATATTCCAAAAAGTGGTATTGCTTGATCCTGAGGTAAGTTGACTCCCAATATCCTGAGAAACCACCACACTGATTTGCAAAGTGGTTTCACAAGTTTGCATTCCCACCAGCAATGGATGAGTGCTCCCCTTACTCCACATCCTCTCCAGCACAGGCTATCATTGGTGGTTTTGATTTTAGCCATTCTAACAGTTGTAAGATGTTTTCTCAAAGTTGTTTTGATTTGTATTTCCCTGATTGCCAATGAAGTTGAACATGTCCTTAAATATATTTTGGCCATTTGAAATTCTTCTGTTGAGAATTCTCTGTTGAGTTCAGTACCCCCATTTTATAATTGGGTTAATTAGAATTTTAATGTCCAGTTTCTTCAGTTCTTTATATCTTTTGGAGATCAGACCTTTGTCTGATGTGGGGTTGGTGAAGATCTTCTCCCATTCAGTAGGTTGCCTTTTTGTATAAAGGACGGTGTCCTTTGCTTTGTAGAAGATTCTTAGGTTCAGGAAGTCCCATTTACTCATTGTTGCTCTTATTGTCTATGCTATTGGGGTTAAACATAGGACGTGGTCTCCTGTGCCCATGTGTTGCAGTCTACTTCCCACTTTCTCTTCTATCAGGTTCACTATGGTCAGATTTATATTGAGGTCTTTAACCCATTTGGACTTGAGTTTTGTGCATGGTGATAGATATGGATCTATTTTCATTCTTCTACAGGTTCACATCCAGTTATGCCAGAACTATTTGTTAAAGATCTTTTTTTCTTCCATTGTATAGTTTTGGCTTCTTTGTGGAAAATCAGATGTTCATGGGTTTGTGGATTAATATCTGGGTCTTCGATTTGATTCCACTTATCAATGTCTCTGTTTTTATGCCAATACCAATCTGTTTTCATGATTGCAGCTCTGTAATAAAGTTTGAAGTCAGGGAATGTAATGCCTCCAGAAGTACCTTTTGTATAAGATTTTTTTGGCTATCCTGGGTTTTTTGTTTTTTCATATAAAGTTGATCTCCCTTGCTCTTGGATTGGGAGGATCAACATAGTAAAAATGGCAATTCTACCAAAAGCAATCTATAGATTCAATGCAATCCCCATCAAAATCCCATAAAAATTCTTCACAGATCTGGAGAAGACAACAATCAACAGTATATAGAAAAACAAAAAACCCAGGATAGCCAAAACAATCTTATACAATAAAGGATCATCTGCAGGCATTACCATCCTTGACTTCAAACTCTATTACAGAGCTACAGTATTGAAAACAGCTTGGTATTGGCATAAAAACAGAGAAGTCGACCAATGGAATCGAATAGAAGACCCTGACTTTAACCCACAAACCTATGAACACCTGATTTTCGATAAAGGAGCTAAAAGTATACAATGAAAAAAAAAGAACATCTTCAACAAATTGTGCTGGCAAAACTGGATGTCAATCTGTAGAAAAATGATAATAGATCCATATCTGTCACCATGCACAAAACTCAAGTCCAAATGGATCAAAGACCTCAATATCAGTCCGAACACGCTGAACCTGATAGAAGAGAAAGTGGAAAGTACTCTATAACACATGGGCAAAGGAGAACACTTCCTACGTATAACCCCAGCAGCACAGACACTAAGGGCATCATTGAATAAATGGGACCTACTGAGACTGAGAAGCTTCTGTAAGCAAAGGACACTGTCACTAAGACAAAAAGGCAACCCACTGACTGGGAGAAGATCCTCACCAACCCTGCAACTGACAAAGGTCTGATCTCCAAAATATATAAAGAACTCAAGAAACTAGACTGTAAAAGGCTAATCAACCCAATTAAAAAATGGGGAACTGAGCTGAACAGAGAATTCTCAACAGAAGAAGTTGAAATGGCCAAAAGACACTTAAGGTCATTCTCAACCTCCTTAGCAATCAGGGAAATGCAAATCAAAACAACTTTGAGATACCATCTTACACCTGTCAGAATGGCTAAAATAAAAAACATCAATGATAGCTTATGCTGGAGGGGCTGTGGAGAAAGGCGTACACTCATCCATTGCTGGTGGGAATGCAAACTTGTGCAACCACTTTGGAAAGCAGTGTGGTGGTTTCTCAGGAAATTTGAGATCAACTTACCCCTGGAACCACCAATACCACTCTTGGGAATATACCCAAGAGAGGCCTTATCATACAACAAAAGTATATGCTCTACTATGTTCATAGCAGCTTTGTTTGTAATAGCCAGAACCTGGAAACAACCTAGATGCCCTGCAATGGAAGAATGGATGAAGAAAGTATGGAATATATACATATTTGAGTACTACTCAGCAGTAAAAAACAAGGACTTCTTGAATTTTGCTTGCAAATGGATGGAAATAGAAAACACTATCCTGAGTGATGTAAGCCAGACCCAAAAAGAGGAACATGGGATGTATTCACTCATATTTGGTTTCTAGAAATAAATAAAGGACATTGAGCCTATAATTAGTGGTCCTAGAGAAGCTAAATAAGAAGGAGAACCCAAAGAAAAACATATAAGCATCCTCCTGAATATTAACCTTCATCAGGCAATGAAAAAAGACAGAGACCCACATTAGAGTACCAGACAGAAATCTCAAGATCCAAATCAGGAGCAGAAGGAGAGAGAGCACCAGCATGGAACTCAGGACCGTGAGGGGTGCACCCACACACTGAGACAATGTGGATGTTCTATCGGGAACTCACCAAGGCCAGCTGGTCTGGGTCTGAAAAAGCCTGGGATAAAACCGGACTTGCTGAAAATAGTGGACAATGAGAACTACTGAGAACTCAAGAACAATGGCAATGGGTTTTTGATCCTACGGCACGTACTGGCTTTGTGGGAGCCTAGGCAGTTTGGATGCTCACCTTACTAGACCTGAATGGAGGTGGGTGGTCCTTGGACTTCCCACAGGGCAGGGACCCTGATTGATCTTTGGGCTGACGAGGGAGGGGGACTTGATTGGGGGAGCGGGAGGGAAATGGGAGGCGGTGGCGGGGAAGAAACAGAAATCTTTAATATATAAATAAATAAATTAAAAAAAGAAACATTACTAGAACTAAAGGCAGCCATCAAACCACACACACTAATAGTAGGAGGCTTCAGCACTCCTCTCTCACCAATGGACAGTTCAAACAGACAGAAACCTAACAGAGAAATAAGAGAATTAATGGGGGTAATCAATTGGACTTAACAGACATCTATAGAACATTCCACCCAAATAGGAAAGAATATACCTTCTTTTTTCAGCTCATGGAACCTTCTTGAAAATTGACCACATACTCGGTAACAAAGCAAACTTCCACAGATACAAAAAAATATTAGTAACCACTTGTGTCTTATCAGATCACCATGGAATAAAGTTAGATTTTAACAATAATTCTACCCCCAGAAAGTGTACAAACTCTTGGAAGTTGAACAGTCAACTACTGAACAACCCCTGGGTCAGGGAAGAAATAAAGAAATAAATTAAAGTCTTCCTTGAATTCAATGAAAATAAAGTCACAACATACGAAACCTGTGGGACACTATGAAAGCAGTGATAGGAGGAAAGTTCATAGCACTAAGTAACCACAGTAAAACAACGGAGAAAGCCCACATTAGAGACTTAACAGCACGGCTGAAAGGTCTAGAAAAAAAGGAGCAGACTCACGTAGGAGGAGTAGAAGATTAGAAATAATCAAGCTGAGTGATGAAATCAACAAAATAGAAACACAGAAAACAATCCAAAGAATAAATGAAACAAAAAGCCAGTTCTTTGAGAAAGTCAACAAGATTGACAAACCCCTATCCAAACTAATCAAAAGGCAGAGAGAGAACATGCAAATTAACAAGATCAGGAATGAAAAGGGGAACATAACAACAGACACTGAGGAAATTCAGAGAATCATTAGGTTTACTACAAAAGCTTATATGCTACAAAGTAGGAAAAAGGAAAAGAAATGGACTTGTTTTTAGATAAGTACCATTTACCAAAATTAAATCAAGAAAAGGAGAACAATTTAAATAGACCTATAAGTAATGAGGAAATAGAAGCTGTCATAAAAAAAAACAAACTCCCAAACAAAAAAAGCCCAAGACCTGATGGTTTTAATGCAGAATTTTATCAGAACTTCCAAGAAGAGCTGATACCTATAGTCCTTAATGTGTTTCACATAATAGAAACAGAAGTCATTGCTAAACACTTTTTATGAAGCTACAGTCACCCTGATTCCAAAACCACACAAAGACCCAATCAAGAAAGAGAATTACAGACCAATCTCACTCTTGAATATTGATGCAAAAATTCTCAATAAAATTCTGGCAAACAGAATCCAAGAGCACATTTTAAAAAAATTATCCATTACGATCAAGTAGGCTTCGTCCCAGACATGCAGGGCTGGTTCAACATATGAAAATCTATCAATGTAATCCATCTTATAAGTAAACTGAAAGAAAAAAAACCATCTGATCATTTCATTAGATGCGGAAAAAGCATTTGACAAAATTCAACACCCCTTTATGATAAAGGTTTTGGAAAGGTTAGGGATACAAGGATCATAGCTACATATAATAAAAGCAATATACAGAAAGCCAACAGCTAATATCAAATTAAATGGAGAGAAACTCAAACTCATTCCACTAAATTCAGGAACAAGACAAGGCTGTCTACTCTCACCATATCTATTCATCATAGTGCTTGAAGTTCTAGCAATAGCAGTAAGACAACAATAGGAGATCAAGGGGATTTGAATCGGAAAAGAAGTCAAACTTTCGTTATTTGCAGATAATATGATAGGGTACATTAGTGACCCTCAAACCTCTACCAAAAAACTCCTGTAGCTAATAAATAACTTCAATGAAGTGACAGAACAAGATCAACTCAATAAAATCAGTAGCCCTCCTATACACAAAGGATGGAGGAGCAGAGAGGGAATTCAGAGAAACATCACATTTTACCATAGTCACAAATAACATAAAGTATCTTGGGGTAACTCTAACCAAGGAGGTGAAAGATTTATTTGGCAAGAACTTTAAGGCATTGAAGAAAGAAATTTAAAATAAAGAAAATGAAAAGACCTCCCATGATCTTGGATGGGTAGGATTAACATAGTAAAAATGGCAATCCTACCAAAAGCAATCTACAAATTCAACGCAATCCCCATCAAAAACCAAAAAAAAAAAATCTTCACAGACCTTGAGAGAACAACAATCAACTTTATTAGGAAAAACCCAGGATAGCCAAAACAATCATATACAATATAGGAACTTCTAGAGGCACTACCATCCCTGACCTCAAACTCTATTACAGAGCTACAGTAATGAAAACAGCTTGGTATTGGCATAAAAACAGAGAAATCGACCAATCGAATCGAATAGAAGACCAGGATATTAACCCACAAATTTATGAACACCAGATTTTGATAAAGGAGCTAAAAGTATACAATGGAAGAAAGAAAGCATCTTCAACAAATGGTGCTGGCAGAACTGTTTGTCAACATGTAGAAGAAAGAAAATAGATCCATATCTATCACCATGCATAAAACTCAAGTCGAAATGGATTAAAGACCTCAATATTAATCTGAACACACTGAACCTGATAGAAGAGAAAGTGTGAAATAGTCTACAACATATGGCCACAGCAGACCACTTCCTACGTATAATCCCAGTAGCAGAGACAATAAGGGCAACATTGAATAAAAGGGACCTCCTAAAACTGAAAAGCTTCTGTAAAGCAAAGGACACTGTCATTAAGACAAAAAGGATACCAACTGACTTGGAGAAGATCTTCACCAACCCCTCAACAGACAAAGGTCTGATCTCCAAAATATATAAAGAACTCAAGAAACTAGCCTTTAAAATGCTAATTAACCCAATTAAAAAATGAGGTACTAATCTGAACATAGAATTCTCAACTGAAGAAGTTCAAATGGCCAAAAGACACCTAAGGTCATGCTCAACTTCCTTAGCAATCAGGGAAATGCAAATCAAAACAACTTTGAGATACCTGTCAGAATGGCTAGAATAAAAAACACCAATGATAGCCTTTGCTGTAGAGGTTGTGGAGTAAGGGGAACACTTATCCATTGCTGGTGTGAATACAAACTTGTGCAACCACTTTGGAAAGCAGTGTGGCGGTTTCTCAGGAAATTCGGGATCAACCTACCCCAGGATCCAGCAATACAACTCCTGGGAATATACCCAAGAGATGCCCTATCATACTACAAAAGCATTTGTTCAACTATGTTCATAGCAGCATTATTTGTAATAGCCAGAACATGGATACAACCTAGATGCCTCTCAATGCAAGAATGGATAAAGAAAGTGTGGAATATATACACATTAGAGTACTACTCAGCGGTAAAAAACAATGACATTTTGAATTTTGCATGCAAATGGATGGAAATAGAGAACACTATCTGAGTGAGGTAACCTAGACCCAAAAAGATGAATATGGTATGTACTCACTCATTAGTGGATTCTAGCCATAAATAAAGGATATTGAGTCTATAATTCATGATCCTAGAAAAGCTAAATAGGAAGGTATACCCCCAAAAAAAAAAACGTGTAGTTATCCTCCTGGTTAATGGAAGTATACAAGATTTCCAGGAAAAAAATGAGAGTTTGGGGTTGGGGGTGGGACGGGGTTTAGGGGAGATGGGGAGAGAGAAGTGAGAAGGGGAAGATGGGGAAACCTTGGAGGAATGAAACAGTTGGAATGGAGTAGGAGTGGATATGGGAGCAGGAAAGTACATATCTTAATTAAGGCAGCCAATTGAGGGTTGGCAAGAGACTGGACTCTAGAGAGGTTCCCAGGTGTCCAAGGGATGTCCCCAGCTTGTTCCTTGAGCAGCTCAGGAGAGGGCGCCTGAACTGGCCCTGTTCTATAGCCACACTGATGAATATCTTGCATATCATCATAGAACCTTCATCTGGTGTTGGATTGAGGCAGAGACAGAGAACCACATGGGAGCACTAGACTGAGCTCCCAAGGCCCAAATGAGGAGCAGAAGGAGAGATAACATGAGCTAGGAAGTCAGGGCCGCAAGGGGTGCGCCCATGAACTGTGATGGTGGGGCCTATCTAATAATGGGAACTCACCAAGGCCAGCTGCACTGGGACTGATGGAATATGAGATCAATCCGGACTCTCTGAATGTGGCTGACATGGAAGGCTGACTGAGAAGAAAGGCCAAAGACACTGGATTTTGATTCTACTCCAGGTACTGGCTTTGTGGGAACCTAGTCTATTTGGGTCTCAAATTCCAAGACCTGGATGGAGGAGAGAGGACATTGGACTTCCCACAGGGCAGGGAACCCTGACTGCTCTTTGTACTGGAGGAGGGGAGGGAGAATGGAGGGAGGGAAATAGGAGAAGGTCACGAGGTGAAAATTTGTAATAAGAAGGAGAAGAAGAAAAAGAGGAAGATGAAGAGGAAGAAGAAGAAAAGAAAGTGAGCATCCAAAATCCAAACAGGCTAGGCTCCCACAAAGCCAGTACATGCAGTAGGATCAAAACCCAGTGCTATTGTCCTTGGTTTCTCATCAGCCCTCATGTTCAGAGAGTCCAGTTTATCCCATGCTTTTTAAGTCCTAGGCCAGCTGGCCTTGGTGAGCTCCCATTAGATCAGCCCCACCGTCTCAGTGGGTGGGTGCACCCCTCGCAGTCCTGACTTCCTTGCTCATGTTCTCCCTCCTTCTGCTCCTCATTTGTACCTTGGGAGTTAAGTCCAGTGCTCCTAGACCTGGATGGAGGGGGGAGGACCTTGGACTTCCCACAGGGCAGGGAACCCTGACTGCTCTTCAGACTGGAAAGGGAAGGGGAGGGGACTGGGAGGTGGGGAGTGGGGGAAGGGGGAGAGAAAAGGGAGGCAGGGAGGAGGCGGAAATTTTTAATAATATAAAAAATAAGGAGTGCTAAAATAAAGAAAAAGAAAGAAAAAAAAGATTCTGAAAACAAATTAGGAAAGAACTAACTCTACACACTAGTCCTCTGACTCAACATGGAATGTATGGCATATGCATGTGCATGAACACAGAGAGAGACAGAGACAGAGACACAGAGACAGAAAGAGAATCTTAAATATAAAATAGATATATTCAAGTAAGGAAACAAATTTCAAACTGTTATTTTAACAGGTGAATATAATTCTCCAACACAACCATAATCCTTGTATGAAGTCAAAAATAGAGTCAAAACAATGGCTCAGCCTTTAGAACACAAAGGAAGCCCGACAACCTTCATTAAATCACCAGGTCCCTCACTCAATGGTCAGAGGTGAGAACAGACTTCTGAAACTCAGCGTCTCACCTCAACATAGTGCTTTGACTATTGCATGACCAAAAGCATGGATGGAAACAAGCACACCAATCTACCAATCAATAAATATATAAATTACAATCAAATAAATAAAACCCTGCAATACACCTGTTCACTGACATTTCAGCTCACACTTACTTCATTTCCACTTTCAATAGTTTGATCTTTTCTTAGAAATCAGAATATAAAGAAACTGCACACTCTGTAATTAAGGAATATTGTTTTAATACAAGCTTTATTGAGACATAATTTTAAAGTATACAATTCATTCATTTACATTATGAACACTTTATGTGTGAGAAAACACATAAAATCCCAGCACTCAGAATCCTGAAGAGGGGGATTGCTACAAGTTTAAGCCAGCCTGGTTGATGTGGAAAGAACCTGTTCCAAATAAATTTTTTAAAAAAGGAGATGACAATTGAATTGTCTCTAGATTATTGGTGGAGTCTTACAACCTTTCCAAATTATTCTTTTAATTAAACATGTTGTGCAGTATGGGCACATGACTGCAGGTTCACACAGAGACCAGACGTATTGACTCTCCTGGAGCTGGAATCACAGGTGACTGTCTGCTGCCTGACATGGGCTCTGGCAACCAGGCTGGGTCCTCTGGAGGAGTGAGTGCTCTGAACCACTGAGCCACCTCTCCAGCCACACCTAATAAATTTGAGACCTTCAATTCCCCAGATATAAATGATGCGCCATTTAGGCTACATTCCTCACCTCCAAACTCCCTCAAAAATAGTTTCCCCTCAAGAATTCATTAGTTTAATATGTCTTTATGGGACTGCTTCCTCATGTATTAGAATATTAAATACTTTATAGAGCTTCCTTTACTCAGCATAGCATTCTGGGAACTTAACAATATAATAAACACTGTTTTTATTTCATTTTACATTTATTTCTTATTGCCAAATGTGTTATAGTGATGAGCAAGTCATGAAAATATTCATATGCTGATAAACATTGAGATTGTTTGAAGACTTACTACATTAATAGTATTTCCCTGAAGGTTCATTATCACTCTTGGCAGCCATATGTTTATTTTCATGCATACATATATCTAAGAGTGAGACTGTAAATCACATGCTAATTCTGCGCAGGAACAGCCAGTGAAGAGATCAGTGCACACTACCGAAGCTCTCAGAACATTGAGAGACCAGTGATCTGCCTGTCAGTTCCTCACACCCTCAGAAACCCTTCACATCCTCAGCACCTCATCACGCTTTTCACACTCTTGAATATGGAGGACTGTGTGTGCTTCGGGTGGCAAGAGGAAGTCACAGAACAAATTAGTGATACCAGCTCTCTCCTTCAGACAGGTGGGTCCTGAGTATCAAATTCAGGTTGTCATACTTAGTGGCAAGTATTTTGACCCAATGAGCCATGTTGCCTTCTCCCATTTATAAACTTTCTTAATTGTGATAGATGTTAGCAGTAAAATGGAGAGAGTAGAAAATAACATCGATGTGTGTAGTATCAAATCAATAGTCAGGAGTGTTTTGTTCTGAGTGTCTCACTCTTACCTTGATTGTTCCTTTAAATACCTTTGGATCCACACAGAAACAATGAGCTAAAATCACAGTTGGTCCTAGTGGGCCCCACTCAAGGACTATGTCATGAATCCTTGTGGTGCAGACCTGGGGAGACACCTTCTCTGGAGCATCTCACTCTGCCTATTTTGCTGTGCCTTGTGGTTATGCCTTAGCCAAGCAGGCTTGTTCCTCTCTGGTCTCATCAAGATGATGTAGCACTTGGGGATGAAGATGCCACCCAGAAGGCCAGCAGTGGAGGCCAGGATGGAGAAGATCTCTACAGCCACAGTAGACTTTCCCCGGGCACTGTGGTACAGGGGCAGGAACGCTGTCCAGACACTGCAGAAGAGCAGCATGCTGAAGGCCAGGAACTTAGTCTCGTTGAAGACATCTGGCAGGCCCCTGGCCAGAAAAGCCACAGAGAAGGTACCCCCTGCCAGGAACCCCAAGTAGCCCAGCACACAGAAGAAGATGGTGCCAGAGCCCTCCTGGCACTGGATGACAATGTGCTGGGGCTCCGAGACCATATCCCTGTCTGGGAATGGTGGGGAGGTGGCCAGCCAGACCCCACAAAGAACAACCTGCATGAAGGAAGCAATGAGGACCACTGAGGTGGAAGCCCCAGGGCTCAGGCACACCTGCATCCAGGCCCCTGGCCTGGTGACCCTGAAGGCCAGGACCACTGTGAGAGTCTTGGCCAGAACAGAGGAGACGGCCACCGTGAACACCACAGCAAAGGTCGTCTGGCGCAGGAGGCATGTGAGGACACTGGGGCGGCCAAGGAACAGCAAGGCACAAAGGGCACAGAGGGAAAGGGAGATCAGCAGGAAGTAGCTGAGGGTTCTGTTGTTGGCCTTGACCACGGGGGTGTCCCTGTGCTTCAGGAACACTCCCAGAACCAGGACAGCCAGACCAGCCAGGAAGAGTGCCACCAAAGCCAGCATGAATCCCAGAGGTTCCTCAAAGGCCAGGAAGATCTCTGCCCTGGGCAGGCAGCGGTCTTTGGTTTGGCTTGAGTACTGTTCCTTGGGGCACAGGAGACATCTCTTCATGTCTAAAGGAGACAGAGACACCATTTCTACAACACTGTGCCAACTGCAGCAGCTTGGAAGGAAGGCGCCCCAAGCACTCCCTACCCTTACAGACTTTCCATCAAGTCATGGATTTTTGAATTATTCTTGGTGACCAGGGCTGGGATGGATGATATTAGAGGCAGAGGCACAAAGAAAAAAGCTACATTTCTGTGTCTGTTTTCTGTGAGGGTTTTTGTATCTGTCTTCAGTGTCACATGGAACTCAGGCTGAGTAGCAGAGGGTGGCCATGAACTCCTAAGCCTCCTTCCTCAACTTCTTAAGTGCTGTGATTATACGCCTGCACCACTATACCTAACCTATGCTTGTGTGTGCAGGTTTGTGTGTGCACACATGTTTATAAGTTGATGCACATGCTTGTCAAGACCAGATATTTAACATGTGATATAATTCCTCAAACATCCCCTCTAACTTATTTTTCTAATCATTCTTATTTTTATATTTTGTTTATGTGAGTATATGTGTGGCCTCAGGCATGCTCTGGTTTGCTAGTGGAGGTCAACACAACTTTGATGAACTTGGGGTTCTCTTTCTACAATTTGGGTCCCAGGGCCTGAACTTATGCTTTTAGGGTTGACAGTGAATACTTTAACTGATAGGCCGTGTAACCAGTCTCCACAGCTTCTTCTTTTATAATGACCTCTTTTATTTTGCTTATTGACTGTTTTGTTACTACATATCTTTTGAAACCATGTGCATGTCTGGAATGTGCAGAAGTCAGAAGATATCATCAGTTCCCCTATAACTGGAGTTATACTTGATTGTGATCCACAATGCGGTGTTTCTAACCTCTATAGGCCCCTTTCTTTCTTACTTTTTAAGACAGGGTCTCTTACTCAACCTAGAGGTCACTGAGTTGACTATACTCTCATGCTACAAAGCACAAAGATCCTCCTGTCTCTGTTTCATGGGTGCTGAGATTTAAGGTCTCTTGTGTGAGTTCTTAACAGTTCATTTCTTTGCAACAAGACCAGTAATTGGTCAAATTAACAAATGTTTTAAACTGTGCTATGTGCCCAAAACTCATTTGTTGATATCCTGCACCTAAGCTCCTCAAAATGAGATATATTTCTCATGGGTAAACTGGAAATGAATAATAAAGGTTAAATGAGGTCTCCAGGTTAAATTAGGTAGACACTAACTCCAACAGTGCAGCTAATCTACTAAGAAGGTGGAGCTGGAACTGGGGGTGGCTGCACATGACTTTAATCTCATGATTTAATTTTAGGGGCAGAGGCAAGTAGACATCTACTAGTTCAGGGAAATACTGATAAATGTAGTGACTTCCAAGTCAGCCAGGGCTGCAAGCAGAGACAGTGGCTCAAAACAAAACAACAAGCCAAGAGAAGACACCACACACACACGCTCACACATAAACACATACACACTCACACACACAAACACACACGACAACAATGAAATGAGAGCACCCAGTGAGGATATTCTCTTCCAAGGCCTCACACAAACCCAACTCTGGTGAAAACTTGACTTTGCTTTCCAACTTTCAGAATGGTAAAGGAATAACTTCTGTAGCTGAAATAGTAGGGAATGTGGTGGTCCATTGCCACTAAACTTCTGGGATTAATCCCAATAATACAAAGCAAGGAGAAAGACACAAAAGGACATCCGCCTTGCTATTCCAATTATAGGAGGTTTGAAAATCAAGTGAAATCATCAGTGTTAGCAACAGCTAGAGTTCTGACTACAGGACCACTAGAAGCTTGTGGAAGCAGTTTATGCCTGTTTCTTGATCAGGGGTGAAGGATGTGCAGTGTTTGATAGAGGAGAATTCATTCTGCATTCTACTTATGGGTAGCATGCTTGTCTTTTAGGATAAAGCATTTACCTAACAATATCTCTTAGCAGAGCTATGGCTAATGTTACATGTGACAACAAGGACTGTGCGGTATTTTGGAGGATGGGTGTGGGGATTTGACTTAGAATGCCAACAAAGTCACATATATTTAAATGATTTCTTCTTACCTGGTAGATGTTGGAGATGGATAGGGAGGTGGAACATTGTGGGATGAGGGTTGTCATTGTGGGTTGTCTTTGAAAGTTCAGACTCACACACTTGGCCCACTCTCCACCTCACTGCCTACCTGCTGCCTGTAGATCAGATGGAAACCCTCAGCTACTGCCTGGCACCATGCATTCTGCCATGATGGATACGAACTAAGTAAGCCCCCAGTTAAAGCCATTTCGTTTAGAAGTTGCCTTGGATATGATGTCTCTTCAGAGCAGTGTGACGGTAACTAAGACAATGGAGAAATACAGGAGGCTCAAAATTCCCTTTGGTCCCTCAGATTCCAGATCCACATGTCCTTACCTTTTTTGTCTGCAAACTGTCCCTCAGGGCAGGGACTGCAATCAAAACAGCATTGAGGCGCTCCCAGCCTGGGCACTTGGCTGAACCCTGGAAGGCAGCTTTCACTGCAGACAGAGGTGGGCACCTAGTAACAGTGAGAATAGTATTACTGGTGACTTTTAGGGATACAGATGCTTGACCTTACCCTAAGAACCAGAACAGGAGAGTTCCCTCTCAGCCCACAAGATGAGAAGACTTTCAGAAAACATGTCTACCTTAGCAGATGCCAGACTGGAAAGGTAACTTTGAGTGTAATAAACAAAGAGCTCCATGTGATTTACTTGGCTAAGGGATAAAATACATAGCTAAAAAGTTTGATGTGTTGTCTTTCCAGTCTCTCTGGGGCTCCTGCATCAACAATTGAAGATATGGGGGCAGGAGAGAAGGTTAAAACTACAGACTGCTCTTCCAGAAGATCAGGGTTCAATTCCCAGAACAAATATAGCAGCTCACACTGTAACTCCAGTTGCAAAGGATCCACTGCCCTCCTCTGGCCTGCACAGACACCAGTACACAAATATAGGTGCAGGGAAACATGCATACATGCAAAATAAAATTTAAACAATAATTTGGGTATTAACAGTCACTACAAAAGTCCATATAGCCTGGGAAATATTTTTTGATGCTTTCAGATTCTTCTTTTTCTGAAACTACAGTCAGCCCTGTGGCTACATCATGAACTCCATTTCTAACTCAAAAGATGTAGTTGTCTCTTTTCCTTTTCTCTATCTCCCTCTGTGAAGCTGTTGAGATTTACAGTTTGACTGCCCTGGTGTGAGTCACTTAAACTCTCATAACAAAGTATCGTCCAACTTCAGTAAGCAGAATTGCAGTTACTGACTCACTGAACACAAACAAACAAGGAGAACAGAGAGAGAGAGAGAGAGAGAGAGAGAGAGAGAGAGAGAGAGAGAGAGAGAGAGAGAGAGAGAGAGAGAGACTCACACATTCACAGCACAATCAGTGGCCCTCTCATTTACCTGGGATTGCCAAGGATGACTCAGTTTATCTTAGCATAGCTCTACCTCCAGGCAAGGATTATGAAGAAGGAAGTGTGGGGTGCTGACCCTTCCCAGATCAAGACCATTGAAAAGTTCTTCAAAGGAGTCCTGAAAACACATAGTATGTGTCTTTCTTTCATACTTGACAAATCCAAGAATGGGAATCTCATTCTCATGTGGAAAACCTTAAGGCCACCATTGCCTGGAGAGGCCACCCGAATGAAGTTAGATAAAGTTGCAGAGGAGGGAACTCTTTCTTCACTGGCCCAGGACAGGGAGCTGAGCCATTTCTATGTACCAGACTCCACACATAGACATAACTAACACAGCACTGTTTCTAACTTTGTTCATAAATAACAGGGTGTGAATCTCAAATGTTTCCCAAAGTCTCTTGTGTTGGACCACTGGTCACCTGACTGTGGGTATGTAAAGAATGATTGAACATTGATGCTACAGTAGTTTCAATGTAATTGGCCAAAATCAGCTCATACAGAGAGGCACTATGGGAGATTTGTCTTTGTTAAAAGAAGTGTGTCATTGTGGGTGTGGATTTGGGGTATCATATGTGCTCAAGCCAAACCCAGTGACCCAGTTTGTAGCCTATGTGTCAAGATTTAGGACTTTCACTTCCTTATCCAGGACCATGTCTGTCTGCATGCCACCATGTTGCACCAACATGATAATGAATCAATCTCCGAAAATGGAAGCCACCACAATGAAATGTTTTTCCTTTAGAGGAGATGTTGGTGTCATAGTATCTCTTCATAGCAATAGAAACCTTAACTAAGACAGAAGTTGGTTTCTGAAAATTGGGTATTGAAGTGATAGGCCTGATATAGTTTCTGCTTCAATAAACATGGACCATTGGACAGTGGATTAGAAAAGCAGTAGGAAATTTTAAGTGATGCTTAATGCTACTATTGCCATACTACTAGGAGCATGGAAGACTAAGGGGCTGAGTGTGATTAGATTAACTGTTGGCCGGGCTCAAGAATTTTCAGAAGTAAAGAATTTTAATGTATTGCCTAGAGTTTTTCTTGGGATATTAAGGTGAAGAATATAGCTGCTGTTTGCACTAGTCCACAGAGTCTGCCTGAGGCTAAATTGAAGTGTTTTGGATTAATTTCATTGGCAGTAAAAATACAATCTCAAAACAGCGTAATGTAGACCCTGTCATGTGGCTATTAGTATTAACTCTAATGAAAATTTATAATGAAAAGGAGCAAGCTGAGCAAGGAAAATACAAAATGTAAAATTTGAAGAGAAAAGGAATATCATGACCTAGCATAGAGCTAAATCCTGTATTCAACGTAATAAACAGATTAAGAAATGGAATAAAGTGAATGGGGAACTCAGGGCAAGATCTCACCCAGACAAACATCTAAATAGCAAAAATAAATTAATGAAAGGCTTAGGACCAGGCATAATGGTGTATGTCTTTAATTTCAGAACTAAGGAAACAGAGGTGGCAGATCTCTGAGTTTGAGGCCAGCCTAGTCTACAGATCCATTCTTAGAACAGTCAAACTTAGGCAGTTAAAGGAACCATCAGAAACATAAAGATGGTAAAGATGTAATTGAATGAGGGGCCCAACTGCAGTAAGCAACAGAAATTGGCAGTTTGGCCATGTGGTTCTGGCATTAAGGATAGCAGAGAGAGGTTATGGAGTTTGCCTCTAAGACTAAAGAAAGCCGATGAGGCATGTGGTAGAAGAGTCCCTGGATGAAGGACTGGAAAGGCCATTGCATGAAGCTTTAAAGGTGAAGCCTGAATTGCTTTGGAGACCCCAGGATGTTAGAATTGCCAGAGCCATAGGAAACCTGTTGAGGAAAGCTGCTAACAAGGAGTGGAACCAGCCCAAGACAGACAAGATTGTTGTCGTCAACAAAGCTAAAAATAGTTGGAGTTCTGCAGAGCATTTTAACATCTTGCATGAAGATACAAAGTTTGCCCAGCTAGTTTTCCATCTTGCTTTGGTCCAGTATTACTTCTCTATGCTCCCTTTTAAAATTTTTGAAAAGAAATATATATCTTGTCATTATATACTGGAAGAATGTGACCTGTTTTCTGACTTTGATTTTATATGAGATTAAAGTTAAGAGATTGCATGAATCTCAGAAGAGACTGAATTTTGGACTTTTAAACATGTTTCAGCTGTGATAAACAGTGAGAACGTTGGACAATGTGCTAAATGCAGTTTTTATTATAATATTGTCACAAGCTTAGAAGACCAAGATATGGAATGTGGTGGTTAGAATGTAAATGGCCCACATAAACTCATAGGAAGGGGCACGATTAGGAGGTATGGCTAAGTTGGAGAAGGTGTGGCCTTGTTGGAGGAATTATATCATTGTGGGGGTGAGCCTTGGGGTATCATATATGCTCAAGTCATCCCAAGTGACATAGTTCACTTCCTGTTGCCTACAGGTCAAGATGTAGAACTCTCGGCTCCTTTCTCCAGCATGATTTCTGCCTATATACCACCATGATTCATAAGAATGATTATGGACTAATAAGCCTCTGAAAATGTAAGCCTCCTCATTAAATGCTTTTCCTTTATAAGAGGTGCCTGGCTGTGGTGTCTCTTGACACTAACAGAAACCCTAAGTAAAAGAATGCCTCTGACACGATCAATGGATTCGCAATCTGATAAATTATTATACATATTAGAAATAGAACATGGGACTAGATTTGGGGTAGTGGAACACGGAGGATATGCACTGGTAAGATGTAACTTGTGTTACAGTCTAATCTAATAAGATCCCTGCCACCTCACTTCCTGAGTCCCATGCACTCATCATCAAATTCTCCCACCACATGTCTTCTGCCCTGCATGACACAATTACTCAATCACACACATCCAGAGCAATTGATACATCTGACCCTGAATCCTTCAAACCATGAGACGATTAAAACTTTCCCTCACTTCAAACTGTTCTCAGGTATTTATAATTGTGGCTGAATTAAACTAACACAGTAAGTAAACTGATGGTCTATGGAAGGTAGTTAACTGAGTGTATCACTATCTTTCTCTTCTCAGAGCACAGACACTAAATATATTTCCAAGGGAGCATCAACTACAGATCTCATTGTATTTGTACATCTTGTTTTTTAAAACCTTCCCCCATATCCATAAGTGTGGGTGGTGTAAATATGTACGCATGCATTTGTACATCTATGTGGACTCGTGTTCATGTATGGACATGCACATGTGGAGGCACAAGGTTAATGTTGGGAATCATCCTCAAGTGCTTTTCCACTGTGTTCACTGAGGCAGAGGCTCAAAGTAAAACCCAGAGTTCACTGATACGGCTAGTCTTACTGGTCAGTTTTCTGTGGGCATCTCCTTGTTTCCATCTTCCAGGAATGAAATTACAGGTGAGACACACTGCCCACTCAGCATATACAAGTGTTCTGCAGATCCAAAGTCTGGATCTTAACATGCATACAAAACAATTTGACCACTGAGCAATCTCCCAACCCCATCTTTACATTTTCCTTTATGCTCGTGTATCAATATCATTCAGAGAAAGATCTCTAATGAGATAAACAGCATAGCCAGTTATAACTGACTGACCCAATCCAGAGCCTCATCAACTTGGTGCCGAAGTAGCAATGAAGACTCCTGAACTGAAATTTCCCTGTGACTAACACACTAGGATAAGTTCATCTCTGAATTCAGGAAACTCACTTGAATTTCCTTCTTCAAATGGACCATCATTTTGTTCCCCGAAGAGACTTGAGGGTCTATCATTCCTACATGGACTGAATGGAATACACCCTCAGTGGTCTTCTGTCCTTGGAATATGTCAAAGTGTGTCACCAAATCTCCATTGGCATCAAATATAATTTCACTTCCATCAGGAGTCTTGAAGTGCACATTCCTAAGAGCTTGAAGCAGCTGAGGAAAGAAGGGAGACATTGTAGACCAGCCAGGGGCAGTCTGGAGTCTTGTCCAAAATACCACATTCCATTCACCTCTGCAGTGAGACAGAGTCACTTCAACCAAGGATTGGCACCATTGGGCATAACGGAGATCAAATATGTGTGATATATTCAGGAACTCACAAATATGTTTATCTCTCTCTTTCTCTCTCTCTCTCTCTCTCTCTCTCTCTCTCTCTCTCTCTCTCTGTGTGTGTGTGTGTGTGTGTGTGTGTGTGTGGTGTGTCTGTGTGTGTGTATCTGTGTTACTGTATGTGTGTCTGTGTCTGTGTAGATTACTCAAACCACGTCGCTAACACAGATAAGAATAATTGGCTAATATAAGTTAAAAGAGTTAATAAGATGCCTGAGCAAATGAGCCAATCAATTTATAGTTAAGGTAGACATCTGTGTGATTTCTTTGGGACGTAACAGTTGTGAGAACCAGGCAGGACAGAAACTCCGACAATAAATGCTGCCCAACATGTGAACAACTGCATCCACATAAAGCCTGAAAGAGCACAGGAAGTAATTCTAGACATAAATTAATAGAGTTAATCATGTCTTACTGATAGTAGTATTTTCTCAGGTGGGCTCTGCTTGTTAGAGGCAAGCGCTCTCATTTAAAAGAGGCTTCCTGACTTAGCTTTAGCTGCAAAAACTTGCAGCTCTTTAAAGAGGTCCTGACACAAAACACTTAAATGGTGTTGCTGAAAAGATGACCATATGCTTCTGTGGGTGGCAGGAACCTTGAAACGCCATAGAGTCGTGGCAAAAAAACATGGCTACAGCCAGTACATCCGCAATGAGGCTAAAATCTCATAAAGCTAAGGAATGGGCTGGATCCAGCCGTCAAAGCCATGGCTTTAATCCTACCAATATTGCTTAGCAGATTAAAGACTAATGTAGTCAGAAAAAGAGAGAGAGATACAAAGATTCAAAGAGAAGAAAACCTCTAAATGCTTTACAGTGTGTTAAAAATATATGTAGGCTTGGGAAAAAAAAGTTAAAGTCCTTAAAATAAAAAAAAACAAAGAGTACTTGGGAGTGGTGTTACAATCTTTAATCCCAACACTTGGGAGACAGAGGCAGGCAGAACTCTATGAACTCAAGGCATGGTTGCATATTATACCTTTAATCCCAAAGCTTGAGAGGCAGAGGCAGACACATCTCTGTGAATTCAAGGTGTGGTAGCACACACCTTTAATCCAAGCACTTGGGAAGGAGAGGAAAGTGGAACTCTGTGAGTTCAAGGACAGCCTGGTCTACAGTGGGACTTCCAGGACAGTCAAAGATACACAGAGAACCTGTCTCAAAAAGCAAAATATTAAAGATAAAGATAAAAGAAATAGAAGTTAAAATAAAGCCACACAAAGATGAAAAATACACAGAGAGTCTGGATACTGTATGTTATTATGCTCTCTATGAATTGTTTGAATGCTGAGGAAGGAGCAACAGCTGCTAAAAGATATTTGTTTATAAATGCTGCTGAATTAATCCAAGATAGGCATTTTGGAAGGCAAACGGTATGTTACTTTGGAGAAGAGATTTGATTTTGCTTTTGTTTCCACAGGAAATGAGAGGCTGAGGATTCATTCTGAGTTAAGAAAAATCAGGTTTGATCAAGAAAGACCACCTGAGAAATCTCCAATAGGAACAGATGGCCCATATGTCTGAGTTCAACATCCAGAACAGATTCAAGACTTCTCCTTGAGATGATCAAGACTCACAGGATACTCCAGTCAGGACTCGATCATAATACTAAATTTTCTTTAGGTCCCCACTAGATTATCAGCACCACCCACCAGCAGGAAGTAGCCTAAAAACCTAAACCCACATTCCAAAAAAAGGACTATGGATGTCATTGGGTTTTTTTAAAAAGAGAGAGAGAGAGGGAGAAGTGGTAAGGGACAATTGTCTATATTCTGTCAATGATGTGTTAAATAAGAACTGATTGGCCAGTAACCAGGATGGAAGTATAGTCGTGACAACCAGACAGGAAGTAAAGTTGGGTCAAGGAGAACAGGAGAACTCTGGGAAGAGGGAAACTCCCTCTGGAGTCTTGTCCAGCACAGAAGAAACAACATGTGACTATGCCATTGAAAAAGGTACTGAGCCATATGGCTAACACAGATAAGAATAATGGGCTATTATAATTTATAAATGTCAATAAGAAGCCTGAGCTAATGGGCTAAACACATTATAGTTAATGTAGACCTCTGTGTGACTTCTTTGGGACTTAATGATTGTGAGAACCAGGGCAGACAGGAACTCAGACAACAACTCACACTGTATACACGGAGAACACTTCTCAAGAATGTTCTCTCCTTCTGCTGCCATGTGAGAATTGGGTATCCAACTAATGCTTGAGGACAAGTCCTTTGACCACTGAGCGATCTTAGCAGCCATAAAATTAAAACAAAAACATGACAATGTGGTTTCTGCTACAGAGTCTCATTTGGCTGTCCATTATTGTCCTCGGTCTTCCCATCACACTCAGAAGACTCCCAACTCTAGGAAGACCTCCACAGACTGGGCTCAGCTCACCTAGACTTCCCACTGACTCCAACCAGTCTCCCACAGTTCATCAGCCCCACCCCTGTGGCTCTGCTGTTTGTCTCCATTCAGGGCCCTGACATGGTGGACCTGCCATCTGCAATGCTATTATTTTTACCCATGGTGAGACTTCTCATCCTCTTGTCTGGAACTCAGATACTTGCTGACAGAGAAAACTACCCCAGCCTTTCACTTCCCCTCACTTGTTCATACTCAGTCTACTCTATATCCTCATCATGAAATACACACAGACAGCTTGACACTTACATGTTTTAATTTTGTGATGAAATCTTCCTTAGTAGTCCTGTTGGCCTCAACATTCTGTGTGCTAGCATGATAAACATGGGCCTCCAAGCCTGACTTTCTGCAAATTTTAATCTGTCACCCCCAGTCAAATGACAAAAATTATCACTGTTCTTTCTGTTTACAACCATATTTATGTTCACCAGGCACACACTATAACTCTGGTTATCTGAGTGCTGGTAATGAAAACACACCTCTTCTTTGGCCACCATTCTCACTGTTTACCTCATCAGTGAGCAACATGTCTTCCAGGGGTCTTCTTATATATCTTGAACTAAGATAACCTGAGCACCTACAAAAAGATGGATGGATAGAGAAATAGATAGATAGATAGATAGATAGATAGATAGATAGATAGATAGATAGATAGATAGATAGATAGAAGTAGGTAGGTAGAGAAGATAGATAGATAGATAGATAGATAGATAGATAGATAGATAGATAGATAGATAGATGATGGATAGAGGGATGAGGTGGATGATGAATACGTGGATGCATGGATGGATGGATGGATCTATTGATCGACGAATTGATGGAAATACAAAGAGACAGGCAGGTGGACAGATAGACAAAGACTCAGGGCAAAAGCACCAACATATATTATACATATGTATGAAATTATCAATAATATTTTAAATGCAAAAATAAGTAAAAGCTTTGGATATGGCTCAGTGATTAAAGCACTTGTCATAAAAGCCTGAGGATCAGACTTCAAATCACAGAACCCACCTAAATTTCAGGTGGATGTGTCAGCCATTCTCTAATTACATTCTCAGAAAGAGAAGACAGAAGATGCATGAAAAAGCTGACTACCGAGACTGGCCACATCAGCAAGTTCTGGAATTGAGTGAGTAACCATGCCCCAAAAAATAAGATGAAAGATTGATTGAAAGGTGATTCCTTGTCATCCTCAGATATTCCCACAAGTATGTACAAGTGAATGCACATCCCACCCTTATGTGCCTCCATGCCCACAAACATGTGCCCATATACATGTCGCATACACCAAAAAATAAAAAATAAATGGCAATTGATATCTGTTTGAAATTCTGATTTGCAGCACATCTATAATAAAAGTCATACACTGTTTATCAAAGCTTAAATTTGCGGTATTAAAAACTCTATGATGTGGGATGTCCTTCTGTAAGTTGTGAATATGTATTGATTTTATTGGTTGATGAATAATGTTACTTTGGCCTATGGCCAGGCAGAACATAGTCAGTAAGGAAACCCAAACTAAATACAGGAAAGAAGAAAGAGGAATGCAAACAGATGCCAGCAGCAGCCGGAGCAGCAAGATGTGAAGTAACAAGCCACAAACTCATGGAAAAATAGAAAATAATAGATATGAGTCCATTTAAAAGTAAGAGCTAGTTAATAATAAGGTTAAGCTAATAGATCAAACATTTATAATTAATATAAGCCTATGAGTGTTTATTCAGGAAATGCTGGACAGGAAAAAAACACTTACATATTTACTGTTATGTGAAATACTAATTTTACTATGCATCCTGTTTTGGTTAAAGCAGGCGACACCCGGGAACTGGACTGTTCTGAGATCCCACACATGGCAGGGATTCCGTGGCCACTGTTCCTTCTGAGAAGCATCTCAGTAACAAGTATGAAACATCCTTGCTAAAGCATACAGTCAGCTGCACCTCTATAGCTTAGTCAGGGTTAATGTCCTCTTGCCCAACCATCCCAGAGTCACAGACTGGACACATATCTCTCTCACCTGCCAGGGCTGGAAGTCCTGGGAATCTGTACTTTTGCCATCTTGCTGTCCACTGGTTATCATGTCTTGCAGGGCATGGGCAATGCTGTAGACAGCTGGATAAGCAGCATCAGTTCGACTCACTTCTGGAAAAGGATACTGCTTGTTTATCAGACTCTCATTCCCTGAGCACAGCTGGACACCCTCTGTCACTGGGCTGCTCTGGTGGGGCCATGTGCAATCAAAGGTGATCTCCCAAAACTTCTCTATAAACATGTCTTCTGGAGTCTGGCTGGGGCGTAGGTTAGCAAGGAACTCAGGGAAGCCAGTAGCCCTGCTGCTGTGAAACAGAATGCCAAATGTGCTGAACAATACCTGGGAAATGCCTGGAATAGACAGGGCAAGTGCCATGTGCGTAGTGTCCTTGCTGACCCAGACCTGCCCTGAGACAGGGACACCCAGTAGGCCATGAAGAATGAGCAGGAAATTAGAATTACTTAGGAAAACCAGAACAACCCTGGCTGTGCATTTCTGCATCTTCTGGACAATCTCTCCAATCTTCCCCATGGACTCATGGGAAGGGACATGGAGGGTGAACTCAATGCACACACCCGCTGGACTCAGCTCCTGATTGGCCAGAGAGCTGGCCTGCTGCCCAAAGTCATCATCATGGGCCAGAATGATCACCCAGGACCACTGAAAGTGAATGATCAGCTGGGTCATTGCACGGCAAGATGGAAGGTCACTAGTCACAGTCCGAAGGAAAGATGGGAACTGGATCTTGTCACTGAGGCTGGGTAGTGAGGACGAATAACTGACCTGTCAAAGAAAAACCGGACAGCAGAAGGGTGAATGAGACTGGGACTTCTGCATAGGCTGATGATCTGGTTTGAAGGTGGGAAGGAGGGGCCTAGAGACGTGGCTCAGCAGTTCAGAGCCCTTGTTCTTCTTGTAGAAGACCCAAGTTCAAGTCCTAGCACACACCAGGTGGCTCACATCACCCTATAACTCCAGATCCTGGATATCTGGTACCCTTTTCTGGCTTTCTCCTACAACTGTGGCATAGACTCACATATATAAATATACACATAAATGTATATGATCATTTCATTAGATGCTGAAAAAGCTTTTGACAAAATTCAACATCCCTTTATGATAAAAGTCTTGGATAGATTAGGGATTCAAGGGTCATACCTAAATATAATAAAAGCTATTTACAGCAAACCGACAGCTAACATCAAACTAAACGGAGAGAAACTCAAAGTCATCCCACTTAAATCAGGAACACGACAAGGTTGTCCACTCTCTCCATACCTCTTCAATATAGTGCTTGAAGTTTTAGCAATAGCAATAAGACAACATAAGGGGATCAAGGGGATTCGAATTGGAAAAAAAGAAGTTAAACTTTCGTTATTTGCAGATGATATGATAGTGTACATAAGCGACCCCAAAAACTCCACCAAAGAACTCCTACAGCTGATAAACACCTTTAGTAATGTGGCCGGATACAAGGTCAACTCCAAAAAATCAGTCGCCCTCCTATACACAAAGGATATGGAAGCAGAGAGGGAAATAAGAGAAGCATCTCCTTTCATGATAGCCACAAACAGCATAAAATATCTCGGGGTAACTCTAACCAATGAAGTGAAAGATCTATTTGACAAGAACTTTAAGGCATTGAAGAAAGAAATTGAAAAGGATACCAGAAAATGGAAGGATCTCCCTTGATCTTAGATTGGGAGGATCAACATAGTAAAAATGGCAATCCTACCAAAGGCAATTTATAGATTCAATGCAATCCCCATCAAGATCCCATCAAAATTCTTCACTGATCTTGAGAGGACAATAATCAACTTTATATGGAAAAACAAAAAACCCAGGATAGCCAAAATAATCTTATACAATAAAGGAGCTTCTGGAGGCATTACCATCCCTGACTTCAAACTCTATTACAGAGCTTCAGTAATGAAAACAGCGTGGTATTCGCATAAAAACAGAGAAGTCGACCAATGGAATCGTATAGAAGACCCGGATTTTAACCCACAAACCTATGAACACCTCAATTTTCGATAAAGGTGCTAAAAGTATACAATGGAAGAAAGAGGACATCTTCAACAAATGGTGCTGGCACAACTGGATGTCAACCTGTAGAAGAATGAAAATAGACCCATATCTATCACCATGCACAAAACTCAAGTCCTAATGGATCAAAGACCTCAATATCAATCTGAACACACTGAACCTGATATAAGAGAAAGTGGGAACTACCCTACAACAGATGGGCACAGGCAATCGCTTCCTAGGTATAACCCCAGCAGCACAGTCATTAAGGGCAACATTGAATAAATGGGACCTACTAAAACTGAGAAGCTTCCTTAAAGCAAAGGACACTGTCACTAAGACAAAAAGGCAACCCACTAATTTTAAAACACAAATAACTTTTAAGAAAGGACTTGAGCATCCTGTATTGTGATGGTCCTATGAGCAGTTGTGGCCTCTCACTGGTTGGCTGTTCATCCCAGAAACAGCCCTTTGGCTTCAGGAATGAAGCTCAAAACTTCAATGAATGAGGCCTTACCTACTCTCCTCTCAGTATCTGTCCTTCACCTACATCCTCATATTTGGTTTCTGCACCTCAGTTAGGATTAGTGTGACTCTCTTGTCAGAAGACAGCTGTGATGCTGTTCTTCTTCATTTTCGTGTGTGTGTGTGTGTGTGTGTGTGTGTGTGTGTGTGTGTGTGTGTTGTCTGGCAGTACATGTGTGGAGGTCAGTGAACAAATTGTGGGGACTAGTTCTCTTCCACCACATGGGTTCCAGGGGTTCAAACTCAGGTTCAGCTTTGGTTAGCATCTTTACACCATCAGCCATCTTGCTGTCCCTAGTAGGAACAAATGGGTCCCAGGTACAAACCAACAGGCACAAACAATGATCAGCTCTTATCACACCACCACTGTGAATCTTTCCAGCTTCCACACAAATAGGAGCCTGATTTGTCAAGTTGTTGAGGAAGAGGTGATACCATGTTTTCAAAAGAGAGATTTCTAGAAGATGTGATAACTGGGGATCTGTGTCTGTGTTTGTTTTGAGAGACACAGAATGTGGCTGCTCAGCATCGGGGTATGAGTGCAAAACCTTCTCCTGCCACTACAAGATGAGGAAAAGACTTCTTGTCTCAACACAGAGGCCCTTGTGGTTCCTGTGCAGGGATAAGGCTGACTCAGTCTCATTCGTGTGGTCATGACAGCCTATGCAATAAAATAGAAGATATTCAGTAAGTTTTGATTACAGACAAACAATGACCCTTTATGTATAAACTTACTCCATTAAAGACATTAAAAACTAATAACAAATTATAGTTTATGGAAATTTAAAGTTAGATTATAAAAAATTCACTCTTTCCTTAATATTCAAATTTGTATTACTTTCTATGCATGAATGTTTTGACTATACAAATACATGATTGTGCACCACAGGTGTGTCTGGTGCTGTTGGAGGACAGAAGGACTTTCATTAATGGAAAAGGAGTTACAGATACTTATGAGCCACCATGTAGGTGCTGGCAATTGAAAGGGGGTCCACTAGAAGAACAAACAGTGCTCTTAACCTCTGAACCATCTCTCCAGTTCCTGAAACTGATATTTAACTGAACCTTATCAGGAAGTCCAACAAGTTTAAAAATTAGAAGCTCTTGAGGTGTGTTAAATATATTAATTTTCTGTTCAGGACACGATAGAGCATGTCACTTAGGATTCAGAGGCAAGAGTGACAACAGAAATCCAAGCTTGGGCTACATGGAGAGTTGCTGTCTCAACACACACACACACACACACACACACACACACACACACACACACCTGAAATAACATAAATGAATCTTTCTTTTGTAAATGACACTATATACAGAGCAAGAAATGGAGACTTTAATCATGAAGATATGCCAAATTGTGATGGGATGGATATATGCTTAAGAGGTTAAAAACACCGGCTGAAAAATCCTGAGGACAGAGCTCAGATCCCAGTACCTACACCCTTTCATGGCTACAACATCAGCTCAAAGAAGGGTGCAGTCAGTATGTTTGATGGAAGGTACTTCCAGCCTAACCTAGGAAACATGCGTCCTAAATTAAGGGAGAGATCCTGCCTCAAAGTGATAAGTGGAGAGGGAAAAGTAGGCCATCAGAAGGCCTCTTACAGCCTCCATACCTACACAAGGGTTAACACACTTACACACACACACACACACACACAGAGAGAGAGAGAGAGAGAGAGAGAGAGAGAGAGAGAGAGAGAGAGAGAGAGAGAATATACTCAAGGACACATATGCGTTAACTATACCTTCCTTCAGCCAGGCTTGGTGAAACACACCTACAATGAAGCATTGGGAGGCTGAGGCATGAGAATGGATCTTCAATTTCAAGGCCATCCTATTCTACGTAGTGAGTTCTAAGCAAGCTATGTTTTTCTGGTTAGAGACTCTGTCTCAACAAACACAATTACAAACTTTATAGCGAGAATCTATCTTAAGGAGATTATAGGTAAGACCTTGGATACGGTTTTGTGAATTACATGGGCCCAGCTTCATAGGACTTGGAAAGCCCATCTGGCAGGGAAAAATATGTAAAACTATGAGTCACACAAAGACACTGGAATTTACGCCAATTTAGAGATTTCATAGGGAAAAGCAAATGGATTTAAATCATAATTTTCATACAATGTTTGTGTTAAAAAGTAAGGCTAAATATATATATACATATATATTATCTGTATATGCATATACAAAAAGAGAGAGAGAAAGCGTCTCATGTAGCCAAGGCTAGCCTCAATATCAATATATAGCTAAGAATAATATGGCCCATTGGATGCTCCTGTCTCTACCTCTTGACTGCTGTATTACCACAGCACTAGAGATAAGAACCAGGGCCTTGTGTGCTAAGCAAGTGCTCTAGCAACAAAGTCACATCCCAGATCCTTAAGAACTATGATGGTTTGAATCTGAGATGTTACCAGAAGGTTCACATGCTGAACACTTGATTTACAGAAGATGGGCTTCTGGGAAGTGATTGGATCATGAGGGCTCTGATCTGATCAAATGGAGTCATAGTGGTGGCATTTTATAGACCCCATGGAAAGTAGGTTGGAGGAATCAGATCTCTGGAGCTTTGACCTGATGACTCTGTCTCTCTCCTCCTGACCACTGGAGTGTCTGTCCCTCCGCACATTTCTGCCATGAAGCTCTGTGTTAGCACAGAAACAGAGGCATCCGATGACCCGGGTGTGAAACTGCAGAAATTCAACCAAAAGAAATCTTTCCTTTTCTAAGCTGTTTCTGTCAGGCATGTCTGTCACAGCATGGGAAGTCTAATAAACATTTTAGTGATTGAATAAATGGTTCTAAGGAGTTGTCAATTGATTAGAAATTTTATCTACATTGCTAAAATAACCAAAAGTATAGGAACATTAAAAAACCCTATAATCAAATATTCCCAAAAACAGTAGGCATGAGAGCTGCAAAGAGGAAGCAATTGGTGTGAGAGAAACACGTGACAAGGAGCAACGATAGGGAGGAAGAGCTGACTTAGGCTCATGGTTTGGGAAAATAAAATCCATGGAGTGGTGAACACATGGCAAAGGACAGCTCGATGGAAGCAGATATGGCCCTGCTATAACAGGAAGCAGAGAATATACAGAAAATGGGACCACCAATTTAAGCCTGAATCCCTACCTCCTCCAGTGGCTCTCCTAATAAAGGTTTATAAACCTTCTAAGAAAGGCCCAGGCCTGGGAGATAAGTCTACAAACACATGAGCATATTTCATATTCAGAGGTAAAGAAACTGATAAAAGGATAAACAATACATGGCCTTTACATGCAAAAGATTATAAGTATTCTTAAGGAGAGAAATGTTGGCACTTGCTACAATATGGATGGACCTTAAGGCATGATCAGTGAAAGAAGCCAGGCCAGACACCTACCTATAGTGTGAATCCAGTCATGTAAAATGAACAGAAAAACCAAATCCACAGACACAGAAGTTAGATTAGAGGTTGCTTCAGATTAGGAATGATGGGATGGGGTGCCAATGGGCTTGCTTGAAGGAGGTGTCCCTTTGCAGGAAAAAGAACATGTTCCAAATCACCTACGGTAATCATGCTAAGATATAAGTCACTAAATCATTCAACTTAAATAGATAAAGTATCCTGAAGTCACCTCTTCAAAACTATAAACTGAGAGGTTTGCCATATATGGCCACCCTGTGGGAATGACAATAATGGGTGTGTTGATGGGAATATCCATGAGGTACAAGAGACTATTGGCATGAGCTCAATTTTCTAGACTCAAATCTCAGCTCTGCTAGCTACAGCCAGGTGAGATGACTAATAAGCTGTTTTTTTATTTTCTTTGTTGTTTATCTGTTTGTTTTCTCAGTGAGCTGGAAAGATGTGTCCTCAGGTAAAGGTTTTTACCACCAAGTCTGGAAAACTGTGTTTACTTCCCAGAACCAACATAGAGGAAAAGGAGTAACACCCAAAAGGTGTCTTCGAATATGCAGATGGGCACAATGACACTGGGGTTGAGTATACACACAAAACACACATAGTAGTAGTAATAATAATAATAATATAATAAATGTTGTAGGGATGGTTCAATGGTTAACAGTACTTACTACTATTTCAAAAAACTGAGTTTCAATTCCCAGCACCCATGTGGCAGTGATAAAACATCTGTAACGCTATCCTAGGAAATTCCATGTACTCCTCTAATATTCATGGGTATAAGGCACACATGTAGTACATGTGTGCATATAAATATATACATAGATGCATGTATACACACATATGTGTGTATAAATATTTACATATATGCATATATGTATATGTACATATGTATGTATACATGAAGGCAAAATATTCATACACATAAAATAAAAATAAATAAATCTTTAAAAATATTTCTTAAATATAAAAGATATGTGCAAAGTTTCCTGGTCAATGAGAGGGATGCCAGTTCTCTGTAAACTATATTTATCTTTATATGGAGGGGAACCACGTTGCACATGGAGAACACTTGCAGGGAGCCTGGCTCCACCACAGAGCTGCTCACACCTGTGCCCATCACCATCAGTTTCTCTATCATCATTAAGGGATTGCACTACATTCATGAAGGAAGAAGGCTTGAACAACTCACCTGGGGAAACTTGTACAGCCCCAGAAGTCTGGCCATGGAGACAGACAGGGATGACCGAGTGTCCCCAACCAGAGCAGCCTGAGGAGAGCCATGCTGGCAGATATAGTTGGGGATGGGCTCCTCCTGCCTCGAGAGAAAGCTCATTGTCTGGTAGACGGCTCCATGCACTGAGTCCCCAGAGTTTCGAATGGAGAAGCCCAGAGTCAAATTGGGCAACAAGTGAGCACTCCTATTAATCTCCTCGATGGCAAAGACGAAACTCTGGGCCACCCGATAGCCCCACTTGGAAAGGCTGAGGGGAAAACAAGCCCACAATTATCCCTCTTGATGGGGTAAACTGAACATGAATAAACACAGGGACTCAAGAGATACAAGTAGAACAACATCTACACAAGTATTTCTACATAGATGTGCAGAGGAGCACAGTGAAGAATACTCAAAGGGGAGCCAGAGGGAATGTGGAGCCAGTAATCAGAGGGGACAGTTTCAGAAGACAGAATGGATAACTGAAGATCTATTGAATAAGCTGGGTGTGGTGGCACACTTGTTTAATTACAGCACTCTGGAGGTAGAACCAAATCCAGGTACCAAGAGCTAGCTACATAGATAGAGACCTTGTCCCATCTAAACAAAGAAAAAACTTATTGCATAGTACACTTGGTAAGAATTAACAGTAACTAACATCTATTTCAGAATTGCTCATAGTAAGAGCCAGAAGACAGGGAGAAGACATGTGAAATGCTGTCTTTGGTACATGATTTGGACATAACAGACATGTGAGCCTGCCTAAAGCTAATCATGCATGGGAAACTTTCATCTGTGGCCCTACAATTCCCTGTTGAACTATTCGCAATGGATATATTCTGGGGAAAAGACACTCATTGTAATCCATGTTCCCAACAGGTGAACCCACAAATTTCAGTACACAGTTCCAGACCTGCAGCCAAATAGACAGCGGTGGGTAAAATTGGAGGGTCACAGCTGGGTCGGGTGTTGCATGCCTTTAATCCCAGAACTAACAAAAAAAAACAGAAAAATGGAGTTTGAAGTCAGCCTGGTCTGCAGAGCAAATTCCAGACTAGTCAAGCTTAGGTAGTGAAGGACAGAAATCTGGGGAAGATGTAATTGAATATGAGGGCCATGTTCCAGCCCCAGCAAGCAGCAGAACTTGGCAGGTTCAGACTCATGGTTCTGGCTTTAGTGTTAAGGAGAGAAGAAAGGCACTATGGAACCTTCCCCATTAATAAGGAAAGCTGCTGAGGACAAGCAGGTGTCCTTGAAAGGAGGCCTAAGGAGGCCACTGCATGAAGCTGTGAAGTTGAACCCTGGAATTTCTTGGAGAACCCAAGATGTTGGAAATGTCAGAGTCATGAGATTCCTGCTGAACAAAGCTACAAACAGGGAATGGAACCAACCCAAGAGAAACAAGTGTGTTGCAGTAAACAAAACTAAAAGGAGTTGGAGATCTGAAGAGTGTTTGGACATCAGAAATGGAGGTGCAGAGTTTAGAGTTTGCCCACCTGGTTTTCTGTCTTGCTTTGGTCCAGTATTTCCTCACTATGTTCCCTCTCTTATGCTTTGGAATGGTGCCATTGTATGCTGGAAATATATGATCTGCTTTTTTTATGATCTGCTTTTTGATGTTGATTTTATAGGTAATTACAGTTAAGACATTGCATGAATCTTAGGAGAGACTTTGAACTTTAGACTTTTAAAGGAGGTTGTACCTGTAATAGACTATGGTTACTTTTGAAGATGGACTGAATGCATTTTTGCATTATGATATGGCTACAAGTTTTTGGGGTGAGGGAGTGGAATGTGATGTTTTGAAATAAAATGGCCCCCAAATTATGGGGCACTATTAGAATGATTTTGTTAGAATAGGCTGTGGTCTTGTATGAGGAAGAGTGTCACTTTAGAAGCAGGCTTTAGGGTTTCCATATGCTCAAGCCATGCCCAGTGAGACTGTCTACTTACTGTTGCCTGCATAACAAGATATATGAGCCACTTCTCCAACACCACATCTGCCAGCATTAAAGTTTGGAGGCAGGAAGATACTGAGTTCTAGTCTAGCCTCATGAACACAGTATAACCCTATCTCAAAAAATAAAAAGAAAGAAAAGAAAAGAAAACTAAAACCAAGCCATTGGAGCCAGTGTGTTGCCTTGTGCTTGCAGTCCTGTTTTTGAGGGCTAGCCTGAACTACACAAGGAGTTCCTGAGTAGTCAGAACATAAACTGAGATATTATCTCAAAAAAAGTAATATAAATGATTTCAAGTGGGAAAACACAGTAATAAAAATCTCTTGCATTTGTGACTGAATGAAAATGATAGATGTTACTTTAAAGAAGCACTCTTAAATGGTTGTTGACACAGGTCTCATCGTGTACCCCAATCTTGCCTGGAACTAATACTACTCCTGCCTCAGCTTCCTGAGTGATAAGAGTACAGCCATGTGTCCTATGCTCAATTAAAAGCAATAAAGCTAAATACAAACATTTAAAAAATAATAATAACCAAAAAGCTTGTTTTAGAAACTACAGTATAATACAAAAGCTGGAATGATTATATCCATTATAATCATAGTTCATATGGCTAACGTCATGAGCTGGATCTCCAGGACCTCATGGACTGAATGTGGTGGTGCAGCCCATTATCTCATCACTGGGAAAGTGGAGGCAGGAGATCAGAAATTCAAGGTCATCTTTGACTACCCAGTGAATTGCAGAGTATATGATGCTTAGAAAAAAATAACAAGCAAAAGGAACACAGCACAGAGAAATCACGAGGATGATAAATGATGAAAATCTATTTTTTGCACATTAATCCATTCAGCAAACACACCTACATAGACACTATTTTAAGAACCTTGGATATACAGAAGAATCAAGAAGCCCCATTTGGTTTACGGAGCACAGACATTACACCCAGTACATGAGCACCCATACTTCAGTCCAGTACAAACAAGACAGACAGACAGACAGAGGTGTTGTAAAAGGAGAGCAACAGAGCTTCTGCATGGATACACAGAGAAAGGTGGTGGCCATCTAGCTGGGACTCTGAGAATCAACGCCTATCCAAGGCTTCACACAAACTTGTGAAGCTGCTTCTGGGTTTCAGAGACTCCCATTCCACATCCAACACTTACTCTGAAGTCAGCAGTCCAGATGGTGGGACAGTGAAGTCAGACAGGGTACCAATAGAGAGATCAAAGATAGAGAAGCTGCCCCCCACCATTACATCCCCAGGACGGTCAAAGTGACGCCTCTGCCTTGGCAACAGCCAGGCTCTTGGTGCAGAAAGAGAAGACACAGAGACACAGCCAAAGAGAACAGGGAAGAGAGTACACAGCCACATTCCTGCTGGGCACCAGGCAATCAGTGACAGGACAGCCTCATATGGAGCAGTAGCTTGCAGTGAAGGGGCTTTTATATGGGAGAAAGTTCTTGATCAAGGGCCTAAAGCTAAGACCACACTGGGAATTCTAGGTTTGCAGGCTGTGAGAAGAATATTGATCACAACATGATGGAGGTGGGTGACCAGTAATCCCAGAGTCATTAAAAGTTTTATTCCCTTCTCCTGGGTCTTCTTAGACTCTTTGCATCCAAGGTCACAGTTTGGGGCATCATTTGCTGACTGCAGGAAAGGCAACAATGGGTCTGATTGTCTCCTGAGGGACTTGCAAGCCCAGGAGCAGCTGTGCTCAGGACAATGTTTGGTAGAGAAACCTCAGGTGAGTACAAGAAGCCAAGTAACTGAAGTGAAATATTTAGTACAGTGTTCACACTGTATAGCCCCTGAATATACCCCTTCATGTGTCTCCCCTGTGTTGATCCACTATGTTCTGGGTTGTTTTTGCTGTTCCTTAAGAAATTGTCAGAAAAGTTTATTTGGAAATACACACAACCAAACACTAGAAAACAATATCCATGTCTTTGTAGAGCCATTACTCATCTTCCCAAGGTACTGATCTTTTTTCTATGATTTGAAAACAGATTTCAAGGTTGCCAAGGTGGTGTTCATGTAAATTCACTTGATACACAAGCCTGATGGCCTGTGTGTGATCCCAAAAATCAGCATAAAGTTAGAAGGAGACCCCACCCCATCCTTCAAAACCTGTAAGCTACAAGTCCTACTGTGCCTTAAACCCTTCGATCCCCAGTGACCTCATGAAACTATTAAACAGAGACTCCAACTACAGAGCCAAAACTGAGAGGAATGCTGAAGAACAAGGTGTAACTGCACAAAGAGGACAAAGAGAGCAAATTGAGAGAGCAGACAAAGAGAATGAGCCAAGGGAGACCTCAGCTGCTCACTGAGACACAGACAGTGACAGTACAGAGTAGACTCAGAACAGTTCCCAAAGACACAGACAGCAACTGCAAGGATGGGACTAAGAGGCAAAACACTGCCAGCACCAAGTAGAGAAAGAGATGGGTAGATGTCAATGGAAAGCAACACGGTAATACGAGGACTCAGTATCATATAACAGGAAGATTTTATTATGCTAACCCAGAAGTCAGAAAACAAAATGATTTGAAATTTAACTTTATGGGAATGATGGAGATCTTTAAAGAGGAGATGAAAAATTCCCTTAGAGAAATGGAGGAAAAACAAACACAAAATTGGAAGAAACCAATAAATCCCTAAAGAAACCTAAGGAAACCAAGAAAAATACAATCAAACAGGCGAACCAAACAGTTCAAACAGTTCAAGACTTGAACACTAAAATAGAGTCAATAAATAAAATACAAACCAAGGGAATTCTAGAAATGGAAAATCCTGAATAAATGAACGGGAACTACAGAGGCAAGTATAACCAACAGAATACAAGAGATGGAAGAGAAAATCTCAAGTGTTGAAGATACTCTAGAGAAAATAGATTCATCAGTCGAAGAAAATTATAAATCCACAAATTATAAACACAAAATACCCAGGAAATCTAGGATACCAAGAAAGTCGAAAACTAAGAATAATAGGGATAGGAGAAAAAGAAGAAATCCAGCTCTAAGACACAGAAAATATGTTCAATAAAATCATAGGAGAAAATTTTCCAAACATAGATAAAGATATACTTATGAAGGCACAAGAAACAAACAGAACACCAAATAGATTGGAGCAAAAAAAAAAAAGAACCCTAGGCATATACTACTCAAAGTTCAAAACATACAGAGTAAAGTAAGAATGTTGAGAGTTATAAAGAAAAAAACTCAATTAACGTATAAAAGTAGACCTATCAAAACTACACCTGACTTCTCAATGAAAACCATGAAAGCTATAAGGTCTGGGATAGATGTGCAATAGAAATTAAGAGATCAGGTATGCAAGTACAACTACTATTCCAGCAAGATTTAAAATTAACACTGATGGAGAAAAAAAAAGAGCCCAGCCCTCATGTTACAGTGATTTTGTGGTATGATTGAACATCTCTGGTATATTCCAAAAAGTGGTATTGCTGGATCCTGAGGTAGGTTGACTCCCAATTTCCTGAGAAACTGCCACACTGATTTCCAAAGTGGTTGCACAAGTTTGCATTCCCACCAGCAATGGATGAGTCTAATGCTTGTAAGATGTTATGTCAGGAAGACCGGCACGCATAAAAACAGATAAGTCGACAAATGGAATCGAATAGAAGACCCTGACTTTAACCCACAAATCTATGAGCACCTGATTTTCGATAAAGGAGCTAAAAGTATACAGTGGAAAAAAGAGAGCATCTTCAACAAATTGTGCTGGCAAAACTGGATGTCAATCTGTAGAAGAATGAAAATATATCCATATCTATCACCATGCACAAAACTCAAGTCCAAATGGATTAAAAACCTCAATATCAGTTCGAACACACTGAACCTGATAGAAGAGAAAGTGGGACATACTCTACAACACATGGGCACAGGAGACCACTTCCTATGTATAACCCCAGCAGCACAGACACTAAGGGCATCATTGAATAAATGGGACCTCCTGAGACTGAGAAGCTTCCATAAAGCAAAGGACACTGTCACTAAGACAAAAAGGCAACCCACTGACTGGGAGATCTTCACCAAGCCCGCAACTGACAAAGGTCTGAAACCAAATATGAGTGAGTACATCTCATGTTCCTCTTTTTGGGCCTGGCTTACCTCACTCAGGATAGTGTTTTCTGTTTCTGTCCATTTGTATGCAAAATTTTGAAGTCATTGTTTTTTACCGCTGAGTAGTATTCTAATGTGTATATATTCCATACTTTCTTCATCCATTCTTCCATTGAAGAGCATCTCGGTTGTTTCCAGTTTCTGGCTATTACAAACAATGCTGCTATAAACATAGTTGAGCATATATTTTGTTGTGTGATAGGGCATCTCTTGGGTATATTTCCAAGAGTGGTATTGCTGGGTCCAGGGGTAGGTTCCCGAATTTCCTGAGAAACTGCCACACTGCTTTCCAAAGTGGTTGCACAAGTTTGCATTCCTACCAACAATGGATGAGTGTACCCCTTTCTCCACAACCTCTCCAGCGAAGGCTATCATTGGTGCTTTTGATTTTAGCCATTCTGACAGGTGTAAGATAGTATCTTAAAGTTGTCTTGATTTGCATTTCCCTGATCGCTAAGGAAGTTGAGCATGATCTTAAGTGTCTTTTGGACATTTGAACTTCTTTTGTTGAGAATTCTCTGTTCAGTTCAGTACCACATTTTTACTTGGGTTAATTAGAATTATAATGCCTAGTTTCTAGAGTTCTTTATATATTTTGGAGATCAGACCTTTGTCTGATGTGGGGTTGGTGAAGATCTCTACTATTCAGTAGGTTGCCTTTTTGTCCTTTGCTTTACAGAAGCTTCTCAGGTTCAGGAGATCCCATTTATTCATTGTTGCTCTTATTGTCTGTGCAACTAGGATTAAACGTAGGACGTGATCTCCTGTGCCCATGTGTTGTAGTCTACTTTCCACTTTCTCTTCCATCAAGTTCAGTGTGGTCAGATTTATACTGAGGTCTTTAATCCATTTGGACTTGAGATTTGTGCATGGTGATAGATATGGATCTATTTTCATTCTTCTACAGGTTCACATCCAGTTATGCCAAAACCATTTGTTAAAGATCTTTTTCTCTTCCATTGTATAGTTTTGGCTTCTTTGTGGAAAATCAGGTGTTCATAGGTTTGTGGATTAATATCTGGGTCTTCAATTTGATTCCGCTTGTCAACGTCTCTGTGTTTATGCCAATACCAAGCTGTTTTCATGATTGTAGCTCTGTAATAGAGTTTGAAGTCAGTGTTGGCAATGCCTCCAGAAGTACCTTTATTGGATAGTATTGTTTTGGCTATCCTGGGTTTTTTGTTTTTTCATATAGAGTTGAGTATTGTTCTCTCAATGTCTGTGAAGAATTTCGTTGGGATTTTGAAGGGAATTACATTCAATCTACAGATTGGCTTTGGTAGAACTGCCATTATTACTATGTTGATCCTACCAATCCAACAGCATGGGAGATCCTTCCATTTTCTGGTATCCTCTTCAATTTCTTTCTTCAAAGCCCTAAAGTTCTTGTCAAATAGATCATTCATTTCCTTGGTTAGTGTCACCCCAAGATACTTTATGCTATTTGTGGCTATTGTGAAAGATGATGTTTCTCTGATTTCCTCTCTGCTTCATATCCTTTGTGTATAGGAGGGCTACTGATTTTTTTTCATTGATCTTGTATCCTGCCACATCACTGAAAGTATTTATCATTTGTAGGAGTTATCTAGTAAAGTTTTTGGGGTCATTGATGTACACAATCATATTATCTGCATATAATGAAAGTTTGACTTCTCCTTTCCAATTCGAATCCCCTTGATCTCCTTATGTTGTCTTATTGCTATTGCTAGAACTTCAAGCACTATGTTGAAGGAACAGGACAGCCTTGTCTTGTTCCTGATTTTAGTGGAATGGCTTCGAGTTTCTCTCCATTTAACTTGATGTTCACTGGTGTCTTGCCATATATTGTTTTTATTATATTTAGGTATGATCCTTGTATCCCTAACCTCTCCAAAACCTTTATCATAAAGGGGGTTGAATTTTGTCAAATGCTTTTTCCGCATCTAATGAAATGATCATATGGTTTTTTTCTTTCAGTTTATTTATATGATGGATTACTTTGATATATTTTTGTATGTTGAACCAGCCCTGCATCTCTAAGATGAAGCCTACATTAGCATAATGGATATTTTTATATGTTCTTGAATTCTGTTTGCCAATATTTTATTTAGAATTTTTGCATCAATGGTCATGAGCAAGATAGGTCTGTAATTCTCTTTCTTGGTTGAGTCTTTGTGTAGTTTTTGTATCAGGGTAACTGTAGCTTTGGCAATGACTCTTCTGTTTCTATCATGTGAAACACATTAAGGTGTATAGGTATCAGCTCTTCTTGGAAGTTCTGGTAGAATTCTGCATTGAAACCATGTTGTCAGTGGCTTTTCTTGATTGAAATGTTTTTTATGACAGCACCTATTTCCTCATGACTAATAGGTCTATTTATATTGTTCACCTGGTCTTGATTTAATTTTGGTATATAGTACTTATCTTTTTTAAAAAAGTCAATTTCTTTTAAATTTTTGAACTTTGTGGCAAATAGGCTTTTATAGTAAGACCTAATGATTCTCTGAATTTCCTCAGTGTCTGTTGTTATGTCCCCCTTTCCATTTCTGATCTTGTTAATTTGCATGTTCTCTCTCTGCTGTTTGATTAGTTTGGATAGGGGTTTGTCAATCTTGTTGATTTTCTAAAAGGAACCAGCTATTTGCTTCATTGATTTTTTTGGTTATTTTCTTTGTTTCCATTTGCTTGATTTCAGCCCGTAATTTGATTATTTCCTTCCTTCTGCTTCACTTGGGCGAGTCTGCCTCTCTTTGTTCTAGAGCTTTCAGCTGTACTGTTAAGTCTCTAATGTGAGCTTTCTCCATTTTTTTTAATGTGGGCACTTAGTGCTATAAACTTTCCTCTTAGCACTGCTTTCATAGTGTCCCATAGGTTTGGGTATGCTGTGTCTTCATTTTTGTTGAATTCAGGAAGACTTTAATTTCTTTCTTTATTTCTTCCCTGACCCAAGGGTAGTTCAGTAGTTGACTGTTCAGTTTCCATGAGTTTGTAGGCTTTCTGGGGATATAATTGTTGTTAAATTCTAGCTTTAATCCATGGTGATCCGATAAGACACAGGTGGTTCTACAGTTTTTCTGTATCTATGAATGTTTGCTTTGTTACTAAGTATGTGATCAATTTTCAAGAAGGTTCCATGAGATGCTGAGAAGTAGGTATATTCTTTCCAATTTGGGTAGAATGTTCTACAGATGTCTCTTAAGTCCATTTGATTCATTACCTCTGTTAGTTCTCTTATTTCTCTGTTGAGTTTCTGTCTGGTTAACCTGTCTATTGGTAAGAGAGGAGTGTTAAAATATCCTACTATTAGTGTATGGGGTTTGATATGTGCTTTGAGTTCTACTAATGTTTCTTTTACATATGTGGGTGCTTTTATATTAGGGGCATAGATATTAAGGATTGAGACTTCATCCTGATGAATTGTTCCTGTTATGAGCATAAAGTGTCCTTCTCCATCTCTTTTGATTGATTTTAGTTTGCAGTCAATTTTGTTAGATATTAGGATATCCATACCCACTTGTTTCTTAGGTCCATTTGATTGAAAAACCTTTTTCCAACCCTTTACTCTGAGGTAATGTCTCTCTTTGTGGTTGAGGTATGTTTATTGTAAACAGCAGAATGTTGGATCCTGTTTTTGTATCCATTATCTTAACCTGTGTCTTTTATAGGTTAATTGAGTCCAGTCATACTAATGACCAGTGGTTGTTTTTTTATTATTATTTAAAAATTTCCACCTCCTCCACTCCTCCCATTTCCCTCCTGCTCCCCCCATCCCCATTCCCCTCACTCTCAAGTCCAAAGAGCAGTCGGGTTCCCTGCCCTCTGCAGAGTCCAAGGACCTCCCACCTCCATCCAGGACTAAGAATGTGAGCATCCAAACAGACAAGGCTTCCACAAAGCCAATATATGCAGTAGAATCAAAATCCAGTGCCATTGTCTTTGGCTTCTCAGTCAGCCCTCTTGTAAGTAGTGTTCAGACAGTCTAGTTTGATTACATGCTCCATCAGTCCCAGTCCAGCTGGCCTTGTGAGTTGCCATTAGATCAGCCCTGCCATCTCAGTGGGTAGGCACAACCCTCGTGGTTCTGACTTCCTTGCTAATCTTCTCCCTCCTCTTGCTCGTCATTTGGACGTTGGGAGCTCTGTCCAGTGCTCCAATGTGGGTCTCTGTCTCTATCTAGATCCATCGCCAGATGAAGGTTCTTTGGTGATATGCAAGATATTCATCAGTTGAACTTCTTCTGTTGGGAATTCTCCATTCAATTAAGTGCCCTATTTTTCAATTGGGTTAATTAGCATTTTAAAGTCTACTTTCTTGCGTTCTTTATATATTTTGGAGATCAGACCTTTGTCTGTTGCGGGGTTGGTGAAGATCTTCTCCCAGTCAGTAGGTTGCATTTTTGTCTTAGTGACAGTGTCCTTTCCTTTACAGAAGCTTCTCAGTCTCAGGAGGTCCCATTTATTCAATGTTGCCTGTAATGTCTGTGCTGCTGGGGTTATACGTAGGAAGTGATCTCCTGTGCCCATATGTTGTAGAGTACTTCCCACTTTCTCTTCTATCACTTTCAGTGTGTTTTGATTGATATTGAGGTCTTTGATCCATTTGGAATTGAGTTTTGTGCATGGTGATAGATATGGATTGATTTTCATTCTTCTACATGCTGACAACCAGTTATGCCAGCACCATTTGTTGAAGATGCTTTCGTTCTTCCATTATGTACTTTTAGCTCCTTTATAGAAAATAAGGTGTTCATAGGATTGAGGGTTAAAACCTGGGTCTTCTATTCAATTCCATTGGTTGATTTCTCTGTTTTTATGTTAAAACCAAGGTGTTTTCAATACTGTAGCTCTGTAATAGAGTTTGAAATCAGGGATGGTAATGCCTCCAGAAATACCATTATTGTATAAGATTGTTTTGGCTATCCTGGGTTTTTTGTTTTTCTATATAAAGTTGATTGTTGTCTTCTCCAGATCTGTGAAGAATTTTGATGGGATTTTGATGGGGATTGCATTGAATCTATAGATTGCTTTTGGTACAATTGCCATTTTTACTATGTTGATCCTCCCAATCCAAGAGCAAGGGTGATCCTTCCATTTTCTGGTATCCTCTTCAATTTCTTTCTTCAAAGCCCTAAAGTTCTTGTCAAATGGTCATTCACTTCCTTCGTGAAAGTTACCTCAAGATATTTTATGCTGTTTGTGGCTATTGTGAAAGGTGATGCTTCTCTGATTTCCCTCTCTGCTTCCTTATCCTTATCTTTTGTGTATAGGAGGGCAACTGATTTTTTGGCATTGATCTTGTATCCTGCCACATTACTGAAGGTGTTTATCAGCTGTAGGAGTTCCTTTGGTGAAGTGTTTGGGGTCGCTTATGTACACTATCATATCATCTGCAAATAATGACAGTTTAACTTCTTCCTTTCCAATTCGAATCCCCTTGATCCCCTTATGTTGTCTTATTGCTTTGCTCGAATTTCAAGCACTATATTGAAGAGGTATGGAGAGAGTGGACAGCCTTGTCGTGTTCCTGATTTTAGTGGGATGGCCTTGAGTTTCGCTCCTTTTAATTTGATGTTAGCTGTCAGCTTGCTGTAAATAGCTTTTATTATATTTAGGTATGGCCCTTGTATCCCTAATCTCTCCAAGACCTTTATCATAAAGGGATGTTGAATTTTGTCAAATGCTTTTTCAGCATCTAATGAAATGATCATATGGCTTTTCTTTCAGTTTATTTATATGATGGATTACATGGATAGATTTTCGTATGTTGAACCGGCTTGCCAGTATTTTATTGAGAATTTTTTTGTAGATGTTCATGAGTGAGACTGGCCTGTAATTCTCTTTCTTGGTTGAGTATTTGTGTGGTTTTCATTTTAGGGTAACTACACCCCTTTATGATAAAGGTTTTGGAGAGGTTAAGGATACAAGGATCATACCTAAATATAATAAAAGTAACATACAGGAAGCCAACAGCTAATATCAAATTGAATGGAGATGAACTCAAAGCCATTCCACTAAAATCAGGAACAAGACAAGGCTGTCTGCTCTCACCGTATCTCTTCAATATAGTTCTTAAAGTTCTAGCAATAAGAATAAGACAACATAAGGAGATCAAGGGGATTCAAATCAGAAAGGAAGAAGTCAAACTTTCGTTATTTGCAGATGATATGACAGTGTACATTAGTGACCCCAAAAGCTCTACCAAAGAACTCCTACAGCTGATAAATAACTTAAGTGAAGTGGTAGGCTACAAGATCAATTCAAAAAAATCAGTAGCCCTCCTATACACAAAGGATAGAGAAGCAGAGAGGGAATTCAGAGAAACGTCACCTTTTACAACAGCGACAAATAGCATAAAGTATCTTGGGGTAACTCTAACCAAGGAAGTGAAAGATTTATTTGACAGGAAATAGATCTATTTTAGTGGGATGTGGCCTTGAGTTTCGCTCCTTTTAATGAAATAGATCTATTTCCTGTCAAAGAGAAATATGTCACCTCAACATAGTGCTTTGACTATTGCATGACCAAAATCATTGATGAAAACAAGCATACCAATCTACCAATCAATAAATATATAAATTACAATCAAACAAATAAAACCCTGCAATACACCTGTTCACTGACATTTCAGCTCACACTTACTTCATTTCCACTTTCAATAGTTTGATCTTTTCTTAGAAATCAGAATATAAAGAAACTGCACACTCTGTAATTAAGGAATATTGTTTTAATACAAGCTTTATTGAGACATAATTTTAAAGTATATAATTCATTATGAACATTTTACATTATGAACATTTTATGTGTGGGAGCACACATAAAATCCCAGCACTCACGATCCTGAAGAGGGGGATTGCTACAAGTTTTAAACCAGCCTGGTTGGTGTGGAAAGAACCTGTTCCAAATAAATTTTAAAAAACAGGGAGATGACAATTGAGTTGTCTTTAGTTGATTGGTGGAGTCTGACAACCTTTCCAAATCATTTTTTTAATTAAACATGGTGTGCAGTACGGGCACACGAGTGAAGGTGCACACAGAGACCAGACATATTGAGTCTCCTGGAGCTGGAATCACAGGTAGCTGTCTGCTGCCTGACATGGGCTCTGGCAACCAGGCTGGGTCCTTGGAAAAGTGAGTGCTCTGAACCACTGAGCCACCTCTCCAGCCACACCTAATAAATTTGAGACCTTCAATTCACCAGATATAAATGCTACATCACTTAGGCTACATTCCTCACCTCCACACTCCCCTCAAAAATAGTTTCCCCTCAAGAATTCATTAGTTTAATATGTCTTTATTGGACTGCTTCTTCATGTATTAGAATATTAAAATATACTATTTACTTTATCTAGCTTCCTTTACTCAGCATAGTATTCTGGGAACTTAACCATATAATAAACACTGTTGTATTTCATTTTACATTTATTTCTTATTGCCAAATATGTACTAATGATGAGCAAGTCATGAAAATATTCATATACTGATAAACATTGAGATTGTTTGAAGACTTACTACATTAATAGTATTTCCCTGAAGGTTCATTATCACTCTTGGCAGACATATGTTTATTTTCATGCATACATATATCTAAGAGTGAGACTGTAAATCACATGCTAATTCTGTGAAGGAACAGCCAGTGAAGGGATCAGTGCACACTACCGAAGCTATCAGAACATTGAGAGACCAGTGATCTGCCTGTCAGTTCCTCACACCCTCAGAAACCCTTCACATCCTCATCACCTTATCACGCTTTTCACACTCTTGAATATGGAGGACTGTGTGTGCTTCGGGTGGCGAGAGGAAATCACAGAACAAATTAGTGATATCAGCTCTCTCCTTCCAACATGTGGGTCCTGAGTATCAAATTCAGGTTGTCATGCTTAGTGGCAAGTATTTTGACCCACTGAGCCATGTTGCCTTCTCCCATTTATAAACTTTCCTAATTGTGATAAATGTTAGCAGTAAAATGGAGAGAGAGTAGAAAATAACATCGATGTGTGTAGTATCAAATCGATAGTCAGGAGTGTTTTGTTCTGAGTGTCTCACTCTTACTTTGATCATTCCTTTAAATACCTTTGGATCCACACAGAAACAATGAGCTAAAATCACAGTTGGTCCTAGTGGGCCCCACTCAAGGACTAGGTCATGAATCCTTGTGGTGCAGACCTGGGGAGACACCTTCTCTGGAGCATCTCACTCTGCCTATTTTGCTGTGCCTTGTGGTTATGCCTTAGCCAAGCAGGCTTGTTCCTCTCTGGTCTCATCAAGATGATGTAGCACTTGGGGATGAAGATGCCACCCAGAAGGCCAGCAGTGGAGGCCAGGATGGAGAAGATCTCTACAGCCACAGTGGACTTGCCCCGGGCACTGTGGTACAGGGGCAGGAACGCTGTCCAGACACTGCAGAAGAGCAGCATGCTGAAGGCCAGGAACTTAGTCTCGTTGAAGACATCTGGCAAACCCCTGGCCAGAAAAGCCACAGAGAAGGTACCCCCTGCCAGGAACCCCAAGTAGCCCAGCACACAGAAGAAGATGGTGCCAGAGCCCTCCTGGCACTGGATGACAATGTGCTGGGGCTCTGAGACCATATCCCTGTCTGGGAATGGTGGGGAGGTGGCCAGCCAGACCCCACAAAGAACAACCTGCATGAAGGAAGCAATGAGGACCACTGAGGTGGAAGCCCCAGGGCTCAGGCACACCTGGATCCTGGCCCCTGGCCTGGTGACCCTGAAGGCCAGGACCACTGTGAGAGTCTTGGCCAGAACAGAGGAGACGGCCACCGTGAACACCACAGCAAAGGTCGTCTGACGCAGGAGGCACGTGGGGACACTGGGGCGGCCAAGGAACAGCAAGGCACACAGGGCACAGAGGGAAAGGGAGATCAGCAGGAAGTAGCTGAGGGTTCTGTTGTTGGCCCTGACCACGGGGGTGTCCCTGTGCTTCAGGAACACTCCCAGAACCAGGACAGCCAGACCAGCCAGAAAGAGTGCCACCAAAGCCAGCATGAATCCCAGAGGTTCCTCAAAGGCCAGGAAGATCTCTGTCCTGGGGAGGCAGTGGTCTCTGGTGGGACTCGAGTACTGTTCCTTGGGACACAGGAGACATCTCTTCATGTCTACGGGAGACACAGACACCATTTCTGCAACACTGTGCCAACTGCACCAGCTCAGAAGGAATGCAACCCAAGCACTCCCTGTCCTTACAGCCCTTCAATCCAGTCATGGATTTATGAATTATTCTTGGTGACCATGGCTGGGGTGGGTGATATTAGAGGCAGAGGCACAAAGGAAAAAGCTGCACGTTCTGTGTCTGTTTTCTGTGAGGGTTTTTGTATCTGTCTTCAGTGTCGCATGGAACTCAGGCTGAGTAGCAGAGGGTGGCTATGAACTCCTAAGCCTCCTTCCTCAACTCCTTAAGTGCTGTGATTATACACCTGCACCACCATACCTAACCTATGCTTGTGTGTGCAGGTTTGTGTGTGCACACGTTTATAAATGGATGCACATGCTTGTCAAGACCAGACATTTAACATGTGATATAATTCCTCAATCATTCCTTCTTATTTTGCTAACAAAACTTATTTGTATATTTTGTGTGTATATGTATGTTTATGGGCTCAGGCATGCCTTGGTTTGCACGTAGTAGTAAACAAAACTTGCATGAATTTGTTGTTCGGTTCTAAAATTTAGATTACAGGAACTGAAATTATGCTGTCAGGGTTGAGAGTGAATACTTTAACAGATAGGCCATGTAAACAGTCTCCACAGCTTCTTCTTTTATAATGGCCTCTTTTATTTTACTTGTTCAGAGTTTTGTCTGTACATATTTATTGAAATCATATGCATGTCTGGAGTGTGCAGAAGTCAAAAGAAAGCAACGATTTCCCTATAACTGGTGTTTACTTGGTTGTGACCCACCATGTTGTGTTTCTAACTGCTGAGCTACCTCTATAGGCCCCTTTTCAACTTAATTTTTAAGACAGGATCCCTTACTCAACCTAGAGATCACTTAGTTGACTATACTGGCAGGCCACAATGCACAAAGACCCTCCTGTCTCTGGCCCCTGGGTGCTGAGATTAAAGGTCTCCTGTGTGAGTTCTTAACAGTTCATTTTCTTTGGCAACAGGACCAGTAATTGGTCAAATTAACAAATGTTTTAGACTGTGCTATGTGCCCAAAACTCATTTGTTGATATCCTGCACCTAAGCTCCTCAAAATGAGATATATTTCTCATGGGTAAACTGGAGATGAATAATAAAGGTTAAATGAGGTTTCCAGGTTAAATTAGGTAGACACTAACTCCAACAGTGCAGCTATTCTACTAAGAAGTTGGAGTGGAGCTGGGGTTGGTTGCACATGACTTTAATCTCATGATTTAATTTCAGGGGAAGGGGCAAGTAGACTATCAGGGAAAGACTGATAAATGTAGTGACTTCCAAGTCAGCCAGGACTGCAAGCACAGACGGTGACTCAAAACCAAACAACAAGCCGAAAGAGGACACAACACACACATGCTCACGAAAAACATAAACACATACACACTCACACAAACACACATAACAACAATGAAATGAGAGCACCCAGTGAGGATATTCTCTTCCAAGGCCTCACACAGCATCAACTCTGGTGAAAACTTGACTTTGCTTTCCAACTTTCAGAATGGTAAAGGAATAATTTCTGTAGCTGAAATAGGAGGGAATGTGGTGGTCCATTGCCACTAAACTTCTGGGAATAATCCCACTAATACAAAGCAAGAAGAAAGTCACAAAAGGACATCCGCCATGCTATTCCAATTATAGGACGTTTGAAAATCAAGTGAAATCATCAGTGTTAGCAAAAGCTAGGGTTCTAACTACACATCAACTAGAAGCTTGTGGAAGCAGTTTATGTCTGTTTCTTGATCAGAAGACAAGGATGTGCAGTGTTTGATAGAGTAGAATTCTTCTGCATTATAATTATGGGTAGCATGCTTGTCTTTTAGGATAAAGCATTTACCTAACAATATCTATTAGCAGAGCTCTGGCTGATGTTCCATGAGACAGCAAGGACTGCGCGGTGTTTTGGAGGATGGGTGTGGGGGTTTGACTTAGAATAGCCCCAAAGTCTCATATATTTAAATGATTTCTTACTACCTGGTGATGTTGAAGATTGATAGGGAGGTGGAGCATTGTTGGATGAGGGGTGTCACTGTGGGTAGTCTTTGAAAGTTCAGACTCACACAACGGGCCCACTCTTCACCTCACTGCCTGCCTGCTGCCTGGAGATCAGAATAGTAACCCTCTGCTACTGCCTTGCACCGTGCATCCTGCCATGATGGATACGAACTAAGTAAGCCCCCAGGTAAAGCCTTTTCGTTTAGAAGTTGCCTTGGTCATGGTGTCTCTTTAGAGCAGTGTGACGGTAACTAAGACAATGGAGAAATACAGGAGGCTCAAAATTCCCTTTGGTCCCTCTGATTCCAGATCCACATGTCCTTACCTTTTTTGTCTGCAAACTGTCCCTCGGGGCAGGGACTGCAATCAAAACAGCATTGGGGCGCTCCCAGCCTGGGCATTTGGCTGAACCCTGGAAGGCAGCTTTCACTGCAGACAGAGGTGGGCACCTAGGAAGAGTGAACATAGTGTCACCGGTGACTCTTTAGAGATACAGATGCTTGACCTCACCCTAAGAACCAGAACAGGAGAGTTCCCTCTCAGCCCACTAGATGAGAAGCCTTTCAGAAAACATGTCTACCCGAGCAGATGCCAGACTGGAAAGGTACCTTTGAGTGTAATCAAAGAGCTCCATGTGATTTACTTGGCTAGGGGAATAAATACATAGCTAAAAAGTTTGATGTGTTGTCTTTCCAGTCTCTCTGGGGCTCCTGCATCAACAATTGAACATATGGGGGCAGGAGAAAAGGCACCTAGGTTAAAACTAAAGACTGCTCTTCCAGAAGATTAGGGTTCAATTCCCAGCACCAGTATAGCAGCTCACACTGTAACTCCAGTTCCAAAGGATCCACTGCCCTCCTCTGGCCTGCACAGATGCCAGTACACAAATATCGGTGCAGGGAAACATGCATACATTCAAAATAAAATATAAACAATAATTGTGGGTATTGACAGACATTACAAAAGTCCATATACCCTGGGCATGATTTTCTTGATGCCTTCAGATTTCTTCTTTTTCTGATACTACAGTCAGCCCTGTGGCTACATCATGCACTCCATTTCTAACTCAAAGATGTTGTCATCTCTCTTCCTTTTCTCTGTCTCCCTCTGTGAAGCTGTTGAGATTTACAGTTTGACTGCCCTGGTGTGATTCACTTAAACTCTCATAACAAAACATCGTCCAACTTCAGTAAGCAGAATTGCAGTTACTTCAGTGGCCCTCTCATTTACCTGGGACCTGCCAAGGATGACTCAGTTTATCTTAGCATAGCTCTACCTCCAGGCAAGGATTATGAAGAAGGAAGTGTGGGGCGCTGACCCTTCCCAGATCAAGACCACTGAAAAGTTCTTCAAAGGAATCCTGAAAACACATAGTATGTGTCTTTCTTTCATACTTGGGAAATCCAAGAATGGGAATCTCATTCTCATGTGGAAAACCTTAAGGCCACCATTGACCAGAACGAAGATAGACAAAGTTGGAGAGGAGGGGACTCTTTCTTCACTGGCACAGGGCAGGGAGCTGAGCCATTTCTATGTACCAGACTCCACACATAGACATAAATTACACAACACTGTTTCTAATATTGTTAATAAATATCAGGGTTTGAATCTCAAATGCTTTTCAACGTCTCTTGTGTTGGACCACTGGTCACCTGACAGTGAGTATGTATAGAATGATTAGATATTGATGCTATAGTAGTTTCAAAGTAATTAGCCACAATACGCTCATATGGAGAGGCACTATGGGAGATTTGACTTTGTTAAAAGAAGTGTGTCATTGTGGGTGTGGATTTGGGGTTTCATATATGCTCAAGCCAAACCCAGGGACCCAGTTCACCTCTTGTAGTCTACGGGTCAAGATTTAGGACTTTCAGTTTCTTCTCCAGGACCATATCTGCCTGCATGCCACCATGTTGCACCAACATGATAATGAATCAATCTCCGAAAATGGAAGCCACCACAATGAAATGTTTTTCCTTTCAAGGAGATGTTGGTGTCATAGTATCTCTTCATAGCCATAGAAACCTTAACTAAGACAGAAGTTGGTTCCTGAAAATTGGGTATTGATGTGATAGGCCTGTTAAAGCTTCTGCTTCAATAAACATGGACCATGGAACAGTATATTAGAAAAGCAGTAGAAAATTTTAAGTGATGCTTATTGCTACTATTGCTATACTACTAGGAGCATGGAAAACCAAGGTGCTGAATGTGATTAGGTTAACTGTTGGCCGGGCTCAAGAAGCTTCAGAAGTAAAGAATATTAATGTATTGCCTAGAGATTGTTCTTGGGACATTTATGTGAAGTGTGGCTGCTGTTTGCACTAGTCCACAGAGTCTGCCTGAGGCTAAATTGAAGTGTTTTGGATTAATTTCATTGGCAGTAAAAATAAAATCTCAAAACAGTGTAATATAGACCCTGTCATGAGGCTATTAGTATTAACTCTAATGAAAATTTCTAATGAAAAGGAGCAAGCTGATCAAGGAAAAATACAAAATGTAAAATTTGAAGAGAAATGGAATATCATGACCTGGCATAGAGCTAAATCCTGTGTTCAACATGATAAACAGATTAAAAAATGGAATAAAGTGAAAGTGACATATTTCACTTCCTGTTGCCTACAGGTCAAGATGTAGAACTCTCGGCTCCTTCTCCATCATGATTTCTGCCTATATGCCACCATGTCCCATAAGAATGATTTTGGAATAAATAAACCTCTGAAAATGTAAGCCACCTCATTAAATGCTTTTCCTTTATAATAGGTGCCTGGCTGTGGTGTCTCTTGACACTAACAGAAACCCTAAGTAAGAGAGTGCTTCTGAGAAGATCATTGGATTAATTCCTCAATGGATTCGCAATCTGATAAATTAGTATACCTATTAGAAATAGAACATGGGACTAGGTTTGGGGTAGTGGGACATGAAGGCTATGCACCGGTAAGATGTAACTTGTTTACCTGTCTAATCTATCAAGATCCCTGCCACCTTCCTGAGTCCCATGCACTCATCAGCAATCTCTCCCAACACACGTCTGCTGCCCTGCATGACACACTGCCTCAATCACACACATCCAGAGCAATTGATACATCTGACCCTGAATCCCTAAAACCATGAGATAATTAAAACTTTTCCTCATTTAAAACTGTTCTCAGGTATTTGTCATTGTGGCTGAAATAAACTAACACAGTAAGTAAACTGATGGTCTATGGAAAGGTAGTTAACTGAGTGTATCTCTATCTTCCTCCTCTCAGAGCAGGTCCTGAACACAGACACTGAATATATATCCAAGGGAGCACCAACTACAGATTCTCATTGTATTTGTACATCTGATATGTTAAAACCTTCCCCCATTTCCATAAGTATGGGTGGTGGAAATGTGTGTATGTGCCATCGTAAACCTATGTGGACTCGTGTTCATGTATGGAAAAGCACATGTGGAGGCCCAAGATTAATGCTGTAAATCATCCTCAATTGTTTTCCCACTGTGTTGAGGCAGAGGCTCAAAGGAAAACGCAAGTTCACTGATACGGCTAGTCTTACTGTTCAGGTTTCTGTAGACATCTCTTTGTTTCCATCTTCCAGGAATGAAATTACAGGTGAGACACACTGCCCACTCAGCATGTACAAGTGTTCTGCAGATCCAAAGTCTGGTTCTTTATAATGCATACAAAACAATTTGACCACTGAGCAATCTCCCTACCCCATCTTTTACATTTTCCTTTTTGCTTGTGAATCAATATCATTCAGAGAAAGATCTCTAATGAGATAAACAGCATAGCCAGTTATAACTGACTGACCCAATCAGAGCCACCTCAACTTCGTGCACAGTAGTAATGAATTCCCCAGGATTTGGAATTTCCCTGTGACTTTAACACACTAGGACAAGAGTCATCTCTGCATTCAGGCAACTCACTTGAATTTCCTCCTTCAAATGGACCATCATTTTGTTCCCTGAAGAGACTTGAGGGTCTATCATTCCTACATGGACCAAGCGGAATACACCCTTAGGGGTCTTCTGCGCTTGGAAAATGTCAAATTTTTTCACCAAATCTCCATTGGCATCAAATATAATTTCACTTCCATCGGGAGTCTTGAAGTGCACATTCCTAAGAGCTTGAAGCAGCTGAGGAAAGAAGGGAGACATTGTAGACAAGCCAGGGGCAGTCTGGAGTCTTGTCCAAACCATATTCCATTCACCTCTGCAGTGATACAGAGTCACTTCAACCAAGGATTGGCACCATTGGGCATAAGGAAGATCAAATATGTGTGATATATTCAGGAACTCACAAGTATGTTTCTCTCTCTGGGGGGGGGATGGTGTGGGAGGTGTGTCTGTGTAGATAGCACAAGCATTGTGGCTAACACAGATAAGAATAATGGGCTAATGTAAGTTATAGGAGTTAATAAGAAGCCTGAGCAAATGGGCCAATCAGGTTGTAGTTAAGGTAGACATCTGTGTGATTTCTTTGCGACTTAACGATTGTGAGAACTGGGCAGACAGAAACTCAGAATGAATGGTGTCCAACGTGTGAACAACTGCATCCACATAAAGCTTGAAAGAGCAGAGGAAGTAATTCTAGACATAAAATAATAGAGTTAAGCATGTCTTACTGATAGCAGGATTTTTTTAAGGTAGGATCTGCTTGCTAAGAGGCAAGAGCTCTCATTTAATAGAGGCTCCCTGACTCAGCTTTAGCTGCAAAAGCTTGCAGATCTTTAAAGAGGTCCTGACACGAAACACTTAAATGGTGTTGCTGAAAAGCTGACTGCATGCTTTCTTTGGTGGCAGGAACCTTGAAATGCCATAGAGTCTTGGCAATAAACATGGCTACAGCCAGTACATCTGCCATGAGGCTGGACTCTCATAAAGTTAAGGAATGGGCTGGATCCAGCCATCAAAGCCATGGCTTTAATCCTACCCATATTGCTTAGCAAATTAAAGACTCATGTGGTCAGAAAAAGAGAGAGAGAGAGATACAGAGATTCAAAGAAGAAAAAAAACCTTAAATGATTTACAGAGTGTTAAAATGTATGCAGGCTTGGAAGAAAGATTAAAGTCCTTAAAATAAAAAAGAAAGAAAAAGTACGTGGGTATGGTGATACACACCTTTAATCCCAACACTTGGGAGACAGAGGCAGGGAGAACTCTGTGACCTCAAGGCATGGTTGCATATGCCTTTTATGCCAAAGCTTGAGAGACAGAGGCAGACACATCTCTGTGAATTCAAGGTGTGGTAGCACACACCTTTGATCCAAGCACTTGGGAGGAAGAGGAAAGTGGATCTCTGTGAGTTCAAGGACAGCCTGATCTACATTGAGACTTTCAGGACAGTCAAAGATACACAGAGAATCTGTCTCAAAAAGCAAAATATTAAAAATAAAGATAAAAGAAATAGAGGTTAAAATAAAGCCATGTAAAGATGAAAAATACACAGAGAGTCTGGATACTGTATGTTATGATGCTCTCTTTGAATTGTTTGAATGCTGAGGAAGGAGCAACAGCTACTAAAAGATATTTGCTTGTAAATGTTGCTGAATTAATCCAAGATAGGTATTTTGAAAATACCTTGACTTAAAAATGAAGGCAAAAGGGATATTACTTTGGAGAAGAGATTTTGCTTTTGTTTCCACGGGAAATGAGAGGATGAGGATTCATTCTGAGTTAAGAAAAATCAGCTTTGATCAAGAAAAATCACCTGAGAAATCTCCAGTAGGAACAGATGGCCCAGATGTCTGAGTTCAACATCCAGAACAGATTCAAGACTTCTCCTTGAGGTGATCAAGACACACAGGATACTCCAGTCAGGACTTGATCATAATACTAAATTTTCTTTAGGTCCCCATAAGATTATCAGCAACACCCACTAGCAGGAAGTAGCCTGGAAAACTACACCCACATTCCAAAAAAAGGAATATGGATGTCCTTGGGTTTTTTTAAAAAAGAGAGAGAGAAGTGGTAAGGTACAATTGTCTATATTCTGTCAATGATGTGTTAAATAAGAACTGATTGACCAGTAGCCAGGCAGGAAGTATAGTCATGACAACCAGGAAGGAAGTAGAGGCAGGTAAAGGAAAACAGGAGAATTTTGGGAAGAGGTAAACTCCCCCTGGAGTCCTGTCCAGCACAAAAGAAATAAGATGTGACTACTCCACTGAAAAAGGTACTGAGCCATATGGCTAACACAGATAAGAATAATGGGCTATTATAATTTACAAACGTTAATAAGAACCCTGAGCTAATGGGCCAAACAGTTTATAGTTAATGTAGACCTCTGTGTGATTTCTTTGGGACTTAATGATTGTGAGGACCAGGCCAGACAGGAACTCAGACAACAACTCACTTCCCTTCACTTATTCATTCTCAGTCTACTTTATATCCTCTCATGAAGTACACACAGATAGCTTGACACTTAAATGTTTTAACTTTGTGATGAAATCTTCCTTTGTAGTCCAAGTTGGTCTCAACATTCTGTGTGCTAGTATGATAAACAAGGGCCTCCACACCTGACCTCTGCAAATTTTAATCTGTCACCCCAGTCAAATGACAAAAATTATCACTGTTCCTCCTGTTTACAACCATATGTATGTTCACCAGGCACACAGTATATACTCAGGTTATCTGAGTGATGGTAATGAAAACACACCTCCTCCTTGGCTACCATTCTCATTGTTTAACTCAGCAGTGAGCAACATGTATTCCAGGGGTCCTCTTATATATCTTGAACTAAGATACCCTGAGCAACTACGAAAAAAAATGGGTAGATAGATAAATAGATAGGAAGATAGATAGAAAGATAGATGATAGATAGATGGATGAGGTGGATGATAAATAGGTGGATGCACGGATGGATGGATGGATGGATGGATGGATCGATGAATCGATGGATCGATGAATCGATGGATCGATGGATCAATGGATTGATGGAAATACAAAAAGACAGGCAGGTGGACAGATAGATAGACAAAGACTCAGGGAAAAATGACCAATATACATTACACATGTATGAAATTATCAATAATATTTAAATAGAATAATAAGTAAGGGCTTTGGATATGGCTCAGTGATTAAAGCACTTGTCATAAAAGCCTGAGGATCAGACTTCAAAACACAGAACCCACCTAAATTTCAGGTGGATGTGTCAGCCATTCTCTAATTACATTCTCAGAATGTGGAGACAGGAGATGCATGAAAAAGCTGACTACTGAGACTAGCCACATCAGCAAGTTCTGGAATTGAGTGAGAAACCATGCCCCAAAAAATAAGATGGAAGAATGATTGAAAGGTGATTTCTTGTCATCCTCAGATATTCCCACAACTATGTACAAGTGAGTGCACATCCCACCCACATGTGCCTGTATGCCTACAAACATGTGCCCATATACATGTCCCATACACCAAAAAACTAAAAAATAAATGGCATTTGATATCTGTTTGAAATTCTGATTTGCAGCACATCTATACTAAAAGTCATCCACTGTTTATCAAAGCTTAAATTTGTGGTATTAAAAACTCTATGATGTGGGATGCCCTTCTGTATGCATTGAATATGTATTGATTTTATTGGTTGATGAATAAAGCTACTTTGGCTTATGGCCAGGCAGAAAATAGTCAGTCAGAAAACCCAAGCTAAATACAGGAAAAAAAGAAGGAAGAATGCAGACAGATGCTAGCAGCTGACAAAGCAGCAAGATGTGAAGTGACAAGCCACAAACTCATAGTAAAATATAAAATAATAGATATGGGTCCATTTAAAAGGAAGAGATAGTTAATAATAAGGTTAAGCTAATAGATCAAACTTTTATAATTAATAAAGCCTTTGAGTGTTTATTCGGGAACTGCTGGACAGGAAAAAAAACACATATTTACTGTTATGTGAAATACTAATTTTACTAGGCATCCTGTTTCGTTAAATCAGGCGACCCACAAGAACTGGACTGTTCTGAGATCCTACACATGGCAGGGATTCCTTGGCCACTGTTCCTTCTAAGAAGCCTCTCAGTAACAAGTATGAAACATCCTTGCTAAAGCATATAGTCAGCTGCACCTCTATAGCTTAGTCAGAGACAATGTCCTCTTCCCCAAACATCCCGCAGTCACTCACTGCACATGTCTCTCTCACCTGCCAGGGCTGGAAGTCCTGGGAATCTGTACTTTTCCCATCCTGCTGTCCACTGGTTATCATGTCTTGCAGGGCATGGGCAATGCTGTAGACAGCTGTGTAAGCAACATCAATTTTACTCACTTCTGGGAAAGGGTACTGCTTGTTTATCAGACTCTCATTCCCTGAGCACAGCTGGACACCCTCTGTCACTGGGCTGCTCTGGTGGGGCCATGTGCAGTCAAAGGTGAACTCCCAAAACTTCTTTATAAACATGTCTTCTGGAGTCCGGCTGGGGCGTAGATTAGCAAGGAACTCTGGGAAACCAATAGCCCTGCTGCTATAATACAGAAGGCCAAATGTGCCGAACAATACTTGGGAAATGCCTGGAGTAGACAGGGCAAGTGCCATGTGTGTAGTTTCCTTGCTGACCCAGACCTGCCCTGAGACAGGGACACCTAGTAGGCCATGAAGAATGAGCTGGAAATTGGAATTACTTAGAAAAACCAGAACAACCCTGGCTGTGCATTTCTGCATCTTCTGGACAATCTCTCCAATCTTCTCCATGGACTCTTGGGAAGGGACATGGAGGGCAAACTCAATGCACACACCAGCTGAACTTAGTTCCTGAATGGCCAGAGAGCTGGCCTGCTCTCCAAAGTCATCATCATGAGCCAGAATGATCACCCAGGACCACTGAAAGTGAATGATCAGCTGGGTCACTGCACGGCAAGATGTGAAGTCACTAGTCACGGTCCGAAGAAAAGATGGGAACTGGATCTTGTCACTAAGGCTGGGTAGTGAGGATGAGTAACTGACCTGTCAAAGAAAAATCAGGCAATAGAGGGTGAATGAGACTGGGACTTATGCATAGGCTGATGATCTGGTTTGAAGGTGGGAAGGAGGGGGCTAGAGACATGGCTCAGCAGTTCAGAGCCCTTGTTCTTCTTTTAGAAGACCCAAGTTCAATCCTAGCACACACCAGGTGGCTCACATCTCCCTACAACTCCAGATCCAGGAAGTCTGAAACCCTTTTCTGGCTTTCTCCTACAACTGTGGCATAGACTCACACATATAAACATACACATGAATGTATATTAATTTTAAAACGCAAATAATTTTTAAAAAAGGAATTGAGCATCCTGTATTGTGATGGTCCTATAAGCAGTTGTGGTCTCTCACTGGCTGCTCATCCCCAACACAGCCCTTTGGCTTCTGGAATGTAGCTCAAAACTTCAATGAATGAAGCCTTACCTGCTCTCCTCTCAGTATCTGTCCTTCACCTACATCCTCATATTTGGTTTCTACACCTCAGTTAAGATTAGTGTGACTCTCTGGTTAGCAGACAGCTGTGATGCTGTTCTTCTTCATTTTCGTGTGTGTGTGTCATCTGGCAGTACATGTGTGGAGGTCAGGAAACAAATTGTGGGGACTAGTTCTCTTCCACCACATGGGTTCCAGGGGTTCAAACTCATGTTCAGGCTTGGTTAGCATCTTTACACCATCAGCCATCTTGCTGTCCCTAGTAGGAACCAATGGGTCCCAGGTAGAACCAACAGGCACAAACAATGATCAGCTCTTATCACACCACCACTGTGAGTCTTTCCAGCTTCCACACAAATAGGAGCCTGATTTGTCAAGTTGTTGAGGTAGAGGTGATACCATATTTTCAAAAGAGAGATTTCTAGAAGATGTGATAACTGGGGATCTGTGTCTGTGTTTGTTTTGAGCGACACAGAATGTGGCTTCTCAGCATCAGGGAATGAGTGCAAAACCTTCTCCTGCCACTACAATATGTAGAAAAGACTTATTGTCTCAACACAGAAGCCCTAAGTGTTTCATATTTGTAACATGGACGGGGGCCTGTTTGTTGTTGGGCTTTTTGTCCCTCCTGGTACCCCACAACTATTTAGCCTCAAAGAAAATCACACAAAGGTCTCCATAAATTATAAACTGATTGGCCCATTAGCTCTAGCCTCTCACTGGCTAACTCTTTCATCTTGATTAACCCATTTTTCTAATCTATGTTAGCCATGTGGCTCAGTACCTTTTTCAGTGAGGCAGATCACATTCTGCTGCTTCGGTGGTCCGGGCAGGAGTGAGAGGAATCAACTTCATCCTTCCCAGAATTCTCCTGTTCTCATTACATCATTTCTACTTCCTGTCTGGTTTTCCCACCTATATTTCCTGCCTGGCCAATCAGCGTTTATTTATAACATGATTAACAGAATACAGACAGTTCTCCCTCATCACGTCCCCCTCTTTTTTAAAAAAAACAAACAAACAAAGGAAAATATCTGTAGTCCATTTTGGGCGAATGTGGGCATAGTAATCCAGGCTACTTCCAGCTGATTGGGGGTGCTGATAATCTTATGGAGACCTAAAGAAAATTTAGAGTTATGATCAAGCCCTGACTGAAGTATCCTGTGAGTCTTGATCATCTCAGGCTGCAGTCTTTAACCTGTTCTGGATGAAGAACTAAAACATCTAGGCCATCAATTCCCATCAGAGATTTCTCAGGTTGTCTTTCTTGATCAAAGCAGATTTTTCTTAACTCTGAATAAATCCAGAGCCTCTCATTTTCTGTGGAAAAAAAGCAAAATCTCTTTTCCAAAGTAACATACCTTTTGACTTCAACTGTAAAGTCAAGGTATTTTCAAAATACCTATCTTGGATGAATTCTACAGCATTTATAAGCAAATATCTTTTAGTAGCTGTTGATCCTTCCTCAGCATTGAAAGAATTTAAAGAAAGCATAATAGCATACAGTATCAAGATTCTCTGTGTTTTTTTCCATTTTTACATGGCTTTATTTTAACCTCTACTTCTTTTATTTTTACTTTTACTTTTTGAGACATGTTCTCTATATATCTTTGTTTTGAAATAACTCTGTAGACCAGGCTGTCCTTGAACTCTCAGAGATCCCTCTGAGATTGGGATTAAAGATGTGTCCTGCCACACCTTGAAGTCACAGAAGTCAATCTATCTCTGCCTCCCAAGTGTTGGGATTAATGGTGTGTACCACCACACCCAACTACACTTTCTTTCATTTTTTTAACTTTAAGAACTTTAACCTTTAGCTTACATGTATTTTTAACAAACTGTAAACCATTTAGAGACTTGTTGTCTTTGAATCTCTCTTTACTGTATATGTCTCTCTTTTTCTGACCACATGAGCCTTTAAATTACTGAGCAATATGAGTAGGATTAAAACCGTGGCTTTGCCAGCTAGATCCAGCCCATTCCTTAGCTTTCCAGCCTCATGGCGGAGGTACCGGCTGTAGCCATTTTTATTGCCACCATTCTATGGTACTTCAAGATCCCCACCAGCAAGCAAGCTGCAGCATTCTGCTCACAGACTACACTCAGTCAGACCACCTGCCTGAGTCAGAGTTTGCCCTGGCAGGACGGCCCAGGAAGCCAGCATTTTACAATGGCAAAGCTTCTTACCTGCTATGGCTGAAAACCGAAAAGCATGCATTCAGCTTTTCATCAACATCGTTTAAGTGTTTCATGGCAAGACCTCTTAAAAGAGCTGCAGGGTTTTGCAGCTAAAGCTGAGTCAGGAAGCCTCTCTTAGATGAGAGTGCTTGCTTGCCTCTAACAAGCAGAGCAGACCCAAGAAATTGCTGCTACAAATAAGACATGCTTTATTCTATTCTTTCCCAAGCTTTCCAAGGCTTTTTGTAGATGCAGTTATCCACGTCGGGCAGCCATTTTTAGACAGAGTGGTAGGCTGCGTTCCTGCCACTTGGCTCCCAGCTGCCTGGCTAGCTTATGCCCCAAAATAACAACACATAAACTGTAATCATATAAACACTTCCTGGTCCATTATATTTAGCCTCTTCTTGGCTAACTCTCATATCTTGCTTTAACCCATATTTAGTAATCTGTGTAGCACCACGATGGTGGATTACTGGAAAGATCTTAACCTGTGTCTGTCTCAGAGAGGAGTGGCATGGTGTCTGAGCTCACTTCCCTTCTTCCCAGCATTCTGTTCTGTCTACTCCACCCACCTAAGGGCCGGCCTATCAAATGGGCCAAACCAGTTTCATTATTAAACAATGAAATCAACAGATTGACATATGACCTTCCCACATCGCATGTGCAAGGATAAGGCTGACTCAGTCTCATTCGGGTGGTCATGACAGCATAACCAAAAGTATAGGAACATAAAAAATCCTATAGTCAAATATTCACAGAACCCGTATGCATGAGAACTGCAAAGAGGAAACACCTGTGGTAGTGATGGCTCACTGGTGTGAGAGAAACACGTGACAAGGAGCAACGATAGGGAGGAAGAGTTGACTTAGGCTCACGGTTTGGGAAAATAAAATCCATGGGGTGGTGTACACATGGCAGATGCTCGATAGAAGAATATGTGGCCCTGGTATAACAGGAAGCAGAGAATATACAGAAAATAGGACCACCAATTTTAGCCTGAATACCTACCTCCTCCAGTGGCTCTCCTAATAAAGGTTTATAAACCTTCTAAGAAAGGCCCAGGCCTGGGGGATAAGTCTACAAACACATGAGCATATTTCATATTCAGAGGTAAAGAAACTGATAAAAGGATAAACAATACATGGACTTTACATGCAAAAGATTATAAGTATTCTTAAGGAGAGAAATGTTGGCACTTGCTACAACATGGATGGACCTTAAGGCATGTTCAGTGAAAGAAGCCAGGCCAGACACCTACCTATAGTGTGAATCCAGTCATGTAAAATGAACAGAAAAACCAAATCCACAGACACAGAAGTTAGATTAGAGGTTGCTTCAGATTAGGAATGATGGGATGGGGTGCCAATGGGCTTGCTTGAAGGAGGTGTCTCTTTGCAGGAAAAAGGACATGTTCCAAATCACCTATGGTAATCATGCTAAGATATAAGTCACTAAATCATTCAACTTAAATAGATAAAGTATCCTGAAGTCACCTCTTCAAAACTATAAACTGAGAGGTTTGCCATATATGGCCACCCTGTGGGAATGACAATAATGGGTGTGTTGATGGGAATATCCATGAGGTAGAAGAGACTATTGGCATGAGCTCAATTTTCTAGACTCAAATCTCAGCTCTGCTAGCTACAGCCAGGTGAGATGACTGATAAGTTGTGTTTTTTATTTTCTTCGTTGTTTCTTTGTTTTCTCAGTGAGCTGGGAAGATGTCTCCACAGGTAAGGGTTTTTACCACCAAGTCTGGAAAATGTCATTTACTTCCCAGAACCAACGTAGAGGAAAAGAAGTGACACTCAAAAGGTGTCTTCGAACATGAAGATGGGAACAATGGCACTGGTCTTGAGTATACACACAAACATCCACAAATAATAATTAATAATAATAATAATAATAAACACTGTAGAGATGACTCAGTGGTTAACAGTATTAACTATTTCAGTAACTACTATTTCAGAGAACTGAGTTTCAATTCCCAGCACCCATGTGGGCACTGATAAAACATCTGTAATGCCATTGTAGGGTATTCCATGTCCTCCTCTGATTATCATGGTTATAAGGCACACATGGAATACATGTGTGCAATAAATATATACATGCATACATACACATATATGTTTGTATAAAATTTACATATGTGCATACATGTATATGTACATGTGTATATATCCATACATGTATATGTACATGTATATATATACATGAAGGAAAAATACTCACACACAATATAAAAATAAATAAATCTTTAAAAATATTTCTTAAATATAAAAGTTTCCTGGTCAATGAGAGGGATGCCAGTTCCTCTAAACTATCTTTATCTGTATATGGAGGGGAACCATGTTGGACATAGAGAATACTTGCAGGGAGCCTGGCTCCACCACAGAGCTGCTCACACCTGTGCCCATCACCATCAGTTTCTCTATCATCATTAAGGGATTGCACTACATTCATGAAGGAAGAAGGCTTGAACAACTCACCTGGGGAAACTTGTACAGCCCCAGAAGTCTGGCCATGGAGATAGACAGGGATGATCGTGTGTCCCCAACCAAAGCAGCCTGAGGAGAGCCATGCTGGCAGGTATAGTTGGGGATGGGCTCCTCCTGCCTCGAGAGAAAGCTCATTGTCTCGTGGAGGGCTCCATGTACTGAGTCTGCAGAGTTTCGAATGGAGAAGCCCAGAGTCAAATTGGGCAACAAGTGAGCACTCCTATTAATCTCCTCGATGGCAAAGACGAAACTCTGGGCCACCCGATAGCCCCACTTGGAAACGCTGAGGGAAAGACAAGCCCACATTTATCCCTCATGATGGGGTAAACTGAACAAGAATAAACACATGGACTCAAGAGATACAAGCAGAACAACATCTCCACAAGTATTTCTACATAGATGTGCAGAGGAGCACAGTTCAGAATACTCAAAGGGGAGCCAGAGGAAAGGTGGAGCCAGTAATCAGAGGGGACAGTTTCAGAAGACAGAATGGATAACTGAAGATCTATTGAATTAGCTGGGTGTGGTGGCACACTTGTTTAATTCCAGCACTCTGGAGGTAGAGCCAAATCCAAGTACCAAGAGCTAGCTACATAGATAGAGACCTTGTCCCATCCAAACAAAGAAAAAAATTATTGCATAGTAAGCTTGGTAAGAATTAAGAGTAACTAACATCTATTTCAGAATTGCTCATAGTAAGAGCCAGAAGACAGAGAGAAGACATGTGAAATGCTGTCTTTGGTACATGATTTAGACATAGCAGACATGTGAGCTATCCAGAAGCCATTCATGCATGGGCAAATACCTTCTGTGACCCTAAAATTCCCTGCTGAACTATTGGCAGAGGATGTATTCTGGGGGAAAGACACTCATTGTTGTCAGTCATGTTCCCAACAGGTGAACCTACAAACTTCAGTAGACAGTTCCAGACCTGCAGACACTAACTGTTCTTGGTAAAATCGGAGGGTCACAGCTGGGTCGGGTGGTGCATGCCTTTAAACCCAGAACTGGGGAGGCTCAGGCAAGAAAATCTTCATGAGACTGAGGCTAGCCTAGACTACAGACTGAGTTCCACAACTGTTACTGCTATACAGAGAAAAACTATCAAAAAAAAAAGAAAAATGGAGTTTGAGGTCAGCCTAGTCTACAGAACAACTTCCAGAATAGTCAAGCTTAGGCAGTGAAGGACAGAAATCTGGGTTAAGATGTAATTGAACATGAGCACCCATACTTCAGTCAAGTACAAAGAAGACAGACCGACAACAGAGGTGATGTAAAAGGAGAGCAACAGAGCTTCTGCATGGATACACAGAGAAACGTGGTAGCCATCTAGCTGGGACTCTTACAATCAACCCCTATCCAAGGCTTCACACAAACTTGTAAAGCTGCTTCTGGGTTTCAAAGACTCCCATTCCACACCCAACACTTACTCTGAAGTCAGCAGGCCAGATGGTGGGACAGTGAAGTCAGACAGGGTTCCAATAGAGAGATAAAAGATGGGGAAGCTGCCCCCCACAATTACATCCCCAGGACGGTCAAAGTGAGGCCTCTGCCTTGGCAACAGCCAGGCTCTTGGTGAGGAAAAAGCAGATACAGAGACACAGCCAAAGAGAACAGGGAAGAGAGTACACAGCCACATTCCTGCTGGGCACCAGGCAATCGGCAATCAGTGACAGGACAGCCTCATATGGGGCAATGGCTGGCAGTGAAGAAGGCTTTTATATGGGAGGATGCTCTCGATCAAGGACGTGAGGCTAAGACCACAGTGGGAATTCTAGGTTTGCAGGCTGTGAGGAAAATATTGATCACAACATGGTGGAGGTGGGTGACCACTAAATCCCAGAGTCATTAAAAGTTTTATTCCCTTCTCCTGGGTCTTCTTAGACTCTTTGCATCCAAGGTCACAGTTTGGGGCATCATTTGCTGACTGCAGGAAAGGCAACAATGGGTCTGATTGTCTCCTGAGGGACTTGCAAGCCCAGGAGCAGCTGTGCTCAGGACAATGTTTGGTAGAGAAACCCCAGGTGAGTACAAGAAGCAAACAGCCCAGTAACTGAAGTGAAATATTTAGTACATTGTTCACACTCTACAGCCCCTGAGTAAATCCCCCCATGTATCTCCCCTGTGTTGATCCACTATATTCTGGATGGTTTTGCTGTTCATTAAGGAATTTTCAGAAAAGTTTATCTAGGACAATTTGGAAATACACACATCCAAACACCAGAAAACAATACCCATGTCTTTGTAGAGCCATTACTCATCTTCCCAAGGTACTAAGCCTTTTTCTATGATTTGAAGACAGATTTCAATGTTGCCAAGGTGGTGTTCAGGTAAATTCACTTGATACACAAGCCTGATGGCCTGTGTGTGATCCCAAAAATCAGCATAAAGTTAGAACGAGACCCCACCCCATCCTTCAAACCCTGCAAGCTACAAGTCCAACTCCACCCCAAACCCTTCTATCCCCAGTGACCTCAGAGAAACTCTTAAACACAGGCTCCAACTACAGAGCAAAATCCGAGAGGAATGCTGAAGAATAAAGAGGACAAAGAGAGTGAATTAAGAGAGCAGACAAAGAGAATGAGCCAAGGGAGATCTCAGCAGCTCACTGAAACACAGACAGTGACCGTACATAGTAAAGTCAGAACAGTTCTCAAAGACACAGACAGCAATGGCAAGGATGGGACTAAGAGACAAAACACTGCCAGCACCAAGTAGAGGAAGAGATGGGTAGATGTCAATGGAAAGCAACTTTTTGGAAATCAGTGTAGAGGTTTCTCAGGAAATTGGGAATTGCTGAGGTAGGATCCAGCAATACCACTCTTGGGAATATACCCAAGAAATGCCCTATCATACTACAAAAGCATTATAACATGAGGACTGGGCTCGTATGCGTTTCTTTTTTTCTCGATCAGTATTGATTTTAAACCTTGCTGGATATAGTAGTCTGTACTTGCATTCCTGGTCCTGGTAATACCAGGAACCAATATCATACAACAGAAAGATTTGATTATCCTAACCCAGAAGACACAAAATAAAATGATTTGAAATATAAATTTATGAGAACGATGGAGATCTTTAAAGAGGAAATGAAAAAAATCCCTTAAAGAAATAGAGAAAAAAAACAAACACAAAATGGAAGAAACCAATAAATCCCTAAAGAAACCCAAGAAAACCAGGAAAAAAACAATCAACAGGTGAACCAAACAGTTCAAATAGTTCTAGACTTGAACACTAAAATAGAGTCAATAAATAAATAAAATACAAATCGAGGGAATTCTGGAAATGGAAAATCCTGAATAAATGAATGGGAACTACAGAGGCAAGTATAACTAACAGAATACAAGACATGGAAGAGAAAATTTCAAGAGTTGAAGATACTACAGAGAAAATAGATTCATCAGTCAAAGAAAATAATAAATCCAACAAATTCTTAACATAAAATATCCAGGAAATCTGGGTTACCATGAAAGTCCAAAACTAAGAATAATAGGAATAGAAAACAAAGACTAAATCCAGCTCTAAGACACAGAAAATATGTTCAATAAAATCATAGGAGAAAATTTTCCAAACCTAGATAGATATACTTATGAAGGCACAAGAAGCCAACAGAACACCAAATAGATTGGACCAAAAAAAAGACCCCTCAGCATATACTACTAAACGTGCAAAACATACAGAGTAAAGCAAGAATGTTGAGAGTTATAAAGAAAAAAACCCAAGTAACGTATAAAAGTAGACCTATCAAAACTACACCTGACTTCTCAATGAAAATCATGAAAGCCATAAGGTCTGGGACAGATGTGCAACAGAAACTAAGAGACCAGAAATGCAAGTACACACTACTATATCAAGCAAGGTTTAAAATCAATACTGATGAGGAAAAAAAGAAACCCAAATGAGCCCAGCCCACATGTTTCAATGCTTTTGTAGTATGATAGGGCATCTCTTGGGTATATTCCCAAGAGTGGTATTGCTGGATCCTGAGGTAGGTTGACTCCCAATTCCTGAGAAACTGCCACACTGATTTCCAAAATGGGTGCACAAGTTTACATTCCCACAAGCAATAGATGAGTGTTCCCCTTACTACACATCCTATCCATCATAGGCTATCATTGGTGTTTTTGATTTTAGTGATTCTGAGGGTTGTAAGATATTATCTCAAAGTTGTTTTGATTTGCATTTCCCTGATTGCTAAGGAAGTTGAACATGACCTGAAGTTTCTTTGGGACATTTGAAATTCTTCTGTTGAGAATTCTCTGTTGAGTTCAGTACCCCATTTTTTAATTGGGTTAATTAGAATTTTAATGTCCAGTTTCTTCAGTTCTTTATATATTTTGGAGATCAGACCTTTGTCTGATGCATGGTTGGTGAAGATCTTCTCCGATTCAGTAGGTTGCCATTTTGTCTTAAGGATAGTGTCCTTTGCTTTACAGAAGCTTCAGGTTCAGGAGGTGCCATTTAATCATTGTTGCTCTTATTGTCTGTGCTATTAGGATTAAACATAGGACTTGATCTCCTGTGCCCATGTGTTGCAGTCTACTTCCCACTTTCTCTTCTATCAGGTTCAGTGTGGTCAGATTAATATTGAGGTCTTTAATCCATTTGGACTTGAGTTTTATGCACGGTGATAGATATGGATCTATTTCCATTCTTCTACAGGTTGACATCCAGTTATGGAAGCACCATATGTTAAAGATCTTTTTTCTTCCTTTGTATAATTTTGGTTTCTTTGTTGAAAATTAGCTGTTCATAGGTTTTTGAGTTAATATCCAGGTCTTCGAAATGATTCCACTTTCAACGTCTCTGTTTTAATGACAGTACCAAGCTTTTTTCATGATTGTAGCTCTGTAATAAAGTTTGAAATCAGTGATGGTAATGCCTCCAGAAGTACCTTTATTGTATAGTATTGTTTTGGCTATTCTGGGTTTTTAGTTTTTCCATATAGAGTTGATTATTGTTCTCTAGGTCTGTGAAGAATTTTGATGGGAACTGCATTCAATCTATAGATTGCATTTAGTAGAATTGCCATTTTTACTATGTTGATTCTACCAATCCAACAGCATGGGAGATCCTTCCATTTTCTGGTATCCTCTTCAATTTTTTTCTTTAAAGCCTTAAAGTTCTTGTCAAGTAGATCTTACACTTTCTTGGTTAGAGTTACCCCAAGATACTTTATGCTATTTGTGGCTATTGGGAAAGGTGATGTTTCTCTGATTTCACTCTCTGCTTATTTATCCTTTGTTTATAGGAGGGCTATTGATTTTTTTCATTGATCTTGTATCTTCGCACATCACTGAAGGTATTTATCATTTGTATGAGATCGCTAGCAGAGTTTTTGGGGTCACTGATGCACACAATCATATCATCTGCAAATAATGAAAGACTGACTTCTTTTTCAATTCAAATCCCCTTGATCACCTTATGTTGTCTTATTGCTATTTCTAGAACTTCAAGCACTATGTTGAAGAAATATGGAGAGAGTAGACAACCTAGTCTTGTTCCTGATTTTAGTGGAATGGCTTTGAGCTTCTCTCCATTTAACTTTATGTCAGCTGTTGGCTTTCAATATATTGCTTTTATTATATTTAGGTGTGATCCTTGTATCCCTAATCTCTCCAAGACCTTTATGATAAAGGAGTGTTAAATTTTTTCAAATAATTTTTCAGCATCTAATGAAATGATCTTATGGTTTTTTTCCTTCAGTTTATTTATATGATGCATTACATTGATATATTTCATATGTAGAACCAGCCCTGCATCTCTGAGATGAAGCCTACATATACATAATGGATATTTTTTATATGTTTTAGATTCAGTTTGCCAATATTTTATTGAGAATTTTTGCATTGATATTCATGAGCAAGATATGTAATTGTCTTTCTTGGCTGAGTCTTTGTGTGGTTTTGGTATCAGGGTAACTGTAGCTTCATAAAAAGAGTTTGGCAGTGATTCTTCTGTTTCTATTATGTGAAACACATTAATGAGTATAGGTATAGCTCTTCTTGGAAGTTCTGGTAGAAATCTAAACAAAACCATCTTGTCCATGGCTTTTTTTTTTGATTGAAAGGTTTTTTATGACACCTTCTGTTTTTTCACGACTAATAGGTTTATTTAAATTTTTTTACCTGGTTGAATTAATTTTGGTATATAGTACTTATCTTTTAAAAAAGTTTATTTCTTTTAAGTTTTTGAACTTTGTGGCAAATAGGCTTTTATAGTAAGACCTAATGATTCTCTGAATTTTCTCACTGTCTGCTGTTATGTCCCCCTTTCCATTTCTGTTCTTGTTAATTTGCATGTTCTCTCTCTGCCTTTTTATTAGTTTGGATAGGGGTTTGTCAATCTTGTTGATTTTCTCAAAGAACCAGCTATTTGCTTCATTGATTCTTTGGGTTATTTTCTTTGTTTCCATTTGCTTGATTTCAGCCTGTAATTTGATTATTTCCTGTCTTCTGCCTCCCTTAGGCGAGTCTGCTTCTTTTTGTTCTAGACATTTCAGCTGTACTGTTAAGTCTCTAATGTGAGCTTTCTCCATTTTTTAATATGGGCACTTAGTGCTATAAACTCTCCTCTTAGCACTGCTTTTATAGTGTCCCATAGGTTTGGGTATGCTGTGTCTTCATTTTTGTTGAATTCAAGGAAGACTTTAATTTCTTTCTTTATTTCTTCCCTGACCCAAGTGTGGTTCAATAGTTGACTGTTCAGCTTCCATGAGTTTGTAGGCTTTCTGGGGATATAATTGTTGACAAATTCTAACTTTAGTCCATTGTGATCCGATAAGACACAGGTGGTTCTACAATTTTTCTGTATCTGAGAATGTTTGCTTTGTTACTGAGTATGTGATCAATTTTCAAGAAGGTTCCATGAGATGCTGAGAAGTAGATATATTCTTTCCAATTTGGGTCAAATGTTCTATAGATGTCTCTTAAGTCCATTTGATTCTTTACCTCTGTTAGTTCTCTTATTTCTCTGTTGAGTTTCTGTCTGGCTAACCTGTCTATTGGTAAGAGAGGAGTGTTGAAATATCCTACTATTAGTGTGTGGGGTTTGATGTGTGCTGTGAGTTCTACTGTTTCTTTTACATATGTGGGTGCTTTTATATTAGGGGTATAGATATTCAAGATTGAGACTTCATCCTGATGAACTGTTCCTGTTATGAGCACAAAGTGTCCTTCTCCATTACTTCTGATTGATTTTCATTTGAATTCAATTTTGTTAGATATTAGGATAGCCATGACCGCTTCTTTCATAAGTCTATTTGATTAAAAAACCTTTTCCCAACCCTTTACTCTGAGGTAATGTCTCTCTTTGTGGTTGAGGTGTGTTTCTTGTAAACAGCAGAATGTTAGATCCTGTTTTCATATCCATTATCTTAACCTGTGACTTTTTATAGGTGAATTGAGTCCATTGATATTAAGTGATATTAATGACGAGTGGTTGTTAACTCTGATTTTTTTTTGGTAGTAGAGTTTGTATGTTTCCTTTCGTTTAGTTGTGCTGGTAGAGGGTTGTTAGATGTCTGTGCTATTGTGGGTGTTGTTCGCTTCCTTGGGTTGAGGGTTTCCTTCCAGTATTTTCTATTAAGGCTAGGTTTGTGGATATTTATTGTTTAAATCTCTTTTTGTCATAGAATGACTTGTTTTGTTTTCTCCATTGGTGATGAAAGAAAGCTTGCTGGGTATAGTAGTCTGGGCTTGCATCCATGGTCTCTTAGTGTCTGCAGCACATCTATCTAAGACCTTCTGGATTTCATGGTTTCCATAGAAAAGTCAGGTGTAATTGTGATAGGTTTACCTTTATATGTTACTTGACCTTTTCATTTGCAGCTTTTAATATTCTTTCTTTATTCTGTATGTTTTGTGTTTTGATTATTATATGTGATGGTATGGTTTTTTTATCTAGTCCCTTTGTTATTCTGTATGCTTCTTGTACCTTCATAGGAATATTGCTCTTTAGGTGGAAAAGTTTTCTTCTATAATTGTGTTGAATATATTTTCTGTGCCTTTGAGCTGTAATTCTTCTCCTTCTTCTTCCCATATTATTCCTAGGTTTGGTCTTTTCATGGTGTCCCAGATTTCCTGAAATTTTTTTTGTCCTTATTGGCCTGTAGTTAAATTTTTTTAATTAAAAATTTCCACCTCCTCTCATTTCTCTCCCCTTCTACATCCTCCCCCTCCATCTCTCTCTCCAGCCCAAAGAGCAGTCAGGGTTCCGGGCCCTGTGGGAAGTCCAATAACCTCCCCACTTCATCCAGTTCTAGGAAGGTGAAAATCCAAACAGACTAGGCTCCCACAAAGCCAGTATATGCAGTAGAATCAAAATCCAGTGCCATGTCCTTGGCTTCTCAGTCAGCCCTCATTATAAGTCATGTTCAGAGAGTCCAGTTTGATTACGTGTTCCATCAGTCCCAGTCCAGCTGGCCTTGGTAGGTTCCCATTAGATCAGTCCCGCCGTCTCAGTGGGTAGGCACAACCCTCGTGGTCCTGACTTCCTTGCTCATTTTCTCCCTCCTTCTGTCCTCATTTGGATCTTGGGATCTCAGTCCAGTGCTCCAATGTAGGTCTCTGTCTCTATCTCGATCCATTGCCAGATGAAGGTTCTAAGGCTATATGCAAGATATTCATTAGTGTGGCTATAGGATAGGGCCATTTCAGGCTCCCTCTACTCAGCTGCTCAAGGAACAAGCTGGGGACATCATGTTGGACACCTGGGAACCCCTCTAGAGTCAAGTCCTTTGCCAACCCTAAAATGGCTCCCTTAATTAAGATATATACTTCTCTGCTCCAATATCCACCTGCCCTCCATACCAACCATGCTATTCCCCAAAACTCACCCCATCCTCCCCTTCTCACTTCTCTCTCCCCATCTCCATTTACCATCCCCCCACCCCCACCCACAATCTCCCAATTTTTGCCTGGCAATCTTGTATACTTCCAGTATCCAGGAGGAAAACAATATGTTTTTCTTTGGGTTCACCTTCTTATTCAGCTTCTCTAGGATCACAAATTATGGGCTTAATGTTCTTTATTTATGGCTAGAATACACTTTTGAGTAAGTACATACCATATTCATTTTTGGGGTCTGGGTTACTTCACTCAGAATAGTGTTTTCTATGTCCATCCATTTGCATGCAAAATTCAAGACGTCATTGTTTCTTACCACTGAGTAGTACTCTAATGCGTATATATTCCACAGTTTCTTTATCCATTCTTCCATTGAGGGGCACCTAGGTTGTTTCCAGGTTCTGGCTATTACAAATAATACTTCTATGAACATAGTTAAACAAATGCTTTTGTAGTATGATAGGGCATCTCTTGGGTATATTCCCAAGAGTGGTATTGCTGGATCCTGGGGTAGGTTGATCCCGAATTTCCTAAGAAACCGGCACACTGATTTCCAAAGTGATTGCACAAGTTTGCATTCCCACCAGCAATGGAAGAGTGTTCCCCTTACTGCACATCCTCTCCAGCAAAGGCTATCATTGGTGTTTTTGATTTTAACTATTTTGACAGGTGTAGATGGTATCTTAAAGTTGTTTTGATTTGTATATCCCTGATCGCTGAGGACGTTGAGCATGACCTTAAGTGTCTTTTAGTCATTTGGAATTCTTCTGTTGAGAATTCTCTGTTCAGTTCAGTGCCACATTTTTAATTGGCTTAAGTAGCAATTTAAAGTCTAGTTTCTTGAGTTCTTTATATATTTTAGAGATCAGACTTTTGTCTGTTGTGAGGTTGGTGAAGATCTTCTGCCAATCAGTAGGTTGTCTTTTGTCTTAAGGACAGTGTCTTGTGCTTTATAGAAGTTTCTCTTTTTAGGACGTTCTATTTATTTATTGTTGTTCTTATTGTCAGTGCTACAGGGGTTCTATGTAGGAAGTGGTCTCCTGCGGCCATGTGTTGTAGACTACTTCCTACTTTCTATCTATCAAGTTCACTGTGCTCAGATTTATATTGAGGTCTTTAATCCATTTGTGTTGCGGGAGGTCCTTCCGCCCCTCCAACCAATAGCTGCTGAGATACCAGCCCATTGGGGCGTGGTTTCTCTCCCTTTAAAAGAAGCGGCTATTTCCTTCTGCTCTCTCTTCACTTTCTGCTCCGCTGGAGACTAGACTCCCTTCCTTGTTGCGCAGATGGCTGTTGTCCAGGACGGTGGTCTGTAAGTTTTCCCTTTTTAAATAAATAACATCCTATTAATTATAACTCCAAACTGGTGTGGCATTGTTCGTGACTTATGCCTTCATTTTGGCGCCCGAACGTTTGGCTTTTAGGACCTCTCCTTCCCCCGCTTGGCTGCTGGCCGCGAGTTCGGCTGGGCGCAAGCCCTCCCTTCCTCAGCCGCAGCCTATGCCTTGCGGCGGCTGTGCGACCTGTGCCTTGTGCATGGAGCCAGCAGTTTAATATAAATTATCACTCACTGGCTTTTCTTGCTGCCATTCTTTGCTTTTTTAGACACCTCAGATTGACTTCAAGTCCCCACGCACCCTATTCTGCCTCCCCACGTGGATTTAAACTCCACAGGCCCGCGTAATCTCTGCCTGCGTGGTTTGCTCTTTTCTGAGTTGTTTTTAAATCTCCCTTGCAAGTATAGCTCTTAAGTGCTGCGAACCAGAGCACGCGGTTGCCGGTTGTGGAAGCTGCAACCCCTCAGGGTGACTCTGTCACATGGAGGCATACAAGGCTTCCAGGTTACTCTTCTCTACCGCTGGATTCTGGGTTTATGGTTCCGTGTACACCGTTTTTTGTTTAGTTCGTGACTTAGGCCCCAGTGCCGAGTCCGAGATACACTCGGCCTTCAGGCCCATAATATCCAGAGAGGCAGGACGATCTCTGAGGCCGGCTGGGCAGTATTGGCACACGCCTTTAATCCCAGCACTCGGGAGGCAGAGGCAGACGGATGTCTGTGAGTTCAAGGCCAGCCAGGCGGTGGTGGTGCACGCCTTTAATCCCAGCACTCGGGAAACAGAGACAGGCGGATTTTGGTGAGTTCCAGGCCAGCTGGATAATAGGTAAGATGGCAGTTTTCGTTTCCAACATGAATTTAACTGTTTGGGCTACCAATACAATTGGTCTTATCATGCAAGGTTTATATGACTATGAGGATAACTTAATTTACTGGCTACTAGGTTTTAGTATTCTTTTGAATATTCTATCATTTAGGAAGAATATGGTACTCCTAAGAACCATAGGTCAGGAGATTCAGGATTCAAAAGAGGCAATAATAAAAAGACTTGAAATGATTGAAGAAATTTTTGGAGCTGGTGAACAGAATAATAAGGCACAAGGACAAGATCCAATGCCAACACCAGCTATTAGAACTGGCTTACCTAAGGTTTTAGCAGCATACCCTATACTTAATTCTGACAAAGCGTCAACTTCTAAAGGCTCAAAGGGAGTCAGAGAAGCTAGATGGACACCAATAGCAATGAATGATCTAAAAGAAATTAAGCAGGCTATAATTAATTTTGGCTTGCAAAATGCATATGTAAAGGAAATGATAAGGACTTGGGCTTCTAATGCTAGAGCTACCCCCTATGATTTCCATCAGTTAGTGTCTGCAGTTTTAGATAAGGGACCTTCCTTGATGTTTGGAATTTATTTCAGAGAAGAATCCAAACATATGGAACAACAAGGAAGAGCAAAAGGTATTGAGGTTTCCCAAGATCAAATTCTTGGTGCAGGAGAATATGCTGATCCACAGGTCCAAGCTCTTTATGACGATGAAGTACTGTGTCTATGTCACCAAGCAGCTTTAAATGCTTGGAATAGGATACAAGATCCAGGAAAAAGGGTTGAATCATATACGAGAATTAGGCAGGGACAGAGAGAACCCTTTATTGACTTTTTGCAAAGATTAATTAAGGCTCTGGACATAGGGGTAACAGACCCAGAATCTAGACGAATACTTCTTGAATCTCTAGCTTTCGAGAATGCAAACATAGAATGCAAAAAGATAATTGGGCCTTTAAAGTCTAGATCAGCACCTATGGATGAATGGATTCAGCATACGATGAATGTTGAGGCGTTTAGCTATAATGATGAATCTTGGGTAGGAGAAGCAGTTTCCACAGCAATGAGGAGACATCAAACTGCCAGGTGTTTTAATTGTGGTAAATTAGGACATCTGAAAAGGGATTGCAGGCACAGAGTTTCTAGGAATAATATCTCCTCTGGGAATGACAAGAATAGGAGACCTAGGCCTTCAGGTATATGTAGGCGATGCGGTAAAGGCCGACATTGGTCCAACGAATGCAGGTCAACATCAGACAAACAAGGCAACCCGATACCGCTGGAAACTCCTTGAGGGGCCTCTCTCGCAGGCCCCCAAGCCAACAGTGGCCCAGTCATTCCCAGTCACAGTGGAGAACGTGCCTCACCAAGAAAATTAAAAGCTCCAATTTCTGCTGTAAAAAGTAATACTGGTCTAAATGATGAATTACGCATGGAGGATGAGACAAAAAACTCAGTAGGACAGAGTAAATGTATATTTTGGCAGACTTCTATTAACGATCGAAGACCAAAGCTAAGAGTCTGTATAAATGGCACTTTTATTGAAGGCTTATTAGACACAGGTGCGGATGTAAGTATCATTACTCCAGAATCCTGGCATCCGAATTGGCCTCTTCAAGAGGTAGATGTTCAGTTTCTGGGAATTGGAACCCTATCTCGTGTAAAACAAAGCACAAGATGGGTTGAATGCATAGGGCCCGAAGGGCAAATAGGAAGACTAAGGCCATATATAGCCAATATTGCCATAAATTTATGGGGCCGTGACCTGCTACAGCAATGGAATACCCAGATTAACATTCCTGTAGTTCCAGGAACTCATAATTCTAGGAAAGATATGATGCAGTATTATGGAAAAAGGTCACCAGCCATTCAGGCTGTACAAGAACATACAACAAATACCAAACCTTTAGAGGTACCAACAGCCCTACCTTTAAAATGGCTAACTGAGAAGCCAATATGGATCAAACAGTGGCCTTTAGCTGAAGATAAACTGCAGGCATTGGAACAGCTGGTGCAAGAGCAACTAGATGCTCACCATATTGAAGAAGCAACCAGCCCTTGGAATTCTCCTGTGTTTGTTGTAAAAAAGAAATCTGGTAAATGGAGAATGGTGACAGATCTAAGAGCTGTCAACAAAGTAATTCAACCTATGGGCCCACTACAATCTGGAATTCCTTTGCCTTCTCTACTACCAAAAGGATGGCCTCTTATAGTTCTTGATTTGAAAGATTGTTTTTTCACTATACCGTTACAAGAAAAGGATAGAGAAAAATTTGCCTTCACAGTGCCTACTTATAATAATTCTCAGCCTAATAGGAGATATCAATGGACTGTCCTCCCACAGGGTATGCTCAATAGTCCTACATTGTGCCAATATTTTGTAAGTAAGCCATTGGAAATAATTCGTAAACAATTCCCCAAGTCCATAATTTATCATTACATGGACGACATCTTGTTATCTGATTCAAATAAAGATACTTTAGAAAGGATGTTTGAAGAAGTAAAGAAAGTCTTGCCTAGGTGGGGATTACAAATTGCCCCTGAAAAGATTCAAAGAGGAAATTCTATTAACTACCTAGGTTACAGAATAGGGTTAGAGAAAATTAAAACGCAAAAGGCACAAATTAGGAGAGACCGGTTAAAGACTCTTAATGACTTCCAAATATTGTTAGGAGATATTTCCTGTCTACGACCAGCTGTTGGGATAACACCTGATCTAATAGTTCATTTAAACAAAACCTTAGATGGTGATAAAGATTTGAATAGTCCAAGAAAACTGACAGCTGAAGCAGAAAAGGAACTGACAATGATTGAGGAAAAATTACAGGAGGCACATGTGGATAGGGTGAACCCAAATCTTAGCTGCATCCTAGTCATATTGCCTTCCAGAATTTCTCCTACTGGGATTCTAATGCAGAGGGAAGATATTATTTTAGAGTGGATATTTATACCTAATAAACCAAGTAAAAAATTAAAAACTTATGTGGAAAAAGTCTCTGAATTAATTATAAAAGGTAAGCTGAGACTTCGTCAACTAGCAGGTATAGACCCAGCAGAAATTATAGTGCCTTTTACTACTGAAGAAATAAAAAAGTTATGGGAAGACAATGAACCGTGGCAAAGAGCTTGTGCTAATTTTTTTGGGAGAAATTAATAGCAACTATCCCAAAAGTGGTAGACTTAACCTCATAAAGAGAACTTCTTGGATTCTTCCTAAAATTGTACGTGATGCTCCAATAACTGGAGCCCGTACGTTCTATACTGATGCGAATAAATCAGGGAAAGCAGGTTACAAGTCAGATGAATTGAGTAAGGTGGAACAAAGCCCTTATAATTCTGTCCAGAAGGCAGAATTATATGCCATTCTTATGGTGCTAAGGGATTTTAAAGAACCTCTTAATATAGTTACAGATTCTCAATATGCAGAAAGAGTTATCTTGCATATTGAAACCGCTGAATTTATACCAGATGACACAGAGTTGACTTCATTGTTTATCCAGGTACAAGACATAATCAGGAACAGGCTTTGTCCGATGTACATAACACACATCCGGTCCCATACAGGTCTGCCTGGTCCTCTAGCCCAAGGCAACGCTGAGATTGATCAATTATTGATTGGAAGTGTGTTGCAGGCCTCAGAATTTCATAAAAAGCATCATGTCAATAGTAAAGGCCTAAAGAAAGAATTTTCCATTACTTGGCAACAAGCTAAAGACATTATAAAGAGATGTCCTACTTGTTCTTTCTATAATCAAACACCGTTGCCTGCAGGGAGTAACCCAAAGGGTACTAAGAGAAATGAAATCTGGCAGATGGATGTGTTCCACTTTATGGAATTTGGTAAATTAAAATATGTACACCACACCATAGACACGTATTCAGGTTTTCAATGGGCTACTGCCCTGAGTTCAGAAAAGGCTGATTCAGTAATCACACATTTATTGGAAGTTATGGCCATCATGGGTATACCTGCACAAATAAAGACAGATAATGGTCCAGCATATGTATCTAAGAAAATGAAACGCTTTTTTGACTATTATAATATAAAACACATTACAGATATACCAAATAATCCTACAGGACAGGCAGTTATAGAAAGATCAAATCGTACTATAAAGGATATGCTGAACAAACAGAAAGGGACTGAAAATACCCCCAGAAATAGATTACATAATGCTCTATTAACCTTGAATTTTCTTAACGCTAATGAGAAAGGAACGACAGCAGCAGAAAGACATTGGATAATGGAAAAGTCTGCTGAACTAAATCAACCGATTTATTTCAAAGATGTGCTGACCTCTCAATGGAAGCCAGGAGATGTGCTACGTTGGGGAAGGGGTTTTGCTCTTGTTTCCACAGGAGAAGAAAAATTGTGGATACCATCAAAATTAATAAAGTTTCGATTTGAAGAGGAGAAACCTCTTGGAAAGGAGAAATGACAACCCATCCACAATGATGATATTCATACAGGTGGTAAGAAAAACATATAGAATGGGGGCAGGGTTCTGTTCTTATCTCCATAGGAAAACACTCATCTTTGAAAAATTCAAAGGACCCTGGATGTTTGGATACTGACAGATGGAAAAATACCTGCACAATAGGAAATATCAAGAAAACGGAATGGGTTGTGTAAGTATAATATATTAAACCATATTTCTAAATTTATAGAGCTGGTTTTGAAGTTGGACTCTGGCTCAGTCCCTCTCCAATTCCAAGCCTGTTGGTAAGAGAAAAACCCAGAGTTTCTGGAGTTTCTGACTCATGTCAAGAGCCATGATATGGGACAGAAAGAAATATGAGTTTAGAAAACATCTTTGCTTTTCTTCATGTCTATCATACTTTTCATTGAATATATCTATCATGCCTTTCATTGAATATATACATATGTCTATATATGTCTATATGATTAATGCTTAAGTTTTTCACAATGAACAATGAGTCTTTCCTGAAGTGACATTTGAAGTTTCCAGGAAGAAGATGGGGCCCCACAACAACAACTCTACCTGGTTGATATGACGTCATGATACTGATAGCGCTACTACAAGACCTGTTTTGGGTACCAACTGCACAAGACGATCCCAACTTGGTTAGCTGAAGTGGTGCACATCTTGTACAACATTCTGGCCAGACCTCCACAAAATACTCAGAGACTATTTGCAATTTTAAAAGACATTGATCTTGAAATTTAACCATCATTTTACTTTCACAGGATCCCCCAGAAAGAACGTCGCCCCCATGACAGCTGAAAGTAATTCTAGAGGACGACGTCCCCTCTCCCAGTAAAGTTTGCCCCTGGGTTTAGGGACATCATTTAGGGGTTGGGAGGGTGAGGGAGGAATATTATAAGCTCAGGGATCATTTTGAAAAAAAAAGGGATTGATGGGATAATAGATTTATAATTGTGAGTTACTGTTTTTAGACAAATATATTGATATCGATTTTTGTATATTGATACAAAGTTAAATTATATTGACTATTGTATGCATGCATGTTTCTACCTCTGTTTAAAACATTTTTTATGTATTGACATATATTGTATTGATATATATATATACATATATATATAGTATATATTTACCATATTGCAGTGTACATTTCTACCTCTGATTAAGATACTCATATATTGTTTGTATATTGATATATATTTACCATATTGCAATGTATATTTGTACATTGTTTATATTTGGAGGTCATTGTCCTCATTTGTTTCACAGTCGTTTATTGTCTTAGTCTTTAAGTTAGATAGATATTGAGAATTATATAGATTATAGTCATCTAAGTTTGTCATTTATAATTAGACTAATCAGGTTCTTTAGATATATAGAGATTATACTCAGTATAGACAGACGGTCTTCAACCTCTTCAAAGAGCTGTAGAAAATGGCCTTTAATCTAACTCAGAGTTTTGTGGTAGTGAGACACAATTGCTCCTGGCAACACCGCTCTATTCCCGAGAGAATGTTGAGCACCAACGACACTCCACCTGGAGCTTTTCTTTTGGCAGAACTGGCCTTGGGGCAAAGAAATGCCCATACCTCAACCACTGACAGAGATACAGAGTGTGCATCAATGGATAAAACAGGACTGTCATATCCTGCCAAGACAGGGTAAGATAGTTTTGAAAAGTTGCTTGCCTTTGAAAATGGTATGTCAGTTATGTTAGGCCTTAGCCAAAGTTGGTTGCTTCGACGCTGCAAACATGACTTTGGGTGATTGCCCAGGTAGCTAGTTGTCTCTGTGATTTGTTGCATGTTTTGGAAGTTGTTTTACTGAACTTCCTAATTACACAGGTAACATTATTTCCCTTCTCAGATCTTCGATGGGGTTGAAGACTATATAAATGTAGTTACTTTTCTCTCATGACTTGGCCAAGTTATTTATTATACAAGACCTAAGCTAGTTAGAATAGGATATTTGTACTTATTGTATATAATTTTGTAGTAGGTTTAGAACTTTCTTACTTAAACAAAAGGGGGAGGTGTTGCGGGAGGTCCTTCCGCCCCTCCAACCAATAGCTGCTGAGATACCAGCCCATTGGGGCGTGGTTTCTCTCCCTTTAAAAGAAGCGGCTATTTCCTTCTGCTCTCTCTTCACTTTCTGCTCCGCTGGAGACTAGACTCCCTTCCTTGTTGCGCAGATGGCTGTTGTCCGGGACGGTGGTCTGTAAGTTTTCCCTTTTTAAATAAATAACATCCTATTAATTATAACTCCAAACTGGTGTGGCATTGTTCGTGACTTACGCCTTCACATTTGGACTTGAGTTTGTTGCATGATGATAGATAAGGATCTATTTTGATTCTTCCACAGGTTAACATCCAGTTATGCCAGCACCATTTGTTAAAGATGCATTCTTTCTTCCATTGTATACTTTTAGCACCTTTATCAAAAATCAGGTGTTCATAGGTTTGTGGATTAATATCTGGGTGTTCGATTCCATTGGTTAACATCTTTGTATTTGTGAAAATACCAAGCTTTTTTCATTCCTGTAGCTCTGTAATAGAGTTTGAAGTCAGGGATGGCAATGCCTCCAAAATTACTTTTATCGTATATGATTGTTTTGGCTATTCTAGGTTTTTTGTTTTTCCATATAAAGTTGATTATAGTTCTCTCAACATCTGTGAAGAATTTTGTTGGGATTTTGATGGAAATTGTATTCAATCTATAGATTGCCTTTAGTAGAATTGCTATTTTTACTATGTTGATCCTACCAATCCAACAACATAGGAGATCCTTCCATTTTCTGGTATCCTATTCAATTATTTCTTCAAAGACTTAAAGTTCTTTTTTTTAATTTTTTTTTTAGTTGTTGAAAAAAAATTCCTGCCTTCTCCCCATGTTCCATTTCCCTCCCCCTCCTCCCACACATTGCCCTCTCCCCCCACTCCCCTCCCCCTCTCCTCCTCCCCCCCCACTCTATTCCCACTCCCTCTCGAGAATGAAGAGCAGTCCAGATTCCCTGCCCTGCGGGAAGTTCAAGGTCCTCCCACTTATATCCAGGACCAGAAAGGGGAGCATCCAAACAGGCTAGGCTCACACAAAGCCAGTCCATGTATTAGGATCGAAACCTAGTGCCATTGTCCTTGGCTTCTCATCAGCCTTCATGTCCACCACGTTCAGAAAGTCTGGTTTCATCCCATGCTTATTCAGTCCCAGTCCCGCTGGCCTTGGTGAGCTCCCAATAGATCAGTTCAACTGTCACAGTGGGTGGGTGCAACCCTCGTGGTCCTGACTACCTTGTTCATGTTCTCCCTCCTTCTGCTCCTCATTTGGATCTTAAGAGCTCAGTCCCGTGCTCCAATTTGGGTCTCTGTCTCTATCTCGATCCATCGCCAGATGAAGGTTCTAAGGTTATATGCAAGATATTCATCAGTATGGCTATAGGATAGGGTCATTTCAGGTTCCCTCTCCTCAGTTGCTCAAGGTACTAGCTGGGGACACCTCCCTGGACACCTGCGAGCCCCTCTAGAGTCAAGTCTCTTGCCAACCCTAAGGTGGCTCCCTTAATTAGGATATATATTTCTCTGCCCCCGTGTCCCAACCATCCTATTCCCCCATCCCATTCCATTCCCCCAAGCTCACCCAATCCTCCACTTCTCACGTTTCTCACCCCAATTCCCCTTAGTCCCATGCCACCTCACCCCCAAGTTCCCAGTTTTTGCCTGGCAGTCTTGTCTACTTCCCATATCCAGGCAGATGACTATATGTTTTTCTTTGGGTTCACCTTCTTATTTAGCTTCTCTAGGATCACAAATTATATGCTCAATGTCCTTTATTTATTGCTAGAAAGCAATTATGAGTGAGTACATCCCATGTTCCTCTTTTTGGGTCTGAGATACCTCACACAGGATAGTGTTTTCTATTTCCATGAATTTGCATGCAAAATTCGTGAAGTCATTGTTTTTTGCCGCTGAGTAGTACTCTACTATGTATATATTCCACACTTTCTTCATCATTCTTCCATTGAAGGGCATCTAGGTTGTTTCCAGGTTCTGGCTATTACAAATAATGCTGCTATGAACATGGTTGAACAAATGCTTTTGTCATATGATAGGGCATCTCTTGGGTATATTCCCATAGTGGTATTACTGGATCTTGGGGTAGGTTGATCCCGAATTTCCTGAGAAATCGCCACACTGATTTCCAAAGTGGTTGCACAAGTTTGCATTCCCACCAGCAATGGATGAGCATTCCCCTTACTCCACAACCTCGCCAGCAAAGGCTATCATTGGTGTTTTTGATTTTAGCATTTCGGGCAGGTGTAAGATGGTATTTCAAAGTTGTTTTAATTTGCATTTCCCTGATCGCCAAGGAGGTTGAGCATGACCATAAGTGTCTTTTGGCCATTTGAATTTCTTCTGTCAAGAATTCTCTGTTCAGTTCAGTGCCCCATTTTTTAATTGGGTTAATTAGCATTTTAAAGTCTACTTTCTTGAGGTCTTTATGTATTTTGGTGATCAGACCTTTGTCTGTTGCAGGGTTGGTGAAGATCTTCTCCCAGTCAGTGGGTTGCCTTTTTGTCTTAGTGACAGGGTCCTTTGCTTTACAGAAGCTTCTCAGTTTCAGGAGGTCCCATTTATAAAATGTTGTCCTTAATGTCTGTGCTGCTGGGGATATATGTAGGAAGTGATCTCCTGTGTTCATGTGTTGTAGAGTATTTCCCCCTTTCTCTTCTATCAGGTTCAGTGTGTTCAGCCTGATATTGAGGTCTTTAATCCATTTGGACTTGAGTTTTGTGCATGGCGATACATATGAATCTATTTTCATTCTTCTACAGGTTGACATCCAGTTCTGCCAGCACCATTTGTTAAAAATGCTTTTTTTCTTCCATTGAATACTTTTAGCTCCTTTATCAAAAATCAGGTGTTCATAGGCTTGTAGGTTTAAATCCGGGTCTTCTACTCTATTCCATTGATCGACTTCTCTGTTTTTATGCTAATACCAAGCTGTTTTCAATACTGAAGCTCTGTAATAGAGTTTGAAGTCAGGGATGGTAATGCCTCCAGAAGTTCCTTTATTGTATAAGATTGTTTTGGCTGTCCTGGGTTTTTTTGTTTTTCCATATAAAGTTGATTAATGTCCTCTCAAGATCAGTGAAGAATTTTGATGGGATTTGGATGGGGATTGCATTGAATCTATAAATTGCCCTTGGTAGAATTGCCATTTTTACTATGTTGATCCTCCCAATCCAAGAGCAAGGGAGATCCTTCCATTTTCTGGTATCCTCCTCAATTTCTTTTTTCAATGCCTTAAAGTGATTGTCAAATAGATCCTTAACTTCCTTGGTCAGAGTTACCCCAAGATTTTTTATGCTATTTGTGGCTATCGTGAAAGGTGATGCTTCTCTGATTTCCCTCTCTGCTTCTTTATCCTTTGAGTATAGGAGGGCAACTGATTTTTTGGAATTGATTTTGTATACTGTCACACTACTAAAGGTGTTTATCAGCTGTAGGAGTTCTTTACTGGAGTTTTTGGGGTTGCTTATATACACATTCATATCATCTGCAAATAATGAAAGTTTAATTTCTTCCTTACCAATTCGAATCCCCTTGATCTCTTATGTTGTCTTATTGCTATTGCTAAAACTTCAAGCACTATATTGAAGAGGTATGGAGAGAGTGGACAGCCTTGTCATGTTCCTGATTTTAGTGGGATGGCTTTGAGTTTCTCTCCATTTAATTTGATGTTAGCTGTCGGCTTGCTATAAATAGCTTTTATTATAGTTAGGTATGACCCTTGTATCCCTAATCTCTCTAAGCCTTTATTATAAAGGGATGTTGAATTTTGTCAAATGCTTTTTCAGCATCTAATGAAATGATCATATGGTTTTTTCTTTCAGTTTATTTATATGATGGATTACGTTGATAGATTTTCGTATGTTGAATCAGCCCTACATCTCTGGGATGAATCCTACTTGATCATAATGGATAATTTTTCTAATGTGTTCTTGAATTCGGTTTGCCAGTATTTTATTGAGGATTTTCACATCGATGATCATGAGGGAGATTGGCCTGTAATTCTCTTTCTTGGTTGAGTCTTTGTGTGGTTTTGGTATCAGGGTAACTGTAGCTTCGTAAAAGAAATTTGGCAATGACTTTTCTGTTTCTATATTGTGAAATACATTAATGAGTATAGGTCTTAGGTCTTCTTGGAAGTTGTGGGAGAATTCTATATTGAAACCATCTGGACCTGGGCTTTTTTTGGTAGGGAAGTTTTTTTATAACAACTTCAAATTCTTCGCGACTAACAGGCCTATTTAGATTCTTCACCTAGTCCTGGTCTAACTTTGGTATATGGTATTTATCTAAAAAAAGTGTCCATTTCTTTAACATTTTCCAATTTTGTGGCATACAGGCTTTTGTAGGAAGATCTAATGATTTTCTGAATTTCCTCTGTGTCTGTGAATATGTCTCCCTTTTCATTTCTGATCTTGTTAATTTGCGTATTCCTTCTTCGCCATTTGATTAGTTTGGATAGGGGTTTATCAATCTTGTTGATTTTCTCCAAGAACCAGCTTTTTGTTTCATTGATTCTTTGGATAGTTTTCTGTGTTTCTATTTTGTTGATTTCAGCCCTTAGTTTAATTATTTCCAGTCTTCTACTCCTCCTAAGTGAGTCTGCTTCTTTTTTTTCTAGAGCTTTCAGGTGGGCTGTTAGGTCTCCAATGTGTGCTTTCTCTGTTTCCTTTAAGTGGGCACTTAGTGATATGAACTTTCCTCTTAGCACCACTTTCATAGTGTCCCATATGTTTGAGTATGTTGAGTCTTTATTTTCATTGAATTCAAGAAAGACTTTAATTTCTTTCTTTATTTCTTCCTTGATCCAGGTGTGGTTCAGTAGTTGAATGTCCAGTTTCCATGAGTTCGTAGGCTTTCTGAGGGTAGCATTTTTGTTGAATTCTAACTTTAATTCGTGGTGATCCAATAAGACACAGGTGGTTACTAACATTTTTTTGTAACTGTTTAAGTTTGATTTGTTACTGAGTATGTGGTCAATTTTCGAGAAGGTTCCATGAGCTGCAGAGAAGAAGGTGTATTCTTTCCTATTTGGGTGGAATGATATATAGATGTCTGTTAAGTCCATTTGATTCATTACCTCCATTAATTCTCTTATTTCTTTGTTAGGTTTCTGTATGATTCACCTGTCCATTGGTGAGAGAGGAGTGTTGAAGTTTCCTACTCTTATTTGTGTGGTTTGATGACTGCCTTGAGTTTTAGTAATGTTTCTTCTATGTACGTGAGTGCTTTTATATTAGGGGCATGGATATTCAGGATTGAGACTTTGTCCTGATGATCTCTTCCTGTTATGTGTAAAAAATGTTCCTCTCCATCTCTTCTGATCGATTTTACTTTGAAGTCAACTTTGTTAGAAATTAGTATGGCCACACCTGCTTGTTTCTTAGGTCCATTTGCTTGATAAACCTTTTCCCAGCCCATTACTCTGAGTAGATGTCTGTCTTTATGGTTGACATGTGTTTCTTGTAAACAGCAGAATGTTGGATCCTGTTTTCGTATCCAATCTCTTAGCCTGTGCCTCTTTATAGGTGAGTTGAGTCCATTGATATTAAGTGATATTGATGACCAGTGGTTGTTAATTCTGGTCATTTTTTCTTTTTTTGGTATTAGCGTTTGTGTGTTTCCCTTCTTCGAGTTGTGCTGGTGAGACATCTTTAGATGTCTGAGTTATTGTGGGCATTGTTGGACTCCTTGGTTAGTGATTTTCCTTCTGCTACTTTCTGTAAGGCTGGATTTGTGGCTATGTATTTTTTAAATTTTTTTTATCCTGGAAAATTTTGTTTTCTCCATTTGTAGTGAATGAAAGCTTGGCTGGGTATAGTAGTCTAGGCTTGCATCCATGGTTTCTTAGTTTCTGCAGTACATCTATCCAGGACCTCCTGGCTTTCATAGTTTCCATAGAGAAGTCAGGTGTAAGTCTGATAGGTTTACCTATATAAGTAACTTGACTTTTTTCCTTTGCAGCTCTTAATATTCTTTCTTTATTCTGTATGTTTTGTGTTTTGATTATTTTATGGCGAGGAGATTTTTTTTTTTTTGGTCCAGTCTATTCGCTGTTCTGTATGCTTCTTGAACCTTCAAAGGAATCTCTTTCTTTAGTTTGGGAAAGTTTTCTTCTATAATTTTATTAAATATATTTTCTGGACCGTTGAGCTGCACTTCTTCTTCTTCTACCCCTATTATTCTTAGGTTTGGTCTTTTTATTGTGTCCCAGATTTCCTGAATGTTTTGTGATGAGAATTTGTATTTTTTGCTGTTTTCTTTGAACAGTGTGTATGTTTTCTCTATGCTATCTTCAGTATCTGACATTATTTCTTCTATCTCTTGTAATCTGTTGGTAGTACTTGTCTCTGTAGTTCCTATTCATTTACCCAGATTATCCATCTCCATCCTTCCCTCGGTTTCCATTTCATTCTTCAAGTCTTGAACCGCTTCCCTTACCTGTTTGATTGCTTTTTCTTGTTTCTCTTGGTTTTCTTGGGTATCTTTGAGTGATTTATTCACTTCCTCTACCTTTTTGTTTGTAATCTCTAATTGTTTATGGCAGTTTTTCACCTCCTGTTTAAGGTCCTCTATTAATTTCATATTATTCACTTTTGAGTCGATTTCTTCTAATTCTTCTGGAGTAGGGTGTACAATTCTTGTTATTTCGGGATCCCTGGATTCTGGTGATGGCATGTTGAATTTCAGGTTGTTAGAGGAATTCTTGCATTGGCGCCTTCCCATCTCTTCCTTCAAATGGAGCCAGGAGAGGCCTGGTGTCTTGGTCCAATCTTTGCTGTGACTGACTCTCTGGGTGTATCTCCTCAGTGTTGAAGCAGGAACCGTTCCGTGCAGATGGAACTCCTCAGCACAGAAACATGGATGCATGGTAGTCCAATGACCCACGGGTAAAAGGGTGAACTTGGGGGGTAGGGCAGGGTCAAGTAGAGCACAGGAGACCCTGCAGCACAAGCTGAAGGTGCTTGGGGTCCTAGAGGCCTGACCAATAGGCAGGCACTCACCGCTCTGGGTGGGTAGTCTTAGTGTAGGAGCGGAGAACTGTTCTTGAGCAATGGTCCTAGCAGACAGCAGGGCAGGCTTGGGGGTGGGGCTGGGGGGCTGGTTTGTGTGTAAGAAAAGAAGGCTTAAAGTTCTTGTCAAATAGATCTTTCACTTCCTTGGTCAGAGTTATCCCAAGATACTTTACTCTATTTTTGCCTATCGTGAAAGGTGATGTTTCTTGCCCTCTCTGCTTCTTTGTTCTCTGTGTATAGGAGGGAAACTGATTTTTTTTGGAGTTGATCTTGTATCCTGCCACATTACTAAAGGTGCTTATCAGCTGAAGGAGTTCTTTGGTAGAGTTTTTTGGATGGCTTATGTATACTATCATATCATCTGCAAATAATGAAAGTTTGGCTTCTTCCTTTCCAGCTCGAATCCCCTTGATCTCCTTAAACTGTCTTATTGCTATTGCTAGAATTTCAAGCACTCTGTTGAAGAGGTATGGAGAAAGTGGACAGCCTTGTCGTGTTCCTGATTTTAGTGCAATGGATTTGTTTCTTTCCATTTAATTTAATGTTAACTGTCGGCTTGCTGTATGTTGCTTTTATTATATTTAGGAATGAACCTTGTACCCCTAATCTCTCGAAGACCTTTATCATAAAGGGGTGTTGAATTTTGTAAAATGCTTTTTCAGCATCTAATGAAATGATCATATGGTTTTTCTCCTTCAATTTATTTATATGATGGATTACATTGATAGATTTGTGTATGTTGAACCAGCCCTGCATCTCTGGGATGAAGCCTACTTGATAGTAATGGATAATTTTTTAATGTGTTCTTTGATTCCGTTTGTCAGAATTTTATTGAAAATTTGTGCATCGATGATCATGAGTGTGGTTGGGTCTTTGTGTGGTTTTGGAATCAGGGTGACTGTAGCTTCATAAAAAAGTTTGGCAATGACTCTTCTGATTCTATTATGTGAAACACGTTAAGGGGTATAGGTATCAGCTCTTCTTGGAAGTTCTGATAAAATTCGGCATTAAAACTATCTGGTCCTTGGCTTTTTTTGATTGGGAGGTTTTTTATGACAGCTTTTATTTCCTCATGACTTATAAGTCTATTTAAATTGTTCACCTGGTCTTGATTTAATTTTGGAAAATGGTACTTATCTTTAAAAAAAAAGTCAATTTCTTTTACATTTTCCAACTTTGTGGCATATAAGCTTTTGTAGTAAGACCTAATGATTCTCTGAATTTTCTCAGTGTCTGTTGTTATGTCCCCCCTTTCCTTTTCTGATCTTGTTAATTTGCATGTTCTCTCTCTGCTTTTTGATTAGGTTAGATAAATGTTTGTCAATCTTGTTGACTTTCTCAAAGAACTGGCTCTTTGTTTCATTGAATCTTAGGGTTGTTTTCTGTGTTTCTATTTTGTTGATTGCAGATCTCAGTTTGATTATTTTATTCCTGGATGTTTTGTGTTAAGAATTTGTTGGATTTGCTGGATTCCTTTGATCAGTAAGTCTATTTCCTCTATAGTATTCTCAGTGCCTGAGATTCTTTCTTCTATCTCTGTATTCTGGTGGTTATACTTGTCTCTGTTCATTTACCAAGATTTTCTATATTCTGCCATCCCTTGGTTTTTGGTTTTTTTATTATCTCCATTTCTGTCTTCAAGTCTTGAACCGTTTCCTTTACCTGTTTGATTGCTTTTTCTTTGTTTTCTTGTGTTTCTTTGAGGGATTTATTAATTTCTTCTAACTTTTTGTTTGTCTTCTCTTCCATCTCTTTAAGGGAGTTTTTACTTCCTATCTAAGGGTCTCCATCATTTTCATAAAGTTATGTTTAAAGTTGATTTCTTCTACTTCTTCTGTGTTAGGATGTCCAAGTCTTCCTATTGCATTTTCACTGAATTTTGTTGTTACCATGTTTCTTTTCAGGATGTTGGGGGAATTCTTGCATTGGCTGTCAACTCCCTCCATGATGTGGTAATGATTTCTTATTAATAAAGAAACTGCCTGGCCCATTCAATAGGTCCACCCTTAGGTGGGTGGAGAAAACAGAACAGGATTCTGGGAGAAGGAAGCTGAGGAGTCGCCATGACGTTCCCATGCCAGGCAGACGCAGGTTAAGATCTTCCCTGGTAAGCCAGCTCGTGGGCCACACAGAATAATAGAAATGGGTTAGATTAATATGTAAGAGCTAGCCAATAAGAGATACAGATGATGGGCCAGGCAGTATTTAAAAGAATACAGTTTCTGTGTAATTATTTCGGGGCATAAGTAAGCCATGCGGGCAGCGGGGTGGCGGGATGCAACAGCCCGGCCGCTGCTACCAATTGCAACAGAATGGCGCCCAACGTGATGGGCTAAATCTACTTAAAAACCTGAGAGAGCTTAATTTTAAACAGAGAAAAAACAGAGTTTAACACAGATTTTTGTTGTTTGGTGGTGGCGTGCTGTAGAGAGACTTAAACGCTGCGTCCTTTTAAAGCGCGCTCCCCCGCCTGCACCTGGGCAGATGGCGGAATCAGGCTTGGGCAGGCGGAAGAGTATGGCGGATTCCTGCCGCGATACAGAGACTACGCAGTGCTCTGCGTATCAGATTTGGTTGTAACTTGGATGAAAAGAGTTTCTGTGCTGCACTCTCAATCTCAAAATTAAACTGCTGAGTGCAGCTCCAATGTGGACTTGCTGTGTGCCTGGAACTGTGCGCAGCTCAGGCAGGAAGTACCGTAATTACTGTGATAACAGCGCACTAGGTTTAGGCTGAGCAGGACTCAGACGGTACCGTATTACCCCTACATGATGCAACTTAAGTTTTTAAGAACTGCTCCTGGACATTAAAAAATTACAGATTCACAATAAAACAGATTCAGACAGACCAATAAATGAATCATAATGTTGGATAAATGTACGTAGGCTTGACAGAGAGAAAAAATAGAGAGAGAAAGAATAAAGTTAATGCCCTTAAAAAAAGGGGTAAAGTCTTTAAAGAGACAGAGTACAGATAGTTATAGATTAAGAAAAATAAAGAAAAATAAGCCACGTAAAAATGGAAAATTCACAGAGAGTCTGGATTATGTACATTGTGTTTTCTTTAAAATTTTTGACTGTAAAGGAGCTAAATACAGAGAGTCATTTCATTATATGGGCTGCCAAATGGAACCAGAATGGATATCATGAGGGTATGACTTCACAATTTGGGTCTAAGGATATGATGCTTCGGAAAGGGTCTTCTTTTGTTTTCACAGAGGATGAGACCCTATGGATTTCTTCTATTCCAATTTCGTATGATAGACCACGCCCTCCTGAAAGGTTGCTGTGAACACCTTCAAAAATTTCTTCACTCAACTACCAACTGAGATGACCCTGGCACACAGGTTACACCATAAAAGATCTGATTAACAACGCCCCCATTCAGCAGGAAGCAGTTTGGAGAGAAAAACTGCGCCCATGTTCCCAAATATTGTTTATAAATGTTCTTTTACATTTAAAGGGGGATATGATATAGATATGAATAATTTGCATTGGTATGGATTTTAAGGTCAATTTTGTTACATGTATATGTATTTCTGATCTTGATTAAGGTATTGTGATTGTGTAATTCATTTAAAAATGTACTGTATAATTAAGAAATATAGGTTGTTAATGGATAATCATTGATAATAGTCAAGCTTGTAGTCATGTTAGTTAGATTTTCTAGATATATAGAGATATATTTCAGTCAGGTAATGCATTCTTCATTTCTTTCAAAGACTACAGAATATGGCATTTAAATGTTTTAATAACTTAGGGTTTTTCATGACAATGAGACACGTCTGCTCCTGGCAGCACCAATCTACTTCGAGAAGAAGATGGGCATCGAAGAGGATCCTTATGGAGTTGGATAGTCATTTGGGCAAGGAACTGCTCTTGCCTGGACTGATGCATAAACTGGACACAAAGAACCTGCAGAGAGAGGACTGCTGAACTTGCCTAAGGTGAGATGGTCTTTCGGGGTTCCTGATTCATGAAAAAGTCTACGAGACATTCTGCAGGACCCAGCAGAGAGTGACTGAACTGTCTTTGAAATTTCCTGCTTCATAAAAATGTCTGCTGGATACTGTGGGCCTGAAGGCCGAAGATAGATGCCCCAACGGTACAAAAGAACTTTGGGTGACTGTCCAGGCAGCGAGATGTCTCTGTCATTTCTAGAGCATTTGATTTCTTGTTTACTTAGGTAGTTTTATATCCTTCTGGAGTCTTTGATGGAGTTGAAGAATGGATAGTTATAGTTTTCCTTAGTTATGATAAAAGATAAAGTAGATATTGTAACTGTAATTCTTACTTGATAACTGTTTTGCTATATGTAATCTTACTATGTTAAAATGAAAGCCTTTCTTTTTTGTTTAAACAGAAAAAGGGGAAATGATGTGGTAATGATTTCTTATTAATAAAGAAACTGCCTGGCCCATTCAATAGGTCCACCCTTAGGTGGGTGGAGAAAACAGAACAGGATTCTGGGAGAAGGAAGCTGAGGAGTCGCCATGACGTTCCCATGCCAGGCAGACGCAGGTTAAGATCTTCCCTGGTAAGCCAGCTCGTGGGCCACACAGAATAATAGAAATGGGTTAGATTAATATGTAAGAGCTAGCCAATAAGAGATACAGATGATGGGCCAGGCAGTATTTAAAAGAATACAGTTTCTGTGTAATTATTTCGGGGCATAAGTAAGCCATGCGGGCAGCGGGGTGGCGGGATGCAACAGCCCGGCCACTGCTACCAATTGCAACACCTCCATACCTCTTCAATATAGCGCTTGAAGTTCTAGCAATAGCAATAAGACAACATAAGGCAATCAAGGGGATATGAATTAGAAAGGAAGAACTCAAACTTTCTTATTTGCAGATGATATGATAGTGTACTTTAGTGACCCCAAAAACTCTACCAGCGAACTCCTACAAATGATAAATACCTTCAGTGATGTGGCAGGATACAAGATCAACTGAAAAAAATCAGTAGCCCTCCTATATACAAAAAAACAAAGAAGCAGAGAGTGAAATCAGAGAAACATCACCTTTCACAATAGCCACAAATAGCATAAAGTATCTTGGGGTAACTCTAACAAAGGAAGTGAAAGATCCTTTTGACAAGAACTTCAAGGCTTTAAAGAAAGAAATTGAAGAGGGTACCAAAAAATGGAAAGACCTCCCATACTGTTGGATTGGTAGGATCAAAATAGTAAAAATGGCAATTCTACCAAAGGCAATCTATAGATTAAATGCAATTTCCATCAAATCCCATCAAAATTCTTCACAGACCTAGAGAACAATAATCAACTTTATATGGAAAAACAAAAAACCCAGGATAGCCAAAACAATCATATAAAATAACGGAACTTCCAGAGGCATTACCATCCCTGACCTCAAACTCTATTACAGAGCCACAGTAATGAAAACAACTTGGTACTGACATAAAAGCAGAGATGTTGACAAATGGAATCAAATTGAAAACTGTCATATTAATCCACAAACCTATGAACACCTGATTTTTTATAAAGAAGCTAAAAATTATACAATGGAATAAAGAAAGCTTCTTTAACAAATGATGCTGGCATAACTGGATGTCAACCTGTAGAAGAATGAAAATAAATATATATCTATCACCATGCATAAAACTCAAGTCCAAATGGATTAAAGACCTCAATATTAATCTGACCACACTGAACCTGATAGAAGAGAAATTGAGAAGTGGACTGCAATACATGGGCACAGGACACCACTTCCTACGTTTAACGCTAGTAGCACAGACAATAAGGGCAACAATGAATAAATGGGACCTCCTGAACCTGAAAAGCTTCTGTAAAACAAAGGACACTATCCTTAAGACAAAAAGGCAACCTACTGAATGGGAGAAGATCTTCACCAACCCCACATCAGACAAAGGTCTGATCTCCAAAATATATAAAGAACTGAAGAAACTAGACATTAAAATTCTAATTAACCCAATTAAAAAATGGGGTACTGAACTCAACAGAGAATTCTCAACAGAAGAATTTCAAATGGCCAAAATATACTTAAGGACATTTCAACTTCATTAGCAATCAGGGAAATGCAAATCAAAACAACTTTGAGAAAACATCTTACACCTGTATGAATAGCTAAAGTCAAAAACGCCAATTATAATCTATGCTGGAAAGGATATGAACTAAGGGGAATATTCATCCATTGCTGGTGGGAATGCAAACTTGTGCAACCTCTTTGGAAATCAGTATGGTGGTTTCTCAGGAAACTGGGAGCCACCCTACCTCAGGATCCAGCAATACCACTCTTGGGAATATGCCCAAGAGATGCCCTATCATACTACAAAAGCATTTGTTCAACTATGTTCATAACAACACTATTTTTAATAGCCAGAACCTGGAAACAACCTAGGTGCCCCTGAATGGAAGAATGGATAAAGAAGGTGTGGTACATATACACATTAGAGTTCTACTCAGCAGAAAAAAAATTACATGTTGAATTTTGCATGCAAATGGATGGAAATAGAAAACACTATTCTGATTGAGGTAACCCAGACCCAAAAAGATTAATATGGTATGTATTTACTCATTAGTGGATCCTAGCCATAAACAAAGGACATTGAATCTATAGTTCTCGATCCTAGAGAAACTAAGTTATAAGGTGAACCCAAAGAAAAACATATATAGGTCCTCCTGGAAATTGGAAGCAGACAAGATCACCATGCAAAAGTTGGGAGCATGGGGGTGGGGTGGGTTGAGGGGATGGGGAAAGTGGGAGAGAAGAAAGAAGGGGAGGGTTGGGGAGAGCTTGGAGGAATAGGATGGTTGGGATGGAGGAAGGATAGATATGGGAACAGGGAAAAATATATCTTAATTAAGGGAACCATTTTGGGGCTGGCAAGAGGCTTGACTCTAGAGGGGTTCCCTGGTGTCCACAGGGATGTCCCCAGCTATAACTGTGGGCAGTGAAGGAGAGGGTGCCTGAACTGGCCTTGTCCCTTAGTCAGACTGATGACTATCTTGAACATCACCACAGAACCTTTGTCCAGCAAAAGATGGAGATAGAGATAGAGACAGAGACCTACACTGGACTGAGTTCCCAAGGTCCAGTTGAAGAGCAGAAGGTAGAAGAAGAGCAAGGAAGTCAGGAACGTGAAGGGTTGGTCAACCCACTGAGTCACTGTGCCTGAGCTAATGGGAGCTCACCAAATTCAACTGGACTGGGACTGAATGAGTATGGGATCAAACTGGACCCTCTGGATGAGGCTGACAATTGGGGATGACTGAAAACCCAATGATAATGGCACTGGGATATGTCTCTACTGCATGTACAGGCTTTTTAGGACCCTAGTCTATTTGGATGCACACCTTCCTAGGCATGGATGAAGGAGGGAGGGCCTTGAACTTCCCATAGGGCAAGGTACCCTGCCCTCTCTTAAGACTGGAGGGGCAAGGGGAAGGGGAAGTGTGGGAGTGGGAGGGATGTGGGAGGAGGGCAGGAAGTGGAAATTTGAATGGTATTATTTATAAAGTAATAAAAAATTATTAGAAAAAAATCTGACCACACTGAAACTGAGAGAAGAGAAAGTGGAAAGTAGACATCACTGCATGTGCACAGGAGAATACCTCCTAAACATAACCCCAGTAGCACAGACATGGACAGCAACTATAAATAAACTGGACCTCCTGAAACTGAGAAGCTTCTATAAAACAAAGGACACGGTCAAAAACACAAAAAGGCAGCCTACCAAATGAGAAAAAACTTCACAGACCCCACATCAGACAAAGAACTGATCTCCAAAATATATAAAGAACTCAAGAAATTAGACATCAAAATTCCAAATAATCTAGTTTTAAAAATGGTCTACAGAACTAAACAGACAATTCTCAACAGAAGAATGTCAAATGGCTGAAAGAAATGTTCAACATCCTTAGCCATCAGGAAAATGCAAATCAAAACGACTCTGAGATACCATCTTACACCAGTCAGAATGACTATGATCAAAAGTACCAATGATAGCTTATGCTGGAGAGGATGAGGAGTAAGGGGAACACTCCTCCATTGCTGGTGGGAATGCCAACTTGCACAACCACTCTGGAAAGCAATACTGCAGTATCTCAGAAAATTGGGAATCACCCTACCTCAGGACCCAGCGATACCACTCTTGGGTATATACCCAAAAGATGTTAAATCATACTACAAGCTGTATGATTTGTGGTATCATTTGTTCAAATATGTTCACAGCAGCATTATTTGTAATAGCCAGAACCTAGAAATTATATAGATTCCCCTCAACTGAAGAATGGATAAAGAAAATGTGGTACATTTACATAATGGAGTACTACTTAGCAGTAAAAAAAAATGACATCTTACAATTTGCATGTAAATGGATGGAACTAGAAAAAAAACATTCTGAATGAGGTAACTCAGACCCAGAAAGATGAATATGGTATGTACTCACTCATAGGTGAATACTAGCTGTAAAGCAAAGGAAAATGAGCATATAGTCTATGACCCTAGAGAAGCTAAATAACAAGGTGAACTCTAAGTAAAACATTTATAGATCCCCCTGAATAGGGGAAATATTCAAGATCTCCTGACAAAATTGGCAGCATGGGTGGGGGAAAGGGAGGTCAGAAGGGGAGGAGGAATCAAGAAGAAGAAGGGGTAGGAGAACTTGAGGGAACAGGATAGTCAAGATGGAAAAAGGACAGAGACGAGAGCAAGGAAAGAGACATTTTGATTGAGGGAGTCATCATGGGGCTAGCAAGAAACCTGGCACTAGAGAAATTCCCAGGGATCCACAGGATGACCCCAGCTAAGACCCTAAGCAATAGTGGAGAGGTTGCCCAAACTGTCCTTTCCATGGAGATAAATTGATGACTACCTTTTTTAGTTTGTTTTGTTTTGTCTTGTCTTATTTGATGACTATCTTAAATGTCACCATAGAAACTTCATCCAGCAACTGATGGAGAAAGGGGCAGAGCCCCACAGTGGAGCACTGAGCTGAGCTCAAGTTGAAGATTGGAAGGAGTGAGAATATGAGCAAAGAGGTCAAGACGATGATGGGTACTCCCACAAAAATAGCTTACCCAATCTACTAAAGGCAACTCATCAGACAGGGAAGGAACCAGCACAGGACCAAACTAGACCCTCTAAATGTGGGTGACATTTGTTTGGCAGGGGAAGAATTCGGGGCAACTAGTGGTGGTACAAGGATTTGTCCCTGATGCTTGTACTGGCTATTTGGAACCCATTCTCTTTGGATGGATACCTTAATCAGGCTGGTTATAGTGGGGAGGGCATTGGTATTTCCTCAGGGCAATCTGCATTGCCCCTTGCTACAGAGTGGATGAGGGTGGTTGGGAAAGAGGAGGGGATGGGAGGACAGGAGGCAGTGGGAACTGGAATGAGTATGTAAAATGAAAAAAAAGATAGATTTATTTTGAAAAACATTTAAAAAGAATGAAATATATATAGATTCTAAAAACTAATTAGGGAAGCTGAGCTTGAGTCTGGTGCTTTAGACCACTCGGCCATCCTAACACACCTGAAAACTAATTAGGAAAGAACAAACTCTGCATACCAGTCCTCTGACTCAAAATGGAATGTATGGCATATGCATGTGCATACACACAGAGAGAGAGAGAGACAGAGAGACAGAGACAGAGTCTTAAATATAAAATAGATATATTCAAGTAAGGAGACAAATTCCAAACTGTTATTTCAACAGATAAATGTAATTCTCCAACACAACCATAATCCCCATATGAAGTCAAAAAATAGTCAAAACAATGGCTCAGCCTTTAGCACCTAAAGGAAGCCTGACAACCGTCACTCAATCACCAGGTCCTTCACTCAATGGTCAGAGGAGAAAAATGACTTCTGAAACTCACCCACTGACCTTAACATTGTGCTTTGACTATTGCATGACCAAAAGCATGGATGGAAACAAGCACACCAATCTACCAATCAATAAATATATAAATTACAATCAAATAAATAAAAACCTGCAATACACCTGTTCACTGACATTTCAGCTCACACTTATTTCATTTCCACTTTCAATAGTTTGATCTTTTCTTAGAAATCAGAATATAAAGAAACTGCACACTCTGTAATTAAGGAATATTGTTTTAATACAAGCTTTATTGAGACATAATTTTAAAGTATACAATTCATTCATTTACATTATGAACATTTTATGTGTGGGAGCATACATAAAATCCCAGCACTCACAATCCTGAGGAGGGAGATTGCTACAAGTTTTAAACCAGCCTGGTTGATGTGGAAAGAACCTTGTTGAAGTAAGGAGCAGCGGGGCTGCGTCCCCAGCACCCCGGCCGCCCACACGGCTAGCTTTACTCGAAATAATTACAGGGACACTGTATTCTTTTAAACACTGCTTGGCCCATAGTTTCAGCCTCTTAAACCATTTCTAATAATCTATGTAGCACTGCTAGGTGCGCTTACTGGGAAGATTCTAGCCTACATCCATCTTGGGTCGGAGCTTTATGTCTCTGCCTCGGAGAGCAGAGCTATTGCGAGGGGAGCATGGCATCTCTGTCTGAGGCGTCTGGCTCTGAGCGGAGCTGCATGCTTTCTGAGCTCACTTCCTCTTCCTCTTAGCATTTTCTTCTGTTTATTCCACCCACCTATGTTCTAACCAATCGGGACAAGCAGTTTATTTATTGCTTAACCAATGAAATCAACAGATTGATATGACACTCCCACATCAGAACCTCTTCCAAATAAATTTTAAAAAACAAGGAGATTACAATTGAGTTGTCTTTAACTTATTGGTGGAGTCTGACAATGTTGAATGAGCAGCGGGGCTGGGCTGTGTCCCGCCACCCCGCTGCCCGCAGCCGCCCTCGTGGCTAGCTTTACCCCGAAATAATTACACTGAAACTGTATTCTTTTAAACACTGCCTGGCCCATTATTGGCTAGCTCTTCTCGGCTAACTCTCGCACCTGGACTAGCCCAATTCTTATAAGGTGTGTAGCACCCCAAGGTGTGCTTACCGGGGAGACTCTAGCCTGCATCTGCCTGGCATGGGAACATCATGGCGACTCTCACTCTGCTTCTTTCTCCCAGCCTCCTGTTCTGTCTACTCCGCCTAACTAATTTTCTGTCCTATGAGAGCCAAGGCAGTTTCTTTATTAGTTAACCAATAAAAGCAACAGATAAGATATAAGACTCACCTCCATCATGACAACCTTTCCAAATCATTTTTTTTAATTAAACATGGTGTGCAGTACGGGCACATGAGTGCAGGTGCACACAGAGACCAGACATATTGACTCCCCTGGAGCTGGAATCACAGGTAGCTGTCTGCTGCCTGATATGGGCTCTGGCAACCAGGCTGGGTCCTCTGGAGGAGTGAGTGCTCTGAACGACTGAGCCACCTCTCCAGCCACACCTAATAAATTTGAGACCTTCAATTCCCCAGATATAAATGATGCGCCATTTAGGCTACATTCCTCACCTCCACACTCCCCTCAAAAATAGTTTCCCCTCAAGAATTCATTAGTTTAATATGTCTTTAAGGGACTGCTTCTTCGTGTATTAGAATATTAAAATATATTATTTATTTTATCTAGCTTCCTTTACTCAGCATAACATTCTGGGAACTTAACCATGTAATAAACACTGTTGTATTTCATTTTACATTTATTTCTTATGGCCAAATATGTTCTAGTGATGAGCAAGTCATGCCAAATATTCATATACTGATAAACATTGAGATTCTTTGAAGACTTACTACATTAATAGTATTTTCCTGAATGTTCATTATCACTCTTGGCAGACATATGTTTATTTTCATGCATACATATATCTAAGAGTGAGACTGTAAATCACATGCTAATTCTGCGAAGGAACAGCCAGTGAAGGGATCAGTGCACACTACCGAAGCTATCAGAACATTGAGAGACCAGTGATCTGCCTGTCAGTTCCTCACACCCTCAGAAACCCTTCACATCCTCATCACCTCATCACGCTTTTCACACTCTTGAATATGGAGGACTGTGTGTGCTTCAGGTGGCGAGAGGAAATCACAGAACAAATTAGTGATACCAGCTCTCTCCTTCCAACATGTGGGTCTGAGTATCAAATTTAGGTTGTCATGCTTATTGGCAAGCATTTTGACCCACTGAGCCATGTTGCCTTCTCCCATTTATAAACTTTCCTAATTGTGATAAATGTTAGCAGTAAAATGGAGAGAGTAGAAAATAACATCGATGTGTGTAGTATCAAATCGATAGTCAGGAGTTTTTTGTTCTGAGTGTCTCACTCTTACCTTAATCGTTCCTTTAAATACCTTTGGATCCACACAAAAACAGTGAGCCAAATCACAGTTGGTCCTAGTGGGCCCCCCTCAAAGACTAGGTCATGAATCCTTGTGGTGCAGACCTGGGGAGACACCTTCTCTGGAGCATCTCACTCTGCCTGTCTTGCTGTGATTGGTGGCCTTGCCTTAGCCAGGCAGACATGTTCCTCTCTGGTCTCATCAAGATGATGTAGCACTTGGGGATGAAGATGCCACCCAGAAGGCCAGCAGTGGAGGCCAGGATGGAGAAGATCTCTACAGCCACAGTGGACTTGCCCCGGGCACTGTGGTACAGGGGCAGGAACGCTGTCCAGACACTGCAGAAGAGCAGCATGCTGAAGGCCAGGAACTTAGTCTCGTTGAAAACATCTGGCAGGCCCCTGGCCAGAAAAGCCACAGAGAAGGTACCCCCTGCCAGGAACCCCAAGTAGCCCAGCACACAGAAGAAGATGGTGCCAGAGCCCTCCTGGCACTGGATGACAATGTGCTGGGGCTCCGAGACCATATCCCTGTCTGGGAATGGTGGGGAGGTGGCCAGCCAGACCCCACAAAGAACAACCTGCATGAAGGAAGCAATGAGGACCACTGAGGTGGAAGCCCCAGGGCTCAGGCACACCTGGATCCTGGCCCCTGGCCTGGTGACCCTGAAGGCCAGGACCACTGTGAGAGTCTTGGCCAGAACAGAGGAGACGGCCACCGTGAACACCACAGCAAAGGTCGTCTGGCGCAGGAGGCATGTGAGGACACTGGGGCGGCCAAGGAACAGCAAGGCACACAGGGCACAGAGGGAAAGGGAGATCAGCAGAAAGTAGCTGAGGGTTCTATTGTTGGCCCTGACCACGGGGGTGTCCCTGTGCTTCAGGAACACTCCCAGAACCAGGACAGCCAGACCAGCCAGGAAGAGTGCCACCAAAGCCAGCATGAATCCCAGAGGTTCTTCAAAGGCCAGGAAGATCTCTATCCTGGGGAGGCAGTGGTCTCTGGTGGGACTCGAGTACTGTTCCTTGGGGCACAGGAGACATCTCTTCATGTCTACGGGAGACACAGACACCATTTCTACAACACTGTGCCAACTGCAGCAGCTTTGAAGGAAGGCGCCCCAAGCACTCCCTGTCCTTACAGCCTTTCCATCAAGTCATGGATTTATGAATTATTCTTGGTGACCAGGGCTGGGATGGGTGATATTAGAGGCAGAGGCACAAAGGAAAAAGCTACATTTCTGTGTCTGTTTTCTGTGAGAATTTTTGTTTCTGTTCTCAGTGTCGCATGGAACTCAGGCTGAGTAGCAGAGGGTGGCCATGAACTCCTAAGCATCCTTCCACAACGTCTTAAGTGCTGTGATTATACGCCTACACCACTAACCTAACGTATGCTTGTGTGCTGGTTTGTGTGTGCACACATGTTTATAAGTGGATGCACATGCTTGTCAAGACCAGACATTTAACATGTGATATAATTCCTCAATCTTCCCCCTTATTTTGCTAACTAAACTTATTTGTATGTTTTGTGTGCATAGGTATGTTTATTGGCTCAGACATGCCCTGGTTTGCACATAGTGGTAAACAAAACTTTCATGAATTTGTTGCTATCTTTCTACAATTTAGATCCCAGAAACTGAAATTATGATGTCAGGGTTGACGGTGAATACTTTAACTGATGGGCCATGTAAACAGTCTCCACAGTTTCTTATTTTATAATGACCACTTTTATTGTTGAGACTTTTGTCTGTACATATTTATTGAAATCATGTGCATGTCTAGAGTGTGCAGAAGTCAGAAGGAAGCAACAGTTTCCCTATAACTGGAGTTATACTTGGTTGTGACCACATGTGGTGTTTCTAACTGCTGAGCTACTTCTATGGGCCCCTTTTCACCTTAATTTTTAATACAGGATCCCTTACTCAACCTAGAGATCACTTTGTTGACTATACTGACAGGCCACAATGCACAAAGACCCTCCTGTCTCTGGCCCCTGGGTGCTGAGATTAAAGGTCTCCTGTGTGAGTTCTTAACAGTTCATTTTCTTTTGCAACAGGATCAGTAATTGGTCAAATTAACAAATGTTTTAGACTGCTCTGTGTCCCCAAAACTCATTTGTTGAAATCCTGCACATAAGCTCCTCAAAATGAGATATATTTCTCAGAGGTAAACTGGAGATGAATAATAAAGGTTAAATGAGGTCTCCAGGTTAAATTAGGTAGACACTAACTCCAACAGTGCAGCTATTCTACTAAGAAGGTGGAGTGGAGCTGGGGGTGGTTGCACATGACTTTAATCTCATGATTTAATTTTAGGGGAAGGGGCAGGTAGACTTTTAATAGCTTGGGGGAAGACTGATAAATGTAGTGACTTCCAAGTCAGCCAGGGCTGCAGAGACAGTGGCTCAAAACCAAACAACAAGCCAAAAGAAGAAACACACACACGATCACGAAAACATATACACAAACACACATAACAACAATGAAATGAGAGCACCCAGTGAGGATATTCTCTTCCAAGGCCTCACACAACACCAACTCTGGTGAAAAATTAGCTTTGCTTTCCAACTTTCAGAATGGTAAAGGAATAACTTCTGTAGCTGAAATAGTAGGGAATGTGGTGGTCAATGCCACTAAACTTCTGGGAATAATCCCACTAATACAAAGCAAGGAGAAAGTCACAAAAGGACATCCGCCATGCTATTCCAATTATAGGAGGTTTGAAAAGCAAGTGAAATCATCAGTGTTAGCAAAAGCTAGGGTTCTGACTACACGACCACTAAAAGCTTGTGGAAGCAGTTTATGCCTGTTTCTTGATCAGGGGTCAAGGATGTGCAGTGTTTGATAGAGGAGAATTCTTCTGCATTCTACTTATGTGTAGCATGCTTGTCTTTTAGGATAAAGCATTTACCTAACAATATCTCTTAGCAGAGCTCTGGCTGGTGTTCCATGGGACAGCAAGGACTGTGTGGTGTTTTGGAGAATGGGTGTGGAAGTTTGACTTAGAATAGCCCCAAAGTCACATATATTTAAATGATTTCTTACTACCTGGTGATGTTGGAGATGGATAGGGAGGTGGAGCATTGTGGGATGAGGGTTGTCACTGTGGGTAGTCTTTGAAAGTTCAGACTCACTCACTTGGCCCACTCTCCACCTCACTGCCTGCCTGCTGCCTGTAGATCAGATGGAAACCCTCAGCTACTGACTGGCACCATGCATCCTGCCATGATGGTCACGAACTAAGTAAGCCCCCAGGTAAAGCCTTTTCGTTTAGAAGTTGCCTTGGTCATGGTGTCTCTTCAGAGCAGTGTGACAGTAACTAAGACAATGTAGAAATACAAGAGGCTCAAAATTCCCTTTGGTCCCTCAGATTCCAGATCTACGTGTCCTTACCTTTTTTGTCTGCAAACTGTCCCTCAGGGCAGGGACTGCAATCAAAACAGCATTGGGGCGCTCCCAGCCTGGGCACTTGACTGAACCCTGGAAGGCAGCTTTCACTGCAGACAGAGGTGGGCACCTAGTAACAGTGAGCATAATGTCACCAGTGACTCTTTAGGGATACAGATGCTTAACCTCACCCTAACAACAAGAACAGGAGAGTTCCCTCTCAGCCAATAGATGACAGGATGACAGGTCTTTCAGAAACATGTCTATCTGAGCAGATGCCAGACTGGAAAGGTACCTTTGAGTGTAATCAACAGAGCTACATTTGATTTACCTGGCTAAGGGATTAAATACATAGCTAAAAAGTTTAATGTGTTATCTTCCAGTCTCTCTGGGGCTCCTGCATCAAAAATTGAAGGTATGGGTGCAGGAGAGAAGGTGCCTAGGTTAAAACTACAGACTGTTCTTCCAGAAGATCAGGGTTCAATTCCCAGCACCAGTATAGCAGCTCACACTGTAACTCCAGTTTCAAAGGATCCACTGCCCTCCTCTGGCCTGCACAGACACCAGTACACAAATATAGGTGCAGGGAAACATGCATGCATGCAAAATAAAATATAAACAATAATTGTGGGTATTGGCAGTCATTACAAAAGTCCATATAACCTGGGTGTGATTTTCCTGACGCCTTCAGATTTCTGCATTTTCTGAAATTCCAGCCAGCCCTGGGGCTTCTTCATGGACTCCATATATAACTCAAAAGACCTGGTTATATCTTTTCTTTTTCTCCATCTCCCTCTGTGATGTTGTTGAGATTTACAGTTTGGCTGACCTTGTGTTTAACAATTAAATTCTAATAACACAGCATCATCCAACTTCAGTAAAAGCAGAAATGCAGTTACTGACTCCCCGAATATATACACACTTAGAGAGAGCACACACATGCACACACACACACACACACACACACACACACACATTCATAGCACACTCAGTGACCCTCTCATTTACCTCAGAACTGCCAAGGATGACCCAGTTAACTTAGGATAGCTCTACCTCCAGGCAAGGATTATGAAGAAGGAAGTGTTCGTGCTGACATTTCTGCCACAACAGAAGAAAGCAGAAAACCCTCCCCAGATCAAGGCCATTGAAAAGTTCTTCAAAGGAGTCCTGGAAACACATAATATGTGTCTTTCTTTCATGCTTGAGAAATCCAAGAATGGGAATCTCATTCTCATGTGGAAAACCTTAAGGCCACCATTGACTGGAGAGGCCACCAGAATGAAGTTAGATAAAGTTGCAGAGGAGGGAACTCTTTCTTCATTGGCACAGGACAAGGAGCTGAGCCATTTCTATGTACCAGACTCCACACATAGACATAACTAACAAAACACTGTTTCAAATTTTGTTAGTAAATATCAGGGTCTGAATCTCAAATGTTTCCCAAAGTCTCTTGTGTTGGACCACTGGTTACCAGACAGTGGGTATGTAAAGAATGATTGAATATTGATAGTACAGTAGTTTCAATGTAATTGGCCAAAATAAGATCATATAGAGAGACACTATGAGAGATTTGACTTTGTTAAAAGAAGTGTGTCATTGTGGGTGTGGATTTGGGGTATCATATGTGCTCAAGCCACACCCAGTGACCCAGTTCACCTCTTGTAGTCTACGGGTCAAGATTTAGGACTTTCACTTCCTTATCCAGGACCATGTCTGCCTGCATGCCACCATGTTGCACCAAGATGATAATGAATTAAACTTCTGAAAATGGAAGCCACCACAATGAAATGTTTTTCCTTTATAGGAGATGTTGGTGTCATGGTATCTCTTCACAGCAACAGAAACCTTAACTAAGACAGAAGTTGGTTCCTGAAAATTGGGTATTGAAGTGATAGGCCTGATAATGATTCTGTTTCAATAAACATGGACCATGGGACAGTAGATTAGAAAAGCAGTAGAAAATTTTAACTGACACTTAATGCTACTCTTGCCATACTAATAAAAGCATAGAAGAACAAGGGACTGAGTCTGATTAGATTAACTATGGGCCGGGCTCAAGAAGTTTCATCTTGTGTCATTATATATGGGAAATATGTAACCTGATTTCTTACTTTGATTTTATATGAGATTACAGTTAAGAAATTGCATGAATCTCAGAAGAGACTGAATTTTGGAATTTAAACATGCTTCAACTGTGATAGACAGTGAGAACTTTGGACAATGTGCTAAATGCAGTTTTTATTATAATAATGTCACAAGCTGAGGAGTCAAGATATGGAATGTGGTGGTTAGAACGTAAATGGCCCACATAAACTCATAGGAAGAGGCACTATTAAAAGACATGGCTTTGTTGGAGAAGGTGTGGCCTTGTTGGTGGAAGTATATCAGTGTGGGGGTGAGCCTTGGGGTATCATATATGCTCAAGCCATACCAAGTGACACAGTTCACTTCCTCTTGCCTACAGGTCAAGATGTAAGACTCTCGGCTCCTTCTCCAGCATGATTTCTGCCTATATGCCTCCATGATCCATAAGGATGATTATGGACCAAATAAACCTCTGAAAATGTAAGCCTCTTCATTAAATCCTTTTTCCTTTATAAGAGGTGCCTGGCTGTGGTGTCTCTTGACACTAATAAAAACCCTAAGTAAGAGAATGCTTCTGACAAGATCATTGGATTAATTCCTCAATGGATTCGCAATCTGATAAATTAGTATACCTATTAGAAATAGAACATGGGACTAGGTTTGGGGTAGTGGGACATGGAGGCTATGAACTGGTCAGATATAACTTGTTTACCTGTCTAATCTAACAAGATCCCTACCACCTCACTTCCTGAGCCACATGCACTCATCAGCAACCTCTCCCACCACACATGTCTGTTGTCCTACATGACATACTGCGTCAATCACACACATCCAGAGCAATTGATACATCTGACCCTGAATCCCTCAAACCATGGGATTTGTCATTGTGGTTGAAATAAACTAACACAGTAAGTAAACTGAATGTCTATTGAGTCCACTTTCCATATGGTCTATGGGAAGGTATTTAACTGAGTGTATCACTATCTTCATCTTCACATAACAGATCCCAAGCACAAAGAATATATTTCCAAGGTAGTACCAGCTACAGATTCTCATTGTATTTTGTACATCTTGTATGTCTAACTCCCCCCATTTCCATAAGTGTGGGTGGTGTAAACGTGTATGCATGTATTTGTACACCTATGTGGACTCGTGTTCATGTATAAACAAGCACATGTGGAGGCCCAAGGTTAATTCTGGGAATCATCCTCAATTGCTTTTCCACTATGTTCATTGAGGCAGAGGCTCAAAGGAAAACCCAGAGTTCCCTGATACAGCTACTCTTACTCATCAGGTTTCTGTGGACATCTCCTTGTTTCCATCCTCCAGGGATGAAATTACAGGTGAGACCCACTGTCCACTACACATGTACAAGTGTTCTGGAGATCCAAACTTTGGTTCCTGTACTTGCATACAAAACACTTTGACCACTGACAATCTCCTAACCCCATCTTTTACATTTTCCTTTTTGCTTGTGAATCAATATCATTCAGAGAAATATCTCTAGTGAGATAAACAGCATAGCCAGTTATAACTGACTGACCCAATCCAAATTCTCATCAATTTGGTGCAGAAGTAGCAATGAAGACCCCTGAACTGAAATTTCCCTGTGGCTTAAACACACTAGGACAAGAGTCATCTCTGCATTCAGGCAACTCACTTGGATTTCCTCTTTCAAATGGACCATCATTTTGTTCCCTGAAGAGACTTGAGGGTCTATCATTCCTACATGGACCAAGCAGAATACACCCTCAGGGGTCTTCTGCCCTTGGAAAATGTCAAATTTTGTCACCAAATCACCATTGGCATCAAATACAATTTCACTTCCATCAGGAGTCTTGAAGTGCACATTCCTAAGAGCTTGAAGCAGCTGAGGAAAGAAGGGAGACATTGTAGACCAACCAGGGGCAGTCTGGAGTCTTGTCCAAAATACCACATTCCATTCACCTCTGCAGTGAGACAGAGTCACTCCAACCAAGGATTGGCACCATTGGGCATAAGGGAGATCAAGTATGTGTGATATATTCAGGAACTCACAAATATATTTCTCTCTCTCTCTCTCTCTCTCTCTCTCTCTCTCTCTCTCTCTCTCTTCGTGTGTGTGTGTGTGTGTGTGTGTGTGTGTGTGTGTGTGTGTGTGTGTGTAGATCATTAACACTGTATAATCCACATGACAACTCTCAGGAATGTTCTCTCCTTCTGCTGCCATGTGGGATTTGGGAATCCAACTAATGCTTGGGGGCAAGTCCTTTACTCACTGAGCCATCTCAGCAGCATTAAAATTAAACCAAAAAACATGACAATGTAGTTCCTGCTCCAGGGTTTCATTTGGATGTGCACTATTGTCCTCAGTCTTCCCATCACACTCAGAAGACTCCAAACTCTAGGATGACCTCCACAGACTGTGCTCAGCTCACCTAGACTGGCCACTGACTCCAACCAGTCTCCCACAGTTCATCAGTCCCACCCCGGTGGCTCTTCTGTTTGTCTCCATTCATGGCCCTGACATGCTGGACCTGCCATCTGCAATGCTATTATTTTTACCCATGGTGAGACTTCTCATCCTCTTGTCTGGAACTCAGATACTTGCTGACAGAGAAAACTATCCCAGCCTTTCACTTCCCTTCACTTGTTCATACTCAGTTTACTTTATATCCTCATCATGAAGTACACACAGACAGCTTGACACTTACATGTTTTAATTTTGTGATGAAATCTTCCTTAGTAGTCCAGATTGGCCTCAACATTCTGTGTGCTAGCATGATAAACATGGGCCTCCAAGCCTGACCTTCTGCAAATTTTAATCTGTCACCCCCAGTCAAATGACAAAAAGTATCACTGTTCTTCCTGTTTACAACCTTATGTATCTTCACCAGGCACACACTAGAATCTCAGGTCATCTGAGTGATGGTAATGAAAACACACCTCCTCCTTGGCAACCATTCTCACTGTTTACCTCAGCAGTGAGCAACATGTCTTCCAGGGGTCCTCATACAGATCTTGACCTACGCTACCCTGGGTGGCTAAGAAAAGATAGATAGAGAGGAGATCCATCCAAAGGGGTGAGTGTGTGCCCACCCAGGGAGGATGTTCCAGGAAGGGAGCACAGGGCCCCTCTAGCTCCTACTACAGGGGCTTCTTTGGTCCACACAACCTTGCTTCCCCCAAGCCTGCCCTATTGTCTGTGAGGTCCTTGACCCAAGAACAGTTCCTGCTCCTGCACTGAGGAGATCCAGCCTGATGGAGGAGGGTCATCTGTCTATGTGTTATTTTCATTGGTTAATAGAGAAACTGCCTTGGCCCTTTAATAGGACAGAAAATTAGTACGGTGTGTTGTAATAAGAGCGGTGGGGCTGCGTTCCCAGCACCCCGGCTACCCACATGGCTAGCTTTACCTGAAATAATTACATGGACACTGTATTCATTTAAGCACTGCTTGGCCCATTTCTATCTAGCCTCTTCTAGGCTAACTCTCGCACCTGGACTAGCCCATTTCTAATAATTGTTTGTAGCACCCCAAGGTGCACTTACCGGGAAGATTCTAGCCTATGTCCATCCTGGGTCGGAGCTGCCTGGGAGAGCGGAGTGTGGCGTCTCTGCTCCAGAGAGCAGAGCTGTCAAGTCTGAGCTCACTTCCTCTTCCTCCCAGCATTCTATTCTGTTTACTCCACCCACCTATGTTCTAACCAATAAAATGGGCCAAGCCAGTTTCTTTATTAGCCAATGACCTTCCTCCATCAGGTGGAGTAAACAGAACAGGATGCTGGATAGAAGGCAGTGAGGCAGCCACCATGGAGCCAGCCACCAGGTCAGACATGCTGAATCTTTCCCGGTATGCCACCATCTTGTGGTGCGTCACAGATTATTAGAAATGGGTTAATCAAGATGGGGGAACTAGCCAATAAGAGGCTAGAACTAATGGGCCAAGCAGTGTTTAAATGAATACAGTTTGTGTGGGTTTTTTTTTCGGGTGTAAAGCTAGCTGTGCAGGAGCCGGGCAGGACAAAAAAGCAGGCCTGCCTGCAGCTCCATCTATGAATGGTGCCCAGATGTGGATTACTGAATCCACAGAAAGCCCGAGAAAGCTTGGGAAAGAATAGAGTAAAGCATGTTTTCTTGGTAGCAGCAATTTCTCAGGTCTGCTCTGCTTGCTAGAGGCAAGCAAGCACTCTCATCTAAGAGAGGCTTCGTGACTCAGCTTTAACTGCAAAACCCTGCAGCACTTTTAAGAGGTCCTGCCACGAAACACTTCAATAGTGTTGATGAAAAGCCAACCACATGCTTTTCGGTTTTCAGCCGTAGCAGGAAAAAAGCTGTGCTGTTTTAAAATGCTGGCTTTCTGGGCTGTCCTGCCAGGGCAAACTCTGACTCTTTCAGGCTGGCAGTCTGACTGAGTGTGGTCTGTGTGAGCAGAATGTTGCAGCTTGCTTGCTGGCAGGGACCTTGAAATATTGTAGAGTTGTGGCAATAAACATGGCTACAGCCAGTACCTCTGTCATGAGGCTGTAACGTTAAGAATTGGGCTGGATCCAGCCGTCAAAGCAACATCTTTGGTCCTACTGATATTGCTTGGTAAATTAAAGACTCATGTGATCACAAAAAGAGATATTCAGTAAAAGAAAGACTCAAAGTTGAAGAAAATGTCTAAATGGTTTACATTGTTTAAAAATATATGCGGGCTTGAAAAAGAGTTAAAGTTCTTAAAGTTAAAAAAAAGAGAGTAGTTGGGTATGGTGGTACACACCTTTAATCCCAACACTTGGGAGGCAGAGGTAGATTGACCTCTGAGACTTCAAGAGGCAGAGGAAGATTGACCTCTGTGACTTCAAGGTGTGGTAGCACACACCTTTAATCCCAATGCCTGGGAGGCAGAGACAGAGGGATCTCTGAGAGTTCAAGGACAGCCTGGCCTACAGAGTTATTCCAGGACAAAGATATACAGAGAACCTGTCTCAAAAAATAAAAGTAAAAATAAAAGAAATAGAGAATACACAGAGAATCTTGATACTATATACTATTAAGCTCTCTTTGAATTGTTTGAATTCTAAGGAAGGAGCAACAGCTGCTAAAAGATATTTGTTTATAAATGCTGCTAAACTAACCCAAGATAGATATTTTTAAAATACCTTCACTTCAAAATTTGGATCTAAGGTTATGATGCTTTGGGAAAGTTCTTCTTTTGTTTTCACAGAGGATGAGACCCTGTGGATTGCTTCTATCCCAATATGGTTTGATAGACCATACCCTCCTGAAAGGTTGCAGTGAATACCTTCAAAAAATTACTTCACTCAACTTCTGACTGAGATGAATGTAACACACGAGTTATACCATGAAAGACCTGAATAACAGCGCCCCCATTCAGCACAAAGCAGTTTGGAGAGAAAAAACTACACACATATTCCCAAATATTGTTTATAAATGTTCTTTTACATTTAAAGGGGATATGGTATAGATATGAATAATTTATATTGGTATGGATTTGACTTTACTGATATAAATTTAAGGTCAATCTTGTTATGTGCATATGTATTTCTGATCTTGATTAAGGTATGTAATTGTGTAGTTCATTTTTAAAATGTATTGTATAATTAGGAAATATAGGTTGTTAATGGATAATCATCAATAATAGTCAAGCTTATAGTCATGTTAGATTTTCTAGATATATAGAGATATATTTCAGTTAGATAGGCATTCTTTTTTTTTGTTTGTTTTTCGAGACAGGGTTTCTCTGTGGTTTTGGAGCCTGTCCTGGAACTAGCTCTTGTAGACCAGGCTGGTCTCGAACTCACACAGATCTGCCTGCCTCTGCCTCCCAAGTGCTGGGATTAAAGGCATGCGCCACCACCACCCGGCAGATAGGCATTCTTCATATCTTTCAAAGACTACAGAATACAGCATTTTAAATGTTTTAATAACTTAGGGTTTTTCATGACAATGAGACACATCTGCTCCTGGCAGCACCAATCTTCTTCAAGAGGAAAATGGGCATCAAAGAGGCTACTTATGGAGTTTGATAGCCATTTGGGTAAGAAACTGCTCTTGCCTGGACTGATGCATGAAATGAACACAAAGAACCCACAGAAAGAGGACTGCTGAACTTGCCTAAAGGTGAGATGGTCCTTTGGGGTTCCTGATTCATGAAAGAGTATGCGAGATATTCTGCAGGACACAGCAAATAGTGACTGAATTGTCTTTGAAATTTCCTGCTTCATGGAAATGTCCACTGGATACCAAGGGCCTGTAGGCTGAAGATGGATGCCCCAATGGTACAAGAGAACTTTGGGTGACTGTACAGGCAGTGAGATATCTCTGTCATTTCTAGAGTTTGGAAGTTGCTTATTTCTTGTTTACTTAGGTAATATTATATCCTTCTGCTCTTAACCGCTGAGCCATCTCTCCAGCCCCTATTATATCCTTCTGGAGTCTTTGATGGAGTTGAAGAATGATTAGTTATAGTTATAGTTTTTCTTAGTTATGATAAAAGATAATATATATAAATATTGTAACTGTGATTTTGCTTTATAACTGTTTTGTTATATGTAATTTTACTATGTTAAACTTTCCTTTTTGTTTAAACAGGAAAAGGGGAAATGATGGAGGAAGGTCATCTGTCTATGTGTTACTTTTATTAGTTAATAAAGAAACTGCCTTGGCCCTTTAATAGGACAGAAAATTAGGTAGGTGGAGTAAACAGAACAGGATGCTGGGTAGAAGGCAGAGAGGCATCCGCCATGGAGCCAGCTACCAGGTCAGACATGCTGAATCTTTCCTGGTAAGGCACCATCTCGTGGTGTTGCACAGATTATTAGAAATGGGTTAATCAAGATGTGAGAATTAGCCAATAAGAGGCTAGAACTAATGGGCCAAGCAATGTTTAAATAACTAAAGTTTATGTGTTGTTATTTGAGGTGTAAAGCTAGCTGTGCAGGAGCCAAGCAGGACAAAAAGCAGGCCTGCCCCCCTCATCACTACACCAGCCAGAAGGCACTCCTTTCCATCTGCAGGGTCCTTAGATCCACCAGCACAGCCAGCTCCAGTGCCAAGGAGTCCTAAGAAAGGCCAGACCAAAAAAATTCCCCAAGTACACAGTCAGAAACAACAAAGATTGGACCAAGACACCAAGACACTCCTGGCTGCATTTGAAGGAAGAGATGAGTAGGCACCAATGAAAGAATTCCTCCAACATCTGAAAGGCAACAAGACAACACCAGATTCCAGGGATCAAGCAACAAGAAGACTTATACACCCTATTCCAAAAGAAGTAAAAGAAATCGACTTTGAACATAAAATTATGAAAATAATAGAGGTCTTTAAACAGGATGTGAAAAACAGCTGTAAAGAAATGGAGAAGACAAACAAAAAGGTAGAAGAAATAAATAAATCTCTCAAAGATACCCAAGAAAACCAAGATAAAGCAATCACACAAGTAATGGAAACAGTTTAAGACTTGAAAAATAAAATGGAGGTAACAAAGAAAGCACAAACAAAGGGGAGGCTCGATATGGAAAATCTGGGAAACAGGAACTACAGAGATAAGAATAACCAATACAATACAAAAGATAGGAGAAAGAATCACAGACACCAAAGATATTATAGAGGAAATAAACTCATTCATTAAAGAAAATGACAAGTCCAGCATATTCTTAACACAAAACATTCTGGAAATCTGGGACACTGTGAAAAGACCAAACCTAAGAAATAGGGGAAGAAGAAGAATTACAGCTCAAAGGCCAAGAAAATATATTCAACAAATTTATAGAAGAAAACTTTCCCAACCTAAAGAAGAATATTGCTATGAAGGTACAAGAAGCATACAGAACACCAAATATACTAGATCCAAAAATAAGCATCTCCCCACCATATAATAATAAAAACACAAAACATACAGAATAAAGAAAGAATATTAAGAGCTGCAAGGGAAAAAGGTCAAGTAACATATGAAGGTAAAGCTATCAGAATTACACCTGATTTCTCAATGGAAACCATGAAAGCCAGAAGGTCTTGGATAATTGTGCTGCAGAAACTAAGAGACCATGGATGAAAGCCCAGACTACTACACCCAGCAAAGCTTGCATTCACCATCAATAGAGAAAACAACATATTCCAGGACAAAAACAGATTTAAACAATACATAGCCACAAACCCAGCCTTACAGAAAATACTAGAAGGAAAACCACAAACCAAAGAAGCCAACAACACCCAAAATAACACAAGCATCTAACAACCCTCCACCAGCACAACTCAAAGAAGGGAAACACACAAATACTAACACCAGAAAAAAATAACTGGAGTTAGCAACCACTGGTCATTAATATCACTTAATATCGATGGACTCAATTCACCTAAAAAAGGCACAGGTTGAGAGAATGGATAAGAAAACAGGATCCAACATTCTGCTGTTTAAAAGAAACACACCTCAACCTCAAAGACAGACACAACCTCAGAGTAAAGGGTTGGGAAAAGAAAAGGCTTTCCAATCAAATGGACCAAAGAAACAAGCAGATGTAGCTATACTAATATCTAACAAAATTTATTTCAAACTAAAATCAATCAGAAGAGATGGAGGACACTTTATACACATAAAAAAAATTTATTGGAAGGAAGTCTCAATCCTGAACATCTATGCCCCTAAAACAAAAGCACCCACATATGTAAAACAAACATTGCTAGAACTCAAAGTATATACCAAACCCACACTCTAATAGAAGGAGATTTCAACACTCCTCTCTCACCAATGGACAGGTAAACCAGACATAAACTTAACAGAGAAATAAGAGAACTAAAAGACGTAATGAACCAAATGGACTTAACAGACATCTATACAAATTTCCACCCAAATAGGAAAGAATATACCTTCTTCTCAGCATCTCATGGAACCTTCTCAAAAATTGATCACATAGTAACAAAGCAAACATCTATAGACACAAAGAAATTGTAGTTACCACCTGTGTACTATCAGATCACCATGTAATAAAGTTAGAATTCAATAGCAATTCTACCGCCAATAAGCCTACAAACTCATGGAAACTAAACAGTCAACTACTGAACCACCCCGGGGTCAAGGAAGAAATAAAGAAAGAAATTAAAGTCTTCCTTGAATTCAATTAAAATAAAGACACAACATACCCAAACCCATGGGACACTATTAGAGCAATGCTAAGCATAGTTTATAGGAATAAGTGCCCACATAGAGAAAACAGAGAAAGCACACCTTAGAGAATTAACAGCACACCTAAAAGCTCTAGAAAAAAAGAAGCAGACTCACCAAGGAGGACTAGAAGACTGGAAATAATCAAACTGAGGGCTGAAATCAACAAAATAGAAACACATAAAACAATCCAAAGAATCAATGAAACAAAAAGCTGGTTCTTGAAGAAAATCAACCAGATTGACAAACCCCTATCCAAACTAATCAAATGGCAGAGGGAGAACATGCAAATTAATAATATCAGAAAAGAAAAGGGGGACATAACCACAGATACAGAAGAAATTCAGAGAATTTATCTAGAGATAAATAAAGGTCAGTGAGTCTATAATTTAATATCCTAAAGAGGCTAAATAAGAAGGTGAACCCAAAGAAAAACATATAGCTATCCTCCTATCTATGGGAAGTAGACAAGATTGCCGGGCAAAAAATTGGGATCTTGGGGGTGTGATGGGAGGGGGTAAGGGGAGATGGGGAGAGAAAGTGAGAAGGGGAGGTTGGGGGAACTTGGGGAAACGGGATGATTGGGATAAAGGAAGGTTGGCTAGGGGAGCAGGGAAGCACATATCTTAATTAAGGGAGCCATCTTAGGGTTGGCAAGAGACTTGGACCTAGAGGGGCTCCCAGGTGCCCAAGGCGATGTCCCCAGTTAGTTCCTGGGGCAGCTGAGGAGAAGGAACATGAAATGACCCTATCCTATAGCCATACTGATGAATATCTTGCATATCACCATAGAACCTTCATCTGGCGATGGATCTAGATAGAGACAGAGACCCACACTGGAGCACCAGACTGAGCTCCCAATGTTCCAATGAGGAGCAGAAGGAGGGAGAACATGAGCAAAGAAGTCAGGACCACAAGGGGTGCACCCACCCACGGAGACAGTGGGGCTGATCCATTGGGAGCTCACCAAGGCCAGCTGGACTGTGACTGAAAAAGCATGGGATAAAACCAGACTCTCTGAATTTGGCGGACAATGAGGGCTGCTGAGAAGCCAACGACAATGGCACTGGGTTTTGATCCTACTTCATGTTCTGGCTTTGTGGGAGCCTAGCCAGTTTGGATGTTCACCTTCCTAGACCAGGATTGAGGGGGGAGAACTTTGGACTTTCCACAGGGCAGGGAACCCTGACTGCTCTTTAGACTGGAGAGGGAGGGGGAGGAGTGGGGGAAGGGTGGAGGAGTGGGAGGAGGGGGAGGGAAATGGGAGGCGGGGAGGAGGCAGAATTTTTTTTCAATAAAAAAAATAAAAAATAAAAAAAAGAAGGTGAACCCAAAGGAAAACATATAGTTATCCTTCTGGATATTGGGAGTAGACAAGATTGCCGGGCAAAAATTGGGAACTTGGGGGTAGGGTGGAATGGGGGTAAGGTGAGATGGGGAGAGAAAACTGAGAAGGGGAGGATCGGGAGAGCTTGGGGGAATGGAATGGTTGGGAAAGGAAGGGTGGATATGGGAGCAGGGAAGTATACATCTTAATTAAGGGAGCCATTTTAGGGTTGGCAAGGGACTTGACTCTAGAGGGGCTCCCAGGTGTCCAGGGATATGTACCCAGCTAGTTCCTTGGGCAGCTGAGGAGAGGAAACCTGAAACGGCCCTATCCTATAGCCATACTGATGAATATCTTGCATATCACCATAGAACCTTCATCTGGCGATGGATGGAGATAGAGACAGAGACCCACATTGTAGCACTGTACAGAACTTCCAAGGTCCAAATGAGGAGCAGAAGGAGGGAGAACATGAGCAAGGGAGTCAGGACCACTAGGGATACACCCACCCACTGAGGCAGTGGGGCTGATCTAATGGGAGCTCACCAAGGACAGCTGGACTTGGACTGAAAAAGCAGGGGATAAAAACCAGACTCTCTGAACATGGCGGACAATGAGGGCTGCTGAGAAGCCAAGGACAATGGCACTGGGTTTGATCCTACTGCATGTACTGGCTTTGTGAGAGCCAAGCCTGTTTGGAGGCTCACCTTCCTAGACCTGGATGGAGAGGGGAGGACCTTGGACTTCCTACAGGGCAGGGAACCCTGACTGCTCTTCAGACTGGAGAAGGAAGGGGGGGGAGAAATGGGAGGCAGGAAGGAGGCAGAAATGATTTCAATAAAAATAAATAAATAAAATCATAAAAAAGAAATGGGTTAATTTAAAAGTAAGAGCTACTAAATAATAAGATTAAGCAAATAGATCAAAATTTATAATTAATATAAGCCTCTGAGTGTTTATTCAGGAACTGGTGGAAAGAAAAAAAACTCCACTTACATGTTTACTGTTATGTGAAATACTAATTTTACTGGGCATCCTGATGGTGCTAAATCAGGCAACCCACAGGAACTGGACTCTTCTGAGATCCCACACAATGTACGGATTCCTTGGCTTCTGTTCCTTCTAAGATGCCTCTCATTGGTAAGCATGTGACATCCTTGCTGAAGCATATAGTCAGCTTTTCTACAGCCTAGTCAGTACCAATGTTCTCTTCCCCCACCATCCCAGAGCCACCCACTGCACATGTCCTCTCACCTGCCAGGGCTGGAAGTTCTGGGAATCTGTACTTTTCCCATCCTGCTGTCCACTGGTTATCACGTCTTGCAAGGCATGGGCAATGCTGTAGACAGCTGTGTAAGCTGCATCAATTTTACTCACTTCTGGGAAAGGGTACTGCTGGTTTATCAGACTCTCATTCCCTGAGCACAGCTGGACACCCTCTGTCACTGGGCTGCTCTGGTCAGGCCATGTGCAATCAAAGGTAAACTCCCAGAACTTCTTTATAAACATATCTTCTGGAGTCTGGCTGGGGCGTAGGTTAGCAAGGAACTCTGGGAATCCAGTAGCCCTGCTGCTGTGATACAGAAGGCCAAATGTGCCAAACAATACCTGGGAAATGCCTGGAATAGACAGGGCAAGTGCCATATGCAGAGTGCCCTTGCTGACCCAGATCTGGCCTGAAACAGGAACGCCCAGTAACCTATATAGAATAAGCTGGAAATTTGAATTACTTAGAAAAACCAGAACAACCCTGGCTGTGCATTTCTGCAACTTCTGGACAATCTCTCCAATCTTCCCCATGGACTCATGGGAAGGGACATGGAGGGTGAACTCAATGCACACACCAGCTGGACTCAGCTCCTGATTGGCCAGAGAGCTGGCCTGCTGCCCAAAGTCATCATCATGGGCCAGAATGATCACCCAGGACCACTGAAAGTGAATGATCAGCTGGGTCACTGCACGGCAAGATGTGAGGTCACTAGTCAGGGTTCGAAGGAAAGATGGGAACTGGATCTTGTCACTGAGGCTGGGTAGTGAGGATGAATAACTGACCTGTCAAGGAAGAACCAGGCAATAGAAGAGTGGATGAGATTTGGGCTTATGCATAGGCTGATGATCTTGTTTAAAGGTGGGAGACTTGACTCAGTGGTTCAGAGCCCTTATTCTTCTGGTAGAAGACTCAAGTTCAAGATCTAGCACACACACCAGGTGGCTCACATCTGCCTGTCACTCCAAGTCAAGGAAATCTGATACCCTCTTCTAGATTCCTCCTACACCTGCGGCACAGACTCACATAAGTAACAAAACACCTAAATGTATATTAAACTCTCTGGTTTGCATACAGCTGTGATGCTGTTATTTTTCATTTTGTGTGTGTGTGTGTGTGTGTGTGTGTGTGTGTGTGTTGTCTGAAAGTACATGTGTGGAGGTCAGGAGACAAATTGTGGGGACTAGTTCTCTTCCACCACATGGGTTCAAGGGGTTCAAACTCAAGTCATCAAGCTTGGTTAGCGTCTTTACCCCACAAACCTTCTTTCTGTCCCCGTTAGGGACCAATGGGTTCCCAGTAGAACCACCAGGCAAGAACAACGATCAGCTCTTATCACACCACCACTGCAAGACTTTCCTGTTTACTGAATTTACTTCCCAGAACCAACATAGAAGAAAAGAACTGACTCCCAAAAGGTGTCTTTTAACTAACATGCAGATGAATACAATGGCACTGGTGTTGAGTATACACACAAACACACACACGCATAATAATAATAATAATAAATGATGTAGAGATGGTTCAGTGGTTAAGAGTACTTACTACTATTTCAGAGAACTGAGATTCAATTCCCAGCACCCATATGGCAGTTAAAGAAATCTGTAACTCAGTCTAGAGAATTCAATGTCCTCTGATTTTCATGAGCATCAGGCAAACATGTAATAGATGTGTGCATATAAATACATATATAGATGCATATATACACATATAAATATTTACATATATGCATATATGTATATGTACATGTGTGCATATATACATGAAGGAAAAATACTCATACACATAAAATAAAAATAAATAAATCTTTAAAAATATTTCTTAAATAAAGAAGAAATGTTCTCAGTTTCCTGGTCAATGAGAAGGATGTTAGTTCTCTCTAAACTATCTTTATCTGCATATGGAGGGGAACCATGTTGCACATGGAGAACACTTGCAGGGAGCCTGGCTCCACAGCAGAGCTGCTCATGCCTGTGGCTATCACCATCTGTTTCTCTATCATCATTAAGGGACTGCACTACATTCATGAAGGAAGAAGACTTGAGTAACTCACCTGGGGAAACTTGTACAGCCCCAGAAGTCTGGCCATGGAGACAGACAGGGATGACCGTGTGTCCCCAACCAGAGCAGCCTGAGGAGAGCCATGCTGGCATGTATAGTTGGGGATGGGCTCCTCCTGCCTCGAGAGAAAGCTCATTGTCTCGTGGAGGGCTCCATGCACTGAGTCCCCAGAGTTTCGAATGGAGAAGCCCAGAGTCAAATTGGGCAACAAGTGAGCACTCCTATTGATCTCCTCGATAGCAAAGACGAAACTCTGGGCCACCCGGTAGCCCCACTTGGAAATGCTGAGGGAAAGAGAAGCCCAAATTAATCACACATTATGGGATATATAGAACAAGAATAAACACTGGGACACAAGGATAAAAAGCAAACACATACATCTCCACAAATACATGTACACAGATGTGCACAGAAACACAGTTCAGAATACTCAGAGGGGAGCCAGAGGGAATGTGGAGCCAGTAATCAGAGGGGACAGTTTCAGAAGACAGAATGGATAACTGAAGATCTATTGAATTAGCTGGCTGTTGTGGTGCACTTGTTTAATCCCAGCACTCTGGAGGTAGAGCAGATGGGTCTTTGTGAAGTGGAGACCAGCATGGCTGACAGAGACACATCCAGGTACCAGGAACTACATATATAGAGACCCTGCCTCATGCAAACAAAAAAAATTATTTCACAGTACATTTGGTTAGAATTAACAGTAACTAACATCTATTTCAGAATTGCTCATAGTAAGAGCCAGAATACAGGGAGAGGAGATGTGAAATGCTGTCTTTGGTAGATGATTTGGGCATAGCAGACACGTGAGTCTGCCAACAGCCAATCATGCACTGGGAAATTCCTTGCGCGGCCCTACTCTTCCCTGCTGAACTATTGGCAATGGATGTATTCTGGGGAAAAGACACTCACTATTGTCAGTCATGTCCCTAAGAGGTGAACCCACAAACTTCAGTACACAGTTCCAGACCTGCAGCCACACAGACAGTCCTGGGTAAAATCGGAGTCCTGAGTGGGGGTGGTGCATGCCTTTAATCCCAGAACTGGGGAGGCGCAGGCAAGCAAATCTTTATGAGTCTGAGGCTAGCCTAGACTACAGAGTGAATTCCAGAACTGTCAGTGTCAGAACTGTCAGAAAAACACTATTTAAAAAAAAAAGAGTTTGAGGTCAGCCTGATATACAGAGCAAATTCCAGAATAGTCAAGCTTAGGCAGTGAAGGACAGAAATCTGGGGAAGATGTAATTGAATAGGAGGGCCATGTTCCAGCCCCAACAAGCAGCAGAACTTGGCAGTTTTGGTCACAGAGTTCTGGCTTTAGACTTAAGGATAGAAGAAAGGCACTATGGAACCTTCCTCCATGACTAAGGAAAGCTGCTGAGGGCAGGCAGGTGTCCTTGAATGGAGGCCTAAGGAGGCCACTGCATGAAGCTGTGAAGTTGAACCCTGGAATTTCTTGGAGAATCCAAGATGTTGGAAATGTCAGAGTCATGAGATTCCTGATGAACAAAGCTACAAACAGGGAATGGAACCAACCCAAGAGAAACAAGTGTGTTGCAGTAAACAAAACTAAAAGGAGTTGGAGATCTGAAGAGTGTTTGGACATCAGACATGGAGGTGCAGAGTTTAGAGTTTCCCAACCTGGTTTTCTGTCTTGCTTTGGTCCAGTATTTCCTATGTTCCCTTTCTTATGCTTTGGGATGGTGCCATTGTATGCTGGAAATATATGATCTGCTTTTGGATGTTGATTTTATAGGTAATTACAGTTAAGACATTGCATGAATCTTAGAAGAGATTTTGAACTTCAGACTTTTAAATAGACTATGGTACTTCTGAAGTTGGACTTAATGCATTTTTGCATTATTATATGGCTACAAGTCTTTGGGGTGATGGTTTGAAATAAAATGGCGCCCAAATTAAGGGGCACTAATAGGATGACCTTGTTGGAATAGCTGTGGTCTTATTGGAGGAAAAGTGTCCCTATATAAGCAGGCTGTGTGCCTTCTATATGCTCAAGTCATGCCCAGTGAGACTGCCTACTTCCTGTTACCTGCATATCAACATATAGCAGCTACCTCTCCAGCACCATATCTGCCTGCATGATAACATGTTCCCTGCCAAAGTGATAAGAGACTAAACCTCTGAACTGTAAGTGAGCCACCGCAATTAAAGGTTTTCTTTGAAAAAAACAGAAAAATAATCAGTGCCTACCAAAACAAAAAGGCATGAATGTGGGAAAAGGACCTGTAAAAGGAAGGAGGAAATGAGAGGGAGGAAAGGTAGGTAAGAGACGCTGGGGTTGAGAATTAAACAAGTGCACTATGTAAACATATGAAATCAGCAAAGATCAAATGCAATAAAACATTAAGCATATACATACAAGTAACACTAAATGGACTCAATAGGTCTCATTTATAAATATATATATTTGTTTGCATATGTATGCAGCAATAATATTTAAAAAATAAAAGGCAATAAACTTAAGAGGGTAGACCATTTGGGAGGCGTTGAAAGGAGTAGAGGGGAATATAGTTAGATAGATCGATAAATGATAGATGGATGGATAGATAGATAGATAGATAGATAGATAGATAGATAGATAGACATCAACATAGACAGAGATATATAGGGCTGTTCAGACAAAGAATTTCTTTGTGCCTTTGGCTGGCCTGAATCCAAAGATATCTACCTGCCTTGGCCTCTTGAGTGCTGGAATTAAAGCAAAGTGTCACCATATACAGTTGATGTTGTTTATGTTAATTAAATTTTTCTAAATGTCAATCCTGAGAGAAGATTTGTTTTTGTTTTGAGGCAGAGTCTCCTTATCCCCCAGTCTTACCTCACACTCACTATAAAGCCAAGAATGATGAATTCTTTCAATATATGTGTATGTATAAGCCAGAAGCTGACAACTACTACTCTCTTTAAGCATGCTCTGTGTGTACGTGTGTGAGTGTGTGTATGTGTGTATATGTGTGTGTGGCTGTATATGTGGTGTTGTATTCATGTGCATGTGTGTTTCTGCTTGGAGGGTAAAGGCTGCTAGGATGCCAGAATAGCTTTCTAAATTACTTTTCCATCTTTAAAAACATTATCCTGTGTTCACGTGTGTATATGATGTGTGTGTATACTCACACAAGCTAGAACACATGAAGGTCAGGAATCAACTTTGTGAGTCAATTCTCTCCTTCCACCATTATGTGGGTTCCAAGCATGGCCAGGTCATCCATCAGGTTTGCACGCCAAGTGTTTTACTCCATATTGCATCTCACTGGCCCTTTTTCACCTTATTTTTTGAGACAGGTTATCTCACTGAACCTGGACCTCATCCATTCTGATGGGCTGACTGGCCACAGACCTGTAGGAATCTGCCTGTCTCACATATTGTTCCTAACCAGAGTTAAAGATTCTCTGATGGAGGTGGGTCTTGTATTTATCTGTTGCTTTCATTGGTTAATTAATAAAGAAAACTGCTTGGCCCTGATAAGACAGAAAATTAGGTAGGTGGAGTAGACAGAACAGAATGCTGGGAGAAAAAAGCCCAGTCAGACAGTCGCCATGATTCTCCCACTCGAGACAGTTGCAGGTTAAGATCTTCCCTGGTAAGCCACCTCGTGGGCTACACAGATTATTAGAAATGGGTTAGATCAATATGTAAGAGCTAGCCAATAAGAGGCTGGAACTAATAGGCCAGGCAGTGTTTAAAAGAATACAGTTTCCATGTAATTATTTCGAGGCATAAGCTAGCCATGTGAGCAGCAGGGTGCCAGGGACATAGCCCTGCTGCTCCTATTACTACAATGCTCAATAGCGTAAGATTTCACATGGGTTCTGGGAATCAAACTCAGATCTTCATGCTTGCACAGCAGACACTTCACCAACTCAGATATTTCTCCAGACCCTAAGACCTTCACTTTCGGATTCTCCTGTCTCTGTCTCCCATGGTAGATTATAAACTTCACATCACCAAAAAATAAGTATGCAAAGTGATGGGTTTGTGAATGAAATAAGCTTGATAAATCATTCTATAATGTATACATTTATTAAAATACAGCTCTGTGCCCAATACACACATGCAATTATTACTCACTGGCTTAAAATATAACCTGGGATTGGTATGGTAACAAACACTTGTGATTCCAGTACTAAGGATTTGGACACAGGAAGATATTGAGTTCTAGGCTAGTATCATCTACACAGTATAGCCCTCTCTCAAAAAAAAGTTAAAATAAAATAAAAGAGAACTCAAGGACAAGCCAGTATGGCCAATGTGTTGGTTCGTGCTTGCTGTCCTGTGTTTGAGGGCTAGTCTGAATTACACAAGGAGTTCCAGAGTAGTCAGAACATAAATTGGGATATTGACTCCAAAAAAAAGTAATCCTCTCTCTCCTCCAGCCAGGCAAGATGCCCAAAAGAAAGAAGGCCAAAGGGAAGAAGGTGGCCCCGGGGCCCACCGTTGTGAAGAAGCACGAGGCTAAGAAGGTGGTGAATCTTTTGTTTGAGAAGAGGCCTAAGAACTTCAGCAATGGGCAGGACATCCAGCCGAAGAGAGATCGTCAAATGGCCCCTGCTACATTAGGCCGCAGCGAGAGGGCCATCCTCTATAAGCGGCTCAAAGTTCCTCCTGCCATTAACCAGCTCACCCAGGCCCTGGACCGGCAAACAGCTACTCAGTGGTTAAACTTGCCCACAAGTACAGGCCAGAGACAAAGCAGGAGAAGAAGCAAAGGCTGCTGGCCTGTGCTGAGAAGAAAGCTGCCGGCAAAGGGGATGTCCCAACTAAAAGACCACCTGTCCTTCGAGCGGGCGTCAATACAGTCACCACTTTGGTAGAGAACAAGAAGGCTCAGTTGGTGGTGATTGCCCGTGACGTAGACCCCACTGAGCTTGTAGTCTTCCTGCCTGCCCTGTGTTGGAAGATGTTGGTCCCCTATTGCATCATCAAAAGAAAGGCCAGGCTGGGGCGGCTGGTCATAGGAAGACGTGCACCACTGTTGCCTTCACACAGATTAACTCGGGAGACAAGGGTGCTATGGCCAAGCTGGTAGAAGCTATTAGGAACAATTACAACGACAGATATGATGAGATCTGCCGCCACTGGGGAGGCAACGTCCTGGGTCCAAATCTGTGGCTTGAATTGCCAAGCTGGAAAAGGCAAAGGCCAAAGAACTCGCCACTACACAGGGTTAAATGTACTGCTGAGTTTTCTGTACATAAATATAATTACAAACCTTTAAAAATACAAATGATGTCAAATATGAAAACACAGTAATAAAAACATCTCATCTATTTTTAATTGAATAAAAAATGATGGATGTTACTTTTAAAAAAACACTTTTAAATGATTTTTGATACGAGACTCATCGTGTTCCCCAATCTTGCCTGGAACTAATAATACTCCTGCCTCAGCTTTCTGAGTGATAAGAGTACAGCCATGTACCCTATGCTCGATTAAAAGCAATAAAGCTAAATACAAAGGTTTGAAAAGGCTTGTTTTGGACACTACAGTATATTGCAAAAGCTGGAATGATTATATCCAAAAGTGGAACTGTTCATATGGCTCACGTCATGAGCTGGACCTCCAGGACCTCATAGAATAAATGCGGTGGTGCAGTCCATCATCTCATCACTGGGAAAGTGGAAGTAGGAGATCAGAAATTCAAGGTCATCTATGACTACCTAGTGAATTCGAGACTTCATGATGCTTAGAAAAAATAACAAGCAAAAGGAACACAGCACAAAGGAATCACAGAGGCTGATAAATGATGAAAATCTATTATTTACACATTAATCCATTCAGCAAACACACCTACATAGACACTATTTTAAGAACCAAGGATATACAGAAGAATCAAGAAGCCCCACCTGGCCTGTGGAGGGCAGACATTACACCCACTACATGAGCACCCATACTTCAGTCCAGTACAAACAACAAGGACAGACAGACAGAGGTCATGTAAAGGAGAGCAACAGAGCTACTGCATGGATACACAGAGAAAAGTGGTGGCCATCTAGCTGGGACTCTGAGAATCAACCCCTATCCAAGGATTCACACAACCTTGTAAGGCTGCTTCTGGGTTTCAGAGACTCCCATTCCACATTCATCACTTACTCTGAAGCCAGCAGTCCAGATGGTGGGACAGTGAAGTCAGACAGTGTACCAATAGAGAGATCAAAGATGGAGAAGCTGCCTCCCACAATTACATCCCCAGGATGGTCAAAGTGAGGCCTCTGACTTGGCAACAGCCAGGCTCTTGGTGAGGAAAAAGCAGAAACAAAGACACAACCAAAGAAAACAGGAAGGAGAGTACACAGCCACATGCCTGCTGGGCACCAGGCAATCAGTGACAGGACAGCCTCATATGGAGCAGTAGCTTACAGTGAAGGGGGCTTTTATCTGGGAGGATGCTCTTGATCAAGGACCTGAGGCAAAGACCACACTGGGAATTCTAGGTTTACAGACTGTGAGGAGAATATTGATCACAACATGGTGAAGGTGGGTGACCACTAAATCCCAGAGTCATTAAAAGTTTTATTCCCTTCTCCTGGGTCTTCTTAGACTCTTTGCATCCAAGGTCACAGTTCTGGGTATCATTTGCAGACTACAGGAAGGGCAGCAATGGGTCTGATTGTCTCCTGAGGGACTTGCAAGCCCAGGAGCAGCTGTGCTCAGGACAATGTTTGGTAGAGAAACCCCAGGTGAGTACAAGAAGTAAACAGCCCAGTAGCTGAAGTGAAATATTTAACACATTGTTCACACTCTATAGCCCCTGCATAGACCCTCCATATGTCTCCACTGTGTTGATCCACCAATCCATGTTCAGGGTGGTCTTTGCTGTTCCTTAAGGAATTTTCAGAAAAGTTTATCTAGCACAATTTAAAAATACACACAACCAAACAGCAGAAAACAATATCCATGTCTTTGTAGAGCCATTACTCATCTTCCCAAGGTACTGAGCCTATTTGTCTATGATTGAAAAACAAATTCCAAGGTTGCCAAGGTTGTTTTCAGGTAAATTTACTTGATACACAAGCATGATGGCCTGTGTGTGATCCCAAAAATCATCATAAAATTAGAAGGAGACCCCATACCATCGATCAAAACCTACAAGCTACAAGTCCCACTCTACCCTCAAACCCTTCTATCCCCAGTGACCTCAGAGGAACTCTTAAACATAGATTCCAACTACAGAGCAAAAACGAAGAGAGGAACACCAAAAAATAAAGTATGACTGCACAGAGTGGACCAAGAGAACAAATCGAGAGAGCAGACAAAGAGAATGACCCAAGGGAGACCAGAGTAGCTCACTGAGACACAGCAAGTGACAGTACAGAGTGGATCCAGAACAGCTCCCAAAGACACAGACACTGCAAGGATAGGACTAAGAGGCAAAAACACTGCCAGCGCAGTGCAAGCAGGCCCAGGCAGGGCGGCAGAGCACCAACGGGGCTAAGAAGGCCCAGGCGGGGCGGCAGAGCACCGACGGGGTAAGCAGGCCCAGGTGGGGCGGCAGAGCACCGACCAGCCCAGCGCAAGCAGGCCCAGGCGGGGCTGCAGAGCACCAGCACAGGCGGTGGCAGACAGCGGGGAACCTCGCACAACACGGAGAGCAGATTGCCCCACTACAATTAAAGCAAAGAGGGAAACCTGATCCAGTTTTAAAAGACCCATTAGATAGCTTCGATAGGAGGAGATGGGCAGGCGCCAAGGCAAGAATTCACCCAATAATCTGAAAAACAACATGAAAACACCAGAACACAATGATCTTACAACAGATGGACTGGAACACCCTAATACGGAAGAAGTGGAAAAAATTGACTTTATGAAAGCAATAGAGTCCATTAAACAACATGTGAAAAATTCCCTTATAGAAATGGATGAGAAGTATAACCAAAAGTTTGAAGAAATGAGTAAATACGTACATGATACCCTGGAAAACCAAGAAAAAAATGATCAAACAGGTAATGGAAACAGTTCAAGAATTGAAAACTGAAAGGGAAGCAAGGAAGAAAACATAAGCAGATCACCAGCTGGATATGGAAAATCCAGGTCAACAAGCAGAGCCTACAGAAACAAGCATAATCAATAGAATACAAGAAATAGAAGAAAGAATCTCAGATTCTGAGGACACCATAGAGAAAATAAACTCACTGATCAAAGAAAACAGCAAAGCCAACAAATTCTCATCACAAAACATGCAGGAAATATGGGACACAATAAAAAGACCAAACATAAGAATAATAGGAATAGAAGAAGGAGAAGAGTCACAGCTCAAAGGCCCAGAAAATATTTTTAACAAAATTATGGAAGAAAACTTTCCCAACATAAAGAAAGATATTCCTTTGAATTTTCAAGAAGCATACAGAACACCAAACAGTTGGATCAAAGAAAAACATCCCCTCGCCATATAATAATCAAAACTCAGAATATACAGGTGAAAGAAAGAATATTAAGAGCTGCAAATGAAAAAGGCCAAGTAACTTATAAAGGTAAACCGATCAGACTTACACCTGACTTCTCTATGGAAACCATGAAAGCCAGGAGGTCCTGAATAGATGTACTACAGAAGCTAAGAGACCATGGATGCAAGCCCAGACTACTATACCCAGCCAAGCTATCATTCACTATCAATGGAGAAAACAAGACATTCCAGGATAAGAACAAATTTAAGCAATATGTAGCCACAAATCCAGCCCTACAGAAGATAATAGAAGGAAAATCACAACCCAAGGATTCCAACATGGCCAACACTGCATACAAGAACTCAGGCATCTAGAGACCCTTCACCAGCACAATTCAAAGAAGGGAGACACACAAACTCTACTACCAAAAACAATAAGAATAACTGGAGTAAACAACCACTGGTCATTAATATCACTTAATATTAATGGTCTCAATTCACCTATAAAAAGGCACAGGCTAAGAGATTGGATACGAAAACAGGATCCAACATTCTGCTGTTTGCAAGAAACACATCTCAACCACAAAGACAGGAATCTACTCAGAGTAAAGGGTTGGGAAAAGGTCTTTCAAGCAAATGGTCCTAAGAAAAAAGCAGGTGTGGCCATATTAATTTCTAACAAAACTGACTTCAAACTAAAATCAACCAGAAGAGATCGAGATGGACACTTTATACTCATAACAGGAACAAGTCATCAGGATGACGTATCAATCCTGAATATCTAAGCCCCTAATACAAAAGCACCCACTTATCTAAAAGAAATATTACTAGAACTGAAGGCAGACATTAAACCACACACACTAGTAATAGGAGACTTCAATACACCTCTCTCTCCAATGGACAGGTCAATCAGACAGAAACCTAATAGAGAATTAAGAGAATTATTGGAGGTAATGAAGCAATTGGCCTTAACAGACATCTATAGATCACTCCACCCAAATAGGAAAGAATATACCTTCTTCTCTGCAGCTCATGGAACCTTCTCAAAAATTGACCACATACTCGGAAACAAAGGAAACCTCCACAGATACAAAAAAAAATCAGTGTCCACCTGTGTCTTATCAGATCACCACGGTTTAAAGTTAGAAGGCAACAACAATGCTACTTCCAGAAAGCCAACAAACTCATGGAAACTGAACAGTCAACTACTGAACCACACCTGGGTCAAGGAAGAAATCAAGAAAGAAATTAAAGTCTTCCTTGAATTTAATGAAAATAAAGAGACAACATACTCAAACCTATGGGACAGGATGAAAGCAGTCCTAAGAGGAAAGTTCATAGCACTAAATGCACACTTAAAGAAAACAGAGAAGGCATACATCAGGGACTTAAGAGCACACCTGAATGCTTTAGAAAAAAAAGAAGCAGACGTGCCCAGGAGCAGTAGAAGACTGGAAAAAATCAAACTGAGGGCAGAAATCAACAAAATAGAAACACAGAAAACAGTCCAAAAAATCAATGAAACAAAAAGTTGGTTCTTGGAGAAAATCAACAAGATCGACAAACCCCTATCCAAATTAATTAAACAACAAAGAGAGAACACACAAATAAATAAGACCAGAAATGAAAAGGGGACATAACCACAGACACAGAGGAAATTCAGAGAATCATTAGATCTTACTACAAAAGTCTGTATGCCACAAAACTGGAAAACGCAAAAGAAACGGACTTTTTTTAGATAAGTACCATATACCAAAGCTAAACCAAGACCAGGTGAACGATCTAAATAGACCGGTTAGTCGCGAAGACCTAGAAGCTGCTATCAAAAATCTCCCCTCCAAAAAAAGCCCAGGACCAGATGGTTTCAATGCCGAATTCTACCAGAACTTCCAAGAAGAGCTAATACCTATACTCCTTAAGGTATTTCACAATATAGAAACAGAAAAGTCATTGCCAAATTCCTTTTATGAAGCTACAGTTACCCTGATACCCAAACCACACAAAGACCCAACCAGGAAAGAGAATTACCGGCCTATCTCACTCATGAATATTGACGCAAAAATTCTCAATAAAATACTGGCAAACCGAATTCAAGAACACATTAGAAAAATTATCCATTATGATCAAGTAGGCTTCATCCCAGAGATGCAGGGCTGGTTCAACATACGTAAATCTATCAAAGTAATCCACCATATAAATAAACTGAAAGAAAAAAACCATATGATCATTTTCATTAGATGCTGAAAAAGCATTCGACAAAATTCAACACCCCTTTATGATAAAGGTATTGGAGAAACTAGGAATACAAGGGTCATACCTAAATATAATAAAAGCTATTTACAGCAAGCCGACAGCTAACATTAAATTAAACAGAGAAAAACTCAAAGCCATCCCACTAAAATCAGGAACAAGACAAGGATGTCCACTCTCTCCATATCTCTTCAATATAGTGCTTGAAATTCTAGCAATAGCAATAAGACAACATAAGGGGATCAAGGGGATTCGTATTGCAAAAGAAGAAGTTAAGCTTTCGTTATTTGCAGATGATATGATAGTATACATAAGCGACCCCAAAAACTCTACCCAAGAACTCCTACATCTGATAAATAACTTCAGTGATGTGGCAGGTTACAAGATCAACTCAAAAAAAATCAGTAGCCCTCCTATACACAGAGGATAGAGAAGCAGAGAGGGAAATTAGAGAAACTACACCTTTTACAATAGCCACAAATAGCATAAAGTATCATGGGGTAACTCTAACCAAGGAAGTGAAAGATCTGTTTGACAAGAACTTTAAGTCCTTGAAGAAAGAAATTGAGGAAGATACCAGAAAATGGAAAGATCTCCCATGCTCTTGGATGGGTAGGATCAACATAGTAAAAATGGCAATTCTACCAAAAGCAATCCATAAATTCAATGCAATCCCCATTAAAATCCCAACAAAATTCTTAACAAACCTTGAGAGAACAATAATCAACTTTATATGGAAAAACAAAAAACCTAGGATAGCCAAAACAATCATATACAATATAAGTTCTTCTGGAGGCATTACCATCCCTGACTTCAAACTCTATTACAGAGCTACAGTAATAAAAACAGCTTGGTATTGGCATAGAATCAGAGAAGTCGACCAATGGAATCGAATAGAAGACCCTGACTTTAACCCACAAACCTATGAACACCTGATTTTCGATAAAGGAGCTAAATATATACAGTGGAAAAAAGAGAGCATCTTCAACAAATTGTGCTGGCAAAACTGGATGTCAATCTGTAGAAGAATGAAAATAGACCCATATCTATCACCATGCACAAAACTCAAGTCCAAATGGATTAAAGACCTCAATATCAGTCCGAACACACTGAACCTGATAGAAGAGAAAGTGGAAAGTAGACTGCAATACATGGGCACAGGAGACCACTTCCTAAGAATAACCCCATTATCACAGACAATAAGAGCAACATTAAATAAATGGGACCTCCTAAAACTGAGAAGCTTCTGTAAAAAAAAAAAAAGACACTGTCATTAAGACAAAAGGGCATCCTACTGAATGGGAGAAGGTCTTCACCAACGCTGCATCAGACAAAAGTCATATCTCCAAAATATATAAAGAACTCAAGAAACTAGACGTTAAAATGTTAATTAACCCAATTAAAAAATGGGGCACTGAACTGAACAGAGAATTCTCAACAGAAGAAGTTCCAATGGACAAGAGACACTTAAGGTCATGTTCAACTTCCTTAGCTATTAGGGAAATGCAAATCAAGACAACTTTGAGATACCATCTTATACCTTTCAGAATAGCTAAAATCAAAAACACCAATGATAGCCTTTGCTGGAGAGGATGTGGAGAAACGGGTGCACTCATCCATTGCTGGTGGGAATGCGAACTTGTGCAACCACTTTGGAAATCAGTGTGCCGGTTTCTCAGGAAATTTGGGATCAACCTACCCCAAGACCCAGCAATACCATTCTTGGGAATATACCCAAATGATGCCCAATCATACTACAAAAGCATTTGTTCAACTATGTTCATAGCAGCATTATTTGTAATAGCCAGAACCTGGAAACAACCTAGGTGCCCCTCAATGGAAGAATGGATAAAGAAAGTGTAGAATATATACACATTAGATTACTACTCAGAGGTAAAAAACAATGACATCTTGAATTTTGCATGCAAATGGATGGAAATAGAAAACACTATCCTGAGTGAGATAACCCACTCAAAAAGATGAATATGGTATGTAGTCACTTATTTGTGGACTGTAGCAATAAACTAAGGTCATTAAGCCTATAGTTCACAAGCCCCGAGAAACCAAATAACAAGATGAACCCAAAGAAAAACATTTCCTCCTGGAAATTGGAAATGAACAAGACTGTAGGGCAAAATTTGTGAGCATGGGGGTGGGGGTGATATTGGGGGAAAGGGAAGAGGGGGAGAGGGAAGGCACAAATGAAGGACTGGCAAGAGCTTGAGGGAGTGGGAGACTGGAGATGGAGGAAGAGTGCATATAGGAACAGGGAAGAAGATACCTACATTAAGGGATCCATTTTAGGGTTGGCAAGAGACTTGGCTCTAGAGGGGATCCCAGGTGTCCACGGGGATGTCCCCAGCTAGGTCCTTGGACAGCAGAGGAGAAGGTACCTGAACCGTCCTTGCCCCACTATCACGCTGATGATTATCTCGAATATCACCATAGAATCTTCGACCGGCGACGGATGAAGATAGAGACAGAGACCCTCATCAGAGCAACGGACTGAGCTCCCAAGGTCCAGTTGAAAGGCAGAAGGAGGGAGAAAACTAGCAAAGAAGTCAGGACCGAGAGGGGTTGGTCCATCAACTGAGGCAGTGTGCCTGTTCTAATGGGAGCTCACCAATTAGAGCTGGACTTGGTCTGAACGATCATGTGATCAAACTGGACTCTCTGATTGTGGCTGACAATGGGGGCTGACTGAGAAGCCATTGTTAAAGGCACTGGGACTTGTTTTTATGGCATGTTCTGGCTTTTGGGGACCCTAGTCTATATGGATGCACAGCTCCCTAGGCCTGGATGTAGGGGGGAAGGCCTTGGACTTCCCACAGGGAAAGGTTCCCTGCCCTCTCTGAAGCAGGGTGGGAGAGGGAGAAGAGGGTGTGGGGGAGCCGGCGGGAATTGGGAGGAGGGAAGGAAGTGTAAATAATTGAATGAAAAAATTAAATAAATAAATAAATAAATAAAATCAAGAGCAAAAAAAGAAAAGAAAGAAAGAAACCCAAGTAAAAGCAACCAAACAGTTAAAACAGTTCAAGACTTGAAGACTGAAATAGAGTCAATAAATAAAATACAAATCGAGGGAATTCTGGAAATGGAAAATCCTGGGCAAATGAACAGGAACTACAGAGGCAAGTATAACCAACAGAATACAAGAGATGGAAGAGATAATCTCAAGTGTTGAAGATACCATACTGGAACTGAATGAGCATGTGATAAAACCAGACTCTCCGAATGTGACTGACAATGGGGGCTGACTGAGAAGCCAATGATAATGGCACTGGGATTTGATTCTATTGTATGTACTGGCTTTTTGGGAGCCTAGTCTGTTTGTATGCTCACCTTCCTAGACCTGGATGGAGGGAGGAGGGCCTTGGACTTCCCACATGGCAGGGTACCCTGACTTCTCTTAGGACTGGAGAGGGAGGGGGAGAAGGGAGAGTGGGGGGAAATGGGAGGAGGAGAGAAGGTGGAAATTTTTAATAAATAAATAAAAGAGAAAATAGATTCATCAGTCAAAGAAAATGACAAATCCCACAAATTCTTAACACAAAACATCTAGGAAATCTGGGATACCATGAAAAGACCAAAACTAAGAATAATAGGGATAGGAGAAAAAGAAGAAATCCAGCTCAAAGACACAGGAAATATATTCAATAAAATTATAGAAGAAAACTTTCCAAACCTAGTTAAAGATATACCTATGAAGGCACAAGAAGTTAACAGAACACCAAATACATTGGACCAAAAAAAACCCTCACCATATAATACTCAAAGCACAAAACATACAGAGTAAAGTAAGAATGTTGAGAGTTGTAAAGGTAAAAGCTCAAGTAACATATAAAGGCAAGCCTATCAAAACTACACCTGACTTCTCAATGAAAACCATGAAAGCCATAAGGTCCTGGACAGATGTGCAGCAGACACTAAGAGATCAGGGATACAAGCCCAGACTACTATATCCAGCAAGGTTGTTTATCAACATTGATGGAGAAAAAAAGATATTCCATGACAAAACCAGATTTAAACAATACTTATCCACAAATCCAGCCCTACAGAAAGTACTGGAAGGAAAACTTCAACCGAAAAAAGATAAATGCACCCAAAAAAACAAAGGCAACAAGAAAACCTCACACTATCAAGCCCCCCAAAATGGAAACACTACCACAAAATACAAACACTACAACCACAAACAACAATCACTAATCAATAATATCTCTTAATATCAGTGGACTTGATTCACCTATAAAAAGACTGGCTAAGAGAATGGTTATGAAAGCAGGATCCATCCTTCTGCTGTATACAAAAAAACACATCTGAACTTCAAAGACATTACCTCAGAGTAAAGGGTTGGGATAAGATTTTCCAATCAAATGGACCTAAGAAACAAGCGAGTATAGCTATCCTAATATCTAACAAAATAGACTTCAGACTAAACCCAATCAGAAGAGATAGAGAAGGACACTTAATACTCAGAACAGGAACAATACATCAATAAATCTCAATACTGAACATCTATACCCCAAATACAAGGGCACCCTCATATGTAAAAGAAACATTACTAAAGCATAAATCACATATCAAACCACACACACTAGTAAGAGGAGACTTCAACACGCCTATTCTCCTCAATGAAAAGGTAAACCAGACAGAAACTTCATAGAAAAATAAGAGAAATAACAGATGTTATGACTCAAATGGACTTAAGAAACATCTACAAAACATTTCACCCAAACACAAAAGAATATATCTTCTTCTCAGCACCTCATGGGACCTTCTCTAAAATTGACCTCACATTCAGTAACAAACCAATCCACAAAACATACAAAAAAAATTGGGAAAAAAAAACCCTGCATCTTATTGGATCATAGGGTTAAAGGTCAGAATTTAACAACACTAATTGCAGAAAGCCTACAAACTCATGGGACTTGAAGAGTTCTCAATTGATCCACGCCTGGGTAAGAAAGATAAAGAAAGAAATTAAAGACTTCCTCCTAGAATTCAGTAAAATGAAGGCAACAACATACCCAAACCTACAGGACACTATGAAAGCAGTGCTTAGAGGAAAGTCCATAGGACTAAGTGCTTACATAAAGAAATCAGAAAAATCTCACACAGTGACTTAACAGAACACCTGCAAGTTCTAGAACAAAAGGACGCAGACTCACCCAAGGGAAGTAGAAGACAGAAAATAATCAAATTGAGGGATGAAATCAAGCAAATGGGAACAAAGAAGACTATACAAAGAATCAATGAAACAAAGAGCTGATTCTTTGAGAAAATCAACAAGCTAGACAAATTCTTATCCAAACTAATCAAAAGGCAGAGAGAGAACATCCAAATTAACAAAATCAGAAAGGAAAAGGGAGACAAAACAACAGACACTGGGGAAATCCAGAGAAGCATTAGGTCATACTAATGCCTATACTCTACAAAATAGGAAAATGTAAAAGAGATGGGCAATTTTCTTGATAGGTACCACATACCAAAATTAAATCAAGACCAGGTGAACAATTCAAATAGACCTATAACCTGAAAGGAAATAAAAGCAGTCATCAAAAGGCTCCCAAACAGAAAGTTCAGAACTGGATGGTTTCAGTAGAGAATTCTACCAGAACTTCAAGAAAGAGATAATACCTATACTTCTCAAAGGGTTCCACATAATACAAACAGAAGGAACATTGATAAACTCTTTATAAGTGGCTACAATTACCCTGATACCAAAACCAAAGACTCAAACAAGGAAGAGAATTAAAGACCAGTTTCCCTCATAAACATTGATGCAAAAATACTCAATAAAATTTTAGCAAACTGAATCCAAGAACACATCAAAAAAATCATCCATCATGATCAAGGTGGCTTTATCCCAGAAATGCAGGGCTGGTTCAACATATAAAAATCTATCAATGTAATCCACCATATAAACAAACTGGAAAAAAAAACACATGCCCATCTCATGAGATGCTGAAAAAGCATTCGACAAAATGCAACACCCCTTCATGATAAAGGTCTTGAAAAGATCAGGGATACAAGGAACATATATAAACATAATAAGAACAATAAACAGCAAACAGTCAATATCAAATTAAATGGAAAGAAAGTCAAAGAGAATCCCCTAAAATCAGGAACAAGACAAGGCTGTCCACTCTCTCCTTATCTATTTAACACAGATCTTGAACTTCTGTCTAGAACAATAAGACATCAAAAGGAGATCAAGTGGGATACAAATTAGAAAAAAAAAGAAGTCAAACTGTCACTATTTGCAGACAATATGATAGTATACATAAGTGACCACAAAAATTCTACCAGGGAACTTATACAGCTGATAAATATCTTCAGTAATGTTGTAGGATACAAGTTCAACTCAAAAAAAAATCAGTAGCTCTCCTATATACAAATAATGAAGAAGCTGAGAAAGAAATCAGAGAAACATCACCCTTCACCATAGCCAAATGACATGATATATCTTGGGGTAACACTAACAAAAGAAGTGATAGACCTGTTTGACAAGAACTTTAAGTCTTTGAAGAAACAAAATGAAAAAGATACCTGAAAATGGAAAGACTTCCTATGGTCTTGGATAGGTAGGATCAACATAATAAAAAATGGTAATCCTGCCTAAAGCAATCTATAGATTCAATGCAATCTCCATCAAAATTCCAACACAATTCTTCACAAACCTTGAAAGAAAATTACTCAACTTCATATGGAAAAAAGACCAGGATAGCCAAAACAATCCTGTACAATAAAGGAACTTCCAGACACAATCACCATCCCTGACATCAAGCTCTATTATAGAGCTACAGTAATGAAAACAACTTGGCATTGGCATAAAAGCAGACAGGTTACCAATGGAATCAAATAAAAGATCCAGATATTAATCCACACACCTATAAAGACCTGATTTTTCACAAAGAAGCTAAAATTATATAATGGAAAAAGAAAGAATCTTCAACAAATGGTGCTGGCATAACTGAATGTCAACATGTAGAAGAATGCAAATAGAGCAGTATCTATCCCCAAGCACAAAACTCAAGTCCAAATGGATTAAAGATCTCAATAAAAATCTGACCACACTGAAATAGATAGAAGATAAAGTGGGAAGTACACATCAATGCATGGGCACAGGAGAATACCACCTAAACATAACCCAAGTGACACAGGCACTGAGAGCAACTATAAATAAACGAGACCTCTTGAAACTGAGAAGCTTCTGTAAAACAAAGGACACAGTCAATGACACAAAAAGGCCATCTACTGAATGGGAAAAGATCTTCACCAACCCCACACCAGACAAAGAACTGATCTCCAAAATATATATATAAAAAACTCAAAAATTAGACATGAAAATTCCAAATAATATAGCTAAAAAAATGGGATACAGAACTAAACAGACTATCCCCAACAGAATAATCTCAAATGGCCAAAAGACATTTTCAACATCCTTAGCCATCAAGGATGCAAATCAAAATGACTCTGAGATAACATCTTACACCAGTCAGAATGACTAAGATCCAAAGCACCAATGAAAGCTTATGCTGGAGAAGATAAGGAGTAAGGGGAACATTCCTCCATTGCTGGTGGGAATGCAAACTTGCACAACCACTCTGGAAAGCAGTACAGAGGTATCTCAGAAAATTGGGACTCAACCTATCTCAGGACCCAGCAATACCACTCTTGGGCATATACCGAAAGGATGTAAAATCATACTACAAGGACATTTGTTCAACTATGTTCATAGCAGCATTATTTGTAATAGCCAGAACCTAGAAACTACATAGATTCCTCTCAACTGAAGAATGGGTAAAGAAAATGTGGTACACTTATACAATGGAGTAGTACTCAGCAGAAAAAAAAACAATAACCTCTTGAAATTTGCATTCAAATGTATGGAACTAGAAAAAAATCATCCTGAGTGAGGTAACCCAGACCCAGAAAGATGAACATGGTATGTACTCACTCATAGGTGAATACTAGCTGTAAAGCAAAGGAAAATGAGCATATAGTCTATGACCCTAGAGAAGTTAAATAACAAGGTGAACTCTAAGTGAAACATTTATAGATCCCCTGAATAGGGGAAATATTCAAGATCTCCTGACAAAATTGGCAGCATGGGTGAGGGGAAAGGGAGGTCAGAAGGGGAGGAGGAAACAAGAAGAAGAAGAGGTAGGAGAACTTGAGGGAACAGGATAGTCAAGATGGAAGAAGGACAGAGACGAGAGCAAGGAAAGAGATATTTTGATTGAGGGAGCCATTATGGGCCTAGCAAGAAACCTGGCACTTCAGATATTCCCAGGAATCCACAGGATGACCCCAGCTAAGGCCCTAAGCAACAGTGGAGAGGGTACCCAAACTGGCCTTTCCGTGTAGATAGACTGATGGCTATCTTTTTTAGTTTGTTTTGTTTTGTCTTGTCTTGTTTGATGACTATCTTAAATGTCACCATAGAAACTTCATCCAGCAACTGATGAAAACAGGGGCAGAGTCCCACAGTGAAGAGTGGAAGGAGTGAGAATATGAGCAAAGAGGTCAAGACGATGATGGGTACTCCCACAAAAATAGCTTACCCAAACTACTAAAGGGAGCTCACCAACCCTGGCCTGGCAGGGAAGGAACCAGCATAGGACCAAACTAGACCCTCTAAATGTGGGTGACATTTGTATGGCAGGGGCAAAATTCGGGGCAACTAGTAGTTGAACCAGGATTTGTCCCTGATGCTTGTACTAGCTATTTAGAACCCATTCTCGTTGGATGGATACCTTAATCAGCCTGGATATATTGGGGAGGGCCTTGGTCCTTCCTCAGAGCAATATGCCTTACCCTTGCTACAGAGTGGCTGAGGGTGGTGGAGAAGGTAGAGGGAATGGGAGGAGGGGAGGCAGTGGGTACTGGGATTAGTATGTAAAATGAAAAGAGAGTTTGTTTTCTCTTTTGAAAAACATTTAAAAACAAAAAAAATATGTATAAGACTCTGAAAACAAATTAGGAGAGAACAAACTCTACACACTAGTCCTCTGACTTAACATGAAAGATATGACATACATTGTTCTTGAGTTCTCAGTAGTCCTCATTGTCCGCTATGTTCAGCGAGACCAGTTTTATCCCGGGCTTTTTTCAGACCCAGGCCAGCTGGCCTTGGTGAGTTCCCCATAGAACATCCCCATTGTCCCAGTGTGTGGGTGCACCCCTCGTGGTCCTGAGTTCCTTGCTCATGCTCTCTCTCCTTCTGCTCCTGATTTGGACCTTGAGATTTCAGTCCAGGGCTCCAATGTGGGTCTCCGTCTCCGTCTCCTTTCATCGCCTAATGAAGGTTAATATTCAGGAGGATGCCTATTTGTTTTTCTTTGGGTTCTCCTTCTTATTTAGCTTCTCTAATATCACGAATTATAGGCTCAATGCCCTTTATTTATCCTACTGCACAGATTGGCTTTGTGGGAGCCTAGGCAGTTTGGAGGCTCACCTTACTAGTCCTGGATGGAGGTGAGTGGTCCTTAGACTTCCCACAGGGCAGGGAACCCTGATTGCTCTTTTGGCTGACGAAGAAGGGGGACTTGATTGGGGGAGCGGGAGGGAAATGGGAGGCGGCGGTGGGAAAGAGACAGAAATCTTTAATAAATAAATTAATTAATTAAAAAAAGAATATAAAAAAAGATATGACATACACATGTGCATACACACACACATACACACACGCACACACATACACGGCCTCTTAAATATAAATAGAAATATTCAAGTGAGAAGACAAATTCCAAACTGTTATTTCAATAGATAAATATAATTCTCCAACACAACCATAATCCCCATATGAAGTAAAAAATAGAGACAAAAATATGGCTCAGCATTTAGCAGGTAAAGGAAGCCTGACAACATTCATTAAATCACCAGGTCCCTCACTCAATGGTCAGAAAGACAACTGACTTCTGAAACTCACCCTCTGACCTCAACATAGTGCTTTGACAATTGCATGACCAAAAGCATGGATGGATACAAGCACACCAATCTACCATCAATAAATATATAAATTACAAACAAATATATAAAACCCTGCAACACTCCAGTTCACTGATATTTCAGCTCACACTTATTTCATTTCCACTTTCAATAGTTTGATCTTTTCTTAGAAATCAGAATATAAACCTCACATTTTGTAATTAATGAATATTATTTTTAATATAAGCTTTATTGAGACATAATTTACATAGTATACAATTCATTCAGTTATATTATGAACATTTCATGTATGGGAGCACACATAAAATCCCAGCACTCAGCAGCCTGAAGAGGAAGATTGCTACAAGTTATAAACCAGCCTTGTTGATTTGGGGAGAACCTGTTCCAAATAAATTTTTTTAAAAAAAGATGACAATTGAGACATTTCATTGTATGGACTGCTAAGTTAAACCAAAAAGTATCTTGATTCCAAAATTTGAGTTTAAGGATATGTTCATTTTGAAAAGAGGTTTTTCTTCTGTTTTTGCAGAAGATGAGAACCTGTGGATTGCTTCCAGACCAATGTGGTATGATAGACTACGCCCCCTGAAAGGTTGCGTGAAACCCCTCAAAAAATTACTTCGCCCAATAAACAGCAGGAAGCAGTTTGGAGAAAAATAACTACACCTATGTTTCCAAATATTGTCTATAAATGTTTGTTTACATTTAAAGGGGTATATGATATAAATATGAATAATTTGCATTGGTATATATCTTGGTTTATTGATACAAATTTAAGATAAATTTTGTTATATGGTACATGTATATTTCTGCCCTTGATTAAGGTAGTTATTTAATGTAGTTCATTTAAAATGTAATGTATAATTAAGAAATATAGGCTAATAGATAATCATCTATAATAGGCAAGCTTGTAGTCATGTTAGTTAGATTTCTAGATGTATAGAGATATATTTCAGTTAGTTAGGTATTCTTCAAATCTTTCAGAGACCTTCAGAATATGGCATTTAAAGCGTTTTAAAAATTTGGAACTTTTCATATCTGTTCATGGCAGCACCAATGTACTTCAAGAGGAAGATGGGCATTGAAGAGGCTCCTTATGGAGTCTGTTAGATGAACTGGCTATGCAGGATCCACAGAGAAATTACTGCTGAACTTGCCTAAAGGTAAGACTAATCCTTCGGGGTTCCTGATTCATGAAAGAGTCTGCGAGACATTATGAGGCTGCAAAAGAAAGTAACTGGCAAACTGCCAATATACACATACCTGTCTTTGAAATTTCCTGCTTCATGGAAAAGTCTGCTGGATACTATGGGCCTGTAGACTGAAGATGGATGTCCCAGCGGTACAGAAGAATTTTGGGAGACTGTCCAGGCAGTAAAATGTCTCTGTCAATTCTAGAGTTTTGGACATGGCTTACAATGTACCTCCCTTCGTGTTTACTTAGGTAATAATATATCCTTCTGGAGTTTTTGATGGTGTTGAAAAATAGATAGTTATAGTTATAGTTTTCCTCAGTTATAATAAAAGATAACATAGATATAAATATTGTAACTGTAATTCTTGCTAGAATTTTACTGTTAAAGCCCTCCTTTTTATTTAAACAGAAAAGGGGAAATGGTGTGGGAGATCCTTCTGTCTATGTGATGCTTTTCTTAGTTAATGAATAAAGAAACTGCTGGGAGGTGGTGGAACATGCCTTTAATCCCAGCACTAGGGAGGCAGAGGCAGCCTTGAGTTCAAGGCCAGCCTGGTCTACAAGAGCTAGTTCCAGGACAGGCTCCAAAGCTACAAAGAAACCCCATCTTGACAAACAAAAAAAAAGAAAGGAAGGAAGGAAGGAAGGAAGGAAGGAAGGAAGGAAGGAAGGAAGGAAGGAAGGAAGGGAGAAAGAAGGAAGGAAGGGAGAAAGAAGGAAGGAAGGGAGAAAGAAGGAAGAAAGAAAGAAAGAAAGAAAGAAAGAAAGAAAGAAAGAAAGAAAGAAAGAAAGAAAGAAAGAAAGGCCTGTTGATAGGGCAGAAGTTAGGTAGGCAGGGAAGACAGAACTTAATGCTGCAAGAAAAAGGGTCAGAGTCACAGGAAGCCATGAAGCTGAGGCCACTAGAGACAGGTGCTCTGAAACTTTGCTGATAGGCCACAACCTCATTGGGATGCACAGATTAATAGAAATGGGTTAAATTAAGATGTAAGTGTTAGCCAATAAGAAGTTAGAGCTAATGGGCCAAGCAGTGATTTAATTAATACAATTTCTGTGTGATTATTTAAGGGCTGGGAACTAACAAGTGACTCCCTTCTTATTACAATAACATCTATGTGTCTACTATCAAATCAATAGTCATGAGTGTTTTGTTCTGAGTGTCTCACTCTTACCTTGATCGTTCCTTTAAATACCTTTGGATCCACACAGAAACTGTGAGCCAAAATCACATGGTTCCTAGTGGGCCCCCCTCAAGGACTAGGTCATGAATCCTTGTGGTGCAGACCTGGGGAGACACCTTCTCTGGAGCATCTCACTCTGCCTATCTTGCTGTGATTGGTGGCCTTGCCTTAGCCAGGCAGACATGTTCCTCTCTGGTCTCAGCAAAATGATGTAACACTTGGGGATGAAGATGCCACCCAGAAGGCCAGCTGTGGAGGCCAAAATGGAGAAGATCTCTACAGCCACAGTGGACTTGCCCCGGGCACTGTGGTACAGGGGCAGGAACACTGTCCAGACACTGCAGAAGAGCAGCATGCTGAAGGCCAGGAACTTAGTCTCGTTGAAAACATCTGGCAGGCCCCTGGCCAGAAAAGCCACAGAGAAGGTACCCCCTGCCAGGAACCCCAAGTAGCCCAGCACACAGAAGAAGATGGTGCCAGAGCCCTCCTGGCACTGGATGACAATGTGCTGGGGCTCCGAGACCATATCCCTGTCTGGGAATGGTGGGGAGGTGGCCAGCCAGACCCCACAAAGAACAACCTGCATGAAGGAAGCAATGAGGACCACTGAGGTGGAAGCCCCAGGGCTAAGGCACACCTGCATCCTGGCCCCTGGCCTGGTGACCCTGAAGGCCAGGACCACTGTGAGAGTCTTGGCCAGAACAGAGGAGACGGCCACCGTGAACACCACAGCAAAGGTCGTCTGATGCAGGAGGCACGTGGGGACACTGGGGCGGCCAAGGAACAGCAAGGCACACAGGGCACAGAGGGAAAGGGAGATCAGCAGGAAGTGGTTTTTGTTTCTGTCCTCAGTTTCTCGTGGAACTCAGGCTGAGTGGCAGAGGGTGGATATGAATTCCTAAGCTTCCTTCCTCAACCTCTTAAGTGCTGTCACTATAGCCCTGCACCACTCTACCTTGCTTATGTGAGTGTGTATGTGTGCAGGTTTGTGTGTGCATGCATGCAAGTCCATTCATATGCTTGTCAAAACCAGACATTATCATCAGATATAATTTCTCAATCATTTCTCCTACCTTACTTTTTTTTTTTGATTTTTCAAGAAAAGGTTTCTCTGTAGCTTTGGATCCTGTCCTGGAAATAGCTCTTGTAGACCAAGCTGGCCTTGAACTCACAAAGATCCGGCCTCTGCCTCCCGAGTACTGGAATTAAAGGCGTGGGTCACCACTGCCCGGTTCTGTACCTTACTTATTAGTCAAACCTATTTGTATATTTGGTTGTGTATGCTCAGGCATGCCAAGGTGTGCAAGTGGGGGTCAATACAACTTTCATGAATTTGGTGCTCTCCTTCTACCATGTGGGTCCCAGATATTGACTTATGCTGTCAGGGTTGACAGTGAATACTTTAAATGATGGGTCGTGTAACCAGTCTCCACAGCTTCTTCTTTTGTAATTACTTCTTTTATTTTACTTGTTGAGTATTTTTTTCTGTTCATATGTATGGAAATTATTTGAATGCCTGGTTCTTGCAGCAGTCAGAAGATGGCATCAGATCACCTACAAATACAAGTGCAGATGGTTGTGCGCCACTATGTGGATGTTCTTAACTATTGAGCCACCTTTCCAGCCCTCTTTTACCTTAATTTTTAAGACAGGGTCTCTCACTGAACCTGGAGATCACTGAGCTGACTATACTGGCAGGCCACAATGCACAAAGATCTTCCTGCCTCTGTCCTTTGAGTGTTGAAATTAAAGGAATGTGCCTCTACATCTGGTCTCTTGTGTGAGCTCTTAACTGTTCATTTTTTTGCCAGTAATCTCAGTAACTGGTCATACTGACAAATGTTTTAGGCTGAACAGTGCCCCTAAAATTCAAAATTCATTTGATGAACTCATATCCCTAAGCACCTCAAAATGGGATATATTTTGCCATGAGTAAACTGGAGACGATGTAATAAGGGTTAAATGTGATCCCCAGGGTAGACCCGAATTACAACTGGGCTGCAGACCTAATAAGAAGGGGGAGTTGGAGCTGGTATGTCTCCAGGTGACTCTAATCTCTGCACTTGAGGGGCAGACAGGTAAATTTCTATCGGTTCAGAGGCAGACTGGTCAACTTAGTGAGTTCCAAGCCCGTCATGGCTACATGCTGAGGCAGTGTCTATAACCAAACAACAAGCCAAAAAGAAAAAAAAAAGGATATAACACACACACACACACACACACACACACACACACATCAGAGCACCCAGTGAGGAGGGAATGACTCTTTCAGGGCAAGAGCGAGGCCTCACACAACACCAGCTTGAGGATAACTTGGTTTTGCATTTCCAGCTTTCAGAATGGTAAAGGAATAACTTCTGCAGCTCAGACAGTATGGGATGTGGTGATCGGCTGCCATTCGACATCTAGGATGAGCATCACAAACACAGATGCATGTAGATGCAATTCCTCTTACAAGAGGTTTAAAAAGCAAGAGAAATTCATCAGTGTCACAGCAAAAACCAGGTTCTGATTACAGAACCACTGAAGTTTGTTTAAGTAGCATATGCCAGCGTTCTTGATCAGGGGCCAAAGTATGTGGAGTCTTTGCTAGAGAAGAATTCACTATACAGTCCAATTATGGTTCATGCACTCCTCTGTTGCAATCAAGCATTTACCTAAGAACAATGAAAAGACTACTGTTCGGACTGGTATTCCACAAGAAAGCAAAGACTGTTCAATATCTCAGTGGATAAGTGTGGTGGTTTGGCTGAGAATGACCGACACAGTTTTATAGATTTGAATGTTTGGTTCCTAGTTCCAGGCTGTTGGGGATGGATTGGGAGGTGTAGAGTTGCTGAAAGAGGGCTGTCACTGGGAGTAGTCTTTAAAGTTCAAACTCCCATACCAGGCCAACTCTCCACCTCTCTGCCTGCCTGCTGTGTTTGAATGAGAATGTAAGCTCTCAGCTACTGCTGCAGCACTATGCCTGCCTGAATGATGCCATGTTTCCTGCCATAATGGTCCATGAACTCAGCCCCCGAAACTATAAGTAAGCCCCCAGTTAAACGCTTTCCTTTTAGAACCTGCCTTGGTCATGGTGTCTCTTCAGAGCAGTGGGACAGTAACTACGATGATGGAGAAATACAGGAGGCTCAAAATTCCCTTTGGTTCTTCAGATTCCAGCTCCAAATGCCCTTACCTTTTTTGTCTGCAAACTGTCCCTCAGGGCAGGGACTGCAATCAAAACAGCATTGGGGCGCTCCCAACCTGGGCACTTGGCTGAACCCTGGAAGGCAGCTTTCACTGCAGACAGAGATGAGCACCTAGTAACAGTGAGCATAGTGTCACCGGTGACTGTTTAGGGATACAGATGCTTGACCTCACCCTAAGAACCAGAACAGGAGAGTTCCCTCTCAGCCCACTAGATGAGAAGCCTTTCAGAAAACATGTCTATCCCAGCAGATGACAAACTAGAGAAGTACCTTTGAATGTAATAGGCTACATCTGGCTTACCTTGCTAAGGGTTTCAAAAACATAGTAAACATTTTGATGTATTGTCTTTCCAAAGGTCCTTGGGGCTCCTTCATCAACAATTGAATGTATGCAGGCAGGCAAGAAGGCTCAGTGGTTAAGAGCACAGACTGCTCTTCCAGAGGACCTGGGTTCAATTCCCAGCATTCATATAGCAGCTCACACTGTAATTACAGTTCCAGAGGATCCAATGCCCTCTTACAGCCTCCACGGGAACCAGGCACACACATACTATACTAATATACATGCTGGGAAACATCCATACATTCAAAATAAAACTTGAAATAGAATTCTAAGTATTGGCAGACATTACAGAAGTCTGCCATGCAGTTTTTTCAAGTCAGCTTGCTTATCTCAATTACTCAGAAAAGTCTATATTTCCTTTATCGACCTTATAATCTTTTTTTCTTTCTTTTAGATACTGTCCATAGCCTGAACATGCTTTCGTTGATGGTCTTGCCTTTCTGCTTGCTAGCCTCCATGCCTAACTCAGAAGATATGACTGTCTCTCTTACTTTTTCACGTATCCCTCTATGAAGCTGTTGAGATTTACAGTTTGACTGCCCTGGTATTTTTCACTTAAACTCTAATAATAAAGTATCATACATCTTAATTAAGAGAAAATTTTAGGTACTGACACCCTCAACACATGCACAGACACATGCACACACACAAATGCACACACACTCACACACATTCACAGCACCCTCAGTGGTCCTCTCATTTACCTTGGACTTGCCAAGGATACTCAGTTTATCTTAGCATAGCTCTACCTCCAGGCAAGGATCATGAAGAAGGAAGTATGGGTGCTGACATTTCTGGCACAACAGAAGACAGCAGAAAACCCTCCCCAGATCAAGGCCATTGAAAAGTTCTTCAAAAGAGTCCTGGAAACACATAGTATGTGTCTTTCTTTTATGCTTGAGAAATCCAAGAATGGGAATCTCATTCTTATGTGGAAAACCTTAAGGCCACCATTGATTGGAGAGGCCACCAGAACAAAGTTAGACAAAGTTGCAGAGGAGGGGACTCTTTCTTCACTGACACAGGACAGGGAGCTGAGTCATTTCTATGTACCAGACTCCACACATAGACAGAACTAACACAGCACTGTTTCTAATTTTGTTAATAAATGTCAGGGCTTGGGCTGGAGAGATGGCTCAGTGGTTAAGAGCATTGCTTGTTCTTCCAAAGGTCCTGAGTTCAATTCCCGGCAACCACATGGTGGCTCACAACCATCTTTAATGAGGTCTGGTGCCCTCTTCTGGCCTGCAGACATACACACAAACAGAATATTGTATGCATAATAAATAAATATTTAAAAAAATAAATAAATGTCAGGGCTTGAATCTCAAATGTTTCCCAAAGTCTCATGTGTTGGACCATGAGTTCCAAAATAGTAACTTTTTTTTTTGCTTCTTACACTTTATTGTACAATTCCATTTTTCCACCAAATAAATGAGAAAGATTGTTTCTGCCACCCAGACATTCAACTCAAAACAAAATACTTCGAAACAAAATGGGGTACAAAGTAAGATAATAACTTGCTTTGTAAACAGTGACTTTCAATTGCCTGCTTGCATAAACATGGAGTACTTCAAAATGATCGAAATCACATTGTTTTAGACTAGCAAAGTGTTCCAAAATTGGTAAGCATGTTCATTCTCATGAACAATGAGAAGATGGTTGGCAAACATGGTAAAGATGCATTATTATGAACATAATTTATGAATCTCTATTATGTAGTGAGAGAATTCCTCTGAAGTCAGTGCTAAGAGCTGAACAAGAAATAAAGTATTAACTTTCATTTTTATTCAAAATGTGTCTGAAACTTAACATCCTAATCAGGCTGATGCTATCTGGCAATGACCTCAATCTCAATAAGCAGCATGTCGAGGGAGAATTCAATCGTGCCACATAGATTTCATTCAGTCAAGGGAACAATGGAACAAAATGCCCTTCAGGGAAATACCAAACTGGTTATTGACCAGTGGACTAGACACTGTAGGAGCAAATGGAGTTTTAGACCTTCATGATCTCCCACAGTCTCTTTACAAATGCTAAGTCCAGCGTAAGAGAATGAAATAAGGTGCAATTATATCATGCCAGCTCAGTTTAGAAGGTTTGCTGAAGAAAAATAATCTAGTCATTTAAATCAAGTCATACTCAATAGGTAAAATTTCTAATTCTGTTAGTTACAGATTAGATCATTTATTATTGACATAAAAAGTATAAATTTTACATATATCAGTATCTCATTTTTAAAATTAGCACCATATTTAAACTATCTCTAAGTAAATAAAAATAACACATCTGTTTTTAAATCCTTTCTTCACAAAAAATGTCCTATGAAGCAAAGGAAAAATGTGTGCATGTTTTTTGCCTCATTTTCATTCAGAAAGCCTTCTGACTATCAAGCTAAATGAGAAGTTTGAATAATAGTTCACAAGTAAAGAATCATAGAAACAAATTGCTTAAGAGTCATTGTGTGAGTGGTTGGAAACCAAATAGTTGTTCTTCTGTTCCTAAAATCCCTTATATAAGTAGATAGAAAATGAGAACCAGCTAAGTCCTAACTGTTTCATTGCTCTCCCACATGTACTGGGTGGCAAGGACTTTTCTCTGGAAAACTTTGCTCTGGAAAACTCTCCGAGTCTCTTGACAAAATCTCCTGGCCTCCTGTTTTTCTTCTTTTGTTCTATCTTACCTTTTTCCTTCTTCTCTCCTTTAACTACTTCTCCCCTCAACACTGCCTGTCTGTTCTCATTTCTTACATCACTAAGACCTCTGTAACTTTTTGAAAAATGATTGGATATTGATGCCTCTGGCCTAATCAGTGTATTATTTATTTCATTGAACTCATAACTTGAAGAATTATTATAGATTGTGGAAATGAGAAGTGGGACCTAGATGACCAAAGTGGGTCACTACGAGTATGCACTGGTAAGATGTAAATTCTTTACCTATCTAGTCTATCTACTTCCCCACCTCCCCAAATTCTGGAAGCCATGAAATGAGCAACCTCTTCCACCATACATGCCTGCTGCCGTGTATGGCACACTGCCTCAACCACACACACTCAAAGCAATGGATTCATCTGAACTTGGACCTCTCAAGTCATGACACAATAAAACTCTTCTTCACTTCAAACTGTTTCTCAAGTATTTGTCATGGTGGGTGAAATAAACTAACAGAGTAAGTAAAGTTAATCTGTTGAGTCCACGTTCCACGTGGTCCATGGGAAGGTATTTAACTTAGTGTGTCACTATCTTCCTCTTCTCAGAGCAGGTCCTGAACACAGACACTGAAAATACTCCCAAGTGAGCACCAACTACAAATTCTCATTCTATTTGTGAGTCTGGTGTGTTCTTTTTTTCCTCCATTTTCATATGTGTCAGTGATGTAAATATGTATACATACATTTGTACATCTATGTGGACTCGTGTTCGTGTATGGACAAGCACATGTGGAGGCCCAAGGTTAATGCTGGGAATCATCCTCAATTGCTTTTCCACTGTGTTCATTGAGGCAGAGGCTCAAAGGAAAATGCAGAGTTCACTGATACGGCTAGTCTTACTCATCAGGTTTCTGTGGGCATCTCCTTGTTTCCATCTTCCAGAGATGAAATTACAGGTGAGACACACTGCCCACTCAGCATGTACAAGTGTTCTGGACATCCAAAGTCTGGTTCTTGAACTTGCATAAAACACTTTGACCACTGAGCCATCTCCCAACCCCATCTTTTATATTTTCCTTTTTGCTCATGAATCAATATCATTCAGAGAAAGATCTCTAATGAGGTAAACAACATAGCCAGTTACATTTGACTGGCCCAATCTAGGCTACATCCACCTTATGCACAAGTAGAATTTTCCCCGTGACATAAACACACTCAAGACAAGACTCCTCTCTGCATTCAGGCAACTCACTTGGAGATCCTCCATCAAATGGACCATCATTTTGTTCCCTGAAGAGACTTGAGGGTCTATCATGCCTACATGGACCAAATGAAAAACACCCTCGAGAGTCTTCTGTCCCTGGAAAATCTCAAATTTTGTCACCAAGTCTCCATTGCTTTCAAACATAATCTTGCTTCCATCAGGAGTCTTAAAGTGTACCTTCCTGAGGGCACAAAGCAGCTGAGGAAAGAAGGGAGACACTGTAGACTGGCCAGGACAAATCAGGGATTTTATCCAAATAACCACATGCCAATGGCCTCTGAAGTGACTGAGTGCCACTTCAATCGAGGACTGGACCCATTAGGCATAAGGGATATCAAGTATCTATGATATTTTCAGCCTAACAAAAATGTTCTAGCTTTAAAAAAGTAATAATTCATAATAATTAATACAGATCATTTTAACATAGTACACTGTGTGCGTGTGTGCGTGTGTGTGTGTGTGTGTGTGTGTGTGTGTGTGTGTGTGTGTGTATCACTCATATTGTGGAATTAGAGAACAACCCCCAGGAATGTTTTCTCCTTCTGCTGCCATATGGGACTCAGGAATCCAACTTATGCTTGGGGACAAATCCTTAACCCACTGAGCCATCTCAGCAGCCTTAAAATTAAACCCAAAAACATGACAATGTAGTTCCTGCTCCAGGATCTCATTTGGTTGTGCACTATTGTCCTCAGTCTTCCCTTCACACTCAGGAGCCTGGCCCCAGCCCACCTAGACTGTCCAGTGACTCTAACCAGTCTTCCACAATTCATCAGTCCACCCATGTGGCTCTTCTGTTTGTCTCCATTCTAGGGTCCTGACATGCTGTCCCTGTCATCCGCAATGCTATCCCTTCTTCCCATGATGATATTTCTCATTCTCTTGTCTGAAACTCAGATATTTCCACACAAGGAGAATGTTCCAGCCTTTCACTTCCCTTCACTCACTCCTTACTCATTCATCTACTTTACATCTTCATTAAGAATACACAGATATTTTGACACCCACATTTTAATCTTGTGACAAGATCTTCTTTTGTATCCAGGTTGGCCTTAACTTCAGGATTATATAGCTACACCTGTCCATTTGATAGGCATGGCCAACAAAGTCTAGTCTCCTATATTTTTTAATCTGTCACCCTCAAACAAAAAGCCATTTATTAGTGTCTGATTACAACCATATATACCTTCACAGGCACACAGTACAGACTCAGGTCGTTTGAGTAAAGGTGATGAAAATACGCTCATTCCTTGTCCACCACTCTTACCAGTTACCTCACCATGGAATAACTTGCTTTCAGAGGGCCCTCTTACAGATCTTGGCCTATGCTATTTTGAATGGATTTAAGAAGATAGATAGATAGATAGATAGATAGATAGATAGATAGATAGATAGATAGATAGACAGACAGACAAAGAAATGACTGGGAAAAAATGACAAAAATGCATTATATACATGTATGAATTATCAAATAACACTTTAAAAAGAAAACTAAGTAAGGGATTAGAAGATGGCTCAGTAATTAAAGCACTGGTCATAAAAGCTTGAGAATTCACAGAACCCACATAAATGTCAGGTGGATGTGGCAGCCAATTCTAACTACAGTCTCAGAAAGTAGAGACAGGAGATTCCCAGAACAATCTGGCAACAAGATTAGTCACATCAATAAGTTCTGTGGTTGAGTGACAGATCCTACCCCAAGGAATGAAAGAGTGATTAGAAAGTTATTTCTCATCATCCTCAGACCTTTCTACATGTACGTACATACACATGGGTGCACACCCCACCACATGTGCCTGCATGTCCACACACATGTACAATACACCAAAAAAAATAAAATAAATAAATGGCATTTGATAATGTTCTAAACCCTGATTTGCAGCATGTCTATACTAAAAGCCATCCACTAAAAATCTATTTACTGTTATCTGAAATATTAATTTTACTAGGTATCCTGTATTTGCTAAGGCAAGCAACCCCCAGGGACTGGACTCTTCTGGTATCCCACACACAGCACGGATTCCTTGGCCACTGTTCCTTCTAAGATGCCTCTCAGTGGTAAGCATGTGACATCCTTGATGAAGCATACAGTCAGCTTTTCTACAGCCTAGTCAGAGCCAATGTCCTCTTCCCCAAACATCCCGCAGTCACTCACTGCACATGTCTCTCTGACCTGCCAGGGCTGGAAGTCCTGGGAATCTGTACTTTTCCCATCCTGCTGTCCACTGGTTATCACATCTTGCAGGGCATGGGCAATGCTGTAGACAGCTGTGTAAGCAGCATCAATTTTACTCACTTCTGGGAAAGGATACTGCTGGTTTATCAGACTCTCATTCCCTGAGAGACCCTCTGTCACTGTGCTGCTCTAGTGGGGCCATGTGCAATCAAAGGTGAACCCCTAAAACTTTTTTATAAACATGTCTTCTGGGGTCTGGCTGGGGCATAAGTTAGCAAGAAATCCTGGGAAACCAGTAGCACTGCTGCTGTGATACAGAAGGCCAAATGTGCCGAACAATACCTGGAATAGACAGGGCAAGTGCCATATGCAGAGTGTCCTTGCTGACCCAGACCTGCCCTGAGACAGGGACACCCAGTAACCTATACAGAAAAAGCTGGAAATTTGCATTGCTTAGAAAAAAAAACAGAACAACCCTGGCTGTGCATTTCTACATCTTCATAGGACAGGGGAAAACCCATCTGGCAGAAAAAAAATTAACAAATGTCAGACATACAAAGAGAATGGAATTTACTTAAATTTAGAGAGTTCAAATTGAAAGAAAATGTTCATTCACACTTTACGTTAACATACACATTGTATGAATAGATAGATAGATAGATAGATAGATAGATAGATAGATAGATAGATAGATAGATGATAGATAGATAGATAGATAGATAGATAGATAGATAGATAGATAGATACTTGAGAAAGGGTCTCAACTAGCAAAACCTCATCCCAATCTCACTATATAGCTAAGAATAATATGGCACACTGAATCCTCCTGTCTCCACCTCCTGACTGCTGTATTACAACAGCACTAGAGTTTAGACCGAGGGCCTTGGGTTTGCTAGGCAAGTACTCTAGAAACAGAGCCACATCCCAGTGCCTGCAGGGACTATTATGGTTTGAATATAAGATGCTACCAGAAAGTCTGCACGTTCACTTGGTTTCCAGAAGATGAGCTCTGATCTGATCAAGTGGAGTCATAGTGGTGGCATTTTATAGACCCCATGGAAACTAGGTTGGAGGAATCAGATCTCTGGAGCTGTGCCCTGGCCTCCTCCTGACCACTGGAGTGTCTGTCCCTCCGCACATTTCTGCCATGAAGCTCTGTGTTAGCACAGGCACAGAAACAGAGGCATCCGATGACACGGGTGTGAAACTGCAGAAATTCAATCAAAAGAAATCTTTCTTCTCTTAAGCAGTTTCTCTCAGGCATGTCTGTCATAGCAAGGAAAGTCTAATAAGCATCTTAGTGATTGAATAAATAGTTCAGCAGAGTTGTCAATTGATCCAGCAATTTTATCTACATTGCTAAAATAATCGAAAGTATGGGAACATAAAAAACCCTTTACTCAAATATTCATAGAAGCACTATGCATGAGAGCCCCAAAGAGGCAGCAGCCATCATAGTGACTGCTCACTGGTGTGGGAGAAACACCTGACAAGAAGCGACTTTAGCAAGGAAGAGTTGATTTAGGCTCACGTTTGGGAAAATACAACCCATGGGGTGGTGTACACATGGCAGCAGATGGCAGCTTATTGATAAGTTGTTTGGGGGAGTTTTTTTGGTTTGGGTCATTTGTTTTTGTTCTTTGGGGAAGAGAGAGAGAGAGAGAGAGAGAGAGAGAGAGAGAGAGAGAGAGAGAGAGAGAGAGAGAGAGAGCTGGAAAGATGCCTCAACAGGTAAAAGTGTTTGCCACCAAGCCTGGAAACCTAAATTTAATCCCCAGAACCTACATGGTAGAAGAAAAGAACTGACACCCAAAAGTTGTCTTTGGACTTCCACATAGGCACCATGGCACTGGTGTTGAGTGCACACACACAAGCAAATAATGATAGTATTAAGGGGCTGGAGAGACGGCAGTGGTTAACAGTGTTGCTACTCTTTCAGAGGACCTGGGTTCAATTCCCAGCACACTCATGGCAGCTAAAAACAATCTATAACTCCGGTTCTAGGGAATCCAATGCCCTCTTCTGACTTCCATGGGCACCAGGCACACATATTTTTATACATGAAGGCAAAATACTCATACTCATAAAAAAAATAAGTAAATCTTTGTCTTAGAGTTTCTCTTGCTGTGAAGAGGAAGAGACACCATGACCACAGCAACTCTCAGAAAGGAAAATATTTAATTGGGTAGCTTACAATTACACAGGTTTAGTCCATTATCATCATGCCAGGACATGACAGAATGTAAGCATACATACATGTTTCTGGAATAGGAGCTGAGAAGTCTACATCTTGACCTGAGTGAAACAGGAAGTCCACTGTTCACACTGGGAGCAACTCAACCATAGAAGACATCAAAGCCCATTTCTACAGTGACAAATTTCCTCCAACAAGGCCACATTTTTTAATAATGCCACTCCATTTGGGAGCATTTTCTTTCAAACCACAAAAAAATCATTAAAATATATATTTTAATAAAATAAATTCTCAGTTACCTCCTCAATGCAGAGGGATGCTAGTTCTCTCTAAACTATCTTTATCTGTATATAAAGGGGAACCATGTTGGACATGGAGAATACTTGCAGGGAGCCTGGCTCCACAGCAGAGCTGCTCACACCTGTGGCCATCACCATCTGTTTCTCTATCATCATTAAGGGACTGCACTACATTCATGAAGGAAGAAGGCTTGAGTAACTCACCTGGGGAAACTTGTACAGCCCCAGAAGTCTGGCCATGGAGACAGACAGGGATGACCGTGTGTCCCCAACCAGAGCAGCCTGAGGAAAGCCATGCTGGCAGGTATAGTTGGGATGGGCTCCTCCTGCCTCGAGAGAAAGCTCATTGTCTCGTGGAGGGCTCCATGCACTGAGTCCCCAGAGTTTCGAATGGAGAAGCCCAGAGTCAAATTGGGCAACAAGTGAGCACTCCTATTAATCTCCTCGATGGCAAAGACGAAACTCTGGGCCACCCGATAGCCCCACTTGGAAACGCTGAGGGAAAGACAAGCCCACATTTATCCCTCATGATGGGGTAAACTGAACAAGAATAAACACATGGACTCAAGAGATACAAGCAGAACAACATCTCCACAAGTATTTCTACATAGATGTGCAGAGGAGCACAGTTCAGAATACTCAAAGGGGAGCCAGAGGAAATGTGGAGCCAGTAATCAGAGGGGACAGTTTCAGAAGACAGAATGGATAACTGAAGATCTATTGAATTAGCTGGGTGTGGTGGCACACTTGTTTAATTCCAGCACTCTGGAGGTAGAGCCAAATCCAAGTACCAAGAGCTAGCTAGCTACATAGATAGAGACCTTGTCCCATCCAAACAAAGAAAAAAATTATTGCACAGTAAGCTTGGTAAGAATTAAGAGTAACTAACATCTATTTCAGAATTGCTCATAGTAAGAGCCAGAAGACAGAGAGAAGAGATGTGAAATGCTGTCTTTGGTACATGATTTAGACATAGCAGACATGTGAGCCATCCAGAAGCCATTCATGCATGGGCAAATTCCTTCTGTGACCCTAAAATTCCCTGCTGAACTATTGGCAGAGGATGTATTCTGGGGGAAAGACACTCATTGTTGTCAGTCATGTTCCCAACAGGTGAACCTACAAACTTCAGTAGACAGTTCCAGACCTGCAGACACTAACTGTCCTTGGTAAAATCGGAGGGTCACAGCTGGGTCGGGTGGTGCATGCCTTTAAACCCAGAACTGGGGAGGCTCAGGCAAGAAAATCTTCATGAGACTGAGGCTAGCCTAGACTACATACTGAGTTCCACAACTGTTACTGCTATACAGAGAAAAACTATCAAAAAAACCAGAAAAATGGAGTTTGAGGTCAGCCTAGTCTACAGAACAACTTCCAGAATAGTCAAGCTTAGGCAGTGAAGGACAGAAATCTGGGTTAAGATGTAATTGAACATGAGCACCCATACTTCAGTCAAGTACAAAGAAGACAGACAGACAACAGAGGTGATGTAAAAGGAGAGCAACAGAGCTTCTGCATGGATACACAGAGAAACGTGGTAGCCATCTAGCTGGGACTCTTACAATCAACCCCTATCCAAGGCTTCACACAAACTTGTAAAGCTGCTTCTGGGTTTCAAAGACTCCCATTCCACATCCAACACTTACTCTGAAGTCAGCAGTCCAGATGGTGGGACAGTGAAGTCAGACAGGGTTCCAATAGAGAGATAAAAGATGGGGAAGCTGCCCCCCACAATTACATCCCCAGGACGGTCAAAGTGAGGCCTCTGCCTTGGCAACAGCCAGGCTCTTGGTGAGGAAAAAGCAGATACAGAGACACAGCCAAAGAGAACAGGGAAGAGAGTACATAGCCACATGCCTGCTGGGTACCAGGCAATCAGTGACAGGACAGCCTCAAATGGGGCAATGGCTGGCAGTGAAGAAGGCTTTTATATGGGAGGATGCTCTCGATCAAGGACGTGAGGCTAAGACCACACTGGGAATTCTAGGTTTGCAGGCTGTGAGGAAAATATTGATCACAACATGGTGGAGGTTGGTGACCACTAAATCCCAGAGTCATTAAAAGTTTTATTCCCTTCTCCTGGGTCTTCTTAGACTCTTTGCATCCAAGGTCACAGTTTGGGGCATCATTTGCTGACTGCAGGAAAGGCAACAATGGGTCTGATTGTCTCCTGAGGGACTTGCAAGCCCAGGAGCAGCTGTGCTCAGAACAATGTTTGGTAGAGAAACCCCAGGTGAGTATAACAAGCAAACAGCCCAGTAACTGAAGTGAAATATTTAGTACATTGTTCACACTCTACAGCCCCTGAATACACCCCCACGTGTATCTCCCCTGTGTTGATCCACTATGTTCTGGATGGTTTTGCTGTTCATTAAGGAATTTTCAGAAAAGTTTATCTAGGACAATTTGGAAATACACACAACCAAACACCAGAAAACAATACTCAAATCTCTTTCTGTAGCCTAATCTTGACTGAAACTATCAATGCTACTACCTCAGTTTCCTGCGTGCTAAGAGTACAGTCATATGACTTATGCTCATCCAATTTAAAAAATAAAGCTAAATACAAACATTTTTTTTAAAAATAAGATCCAAAAAGGCTGTTGGAACTACTGTGTGCAACAGTACATTAGAAAGGCTAGGACAAGAATGGGCAAAGGGGGTTTGTGTTTATGGCTCAGTTCATAAGTGTGGCCTGCAGCACCTCATAAACTGAGTTTGGGGCACTTTCCTATCATCCCATCACCCAGGAGGTGGAGGCAGAAGGATCAGAAATTCATGGTGATCTTTGACTACCTAGTGAACTGGAGGCTACATAAGATGCTTAGAAAAAATTACAAGCCAAAGGAATACAGTAGCTGGCGATAGTGGTGCATACCTTTACTCCCAGTACTCCAGTGGTAGAGGAGGTGGATCTCTGAGTTGGAGGTCAGTCATGTCTACAGAGAGAATTCCAAGACAGTCAGGGCTACACAGAAAAACCCTGCTGCAAAAAAAGAAATACAGTAGAGAGGAATCACAGGGCTGATAAATGAGTAAAAATCTATTATTTACATATGAATTCATTCAACAAACACATCTACCTAGACACTATTTTAAGAACCAAGGATATACAGAAGAATCAAGAAGCCCCACCTGGCCTGTGGAAGGCAGACATTACACCCAGTACAAGAGCACCCATAGTTCAGTCCAGTACAAACAATAAGGACAGACAGACAGAGGTGATGTAAAAGAAGAACAACAGAGCTACTGCATGGATACACAGAGAAACGTGGTGGCCATGTAGCTGGGACTCTGAGAATCAACCCCTATCCAGGGCTTCACACCACCTTGTAAGCCTGCTTCTGGGTTTCAGAGACTCCCATTCCACATCCAAAACTTACTCTGAAGCCAGCAGTCCAGGCGGTGGGGCAGTGAAGTCAGACAAGGTACCATTAGAAAAGTGAAGAATGGAGAAGCTGCCCCCCACTATTATATCTCCAGGACGGTCAAAGTGAAGCCTCTGCCTCGGCAAAAGCCAGACTCTTGGTCCAGAAAGAGCAGACACAGAAACACAGACAAAGAGAACAGGAAAGAGAGTACACAGCCACATGCCTGCTGGGTACCAGACAGGACAGCCCCATATGGGGCAGGGACTTGCAGTGCAGGGGGATTTTATCTGGGAGGATGCTCTCGCTCAAGGACCTGAGGCTAAGATCACACTGGGAACTCTAGGCCCGCAGGCTGTGGAGAGAATACTGCTGAGAGGTGGTGGAGGCGGGTAGCACTAAATCCCATACCATTGAAAGTTTCATTACCGTCTCCTGAGGCTTCCTAGCCTCTCTGCATCCAAGATCACAGTTCTGGCCAGCATCTGTAGACTACAGAAGAACAACAATGAGTCTAAATGTCCCTTGAGGGACTTTCAAACCCAGGAGAAGTTGCTCCCATGGTGCTCAGTGTACTGTTTTATAGAGAGGACCCAGGTGGGTACAAGAAGCAAATAGCCCATGACTCCCATGAGCCTCACTGGCAGCATCTGGAGATAGGTGTCCCCAAAGCTTCACCAGGCCCAGGGATAGTCCTCTTGCCCCAAGCAACCAAGCAGAGGGTCAGGCAGGAAGGCGCCTCTTCATCATCAGGAGGGAGCCCTTGATGGAGTGGTATGTTTCTGTGGTCAAGGCAATGGGTCCATGCAGCAGAGGGAAGCTGAGTTGTGAGCAGTTTCCCAGCATGGAAAAAGTTCAGCAGCCCTCAATACCTAAAGGACGGTGTTCAACATTGCCTGTCAGCAAGGTCAAGGTCATGTAAATTAAAACCTTGGTGAGTTCATGTCATGTGACTCTTCCTGGGGAGGTGGGAACACATACATCTACTTATCCACACAGAGCACTATGACAACAAAGATATTCCAGTACAGTTTGGAAACAGTGTGTTTATTGCCTTTCCTCACAGAGGCATGGGCAGCTCTTGACCAGCTGCATCACTGACAAAGCACAGGTGCTAGTTCATGAATGCTGCCTTCCCTGAGCACTTACCATGAAGGTACTGCCACTAAAGCCTTCCTGTTGCCCCACCAACTGCTTACTGTTTAGATCAGCTTCGAGGAGTCTAACACATCTTAGAACTTTCTGAACTTCTTGAGACACAGGTATAGGCCTTCCCACAGTTTTTAAATGTTTCCTGAGTTTTATGATCCTCACTCTGTACACGGAAAAGAATGCTTTAATTCAGAAGAGATAGCTACCTGACAGAGATAGCCTTTTAGAACCAGTAAGAAAACTGTTTTTTAACTTCAAAGGAGTCTCAATAAGGATGCAGAGAAGAAATGCCTCCACAGGTATTGGCATGCAAGCATGAGGGCCTGAGTTCAGATCCCAAGTAAATGCAGGGAGGAGATTCCCAGAGCAAGCTGGCTAGGTAAGACTTGCCGTACCAGTGAACTCTGGGCTTGATTGAGAGAGCCCATCTCAATGAATAGAAATGACAAGCAATCCAGGGAACAACCCAGAAAGATTCCCAACATCTAGTTCTCCATCTATGCACACCTACAGGCACACCTACACGCATGTGCACCCCTACACACACACAACACAGACATATATGCATGGAAATGGAAAAGATCCAAAAAAAATGATGTGGCGAAGTTAGCCCTTAAACTTTTTTGAGACAGAGTCTCACAATGTAACACATGCTAGCCTTGAACTCTGCAAACTGAGAGTTGTGTCCTGGCCATTCTTGATAATCAACAGGTATGAACTGAGTTAACCTTTAGGAGACAAAGATACGTGACCTCTGGGTTAGGCACTGTCTCTTGCTATGGGAAATTGGTACCATCCAAAGGGGAGGTATGGGGCTCCAGTATACACTGCCTGGAGGTACCAGGACAGACAGTGGACAAGTACAAACACCGTCTAACTAATGAGCTCTGATAGTGGAGGTTGTAAAGTATGGCAGTCTGTATCTGAGTTTTACCTTGAGATAGTGTGAAAAGCTTTCTGCTGTCTTCTAAGTTCCCAGCTAAGAACCAATTAATTCTAATTTATTAACCTTCTGGTGTTACTAGCAGTCCCTTTTCTGACTAATTGCTAAAGACACCTGTTTTCTTGCAATTAGTGACTTTCACTGTAATCTACTCTGAAACATATTTCATGATAGCTGCCTAGTTACCCATTGACATTAGAACTCACTCCCCTCCTTAGGGTCTACGTTGACTAACCTATGGGTCAGGGTAACATTGTAAAAATTCCTTTGTTCAGACTTAATGCTTGGTGCCCTAACTATAAAAGGGGGGGTTCAGAAACTAGCCTTTTGCTACAGCCTAACAAACACCATCTCTGGCTGTGGTCTCAGCTAGCTGATAAGCTTCTGTGCCCCGTGGTGTTTTTTTTATTTTTTTATTTTATTATTTTTTTATTTTTAAGTTTGTTTCTGGTTTCCCTGGAATCTGGTTTCTGGAATAAAGTTTGCTTCTGGTTTATTAGACTTTGGTGGTCTGTCCCCATCTTTGCACGATCCTCCTGGACCCAACAGCGGTTGCCGCACCAGCGCAGCTAGAGCCAAATCGAAGCAAAGGACATCAGGATTAATGGAACACGCACTTTGGATGTTGCAGAATCTGAAGCCTTTATTGTACATCACCAAGGGGGAGGGATTATACCTAACCCAGACAGGTGAGCCAACAGGATGGAGACCTCATCACCCTGATCCTTGGGTTAGGGCCTCAGGAAGCAGGGTTGGTAAACAACTCTGAGAGCACAGAACTTGCAAGTTTCTCAGAAACCCAGAACAACAAGGGCAAGAAATGTCACCAACAGGGGAAGTGAGTAGGAAGGCCAGGATTCCATTAGGTCCCAACATCAGGTCAGCTCTGACCCTCACCAGCTGCCCAGAGGAGGAAGATAAAAAAAAAGGAAGAAAGAAAAGCCATGCTATTTGACATGTTAGGCATGGGGCTCAGCCACAATGGCAAACAATCACCCACATGATGGAACAGGGGAGCTTTAAAGAGAAAGTGAAGCCCAAAATATTAGGGAAAGTACCTTAGAAGAGAGACAGAGAGAAGAAAATGGAAAGTTATGCATTTCTGAGTCCTGAAGTTTCTGTACTGGCTGTCCTATGGGTTAGGAATTCAGGAGGGAAAGGGTAGAAGCAAAATTATACCTTTAGCTTATTAAAGGTATAATTATTCCTCTTATCTTTTTGGCGTAACTTAAGGCAAACAAACCTGGTCCTATGTCCAGGTGATTGACTAACAACTACATATCTGGATTCTGTGTTTGGGATAAATTGAAATATTACATCTTCATCCATGCCAGAGAAATATCTTCCCTAGTGTGTCTCCACAGAGCCCTGATCAAGGCTACTATAACATCATACCATCACATACTCAGATGCAGGACACAGAGCTATAGAACTTAATGTTTGCCCTTCTGAGTTTCAGTCATCCCTTGGTGTCTCTCTGTCTCTCTCTCCTTCCCTCCTCCCTCCTTCTTTCTCTTCCACTCTCTCTATCCCTCCTCCCTGAGAGGGTCTCACTAAATGGCCTCGGCTGGCCTAAAACTCACAGGCATCCACCTGCCAAGTGCTGGGAGTAAAGGTGTGTGCCACCATCAAGGCCCCATCTCTCCTTTCTATGTCTCCATTTCCTCCTTTTAAAATGGGAATCTTTGTTGTGTTACTGTATTTAGTAAGTAGGACAAGACCAGTGGTGTGCTGCCTTCATTGAGACCCTAGCTCCTAACAGCCCATTGAATTATGACATCACCATGAATTTGTATGGTTTCATTATGTCTTAATAATACCACTAACTGAGGAACAAGCCTTCAACACCGAGATAACAATATTATAAGCCTTCAACACCCATGATAACAATATTATAACCTTCTACCCTTGGCCTCCAGATGCTCATGCTTATCTTTATAAGGCGTATTTATCTCATCCCCAAGAGTCCTTACCTCCTAGTCTTCAAGAAACCACAAGAAACCTGGCTGAGGTGGTCAGTGGCATTCAAGCATTACATAACCACCACAACAACCTTGTTCCAGAATATTATCAACACTTCAAATAGAATCCTGGTCTTTCGAGGTCTTTGAAGAATTTTGCTGTGATTTTGATGGGCATTGCGTTGAATCTGTAGATTGCTTTTGGTAAGATTGCCAACAGTACTCAACTTCATATGAAAAAGCAAAAAAAAACTAGGATAGCCAAAACAATCCTGTACAATAAAAGAACTTCTGGAGTCATCACAATCCCTGACTTCAAACTCTACTATAGAGCTACAGTACTGAAAACAGCCTGGTATTGGCATAAGAACAGACAGGAAGACCAATGGAACTGAATAGAAGACCCAGATATCAATCCACACATCTTTGAACACCTGATTTTTGACAAGGAAGCAAAAAGTATCAAATGTGAAAAAGAAAGCATATTTAACAAGTGGTGCTGGCATAACTGGATATCAACATGTGGAAGAATGAAAATAGACCCATCCTTGTTAGCTACAGTAGGTCTACTTTCAGATGCTTGGCTTTGAAGTTGGAGTTTTTGCATTAGATTTCATTTGGGATGAGGTTTTTCTTATAAAAAGCTTGGGGCTGGGGGTGCGGGGTTGTGGTAGCACATCTTTAACCCCAGCATTTGGGAGATTTGGGAGACCCTAACTGCACAAGCGAAATGGGACGCGCGAGGGGCGCGCGGCCCTCTGAGAATTGTAGTCTCGGGAGGCACAATCAGGCCGAAAACAGCCCAAGAGTTTGCGGAGGCGAGATGAGCAGAGACGTAAAGCCACGCGCAACCTTCTGGGAGCTACAGTATTAAACTCTGGTGATGCTCTCAACTTTCCTCCTGCGGTTCGCGACAAGTGACGAACCGGGTTTGATCAACGTCAAGTTCTGGAAACTATGCTCAGACTCCCTCGCTGCCACAGCGTGAGAGCGCAAGTCCCGTGCGCTGACCGGACAATCAGAGGGCGAGACCGAAAACGCACGCACGGGCCTCTGGGAGGTGTAGTCGGCGAGCAGGCGCATTCTCGACTGGTAGCTGCGGCCTTTGTTTGGAGGTTCAGCGGTAAGATGGGGGCGCTGGGTAGGGAGGGGGCGGGCTGAACGGGAGGGGGGAGGGATCTGAGGCCTCTAGGGATCCCGGGATCTTTGAGGAGGAGCTCGGCCCTGGGGTCTAAGCTTGCCCCAGACTTGGAATCCCCGAGCTCGGAGCCAATATTGCAGTGATTGAAAATAGCCTGTCCTACCAGAGAGGAAAGGGCTTCTGTCCCAACTTCCCAGCTGCATAGGACTCTGGAAACAAATCGAGTGCCGCCCCGGGTGTCAGTCGCCATTCTGATGCTTACATTAATACCGCGAATGAGTTGGGGAGATGCTATCCCCCATCCCAATTTAAGACTTCCTGTACTATTATTCCCCGTTAAGCATCTATTACCACTTTATTCTGTTACAAATGTACTGGCTTCTATGGGTATTTCAAATGAAACACATTTCCGAAGATTCAAAGCTAACACCCACAGATAAAACATCGAGTTTTGTCTTTTTAGGTCCGAGTTGCCTCGGAATGTTTCCAGCACTATCCATTTATCTGCTAGTTTAATAATTTCATTTTTCTTAGTAGCTTATAGTATTCCATTGTGTGAATATAGCACATTTGCATTATCCATTCATTGTTTGATGGACAGTTAGGTTGTTTCAATTTCCTGGCTCTTGTGAATAGAGCAGCAATGAACATGAATGAACAAGCATCTTTATAGTAGGATACAGTGTCCTTTGGGTATAAATCTGAGAGTGATGTAGAGGCTCTTATCATAGATGTATTTCTAGCTCTTGGAGGAACCGCCACAGATTTCCATAGTGGCTGTGCCAGTTTGCACTCCCTGTGGCAATGAATAATTGATCCCTTTTCCCCACATCTACACCAGCATTTGTTGCTGAGATTATAGCTTTTCCCCCATGTATGTGTATGAGTGATTTTTACGCATGTATATATGTGCACCATGTGTATGCCAGGTGCCCAGAGAAGTAAGAACAGGGCATAGAACCCAATAGAAGTGGTCTTACAGATGGCTGTGAGATGCCACACAGGCGCTGAAACTGAACCTGGGTTCTTTACAAAAGTAGTAAACTGGGGCTGGAGAGATGACTCAAAGGTTAAGAGCATTGCCTGCTCTTCCAAAAGTCCTGAGTCCAATTCCCAGCAACACCTGGTGGCTCACAGCCATCTGTAATGGGGTCTGGTGTCCTCTTCTGGCCTGCAGGCAGATACACAGACAGAATATTGTGTATCTATAATAAATATTAAAAAAAAATTTAAAAAGTAGTAAACCCTTTACCACGAGCCACCACTCCAGCGCCTGGATTATGTTTTCTCAAGCTGTCTCTCCCTCTTCCTGTGCCAAGCATTTTGTTTTATTAAATTAAGCATACCGGTTGAAGCATCCTTAATCCGAGAGTCTAAAATTTTTGCACATTTTAAGCCCAAAAAAACTATGCAAAAATTCCAAACTTCAAAAATCCTTAAAATCTGAAACACATCCGGTTCCAAGCATTTTAAATAAGAATATCCATGAATAATTTTGGCCCCACAGGTGTCCAGCTTGACAGTTTTTGCAGATATCCCGTTCCTCACTGCCAGACACAACTGCTGTAAGGGTATCTCCAGGAGAGCAATTTCTGATGTACCCTGATTTGCCCATAATTCTTTGCCACTTTACTGTTAATTCCCAAGCACCATTTTATTTTGTGACCCAGTAGTTAACAGCACATGTAGAGGACCAAAGTTGGATTCTAAGTATGCCATCAGGTGACACACAACTACCTGTAACTCTAGCTCCAGGAAAATCTGGTGTCTCCGCCCACACACACACACACTCACCCACATATATAGTTAAAAATAAACTTTTAAAAGATTTTTCTTCATCTAAGATGTTTGAAATTACCTTATAGCCTAAGATACTGTTCCCTATTTACATATTCCAGGAGGCCACCTAGACTCTATAGGAAAATTTGACTTTCACTTCAACTGGAGAGAACCCTTCTGGCCTGCTTAATGTTCCTATTAACCAGCTGCCCTACCAGAAATGAGTCTAGACTGGCTCAGCCAAGGACACTCAATCAGGAACAAGGACCCAAGAGGAGCTGGGGCAAGTGGAATCTTCCCAGTGGATCCTGTACCACACTATGATGCTGCAGACCTTTGGTCCATTAAGACTGTCTCCCTGACCCTGATGGTTTGCTCACATTGTAAACTCTAGTTCTAGGTCTCCTGAATTAAAAATGGGTGTGGTGCTTACATTTAAAAGCAAATACCTGGACTGTATCTTGGGCTTCAGGAACTTGATTACTTAATTGTAGGGAATATCAAATAGAATAAATTTTATTAAGTCACAGACCTGACCTGAAAATACCAGAAGCAGAGAAACACAAGGTGAGTGAGATGCATTGGCCCAGTGCTTGTAAAACCTCAGAGTAGACTTGGGTCATTCCTTTGTGTTCTCAGGAGTCCTCTTACTGTTTACCACCACTATCTTAAGTCTGTTTGGGCTGTTGTAACAAAATAGGAGTCAATTATAAACAATAGAAATGTATTGCTCTCAGTTCTGGATGCTGGGAATTCCAAGAGCACAGTACCAGCAGATCCTGTGTCTTGTGAAGGATCATTCATCATTAATGGCACCTTGCTGCATCATCATATGGCAGAAAGAAAACAAAGAAGGGATTCAAGAGATGGCTCAGTAGTTAAGAGCACTTAACTGTTCTTGAAGAAAACCTAGGTTGTGTTTCAGTTTTATTTAGTATGTGTATCTGTTGGAATGTATGTCATGGTGTACAGATGCTGGCTGAGTCGGGAACAGGGTGTCAGATCCTTTGAAGCTAGAGTTACATGTAGTTGTGAACACATAACATGGATGCTAGGCCACACACATCCTCGGCAAGTCCTCCACCACTGAGCTATGTCCTAGACCCCCTAGACCCATTTCCATGTGAGTGAAACTTTGCAGAATTTGTGCTTGGGCTTGGTCAGGAAGGAGGTCACACAATACATAAAGTAAGGATAATGTAAAATTATTGGTTTTTAATAACTGCTAATAAAATAAATAGATTATGGTAAGTGCTAAAACAATTCATAGTTTCATCGTTTGAACAGTGGTCCGTTATCAGTTTTCAAGAAGGATAAGAAATACTGCCCTGTTCTGACAGTATGTCTGCCAAGCACTTACTATGATGGGGTACAATTTTTGCCCAGATGGACAGAATCTCTGCCCTGTAGGGATCCTATTTCTTCCCTGGTTCGCAGAACAGTTAAATTTTCTGTTATTTTGGGATGTTTTCCTATATAGTCTAAGCTGGCCTAAGACTTTCATTATTTTGTGTTTGTTTGTTTGTTTGTTTGTTTTTGAGACAGGGTAGCCCTAGTCATCCGAAACTATGTAGTCCAGGCTAACCCAAATTCAGATTTGCCTGCCTTTGTCTCCTGAACACTGGGATTAAAGGGGTGTGCCACCACCCAAACACTTTCAATACTTTTGATCCTACTCCTTCAACTTTTTGCATACTAGAAACACAAGCTTGTGCCTCCATTCTGGATAAAATCTATATAAATTTAAATTTTTATTTATGTATATGAATATTTTGCTTGCATGCATGTATGTCTATGTCCCATATGTATTCCTGGTGCCTACAGAGTTCAGAAGAGGGCATTGGATTCCCTGGAACTGTAGTTATAGATGGTTGTGGGCTGACATGGATGCTGGAAATTAAACCTAGGTCCTCACAAGAACAAGTATTTTTAGCTACCATGGCATCCCTCCAGCCCCCATAAAAATTATTTTTTAACTTACATACAAAACTCACACAAGCTACATGCCCAAAAAACTCTTCTTTTGGAAAGGGTTTTTTTTTAATATTTATTTATTTATTATGTATACAATATTCTGTCTGTGTGTATGTCTGCAGGCCAGAAGAGGGCACCAGACATCATTACAGATGGATGTGAGCCACCATGTGGTTGCTGGGAATTGAACTCAGAACCTTTGGAAGAGTAGGCAATGCTCTTAACCACTGAGCCATCTCTCCAGCCCCTGGAAAGGGTTTTAAGGCACATTTCTGTTTCATGTTTCTTTCAGATTTAGAAATCAGATTTTCAGATCCAAAACAAAGTATCCCTGGAAAATTGTCCAACAGTATTTTTTCTGATATGAAAACTCGGGGAGGGGGGGTGGGACTTCAAGAATAAAAACAGTGTAGGTCTCTAGAATATAGGTATGAGGTAAATGGGGCAGGTGATTGTCATTCCTGTGAAAATACCCACTTAGAAGGAGAATGGGTCTGAGGAAAACTTGAGTCTAGGTACTGATCTCTCAGCTCAACCAACAATTATAAAAAGCAAGACCTGCCATATGTGGGAACACAGAAAGGGAGAAGCTGGACTCAAATGATCAATCAAAAATTGATACAAAAAAGAAACTCTAGAAATGCCAGAAATGTCTAAAGGCCTTAATGACAGTTAAGCACTATCACCAAATACACACAGGAGATAGAAGACCTTACTCATGTCATGAATGTGAAGATGCTGCAAAACGGTTCGGCACTAACCAAACACTAAACAAGCCACACCGATGGAAAACCGTGTACGTGTTCTGTGTGGAAGGACATTCAACCAGATTGCCCTACTGATCCAGTGCCAGAGAACTCACAAAGGTGAGAATCCATATGAGTGTAGTAAATGTGGGAAATCCTTCAGCTTCAGATCCTCCTTCAACCAGCATGAGCAGACTCACATAGTTGAGAAACCCTCTGAGTGCAGTGAGTGTGGGAAGGCCTTTCAGCAAATTATCACCTCACCTAGCACCTACAAACCACAATGACGAGAAGCCCTATCTTTGGGAATATGTCCCTGACCAAACACCATCAAATCCACACTGGAGAGAAGCCCTATGGCTGCTATGAGTGGGGGAAAGCCTTCACCCACATCACACCATTGTTTCAGCATCAGAGAACCCACACAGGAGAAAAGCCCTATGGATGCAGTGACTGTGGCAAGGCCTTCAGCCACAGCTCAACTCTAACAGAACATCAGCAAATTTATAGTGGGGAAAAGCCCTATGAAAAGCCAGCTTGCTCCCCTCATTCAGCATCGGAGGAGCCACACAGGAAAGAAGCTCTATGAATGTAGTGATAGAACTTCAGCCAGAGTTCCCTTCTCATAGAACACCAAAGGATTTACACCGAGGAAAAGCCTTTGAGCACAATGAATGTGGGAAATCCTTCAGCCACAGCTCATCACTCAGCCAGTATGAAAGGACACACACTGGGGAAAAGCCCTATGAGTGTCCTGATTGTTCCAAGCCCTTCAATCAGAACACCTAGTCTTACTCAGCACCAGAGGATCCACAGGAGAGAAACTATACAAGTGCAGGGATTGTGGCAAAGCCTTCACACACAGCCCTTCTCTTACGAAGCACCAGAGAACTCATACCTAATCCACATTTATATAGATATTTATATATCTATATATAAATTTATATATAGATAGATAGATATACATATATAGATATATATTGCACATCATACTCTTGAAGTGGTACTTAAGAATAATAGTTCAAGTTGACTCTGATAACCCTAGAAAATACAACGGCAAAATAAATGACATCTTCATGAAATTTCTGTGAATATTTGACTATCTAAGCACACAGCTGGTTTTTTAAGTAAATTGATAAGTGTATCCCCTAGCAGCATGCTCTTAGTTTTACAACCAATTAACAAATCTGCAATCAGATTTAAAAGCCTCAGACATTTTTAGATGACTTCACTCTGTTCTCAAACTTTACTATACAACACATGGGTATTAGAAATGCAAATAATGCTGTTTCATGAAAAAGAGGAAGATTTATTCAGTTAAGCTACCATCTCATGAACAATAGTCCCTCACACTAGAACCCTATGTGCCCTAAAATTTCTTTTTTGGAAATAGTACAATGTACAAACTAATTCTTTCCTGAGCTTTTCATTGATTGTTTATCTCAATGTCCAATAATGTTTTGTTGTTGTTGCTACTATTCTGGCATTTTGTTTTTTAGACAGAGTCTGTCTCCTAATTGCTGGGAGTACATCACTATGTGTGATAAACTTTTGCTTTTATATTCAACTTGGAAGCTCTTGGATGTTGGGGGGGTTGTTGTTTTTATTTTTCTTCCTGTGCAACTTTAGAGTTTGTCCTGGAACTTGCTCTGTAGACCAGGTTGGCCTCGAACACACAAGGGATCCGCCTGCCTCTGCCTCTTACGTGCTAGATTTAAGATGTATCACCACTGCCCAGTTGAAAACTCATTTTAATATTTAGCTTCAACACTTTGTTTTTATATTTAACTTGAAAGTCCACAATATTTCATTGAACCCTAAATCCACAAATAGTCTTCTAAAAACCACAACCTGTAAATGGTGACTTGTCATATTTGTTAGAAAGGATATCGGCTGGTTTTGGTCCTCAACCATCAATAATGTTTATATCAGATGATTTTATTTTGTAATCACAGTGCTAGAATATATATTCCTAACTATTCTGCAGTTTCTCTTGGGGTACCACATGTTTTAGTCTTCCAACTTTGTTCTTTGGTATGCCTGTGGGATGCTTTTTTGGAACTGAAGTTTTAAATGTGGAATGTGGTGGCACATACCCATAATCCCAGCATTAGGGAAGCTGAGAATAGAGTACTGCCAAGTTCAAGGCCATCTTGGGTTATATAGTGAGACCCTGTCTCAAAAACTGTAAGAGTCGGAAATGGAGCTCAATGGTGTGCATGGGTACTTGCCTAGCAAGTACCGCAAGGCCCAGGATTTCACCCCCGAAACAGGAAAAAACAAAACTGAGCCATACATGTGAGTGAAAATGTTGTGATAACGCCCTTTATTCTGTTTGCTAACCTAAAAGTTGCTCTAATGTAACTACCATACACACACATACATTGTCTCAAAGGCTGGCATTTGATAATCTATAATCCCAGCACTGTGAAAGCAGAGATAGAATCACAGACTCAGAGCCAGCAAGAGACACTGCCTCAAAAATATAAAATTTAATTTAATTTTCAAAACTAACCTAGTTGGTGGCCTATAATCCCAGTACTTGGGAGATCAAGACAGGAGGATCAGAAATTCAAGGTCATTCTCAATTACTTTGCAACGTCTAAGCTGTGGGACCCCATCTCAAAAAGAAAAAAAAAACACCACACACAAAAAAAGCAAAAAATCCAAACCTACATAACTACAAAAAGCAGGTGCAGGTGATCCCAGGACCACTGGGAAAGGATGGGAAGGGACTCATCTTCAGCAACACCTTGCCTGATAAAGTCGCTACACGTGCTCCCCTCCATCATTGCAGACAAGCATCAGAGAGGATGTGCTTGCCCCCTGTGTGAAAAACAGAACACTGATCTACCTACCCACACTCCGGAAAGCTGGCTTCCTGTTTGCTCCCAGGCCCTGATGACGTGACAGGACAGTGCGCACAGGGCTGGTGGCTCTGAACCCCTTGCTCATGGAGAAAGCCCTTCACAGCAAAGATGTTGGATGTACCTGTATGCGTGTGCCATCTACAGAGTTGGAAGTAGTGGACCCTGTCCTCCAGGATGACATAATTAAAGTAGATTAGCATAAAAAAAGCAGGTGCAGTTAATATTTACCACTATGCGCCATGTTACCATTCTGACATACAAAACTTAGGTATAGACTCTCTTTGAATCTAATGTGCTAATCACTTCCAGAAGTCAGTTCATTGGACTACATTTAGGTGCTAACTGGACATGGGTACCCACCTTACCAGACACAGCAATTCAATAGCTGTCCTTTCTTCAGCTCTTCTGATCTCCTTTGTTACATGACTCATCCTTTCTCTGCTTCTTCCTTGGGTGACTACAGATAGAACACACAGGAAAGATCAGTTTAAGTGGCTTAATAGGCTCTTGGACCTAAATCTAGTTGAAAAATATATACTGCTCCAGAAATCCATGGTCCATTTCAGTAACAAAGAAAGAAAGAGAGAGAGAGAGAGAGAGAGAGAGAAGAGAGAGAGAAGAAAGAAAGAAAGAAAAAGAGTGAGCTTGTAGAATGCTGAGAACAACTGATAAACATGGAGGGAGAATCACTTTGTAGATTTCATGGTAAGGACTTGATTTAGGCAAGTGCCAGTGATAAATACAGGGCTAGAATTTTGATTAAGAGTAGAATACTTACCTTATCGCAGAGTATCTCCTCACATATTGCTTAAACACTCCAAACAGGTGAGCAAATCAGGTATCACAACAGGCGCACATGGGCATAGCACATCCTCAAGACGGAGGAAGTATGTTCACTTGCAAAGCATGGGTGCATTGGGTAGAGTAGTAGTCACAGCAGGTCTGGGTAAGGAGTGCACGGAGATCCTTTTATACTTTTATTTTTGTGCCTTTCCTGGAAGTTCAACTTTAGAATAGGAAGACACAGACTTCCCACTGGTTTGCTTACACAAAAGAAACTGGAGATGGAGTACTAGGATGTAGCCCAGGAAAATCTCTCAGTGACTGTAGGAGAAAGCAGGCTGACCGGTATGTACTTGGAATGGAATTAGGAAAACACATTGAGACTTTTTTACCAGAAGAAAATTTAGCTCAGCTTAGCAGAGGGAACCACCTAAATAGGCAGTGCCAGGATCCTTATGGGTGATGAGGCCATCTGATCAGTTTTCTCTAAGGCAGCAATTCTCAACCCTCCTAACACTGCAGCCGTTTAACACAGTTCATGTTGTGGTGATCCCAATCATAAAAGTATTTTGTTGCTACTTTATAACTAATTTTGCTACTGTTATGAATCATAATGTAAGTATATGATATGTAGGCTATCTGAAACATGACCCCCTAAAGGAGCATAACTCGTAGATTGAGAACCACTGCTCTAAGATTTGTGAGTGAAAGTGATTTGAGTCTTCTCCCAGGTAAAGAGCACAGACTTTTCCATATGTTCCCAGAGTCCCAATAGAAAGAAAGCTACAGCAGGGAAGGTGTCTGGATCAAGGAAGCAGCTGCCCAATAAAAACCAAGGAACAATAATATGAATGAAGAAATAAATACTTTATTATGGTAAGCCTCTGGTTTGGGGGTTACACAAATTGCCTCCTCAAACACTGACAGAGACACCTTTCTGTATCTGCATGGCAATTAAATTTATGATAAGGCAACAGAAACAATGCTGTAAACTGAAGTTAAAGCAAAACCTCAAGATCACCTATGTAGGCCACATTTGGTTCTTAGTTCAGACACAGATCATTTCTTCAACCTTTATTATTTTTAAACCTCTTTTGATCATACCCCTAATAAATACATTTAACATGGTAGCCAGCTCTCATATCAGATACACAGCTGAGAAGTCTCACAAAACAATACTTGCATGATGCATTCTGACCTACTTTATTCTTTGCCTTTGCTGCATGATGCATTCTGACCTACTTTATTCTTTGCCTTTGCTGCATGATGCATTCTGACCTACTTTATTCTTTGCCTTTGCTGCATGATGCATTCTGACCTACTTTATTCTTTGTCTTTGCTGCATGATGCATTCTGACCTACTTTATTCTTTGCCTTTGCTGCATGATGCATTCTGACCGACTTTATTCTACTTCATTGCTTTGTAATGCCAGTGGCCATCCACTAACTGGATTTCACAATTTCACTAACGGGCTGAAACGCACAGTCCAAAATCAGCAAGTTTTCGTGATCTTTGCAAGCAACTCCATATATTAAAATACATGTAACTTGATCTCAGGAACAATTTTTACTCTTGAGGATTCAGAAGTAAACCTGACATTACATATTCACAAAAAGGCCAAATAGATGTGTGAACAGACAGGGAGCTCAAGGAGAAGCAACTGAAGCAAGGAATGCTCAAGAAAACACCACATACTTAAGGCAACGTAACACTTTGTACAATGTCAAATGACCAGGGTATGTGTGGTATTAAAACACTGCAGAAATGGAGTTTTCCCTCATATCTGATGGCTAACAGGATAGGACATTAGCCCAAAGTATGTTTCTAAGATGAGGGCTTCCTGTGGGCCACACCCATTTCCAGTTGCTTTCAGTACATGAGCATCCAGAAAGTAACACAGATGTGCCCATAGATACCACAGGAAGCCACCACCACACATGCGCCTTAAGAACACTCATGCTACAACTGTCATGTCATGGGATACTCACAGCAGAGTTCCTCATCTGACACCTCAGGTTGTACAGGGAAACACACTAGGAGCTGTCAATCCTCTCACCAGTGGCTTTGCTTGTGGCAGAGATGGGCACTGAGCGTGGCTTTTCTTTTTTTGTATGTGACTCTTCTGGTGCTTGACCACAGCCAAGCTGAACTAGAGGGGGTCCTAGCAGTCCTGGCTTACATAGCATATCTCAGTGCTGTGGCTCTTGTGATGCTCTATAAGGTTCGAGATCCATGCAAAGGCCTCGCCACATTCACTACATGTATAGGGGTTCCCTTGGGATGCATGAAACTCATCAACTGCAGGGCATCGCACAGCAGAAGTTCCTGGGTCCTGCCCAGAATCACGGCCACCCACATGGAGCCCCTTCCCTGCATCAAATGGCAGCTTGTAGCTGCTGGTGCTGGACGGACACTCAGGGTCCTCTTCGTCCTCGTCATCTGGATGAGGCCTCTTTGTCCCAGTGCCTTTATGTGGTGTAGCCTTGTCCTGGGCTGACTGCTGGATGACTGATTGCCTCTGGGGACTGGCAGGACTTGAATCCTCATCCTCAGCATCCAGAGCCTTCTGAGGTTGCTGTTCCTCCTGGGCAGTGTCTATCGAAGGACTAACAGGAACATCCCCTGAAAGCCTCTCCATCAGTGTCTCCCCCATGGAGACTTCCTCACACATATTTCCTTTGCTTTCCTGCTGCCCCGTACTGTCTGAAATAAAGTCAAAATGTGAGCAGTCCTACTTCCCAGGCTCTGAGACAGAAACAGACTTGAGCAGAAATCAAGAAAACAAAGTGTGATGCCCAAAGGGCATCAGATAAGAACAACAGCAGGCACAGCCTAACCCCTTTACAACTCAGAATCATACAACAGCTGAGTGCAGTATCGCACGCCTCACAGGACCCCTCCCAGTCTGCATGCCGTTCTTTAACAGTCTGAATGTCTGCAGAGCTCACTGCTGACCATCACACCCAGTGTGTTTGGAGGTTAAGGTGGTCATGTAACTCTAGTCTATTCTGGTCAGAAGTTTGAAAGGTGAGGAGGAGCCTGCTTCCTGCTGTGGTGGATTCAGATCTGAAGCAGTCTTTCTGGCTAAGGTGACTTGGCAACGGAAGTTGCAAAGGACTATGAGAGGGTCCAGGGGGCATGTCTGCCACTAGTAAGGACCAAAGGAGTCTTGGTAAGCCATCCAGTTATATCCATGGCCTTCAATGAACCAAAGTCTCTGGCTTGGCCCTGAAGTGTTCCGTGGCCAATGGAACAGTAGTATGCACATGAAACATACAGAGGTGTGGTACGTGCTTACCCTCTGGGATTCTCCCAGTGAAACCCAGCAGTATCTATGAGAAAACCAAAGCCAGGCCTTTGGAGAGGTAATGGGCGGGGGAACAGGTCCACAGTGTCAACTCAGCTCCACTGAGAGCCTTTGTCATCCAGGCAGTGTATGGGAAACCATTCCTAGATTCGAGCCTCTAAATGATGGTGGCTTTATGTGTGCTTTCAGAACCACCAAAAAAAAGTAGAGGGGCCACAAAGTTAAGCTCAGTCAGCTGACAGATCACAAATGTGTAGTCTTTTGGGTAACATGTTTTAGAGGAGCTCACTATGCAGCAAGAAATAATGCAATGGCATTCTGTCCCCACACAATGGACAGGAAAATGAAGACAGTCAAAGCTAGTGTATCTGCTGAGGCTAATGGAAATGTGAGGAGCCCCATCAGCTGTAAAAGAGACTTGTACCCTTTATACCCCCACCAGGCTCACATCTATCACCACCTAACTCAACCTCACCTGGGAGGCTGCCTCCTGGTAGTTCTTCTGCCACACAACATTCCTCTGGTTCTGTCTCCAGCGTGGAGGATGGACCAGCCTGGAAAAACTGACACCCTGAGGTTTAGAGAAAAGAAAGTAAAGGAATCATGAGAAAGCTAAGAGGCTTCATGTCCTATTGGGTCTCTGGGACCCAGACTGCAACTACCTTTTTCTCTGCATTAGGACAATTCCTGTCCATTCCCCTGTCCCGTCCTGTCCCCCTCCACCACCATCAAAGCTGCCCTCTAGTCAGAGGCCCTGAAAAGCTGAGGTTTCTAACAAAGGCAGCAGAGGCAAAGAGGAGGATCTTATGGGAGGCTGGAGGCTGCCTGTGAGCAGGTAGGAAATGGAGAATGTCCAGAGGGGAGCACAGCTGAAGACATAGCATAAAATGGACTTGGTAGCAGAGTACATGCCATTTGTGAGATCTTGGGCCAATCCCCAGTACAAAAAAACTAAAATACAGAATTAGAACTATAATAAAGACCTCCAGAGTCTAGATACGAGCTTCCCTGCAAAGAGCTTCAGTGAAAGATCATTCCCCAGGCCCTGCTCTGCATCAACAAAGTGGGAGTGCTTAGAGGATTGGAGTCAGGAGGCCTTTCCGAATCCAGACACTTCAGTTCTCACAGGCCAAGGCTGCAAACAAAGCCCTAGAGCCCAGAGAGAACTTAAAAGTGTAGACCAGGACAAGTAGAGAACTTGGCAAACAAATCCTAGTTCAAAGACACTTAAAACATGTTCAGCTCCAAACACTTAAATCACCCTTGGTGATTCAACTACAGTTCCTGGGACGGTCAGAATCTTCCATGCCAACACTTCTAGAAGAGGATGCAGGACAGAACGTGAGCCAGTGGGAGGTAGGTCTCACCCAACAGGAGCAGCTTGCTGTAACTGGTCAGGTTATCTTCTGTGGGGTCCAGGTTGTCCCATTCTGACTGTAGAGACTCCTGTGGAAATGGTAACAGTTTCTAAAACAGCAGCTCTGACCCACCCCACGTTATACTGAAGCAATGCCCTTCCTTAGGTTCTATCCTTGAGCTTCCACAAGGACAGCTTTCTTAGCAGTAGCATTATAGATGTTTGGGTCCATAATCCTTTGCTATGACAGAGCATTAATATTGAGAGAAGGAGCAACAGTCAGAAGGGAAAGACCACGTGTGTGGCTGGACAAGATCAGCCTCCCAGGGCAGCAGTGGCTCCTTTCCTCACCTTTGGCTCAGCTGTGACAGAGTTGGCCTCTTCATTCTTTTCTCCCTCTAAATGTTTTTCATCCGGATGTACAGATTCCAGAGTAGGCCAGGCTGGAAGAAGGGGAGCTAAGGAGACAAGTTCTCAGTGGCTGAGTCTCCAAAATAAGCATATCCCACTGCCTCCCACACAGGCCCCGGGACAAATGTAAAAGGCTTCCTCCTGTACATATCACAGGCCCCAAAGCTCAGTGAACACTACATTTGTCTGCAACTGACAGAGCAACATGGACACAAAAATAAAGAAACATGAAGACAGTTGGATGGCGGTGCACGCCTTTAATTCTAGCACTCGGGAGGCAGAGGCAGGAAGATCTCTAAGTTTGAGGCCACCACTGAAGCAATTCAGGTCATGAAGGAAGAACTTTTTTGTGCCAACTAGATTGGTAGAAAATGTTAGACACCCAGGGCAACTATGCTGGCTTTAAATGTATCACAAAGGTTATGGATAACTGCATGGTTAAAGTGTATATGCCCTCCATTCAGAGGTTGTTAGAAAACCATACCACGCATGCTAGAGTGCCTACAGTAAGGCATGATGTTGCAGCCCATTTCTGAAAAGCAAAATGGAGAGGCTGACTATGTGGAATGCCGAGAGGTGAGGAGCCAAAACTTTGACCACAGCTGCCCTATTTGAGTAACAAATACAAGGGCACAACTAATCAATATAGGAAGTAGAAAAAGACAAGATCTCCTGAGTAAACTGGGAGCATGGGGATCATGGGAGAAGGTAGAAGTAAAGGGGGCAGGAAGAGAGAGAAGTGGAGAAAAATATATAGCTCAATAAAAAGAAAAATGTGAGGGCGCAAGTACACCATGGTCCTATAGACCTCTGTATACATGTGTATATGGTCCTATAGACCTTCTGTATACATGTGTATATGGTCCTATAGACCTTCTGTATACATGTGTATATGGAGAAAGACATGAAAGGACATCCTCCAGGATGGGATAAGGACAAAGAAAACTTTTTTGGCAGTTCTGAGGTTTTATCCCAGAACCTTATGCTGCTAATGGGCACACTCCTATACTGGCATTAAAATATATCTACAATGAAATTATTTCTTGGTTAATAACCATGTAAGGCTGACAAAATTTGCATGACAAGTAGAGCAAAAAATAAAAAATAACACATCTAACATACACAATGACCTACAGAAACAAGTCCCAACTACAGTACACATCCATGCCTTGCTACCTGACCTCTCCCTGGTTTTCATGGCACCTCACAATATCCTCCCTTTCTCAACCACAGACCTCCATCTATCTCCTTAATGAAAGCCAGGTGAGGCTAGAGAAATGCTGCTACTTACACGTATCACGGCGGCGTACAAGGATGTCCCTAGGTCTTAGGTCTCTGCTGGGACCCAACAACCCACGTGGTAGCAGCAGGGGCTCAGGACACCTCTTATAGTCTCCCTCGCTGAATGAAGATGATGAACCACCTGGGGAACACAACATCATTCCTGTGTACAATCAAGGCAATAGTGACTCCAATAGGTTGAGACACATGCTAACAATCACACAGCAAATCCACAATGGGCCAGGTATGGACCCAAGGTATGACCCAAGCCCCTAGGTTCCCAGACACCATCACCACCCATCTCTCAGGCCCCACCCTTAGACATGGAGGAAACCCCCAGCTAGCAATGCATCCAGAATATTTACCTAGTTTTTAAGAGCCTGGTACCTGCCTTTGATTGCCCTCCATTTCGCCTCCTTCCTAACATCTGGAAAGCAAATGTGAGGGCAGGAACCCAAGGCAGCTGTCCTAGTCCATGAGGTAAGCCTGATGGAGATGCCACTGGGCAGAGATGTGGGGGCTTGGATCCCTGGAGACTGAGGAGCTCCCTTACCAGCTCAGGGATGGTTGTTTCTGTGCCCCTTAACACATGGGGTGACTACACTCTCAGGAATGCCACGGCTGGGGTCTGAACTCTATGTTGCAGATTCCAGTCCTTCCAGGACCTCCTGCCCGTCTCCTCTAAGGCATGCTTTCTTCTGGGGTGGCAGCCTCACCTGGCTCCTCCAGGATGTCAGAGAGACCCTCCACCAGGGAGGCAGCCTTCTCGCAGTTCTCAGGATACTGGGCTACCACCCAGGGACGAACCCTGTCTGGCAAGATGCCCAGAAACTGCTCCAGAACCAGCAGCTCCAGGATCTGCTCTTTGGAGCAGGCCTCGGGCCGCAGCCACTGGCGGCATAGCTCATGAAGCTGGGCCAGAGTCTGGTGAGGTCCAGCTGCCTCCTGGTAGACAAACTCCCGAAAGCGTAGGCGGGAAAACTCCAGGTCAGCAGCAGATCTTTCAGTGCTGGTTTCTGTTTCCTTCTGCTGGGCAGGCTTTTCCTGTTGGCTGGATTCCTCCTGTTGGTTAGGTTGATCCTTTTGGCTAGGCTCTTCCTGTTGGCTGGGTTCTTCTGGCTGGTTATGTTCTTTCTGTTGCCTGGGTTCTTCCGGCTGGTTAGGTTCTTCCTGTTGGCTGGGTTCTTCCGGCTGGCTGGGTTCTTCCGGCTGGTTAGGTTCTTCCTGTTGGCTGGGTTCTTCCTGTTGGCTGGGTTCTTCCGGCTGGTTAGGTTCTTTCTGTTGGCTGGGTTCTTCCTGCTGGCTGGGTTCTTCCTGTTGGCTGGGTTCTTTCTGTTGGCTGGGTTCTTTCTGTTGCCTGGGTTCTTCCTGCTGGCTGGGTTCTTCCTGTTGGCTGAGTTCTTTCTGTTGGCTGGGTTCTTTCTGTTGCCTGGGTTCTTCCTGCTGGCTGGGTTCTTCTGGCTGGTTAGGTTCTTCCTGCTGGCTGGGTTCTTCCTGCTGGCTGGGTTCTTCCTGCTGGCTGGGTCCTTCCTGCTGGATGGGTTCTTCCTCTTGGCTGGGTTCTTTCTGTTGGCTGGGTTCTTCCTCTTGGCTGGGTTCTTCCTCTTGGCTGGGTTCTTCCTGTTGCCTGGGTTCTTCCTGCTGGCTGGGTTCTTCTTGTTGGTTGGGTTGATCCTTCTGGCTAGGCTCTTTCTGTTGGCTGGGTTCCTCCTGTTTGCTGAACCCTACCTGCTGGATGGGCTTCTCTAGCTGAATGAATTCTTCCTTTTGGATAGACTTATCCTGCTGAGTGGACTCCTCCTGGTGGATGAGTTCCTGTTGGATGGAAGCATCTTGAATGGGTTCTTCGTACTGAATGAAGGCTTCCTGTTGGATAGGTTCCTCCTGCTGGATAAGTTCTTCCTGTGGGGTGGACTTATCCTGCTCAACTGGCTCTTGTTGGATGGTTTTGTCCTGCTGCATGGGCTCCTCCTGCTGCATGGGCTCCTCCTGCTGCATGGGTTCTTCCCACTGGTGAGGCTCATCCTGCTGCATAGGTTCTTCTTGTTGCATAGGTACATCCTTCTGGCCAGGTTCTTCCCACTGGCTAGGTTCTTCCTCCTGACTAGGATCATCCCGCTGGCTGGGTTCTTGTTGTTCACTGAGTTCTTCCCTCTGGTTGAGAGGATTATCCTGCTGACTAGATTCTTCTCCCTGGTTGGGCTCATCTCTCTGACTAGGTTCCAGCACCTGGATGGGTTCTTCTTCCTGGATGGGTTCATCCTGCCTCCTGGGTTCCTCCTGCTGGCTAGGTTCTTGTTGCTTAATGACTACTTCCCCCTGCTTGGGTTCCTCCTGCTGACTGGGCACTTCCTGTTGGGATCTAACTTCTGGCCGCACAGTAGGTGGTTCTGGGTGGGGTGGGGAGCTTCTTGGGGAGGCCAGTGCCCTCTCCAAAGGCAACATCTCTTCCCAGGCCTCCACAAAAATGCAACTGTGTCTAGCCAAGAACTCAGCAGAGATGGTTAGGATAACAAGGTACCCAAGAAAGGTCAGCAATACCAGGACCTGGGGAAAAGCAGAGGACATCAATAAAACAGATGTCCACATAGTGAGACCTCAGCCATGACACACTCAGGCAAAGGAGAATGAGGGACGGTGTCTTAGTACAACCATGTACCCTCAATACCTAAGTCTCATGCAGTTATTCTAAGCAGTCTGCTCACTACTGTAAGTAGAATTCCAGCTTTTTACTTATATAGATAAAAATAAAGAATCAGGAAGACCAACTTTGTATAAGATGGTAATAACAGGATATTTTTTAAGATTTATTTATTTATTATGTATACAGTATTCTATCTGCATGTATGCCTGCAGGCCAGAAGAGGGCACCAGATCTCATTACAGATGGTTGTGAGCCACCATGTGGTTGCTGGGAATTGAACTCAGGACCTCTGGAAGTGCTCTTAACCCCTAAGCCATCTCTCCAGCCCAAGATGAATATGAAATTTTTCAGGAAAATTTCATTTATAAACCTAGATGAATATGCCATACAATATCAGTAAATTTATTCTTACTATGTATACTGTGTATATGTAGGCCACATCACAACAGACCGGATTTATCCCAAAATACTATGTCAGTTTAACATCTAAGTATGTATTATTGGGACTTTAGATCTCCAAAACAAGAAGGATCTAGGTGCAGCATTGTTGTTCCCACTGAAACAACCAAAACTCAGGGCTGGGGAGATGGCTCAGTAGTTAAGAGCATTTGTGCTCTCACAGAGTACCCAGACTGGATTCCCAGCACCTACATGGTAGATCACAACCATCTGTAATCATAGGTCCAGGGCATCTGATGCCCTCTTATGACCTCTGAGGGCACCAGGCATGCATGTGCCACATACAAGAAGGCAAAACATTGCCATTCATAAACCTAAAAAAAGAGTAAAACCCAAACCCAGTACTAGCAATATCCTTGGCAAAACCACACAATGAAAAGCATTTTCTCTTCTAAAAACAATTTTGAGGAATTCAAAATAAAATCTGTTCATGACCCTAGCTAACACCATCAACAACATGACCACTATCTCCCTACCTAATCCAGTTTACCGTAGAAGTACCATTTTCACTTCTTACAGGACTGAACTCTGAAGTGGTTCCTCAAGGTCCAAACTCCCTGCATGTCCTCTCATACACATCTTGAGCATACTATTTCCTACTGCTTTATATCTGCATACTGCTTGTTTCCCACATTAAAATCTGAGCCCTAGGAGAATAGGGTTCTTTATAGGCAGGTTATTATGGGCCCAGCAGTTTTGGCTTCTGTTTTTGCTCACTAACTTTTTATAAAATAAATTTCTTTGTTGAAGGGCATGTTATATATGCCTAATGGCCAATATGTGCTGTGGGACAATGGTCTTGTACCCTGTCATTTGTATGGTTTTTAATAAAACACTGATTGGCCAGTAGTCAGGCAGAAAGTATAGGAGGGGTGATGAGAACAGGAGAATTCTGGGAAGAGGAAATAGTCAGATTGCATTTGTCATCCAGACACAGAGGAAGCAAGATGAGAATGCCTCACTGACAAAAGATACCAAGCCACATGGCTAACACAGACAAGAATAATTGGCTAATATAAGTTTTGAGAGTTAATAAGAAGCCTGAGCAAATAGGCCAACCAGTTTATGATTAATGTAGACCTCTGAGTGTTTTGTTGGGACAGAATAGCTGTGGGCCAGGTGTGACAGAAACCTGTCAACAAAATGGTGCCAACATGGACAACTGCATCCACATAAAACCTGAGAGAGCTTGGGGAAGTAATCCTAGACACAAAAGTTAAACATGGCTAAAACAGCATTTTCTTGGGTGGGCTGTGCTTGCTAGAAGCAAGCAGAGACATGATTCCTTTAAGAGAGGTCTTTATGATTCAGCAGCAGCCTACCCGGTTTCGAGAAGGCAGCTTCCTGGGCCATGCTGCCAGTGTGAACTCTAGCTCTTTCAGGAGGCCAAGCATTTAATTGGGGTTTCTGAACAGCATGTTACAAACTGCTTAATGGCAGCACAAACCCGCTGTGTGCCTAAAATCTGGGGCTGTGAGCATGGCTTGTACTCAACAGACGTCCTCCCCGCCATATTGGACTGGGTGGAGGCAAAGGCAAAGCAGCCTTAGTCTTAGTAAGAATGCTTAGCATTTTAAGAAGTGCTTCTGACAGATTCAATGCAATTCCCATCAAAATCCCAGCAAAATTCTTCACAGACCTCGAAAGAACAGTACTCAACTTCATATAGAAAAGCAAAAAATTCAGGATAGCCAAAACAATCCTGTACAATAAAAGAACTTCTGGAGGCATCAAAATCCCTGACTTCAAACTCTGCTACAGAGATACAGTACTGAAAACAGCCTGGTATTGGCATAAGAACAGACAGGAGAACCAATGGAACTGAATAGAAGACCCAGATATCAATCCACACATCTTCGAACACCTGATCTTTGATAAATAAGCAAAAAATATCAAATGGAAAAAAGAAAGCATATTTAACAAATGGTGCTGGCATAACTGGATATCAACATGTAGAAAAATGAAAACAGACGCATATCTATCACCATGCACAAAACTTAAGTCCAAATTTTGGATCAAAGACCTCAACCTAAAGCCAACCACACTGAACCTTATAGAAGAGAAAATGGGAAGTACACTTGAACGCCTTGGCACAGGGAAACACTTCCTAAATAGAACCCCAGCAGCACAGACACTAAGAGAAACAATTAATAAATGGGACCTCCTGAAACTGAAAAGCTTCTGTAAAGCAAAGGACATGGTCAACAAGACCTACAAAATGGGAAAAGAGCTTCACCAACCCCACATCAGAGAGAGGTCTGATCTCCAAAATATTCAAAGAACTCAAGAAATTGGACACCAAAAGATCACATAATCCAATTTAAAAAAAAAATGGAGTACAGACTTAAACAGAGAACTCTCAACAGAGGAATCTAAAATGGCTGAAAGACACTTAAGGAAATGTTCAACATCCTTAGTCATCAGAGAAATGCAAATCAAAACTCTGAGATTCCATCTTACACCTGTAAGAATGAACAAGATCAAATACACTGATGACAACTTATGCTGAAGAGGTTGTGGAGAAAGGGGAACACTTCTGCATTGCTGGTGGGAATGCAAGCTGGTACAACCCCTTTGAATGTCAGTGTGGGCAATTTCTCAGAAAATTAGGAAACCACCTTCCTCAAGCAAGATCCAGTAATACTACTATTGGGTATATATCCAAAGGATGCTCAGTGTTCATAGCAGCTTTGTTTGTCATATAACCAGAACCTGAAAACAACCTAAATGCCCCTCGAATGAAGAATGAATAAGAAAAATGTGGTACATTTACACAGTGGAATACTACAAAGCAGAAAAAATGACAGCTTGAATTTTTTGAAAAATGAATGGAGCTAGAAAACATCATTTTGAGTGAGGTAACCCAGACACAGAAAGACAATTATCACATGTACTCACTCATAGGTGGCTTTTAAACATAAAGCAAAGAAAGCCAGCCTATAAACCACAATCCCAGAGAATCTAGACAACAGTGAGGACACTAAGAGAGACTTACATAGATCTAATCTACATGGGAAATAGAAAGTAGAAAAAGACAAGATCTCCTGAGTAAATTGAGAGCTTGGGGACCTTGGGGGAGGATTAAGGGGGGAGGGGAGAGGCAGGAACGGGAGCAGAGAAAAATGTAGAGCTCAATAAATATCAATAAAATAACAAAAAAAAAAGTGTGTCTGGTCAGAAAATAATTACAGATATGCAATAAAGACAAATCCAGATGGAAAAGACCTCTAAATGGGTCACAGTGTTGGATAAATATAGGCTTGGGAGAAAGAAGAAAAGAATAGAGAGTTATGAAAGAAGTAAATTTTTTTAAAAAAAGATAAAACAAGGTCTTTAACCAGACAGAATAAACTTGTAGAAAAGTAATAGAGTAAGAAAAATAAGCCATGTAAAGATGGAAAATACACAGAGTCTGGATTATGTATACTATTGTGTTTTCTTTGAATTTTTTGACTGTGAATGAACTAAGTACAAAGAGACATTTCATTGTACAAACTGTTAAACTAAACCAGTATATATTCTCTAAAGATATCTTGACTTCTGTTTTTGCCCACTATACCTTTTATAAAATGAATTTCTTTATTGAAGGGCATGTTATATATGCCTAATGGCCAATATGGAATATCATACCCATCTATCCAGGATCAAGTTTGAGACCTATTTGAAGAATAAGTGGAGAAAAAGAATACCTCAGCTACAGGGACATCCTCACCCCTACCATCTACAATGGCAGCACCCATTCATTTTTGCCCCAGCATCTATCTACACTGAGAATACTCAGACCACAACTCCCACCCAATACAACTTAGCATTTTCTTATGACTTCTTTATCTCAGAGGGTGAGTAAACTGCCTGCTTTCTTTATAGGAGTCAGGTACGAGCTCTGCCTGGCTCCATCTTGCCATCATTCATCCCCATCTGCATTTTCTTGTCATTTCATCCTGCCTTTTTAAAACCTGTGTTTTAACCACTTACTGTCTAATGATTCTTATCAAATTCAACTACTTTAAAAAAAAATTCCAGTTTCCAAAACCTGCTTATCTTTGGGTTTCCTTCCCTACCTCAAACTTAAAAACATTCTCTCACTCATTCTCTTACAACAAGGGTCTCAAATGTAAGGCCTTGGATAACAGTCTAAGCTCTTGAGGTTTTCTCGATGGTGACTACTTACCTCTGTCCTGTATAGCAAGGCAGCCAGAGCCCTACACATACCCTGACATCTTTCTACACAGCTTCCTTTCAGCTAGCCTCCAAGGTGATCTGCCATCTTCCACTCTAGACTCTTCTTTACCCATCTTCTCCTTTGATTCTCCTGGAGCATCTTTTGATATGGGGTGTAATGTCAGCTCCAGTAAGACAACATATCCACATTTTGTTTCACCAGGCTCTGAACACAGAACTCTATGTGGCAAATGAAGAGTTATGTGGTCATATAAATTTGCTTTCTTTACACCACATCAGGAACATTTATCCTACACAGAAAGTGTCCACAGAGTTACTGTGAACTTACTAAGATGTGCACACACAAAGGTTCACCCTACCAGGCCCTGCTGGAAACTCATCTTCAGATTGTCAGAAGCTTCTAAGCTTCTAAGGGTAGAGACAAAGAGCAAACCCAAACAGTAGACAAGAAAACCATTCACACACTAGGTGAGAACTGGGCTCAGGACTCTACCTGAAAATTAAAATAGCTGATCTATCCTTCTTGTTCCAGATTCCTCATGAAGTCCTCCCTGCCTGGAGCCTCTGATTGGTCCTACCCACATCTGCTTCACCACTGTGGTCACCACGTAACCATTACCTCTGCTTCTTTTAGGGTGGCCCAGCAGCCCTCAGTCAACTGCGTGAGACCTGTCTCCTCCTCCACCTGTCCTGCTGCCACCACGGAAGAAGTATGGGGACCTGCAACAGAAAGGAACAAGTAGAAGCACAGTAAGCCTATATAGCCTAATCAGTGGTGGACCTTGTTTACCTGGGAATAAGCAAGAATCATCTGTCTCCATTTCCTTTGCTTGAAAAGAAGACTCTTATGACAACAAGAAGCAACAGCCTAGGGCTGGAGAGATGGCTCAGAGGTTAAGAGCATTGCCTCTCTTCCTAGAGGTCCTGAGTTCGATTCCCAGCAACCACATGGTGGCTCACAACCATCTGTAATGGAGTCTGGTGCCCTCTTCTGGTCTGCAGGCATACACACAGACAGAATATTGTATACATAATAAATAAATAAATATAAAAAAAAGAAGCAACAGCCTAACATGGACAGCCCCCTTCATAATGTAGCCCTACTAGTCAGAACCAGGAGGATGAGGCCATCTTGGAAAATCTCAAGAGACTTAATCCTAAGCATGCCTTGCCTGACCCTAGACCTGGTTACACTGCTACAAGAACTTATTAGGCAGAAGACTCAGTGGGACCAAATAGCCTGAATGAGGTTACATTCCTGGTACAAATAAGACAGAGATTGTGGCATACCATGATGCAAAATGACCTGGCTGCCTTGGGGTCCTGGAGTCCAGCCCACAGGCTTCAGGAGACAGAAGAATGGGTCAAGCAGGTATCAAGGGTTGTATTCTGGGCATGAAATGTTGAAGCTGAGAAAAGAAATCTAGTGGATGGGTGGATGGCTGAGCTAGGGGAATCCCAAGGCTGGTTTTAAACACCTAAGGAATTCACATTGCAGGCTTTTGCCTTAGCTGAAAATAAATCCTTCTCAGACCCTGTCAACAAAATATGATCTTTTCTAACCACTAGGATCTGATGATAATCATGAACACTAATCTTATTGGGGACAGCAGGAACTAGTCACAAGGTCTCCCCTGTAGTCATACGCATACTAATATAAATACAAAAGGTGCAAACGTACCTTTAAACGAATGCCAAGGTACACACAACGGATCATTATTAAAATAGTTGCTTTCTGTGGCCCCTGCCAAAAATATATTCTATTTATATATTATAAATATAAAATATATTTATATTTTCATATAAGATCACAGAGTCAAACAAATGTCCTAAACAAACCAGTCTGCTTTAAAAAAAAAAAAAAACTCACAGACCTAAACATCAGGAGAAACAAGGGCTCCAGAACAGGAAAGAGAACTTCCATAGGACATTACTAGAATGTCGAAGGATGATCTGGTAACATCCATTGTGGCCTCCAAAAAGCTGGCTGAGATACAAACCAACATAAGGGAGACAGGTCTGAGGGTGGAGGACTGGACATGGAAGCAGTGGTGGAGTAAGAAGGAAGAGACAAGGAAACGGGGACAAAACACTAACAAGTAAACTCTTGACACAGGGTAGGAAGGACTTCTGTGACCTTGGAATTGTTCTGTGTATGAGCCAACCCTCAAGCACCCTGTCCTGCCCCTTCTTAGGTAGCACTAGGAAAACTAATGTTTTATATTCCTTCCCAAAGCCTCCAGGTCAGGACAGCACCTAAGAGACAGCCCTCTGCCATGAATGGGGTCCCTGGACAGAGGCCCGAAAATGTCTTCTGCCCCCATAACAGAGAAGATGCCCGCACTCTAAGCCCCTGGTCATCCTCAATCTAGTGGACTCTCTCACAGAACCCTCCCCCACTTTCCCATGCTCCTCGCGCCCGATGCACAAAAATAGGGGTTCCCAACCCCTCCCCTGATCTTTATACATACTCATCTTCCCCCTTGTGGGCTTCCCAGCCCCGCCAGAACCTACCTCCACCCACTCTCTCCTAATGCCCTCTTCTGCTGCTGCAGTCCCCTAATCTATATCTAAGAACAGTGGCGCTGCGCCCTCTGTCGGCCGCACACGTAAAAAACACACCCCAAGATCCTAGCCCATCCCACGTGTCCCCCAGATAGCTCATCCCTACACACCACAAGCATACCGCATTTCCGAGCCACAATCCCACAAGTGGTACTCCCAATGCCACATCAGAACCACACCCCCGATCCTGCCCCATCCCACGCCACACAAGATGCCGGCCCCACTCGCTGTGTTCAGTGCGCTGTGGCGCCTACTGCGCTCCTGTGCCACACCCCCGCCCAAAAGCCTTAAGGCCTTCACAGCTCCACACGCGCGAACCAGCAGTCCTACCCTCCTGGCCACAAATTCAAGCACAACAGCCCGAGGTCACACCCCCACGCAAGGGCCTTGGCGCTTCAAACCCCTCCAGGGCACAACACCTTTGGGCCACAAGGTCTCTGCTCCTGGCCCAGCCCACGCAAGGCAGAACCATCTCTGCGCCCGACCTTCCACATCAGCTGAATGCCTACAGCCCCACGAAGGAGAGCGTCGGGCGGACCAACCCACCTGCTGCGCAGCGTTGCCCCGCGGGCTCCCACAGTCTCGAACACCGAGAGGTGATGGCGACCCACTGCAGTACGCGTGCGCGGCCTGCAGCGCCGGAAACCGAGACCCCCAGCGTGCTGCGGGGCCGTTCGCCAAACCTGGGCGGGGAGAAGCTGCTCTGACAGCCTTGCCAGTCAATCCGAGGGAAGGCTGGCTCAGCTTCGCTGCCACGTGCGCCTGCGTCACTTCTGCTGCCATTGCCATGACAACGGAGTAAACAAACCGAACCCCCCCCCAAAAAAAAAAGAGACAGAGAGCCTTGGACCACCAGAACCTGAGAGGCGGAGACAAAGACCGGAAAATACCGGTTTAAGAAACAAACACGCAGACACTACAAGACCCAAAGACAGTGGAGACGAGTCTAGAATTCTGATCCAGAGATGAGACACAGAGAAACTGAGATAAGGAGACCAAAGACAAAAATGGGGGCCCAAGCACAAATTGGAGACTCGAGATACTGAACAGTCAAGAGACAAGTGGTCAGATCCAGTATGGGCAGACAGCTAAAAACCCACTGTAAGAGGCAGGGATTCACGCACGGAGAGACTGGCGCGAAGGTACTGTTTGGCTGAAAAGTTCCAGAAAGCAAACTGAATTTTTGTCAAATCCTTGCTAATCGCTACATTGAGCGACAAAAGAAGTTGGCCCTAGACGCCTGAAGAGAGCAGAAGAAAGCTGCTTTCCATGGCAGAGCTTCTGAAAGCCATTTTAGCTGTCTGGAGTGATTTTTAAATGTGTAACCGAACAGCTTATTACTGAATAAGTTTCATCCCTTGTTTACATACACAAAAACACTTTTTGTTTCATTCTGAGAATTTTAACTCATACAACAATGAAAACAATTTCACTCCTCCGTTTTAACAACCACACCTTCCACCACTTACAACCACTGAGGTGTGGTCCCTCAGTGCAGATTTGTCCTACGGATTCATATAATTGAACCCTATAGTGCGTGGCCTTTCACTGTACATAATTCCTTTGAGATCCATTAATATGTGGAAATACTTTGTTCCTCGTTATTGTTTGGAATTCAATAATCTACAAGATTAAACATGCACCAGTGGGACTTTAAGCTTGCTTCCAAACTTTTGATATTTAAAAAATGCCATGAAAACTTATGTTCAGGTTTTGTGTGAACATTCTCACTTTTGAAGGAAGATAGATGCAGTTGCTGTGTCATGAAGCATGTCTTCATGTTAAAAACTAAACAAACCAATGGAAAACCGCCGTACCTTTCTCTCCGGGCTGAGCCATTTTACGCTGCCAGCACTGCTGTCTGTATGAACCCGTTTTTCCGCAGTCTCGCCAGTATTTGTTGGTTGCCAGTCCTTTAGCTGTCATGGGTCTGCTGTTAAGATTGAAGTTTAGTTTCTTTCCATTTCCCTAATGGCCAATAATGCTCTGCATATTTTCAGGTTTATTTGCCATCCATGTATCCTCTTAAGTATCTGTTCATTTGTCTCACCAATTTTCTAGTTTTTAAATAAATGTTGAATTTCAAGAGATTTTTTATCTTTTTGCCTATAAACTGTCAGGTACACTGTGTAAATCCTTTCTCCCATTATATTGCTTTTTATGTCCTTACTGAGCCTTTACAAATTTTACATTAGATGTGTAATTCATGAATATATCCTTTTATGGACTTTTATTGTCCATAAATAAATATATTTTTTATCGATTTTTATTGTGCTCTACATTTTCTCTGCTCCCCTCCATGTCTCTCCCCTCCCCTTCAACCCTGTCCCAAGGTCCCCATGTTCCCAATTTACTCAGGAGATCTTGGCTTTTTCTACTCCCCGTGTAGATTAGATCTATGTGTGTCCCTTTTAGGATCCTCATTGTTGTCTAGGTTCTTTGGGATTGTGATTTGTAGGCAGGTTTTATTTGCTTTATGTTCAAAAACCACCTATGAGTGAGTACATATGATAATTGACTTTCTGAGTCTGGGTTACCTCAGTCAATATGATGTTTTCTAGATCCATCTATTTGCCTGCAAAATTCAAGATGTCATTATTTTTTCTGCTGTGTAGTACTCCATTGTGTAAATGTACCACATTTTCCTTATCCATTCTTCATTCAAGGGGCACTTAGATTGTTTCCAGGTTCTGGCTATGACAAACAATGCTGCTATGAACATAGTTGAGCACATGTCCTTGTAGCACGATTAAGCATCCTTTGGATATATACCAAAAAAGTGGTATGTCTGGGTCTTGAGGAAGGTTGTTTCCTAATTTTCTGAGAAATCGCCACACTGATATCCAAAGGGGTTGTACCAGCTTGCACTCCCACCAGCAATGGAGGAGTGTTCCCTTTTCCCCACAACCTCTCCAGCATAAGTTGTCATCAGTATTCTTGATCTTCGCCATTCATACAGGTGTAAGATGGAATCTCAGAGTTACTTTGATTTGCATTTCTCTGATGATTAAGAATGTTGAACATTTCCTTAAGTGTCTTTCAGCCATTTTATATTCCTCTGTAGAGAGTCCTCTGTTTAGTTCTTTACAACATTTTTTATTGAATAATTTGTTCTTTTGACGGCCAATTTCTTGAGTTCTTTGAATATTTTGGAAATCAGACCTCTCTCTGATGTGGGGTTGGTGAAGTTCTTTTCCCATTTTGTAGGCTGTCATTTGGTCTTGTTGACCATGTCCTTTGCTTTACAGAAGCTTTTCAGTTTCAGGAGGTCCCGTTTATTAATTGTTTCTCTTAGTGTCTGTGCTGCTGGGGTTCTATTTAGGAAGTGTTTCCCTGTACCAATGCATTCAAGTGCACTGCCCACTTTCTCTTCTATGAGGTTCAGTGTGGTTGGCTTTAGGTTGAGGTCTTTGATCCATTTGGACTTGAGTTTTGTGCATGGTGATAGATATGGATATATTTTCATTCTTCTACATGTTGATATCCAGTTATGCCAGCACCATTTGTTAAATATGCTTTCTTTTTTCCATTTGATATTTTTATTTATTTATTAAACATTGCTGTCTCTTCCCCACCACTGCCTCCCATTTCCCTCCCCCTCCCCAAATCAAGTCCCCCTCCCTCGTCAGCCCAAAGAACAATCAGGGTTCCCAGCCCTGTGGGAAGTTCAAGGACCACCCACCTCCATCCAGGTCTAGTAAGGTGAGCATCCAAACTGCCTAGGCTCCCACAAAGCCAATACATGCAGTAGGATCAATAACCCATTGCCATTGTTCTTGAGGTCTCAGTAGTCCTCATTGTCCGCTATGTTCAGCAAGACCGGTTTTATCCCAGGCTTTTTCAGACCCAGGCCAGCTGGCCTTGGTGAGTTCCCAATAGAACATCCCCATTGTCTCAGTGTGTGGGTGCACCCCTCACGGTCCTGAGTTCCTTGCTCGTGCTCTCTCTCCTTCTCCTGATTTGGACCTTGAGATTTCAGTTCGGTGCTCCAATGTGGGTCTCTGTCTTTGTCTCCTTTCATCGCCTGATGAAGGTTAATATTCAGGAGGATGCCTATATGTTTTTCTTTGGGTTCTCCTTCTTATTTAGCTTCTCTAAGATCACGAATTATAGGCTCAATGTCCTTTATTTAGGGCTAGAAACCAAATATGAGTGAGTACATCCCATGTTCCTCTTTTTGGGTCTGGCTTACCTCACTCAGGATAGTGTTTTCTATTTCCATCCATTTGTATGCAAACTTCAAGAAGTCCTTGTTTTATACTGCTGAGTAGTACTCTAATATGTATATATTCCATTTGATATTTTTTTGCTTCTTTGTCAAAATGAGGTGTTTGAAGTGTGTGGATTAATATCCAGGTCTTCTATTCAGTTCCATTGGTCCTCCTGTCTGTTCTTATGCCAATACCAGGTTGTTTTCAATACTGTAGCCTGTAGTAGAGTTTGAAGTCAGGGATTGTGGTGCCTCCAGAAGTTCTTTTATGGCACAGGATTGTTTTGGCTATCCTGGGTTTTTTGCTTTTCCATATGAAGTTGAGTACTGTTCTTTCGAGGTCTGTGAAGAATTTTGCTGGGATTTTGATAGGGATTGCATTGAATCTGTAGATTGCTTTTAGTAAGATTGCCATTTTTTACTATGTTAATTCTACTTACCCAAGAGCATGGGAGACCTTTCCACTTTCTGATGTCTTCTTCAATTTCTTTCTTTAAAGATTTAAAGATCTTGTCATACAAGTCTTCCACTTGTTTGGTTAGAGTTACTCCAAGATATTTTATGCTATTTGTGGCTATTGTTCAGGGTGATATTTCTCTGATTTCTTTCTCAGCCCATTTATCATCTGTGTACAGGAGGACTACTGTTTTTTTTTTTACTTAATCTTGTATCCTACTACATTACTGAAGGTATTTATGAGTTGTAGAAGTTCCTTGGTAGAATTTTTGGGGTTGCTTATGTAAACTATCATACCATCAGCTAATAGTGAGAGTTTGACTTCTTCTTTTCCAATTTGTATCCCCTTGATCTCCTTTTGGTGTCTTCTTGCTCTAGCAAGGACCTCAAGAAATATATATATTAGATATGGAGAGAGTGGACAACCTTGTCTTGTTTCTGATTTCACAGGGATGACTGGAAGTCTCTTTCCAATTAGTTTGATGTTGGCTGTTGGCTTGCTGTATACTGCCTTTATTATGTCTAGGTATGTTTCTTATATCCCTCCTCTCTCCAAGACCTTTATCATGAAGGGATGTTGTATTTTGTCAAAAGCTTTTTGGGCATCTAATGAGATGTTCATGTGGATTTTATTTTTCAGTTTGTTTATATGGTGGATTATGTTGACAGGTTTTTGTATGTTGAACCATCCCTGCATCTCTGTGTTGAAGCTGACTTGATCATGAATGACCTTTCTGATGTGTTCTTGGATTTGATTTGCCAGTGTTTTATTTAGTATTTTTGGATCAATGTTCATGGGTGAGATTGTTCTGTAGTTCTCTTTCTTAGTGGTTGGGTATCAGGGTAATTGTGGCCTCTTAAAAAGAAATTGTCAAAGTTCTTTCTGTTTCTATTGTATCGAACAATTTGGGGACTATTGGTATTAGTTCTTCTTTGAAAATATTGTAGAATTCTGAGCTGAAACCATCTGGTCCTGGGCTTTTTTGGTTGGGAGACTTTTGATGACTATTTCTTCAGCAGTTATAGGTCTGTTTAATTTGCTTATCTGGTCTTGATTTAATTTTGGTAGGTGATATTATCCAGAAAGTTGTCCATTTTCTTTAAGTTCTCCAATTTTGTGGATACAGGTTTTCGAAATATGACCTGATGATTCTCAGTATTTCCTCCCCATCTGTTGTTATGTCCCCTTTTTCATTTCTGATTTTGTTAATTCGGATATTCTCTCTGTGTGTTTGGTTAGTTTGGATAAAGGTTTGTATATTTATTTTATTGATTTTCTCAAAGAACCAAGTTTTTGTCTTATTGATTCTTTGTATTGTTTTCTTTGTTTCTATTTTGTTGATTTCAGTTCTCAATTTGATTATTTCCTGGCATCTAGTTATTTTTGGTGAGTTTGCTTCTATTTTCAAATGTTCTGTTAATTCACTAGTGTGGGATTTTTCCAGCTTCTTTATGTAGGCATTTAGTGCTATGGACTTCTCTTAACACTGCTTTCATTGTGTCCCATAAATTTGGGTATGTTGTGTGGTCATTTTCATTGACTTTCAGGAAGTCTTTAATTTCTCCCTTTATTTCTTCCATGACCCACTGAGGATTCAGGAAGCATTGTTTAATTTCCATGTTTTTGGGCTTTCCGGAATTAGTATTGTTGATGAATTCTAGTTTTAAGCAATGGTGATCTGATGAGATACGTGGGATTATTCCAATTTTTTTGTTGAGGTTTGTTTTGTTACCAAGTATGTGCTTAATTTTTGAGAAGGTCCCATGAGGTGCTGAGAAAAAGGAATATTCTTTTTTTGTTTGGATGGAGTATTTTATAGATGTCTGTGAAGTCCGTTTGAGTCATAGCATCTTTTAGTTCCTTTATTTCTCTGTTCATTTTTTGTCTGACTGACCTGTGCAGGGGTGATAGTGGAGTATTGCAGTCTCCCACTACTAGTATGTGGGGTTTAATGTATGGTTTAAGCTTTAGAAGTGTTTCTTTGACATAGGAGGCTGCCCTTGTATTTGGAGCATAGATTTTCATTATTGAGATTTCCTCTTGATGGATTTTTTTCTGTGACTAATATGAAATGTCCTTCTTTGTCTTTTTTGATTGATTTTAGTTTGAAGTCTATTTTATTAGATATTAGGATAACTATACCAGCTTGTTTCTTAGGTCCATTTGATTGGAAGATTTTTTTCCCCAGTCCCTTACTCTGTCTTTGAGGTTGAGGTATGTTTCTGGTTTTGTCATGGAATATCTTGTTTTATCCTTCTATGGTGATTGAAAGTTTTGCTGGGTATAGTAGTCTGGGCTGGCATTCGTGGTCTCTTAATGTCTGTATAACACTTGACCACGACCTTTTGGCTTTCATTGTCTCCAATGAGAAGTCAGGTATAATTCTGATAGGTCTGCCTTTATATGTTACTTGGCCTTTTCCTTTGTAGCTCTTAATATTCTTTCTTTACTCTGTTTAGTGTTTTGATTATTATGTGGCGAGGGGGCTATTTTTTATTCAGTCTGTTTGGTGTTCTGTATGCTTCTTGTATCTTCATAGGCATATCTATTTTTAGGTTGGGAAAGTTTTCTTCTATGATTTTGTTAAATATATCTTCTGTCCTTTTGAGTTGAACTGCTTCTCCTTCTCATATACCTATTTTTCTTAGATTTGGTCTTTTCATGGTGTCCCATGTTTCCTGGATGTTTGGGGTTAAGGTTTTGTTAGATTTAATGTTTTCTTTGACTGATGAGTCTGTTTCCTCTATTGTATATTCAGCATTTGAGATTCTCTCTTGTATTCTGCTGTTCATGCTTGTGTTTGTGGTTCCTGATCATTTTCTCATAATTTCTGTTTCTATCACTCCCTTTGCTTATTTTTTCTTTATTGTCTATATTTCAGTTTTCAAGTCTTGAATAGTTTCTTTCATATGTTCATTATTTACTCTTGGTTTTCTTTGAGGGATTTGTTGATGTCTTCCAATTTTTTGTTTGTCTTTACCTCCATTTCTTTGAGGGAATTTCTCATTTCCTCTTTAAGTGTTTAAAACATTCTCCTGAAGTTAATTTTTAGGTCATTTTCTTCTGCTTCATCTATATTTGGTTGTTCAAGTCTTGCCATTGTAGAGTCTTTAGATTTTACTGGTGTAGTGTTGGTGTTTGTGGTGTTGCATGTGTTCTTACCTTATCTGCTCATCTTTTCTTCTAATTTGTGTGCTTGGGATTGTCTGTGATTCTGGTGATTAATCTTCTAGGTGCCAGTAAATCCAAGGCTCAGATTGCTGTGCCTCATGGTACAGTCTGTGCCACAGTTCTAGTTACCTTGTTGGTCTTTCCTTCGTCCCAGTGGAGTTTGCTGTCTCAGGCCTGCTGTGGCCCAGGCTGTTGTCTCAAACATGTTTCTGTAAATGTCCCTGGTCTGGATTCACTCCTGCAGAGGTCCCTGGCTTGGGGTTGGTCCTGCAAAGGTCTCTGGCTCAGGCCTACTCTCTCAGAGACCCCAGATTTATGGCCAGACCCACATAGGTTTCTGGTTCCTGCCTACTCCCTTTGACATTCCAGACTGAAGCTCAGACCCACAGAGGTCCTGGCTCAGGCCTATTCCCTCAGAGGTCCGAGACTCATGCCTGGACCCACAGGGGTCCTGGCTCAGATTTACACCTTGAAAGTCCCAGATTCACGCCCAGACCTACAGCAGTCTCTGGCTCTTCACCACTCACTCAGCAGTTGCTCCCCTGTACCTGCTCCTGTAGAGTTAGCTGTCTCGGGTCTGCTCTGGTCCCGCTTGCTGGCTCAGTCCTGCCTCCGCAAATGTCCCTGGTCTAGATCTGCTCCAACTCCCATGGAGCTCACCATAGCAGGCCTGCTCTGGCCTAGGTAGCAGGCTCACTTCCACTCCCATGTTCTGTAAGAGTAAGTAAAATGTAGTTCAGTCCTCAGAAGGCTAAGTTTTAGATACAGGTGCCCCATAATTCACAAAGGCATTATGCCCCAATGGACAAATATTCCAGTTGAAAGTATAAATTTAAGAATACATTTAAGATAGATCTGGTGGTTCATTCTTGAAATCTCAATACTGGAGACACTCTGAGACACGACGATTGCTATGAATTTGAGATCAGGGCTACATTCTGAGGTCCAGGTCAGCTAAGACAACAGACTCAGTTTCAAACATCCAAATAGGCGGAGAAGTGGTGATGCATGCCTTTAATCCCAGCACTCGGGGGCAGAGGCAGTCAGATCTCTGTGAGTTCAGGGTCAGTCTGGTCTACAAGAGCTAGATCGAGGACAGCTAGGGCTGTTACACAGAGAAACCCTGTCTCAAAAGAAAGAAAGAAAGAAAGAAAGAAAGAAAGAAAGAAAGAAAGAAAGAAAGAAAGAAAGAAAGAAAGAAAGAAAGAAAGAAAGGAAAGAAAGAAAGAAAGAAGAAAGAAAGAAAAGAAAGAAAGAAAGAAAGAAAGAAAGAAAGAAAGAAAGAAAGAAAGAAAGAAAGAAAGGAAAGAAAGAATCCAAATAAAGACTAGTGAGATGGCTTAGCCTAAGTAAAGGAACTACATCAGCTTTATCAGGTGAGAAACAAAGTTCCCCAGTGGCATCACAATAATACTTGAGCCTGGCTCCAACACCTTGTAACATATACTGAAGGGAGCCCTGCAGTGCACTAAAGATCTCCTGTGACCACAGCTGGTACAGGACTCTCAAGCTGGTACAGGGATTCATAGTTTCTGGAGAACATCTATTGTCTATTTCGGTACTCTCAGTTCCACACACGCAACACAACAGTATCCTTGGCCTCAGATTCTCATAGCCACCTCCTCAGAGAGCATGTCCCTCCACACCTGCCCACAAACCCATAGCATCTTTCCCTATCACACTAATGTGTCCTGGCCATGAATTAAAGCTCATTTTGACTTTGCACTTGTTGCTTAAGCATGTATCTTCCCCTTAGACCAAGGATGCCCAAATAAGATGGTCAGACTATGCCATTATTAAGGTTTGAAAGTGAAATGTGCTCAGCTGATTCTCGTGTTAAAAGGTTTGCTGGTGGGGTTATTTGGGGAGATGGTGGAAACCTTGGGAGCTAGGGTAGGAGGCTGGTTGAGAATGGAACACTAGGGATGTGCTTTTGAAGGACATCTTGTTCCAAGTCCTTTTATCTCTGCTCCACTCTCCTTTCCCTCTTCTCCGACTACTCTTTTCCTTCCCTTTCTTCATTTCCCTCTTCCCCCTCTCTCTTCTAGGATGACAAAATATGAACACTTACACCATGATGTTCTGTCCCAGTTAAGACTCAGAACCAATGGCACCAGCAAATCAGGAACTATAACTTTTGCAACTGCTGTGGAGGCCCAAAAATGTGAGCCTATTTCCATCCTGTCTGAAGATTGCTCAAGATAGCTGACAACAGCCAGGGCTACACATTCTGACCTAGGGTGCTGTTATTTGGTTCTTTTATTTATTTATTTATTTATTTATTTATTTATTTATTTATTTAATATTTCTGTCTCTTCCCCGCCACCGCCTCCCATTTCCTTCCCCCTCCCCCAATCAAGTCCCCCTCCCTCGTAAGCCTGAAGAGCAATCAGGGTTCCCTGCCCTGTGGGAAGTCCAAGGACCTCCCACCTCCATCCAGGTCTGGTAAGGTGAGCATCCAAACTGCCTAGGCTCCCACAAAGCCTGTAGGTGCAGTAGGATCAAAACCCATTGCCATTGTTCTTGAGTTCTCAGTAGTCCTCATTGTCCTCTATGTTCAACGAGTCCGGATTTATCCCATGCTTTTTCAGACCCAGGCCAGCTGGCCTTGGTGAGTTCCTGATAGAACATCCCCATTGTCTCAGTGTGTGGGTGCACCCCTCGCGGTCCTGAGTTCCTTGTTCGTGCTCTCTCTCCTTCTGCTCCTGATTTGGACCTTGAGATTTCTGTCTGGTGCTCTAATGTGGGTCTCTGTCTCTGTCTCCTTTCATCGCCTGATGAAGGTTAATATTCAGGAGGATGCCTATATATTTTTCTTTGGAATCTCCTTCTTATTTAGCTTCTCTAGGATCACTAATTATAGGCTCAATGTCCTTTATTCCTGGCTAGAAGCCAAATATGAGTGAGTACATCCCATGTTCCTCTTTTTGGGTCTGGCTTACCTCACTCAGGATAGTGTTTTCTATTTCCATCCATTTGCCTGAAAAATTCAAGAAGTCCTTGTTTTTTACTGCTGAGTAGTACTCTAATATGTATATATTCCATACCTTCTTCATCCATTCTTCCGTTGATGGGCATCTAGGTTGTTTCCAGGTTCTGGCTATTACAAACAATGCTGCTATGAACATAGTTGAGCATATATTTTTGTATGATAGGGCATCTCTTGGGTATATTCCCAAGAATGGTATTGCTGGGTCGAGGAGTAGGTTGATCCCAAATTTCCTGAGAATACTTGGTTCTTTTGACATTAAGATGGCACATACAGGTAGATCCACTCCATCTAGACCGATGGTGAGGATATGTAAGCATACTTCTGCTACTGCTTTTGTATTAGGAGTTTTAACCTGGGGAATGGCTACCTTTCAGAATACTTGATCTAGGATGGCTTTGCTGCCTAAACAACAGAATGCTAATGACTTGATGCCTCAAAGTGTTGAAGCAAGTAACTGTACGAGTTGTCCTTTGTATCATGTTAAAGAATTCTTTTGCTGCTTTTTCCCCCTTGGTACTGGGATATAAAAGTGTATGGAAAGTTAAATGTAGGAGATTTCAGTATTCACTGGAACTCCCTCCCAATACTATCCTATATTTCTGTTTTATTATTTTATTTGCATCTTTATCCTCTTTACTATTTTTCTGATCCCCACACCCCTACCCTGGTAAAAGGTATTTTTGTCGAGGCTGGTCTACAACAAACTGTAAGCCAAAATAAATCTTTCCTCCCTTACAGTTATTTACTCAGGTATTTCTCAAGTGACAGAAAATCCAAAACAGCATAACTGACAACACACCAACCAGGGAATAAGGTTTATTTTAGCGTGTACTATTTATTAAGATATTATAGATTCACCGGGCAGTGGTGGTGCATGCCTGTAGTTGGAAGTTTCTGTCCTGTCCAGTCCCACAGCCATTCAATCCCAAAGAAACATACAGAGGATTACATTAATTATAAACTGTTCGGTATTTCAGCTCAGGTTTACTATTAACTAGCTCGTATAACTTAAATTAATCCATAATTCTTATCTATGTTTAACCACATAGTGTGGTACCTTTTATCAGTGAGGCTTTCTCATCTTGCTTCCTCTGTATCTGGCTGGTGACTTACTCTCAGCCTTTCTTCTTCCCAGAGTTCTCTTAGTCTGGTTGCCCCTGTAGTGACAAATGCATTTGCATTTTAATAAATAAAGCTTGCCTGAGGATCAGAAAAGTAAAACAGTCACACTGGCCAGCCTTACAAACTAGGCAGCAATCGCCCACATACCTTTAATCCCAGTAGCCATATTTGTGGGGTAAAAAGGACAACTGGAGCAGGAAACCAATCACTGAGCACTCTGACTCTGAACCCAGAGAGTCAGAGAAAGAAACATACCCCATATTTGAGACCTGGTCCAGGGAGAGAAACATCTTTATCCCTGAACCCAGGACTAAAGACATGTGCCCTGTCTCTGAAACTAGTGTCAGAGAAACATACTTTGTCCCTAGAATCAGAGCCAGAGAAATAAACATGCCCTGGGTAATATCCTGGTAAACTTGTCATATATGTTATAAGTTATATATACATACACAGACACACACACATATTCTATACACTCATCTTATGGCTGACAGGGGTCCTTGATACAATATCCTGGTAAACTTGTCATAAGTTGAATATATGTATAAGTTATACACAGACTCACACATACACACACACATTCTATACACTGGGATCAGTATTTTATACTCATCTTATGGCTGACCAGGGTCTTTAATACATGGTATACAGTGTCCTGCCTACATGTATGTCTACATAACAGAGGAGGGTATCAGATTTCATTAAGGATGGTTGTGAGTTACCATGTAGTTGCTGGGAATTGAACTCAGGACCTCTGGAAGAGCAGTCAGTGCTCTTAACCTCTGAGCCATCTCTCCAGTCCAAGAACTTATTTTTTAACTAGGATTTAACACAGGACAAAACAGGAACTTATTAGAACCAAGGGATCTGGTAAAGGCTAAATCAAAAGGCAAGGCTTTTTGGCATTATTGCTTTGTGAATAAGTTGCTGTGATTTGCCATGGATTTTTTTTTTGCTGTAGCTTACTTCTCTTTCCTGTTACATATTTGGGGATTAATTCCCACATTTCAGAACTATTTTGTGAGAACAGTTTCTTACTGCCAGACCTCTGTTCCTCTCCCCTAGGTAAGCACAGAGATCTGCCTTCCTGCAATTATCTTTATCAGCAGGTGTGTTTGGTCGGTATCCAGAATTTAAGCTATTCACAGATATCCAAGGACATAGAATTTTTACCTGCCCAAGTTGCTGCTCTGATTTTAACCCACTCCTTCTGCTCTCATTCACCTTAGTGTACTGACGATTTTAGTTCAGGACTCTCAAGGACAGCAGAAGAGATCATTAACTGTAACCCAGAGAAAGATGCACAACACCCACGATCAGAATGACTGATAACAACATACCCTAGAACTGATCACTTGGAGGCCTGGGTCTTTTATTCCCTTAGAGCAAAACTCCAGCCCTAGACCCATAGAAACTGCAGCATCTGGTGTACATGCTATCTAATCAAGAGCCATCAGCTTCTCCCTGACTGTTTACATGGGTTGCCTGGTTACCTGGTATCCTCTAAGTATACTAGGAGAAAAGAAGCAGCGTGCTGATTTAAACAATCTGTGCCCCATTCATAATTTTACTGAAAATAAACCTTTCTAATCACCTAAAGACGTAGCATAGTACACTAACCTTTCCCTCTAGAATTCCCTGATGATTTAATTCCCTTTTCTAGCTAACTTTCTCCATGAAGGGGTTCGCCAGACATGTGCTAGTCACTCCCATGGATTTGTGTGTATGTGTGAAAACTCTTATTTGATTTTCCATGGGGCTAAAAAATTCTGGCCCTGGAATCTGCCAGGACTGGGGAATTGCTGGTTTTAAGGGTATATATGACTGGGAACATTTGTAACAGGTAGAACTAAGAACAATGTAGAACTAAGAACAAGGGAGAACAAGAAGGAACTATGAGAAATGATGGATTGAAGAGGAAAGAATAAAGAATTATGAATCATCGGAACCGAACTAAGAACAAGGGAGAACAAGAAGGAACTATGAGAAATGATGGATTGAAGAGGAAAGAATAAAGAATTATGAATCATCGGAACCGAACTAAGAACAAGGGAGAACAAGAAGGAACGATGAGAAATGATGGATTGAAGAGGAAAGAATAAAGAATTATGAATCATCGGAACCTGTTGTAAGTCTCTTTACCATCAGATCTTTAGCCCCCCTTTAGTTATTCGTGGTGTCTTTAATTGAACCCCGAAAGGGAGTCTTAAAGGCTAACGCTGTTAAGGCTCCCATTAGACGGGAAGGCTCAGTGTGCATTGCAATGTCATCCTGTGAGGCTGTAGCTTTCATCTCTGGTGCACACTGCGCTGCTTGTCTTCAAGGGTCAAGGAGGGATTACCAGTTGAGTATGTAAATCTGCACTTAGAGGAACAGGATGAATGGGTGGGTGCTGAAGTGGTCGCATCCTGTGAGCCCCAGACGCTGGGCTTTAGGAGAATGAGATGTGAAGAGAGAGGTGAGGAAAAGAGAAGTTGTCAGTGGTCATCCAAGAAGCATCTCAGAGAAGCCCGCACATAGATGTCTCCTTGACGAGGGACTTTAGAAACAAGACAGGGTCTCTTCTCAAAATGGAGTAGCATATGATCTGTGTAGAAACCACCAGTGCTGTTTTGTGTTATTAGGAATTTGGCTCTGGTCGCCTTGAGAGAGACCACCCGACTAGGAAATGATATCTAAAATTCTGCCTCAGAATGGTATCTAAAAAAACCTGCAGTTCCACCATTTCTGGTCTGTGGATGACACGCAGGTGCACACGAAATACAACTCACTACGCTCCATCATGGTGGTCAACTATGAGGAGTCCATCAAGATACCCACTAAAGAATAAGCGCCGATGAAGATGTCGCAGATTCAGGAATATGTGGACAATATTGGGGATGCAGGGGTCCAGCACACCGCTGTCAAGACGAAAGACATCATCACAACGATCCACCACTTAAGGAAGCAAGGCATGGAGTTCTTTCTGTTCCATCTTCTTACTACAAGTTGCTGTAAGAGAATCTCAAGACAGCCAAGATCCAGGTGAAGGAGAGCATGGACATGCTACAGGAACTGAAAATCCTGGTAGACTACGATGAGAAAGACTATCTCCTGCAGATCTTCACAAGCCCATGCAGAACCGGCCCACACTCTTCCTGGAAGTCATCCAGCTTCGGAGCAAGCAATATCAACTCCTCCTGTTCAAGGCTTTCAAAGAGGAGCAAGCCCTACGGAGCAACCTCACTGACAGGGAGACCAATAGGGTGAGGCTGGAAATGTAGGTCTGGTTCACACCTAGACCATGCCAGGTGACAGGTATATCAACCTTCTCCTGCCAGCAGAGAAACCCTAGGGTTCCACCCACATCATGGCCACGCCCCCTCAATTACCTGCTCCCTCCCTGGTGAGTAAAAAAAGATGTCATACTACCCACCGGATTCTACATGTTCAATGTAATCCCTATCAAAATCCCAAAAATATTATCTGAAGAAATAGAAAACATCCATTTTAAAATTCATATGAAGTGGGGGAAATGTATAGTTCAATTAAAAACAATAAGTAAAATTTTAAAAAATCAATATGGAATCACAAGATATTCTGAGTCACCAAAACAATCTTGAAAAAAACAAATTGGAGGCTTTACACTTTTTGATTGCAAAATTTCCAGAGACAGGCATACAGACCAATAGGAAAAATACAGAGCTTGGATATAAATATTGCACACATGTTAAATGGCTTTCAACAAAACCAGAAAATAGAAAATAGTAGCCCTCTCAGACAATGCTGAGGAAAAGTAGGATATCCAAATGCAAAGGAATGAGGCTGAACCTTGAAAGATCCACTCAAAGTGGTCATGTAAATGTAAAACACAGCACTATAAAAGCTCTAGGAAAAGCTTGAAATGGTACACTCTTAAGCATATATCCTAAGAAAATTAAGATTGAAGAGACAGAAACCGATACAAAATATTAAAGACTCTTCATTTAGAAATTAGAAATATGAATCCCTACTGTTTTTCAATGGACAAATTGTTTAAAAATCCCAGCAATTGGAAAGTGAAGGACAGCTTAGGCTACATAGAGAAGTCCTGTCACAAATAAATAAACAAACAACAAAACCCCACTTCTTTGTGAATATATAATTATATAATTATTTCAAAACTGTTAAAATACAATGATGCTTAAAAGCCTCCTGGCTAAAGACACATAGGTGTCCGGGGAACTGCAGAAGCCTGAACATAGATCGGCTTCAGGAGGCAGCAAGAAATTACTGCTCATTTGTTCAAGTGCGGTAATGGTGTTAAGAGCTGTGCACAAGAATGGTTTTCTCTTAAAATACCAGGGAAAAATATTTAGGAGTAAAATGTCCTATGTAAAAACTTATTTCCAAATGGTATATGCAAATAAGTTAGTAATGTATATAAATATATATGCAAATACAGTTATATTCAAATATACATACATAAACATACAGTCTTATAAATATGTATATAATACACATATGCAAAAATACATATAAACCTACACATAAATATATAGATCATACTCACAAACATAGATAAATGAGCATGCACACAACACAACACATATATCAGCACCTAATATATAACTGCTACATATTATATATAGCACATAATCTATAACTGTTACATGTATTAACTGCTATATTTACACAGTGGGCAATGGGTGTTCACTACTCTTTCAATTTCCTGTTAATACATTTCATAAACTTATCAAAATACAAAGACAGGACAGTTGTAAATGCTTCTGGGAGAAGTACTCTACAGTCAGCATTCCTTAAGGACTTGGCAAGAATAAATTTAGGAACATATCTCTCATAAAATCCTCAGTAGATGGTTACAACTGAGCTAATGGGAGAAATATGACACCGGCTAGAACCATAAGAAATCCATCAAGTTACCACCTGGGGAAATTCTTGCTTTTGTGTGTGTGTGTGTGTTTGTTTGTTTGTTCCTAGGGAAATTCTTAACTTACAAAATTTTGCAGGCAGGTTTTGAAGCAGCAGAGAACAGGAATGCTAAGAATCTCAGCCTCTAAGAAGTGGGATTAGGGTGAAGTCAAGTGTTCAAACCATAGGCTACGCTGGCCAAATATGGAAAATGTTGGGCTTCCAGCTGCTACCAACAGACAACAGGTGATCCAGGGTCAAGGTTATTTGATCTCTTTACTACATACATAGACAAACTTCTAAAAGTTCCAAGCAAATAATTTAGGGCATTTACTCAATACTTTACTATTAAATATTTAAATGTTTTACTAGTAAAACTATTACAGGCTTCAAGGGATATTGTTAAACCTGGTATTCATGAGGAAAAAAGGACCAAGTCCACAGTTGTCCAATTAAAGCATCTATATCTTGAGGTTTACCTTGGACTAGAACTGGCCAGCTGGCTGCCTCACCCTAATACAGGAACTGAGAGAGCAGCCCCTGCTGACCTCTGGAAGTCCCTTTTATGGGAGAGATAGGGTGTTCATGGGGGCGAGAGGGTTGGCAGTTATAAATAGTTAGAAGGATATAATGAAAACAAGGGAACAAAGGCCAGGATACACATCAAATAAATGAAGTTACAAGCAGTTTATATCAGACCTAAAAAACAGGAACTTAATTACAAACAGAAACCTCCTTCAGCAAAGACTTAGCATGGGACAAACAGGGATGTATCCCTTAACTAGGACTTAACACAGAACAAACAGAAACTTCTTAATTACATGCCACGGACCGGCTCAGGGGAGCCACTCAGACCATGGGAGAAGCAGGGTCTTGGTAACAGGAAGGCACAAGTTCGGCGAATGACAGACAGACACAACACACAAGAGAGTGGTTGGAATCTGCTGCAATTTTACTGAATTCATGTTTTCATTATATAGTATTCAAACAAAGAACAAATCAGAAGGTCATGTATCATTAGTTGGCACAGTATGAAAGCTTCTTTTAGTCACATCAGCAATATTTAAGAAAAGTATATTATCAGGAACAGGTGTTAGACATAAAGCATCCTTAGAAGAGGAAATGTAAACCTCAGGCAAGTGGTTTCATCTTATGAATAGAAAGTTTCTGTCTCATTATCGCTATCATGGCCCTTCCTCTTCCTAACCCTTTATTTCATCTAGTGACCAAATATACCCAATCAGTTCTCTGCACCTGTTGAACTATACTTTTTAGTACCTTCTTATGCAGCAGACATCGTGGGGGTTGGGATCTAGCAAGCCTATCCATAAAGTTGAAAGTATAATATAACAGTCTTTGTCCATCAACATTAACCCATCTATTCCCTTGCTCATCATACACCCTGTGTATGACAAAGGTTCTGCTGTAGTCTTATACATTCCCATACTGTGCTTCCTTATCCCAGAGCTGTTTCTGAAGAGAAGGATCCTTGTCTTGTATATATATATAGAATATCATTATTATAAAAGAGATTGTGCAAAGCTCATATCCCGCATAATCAGCTAATCGAGAAACCTGTCTATGCCTCAGCGGTGGCTAATACCAGGCTGTCTGCCATTGACCTCCAGGAAGCCTAGTCCCATGGGACACGTAGCTCCCGTCCGGCATAATGACATATGTCATGTCACACAGACGACACTGGAGTTGGTGTGGCAATTACAACTAGAAACTTTAAGTTGCAGACTGAGCGCACACCTTTAATCCCAGTTCTCAGGAGACAGAGACAGATGAAGCTCTGAAAGTTCAAGGCCAGCCTGGTCTACAGAATGAATTCCAGGACAACCAAGGCTACACAGAGAAACCCTGTCTCGAAAAACAAAATAAATAAATAAATAGAAACCTTAACTTGCAAGGACTTAACACAGGACAAACAAGAAGTTATTCTTTTTTAAAATATTTTATTTATTTATTATATATACAGTGTTCTGTCTGTATGTATGCTTGCATGCCCAAAGAGGGCAGAAGATCTCATTACAGATGGTTGTGAGCCACCATATGGTTGCTGGGAATTGAACTCAGGACCTCTGGAAAGGTAGTCAGTGCTCTTAACCACTGAGCCATCTCTCCAGCCCAAGAACTTATTCTTTAACTAGGATTTAACACAGGACAAACAAGAACTTCTTCTTAATTACAAATAAAAACCTTAACTTGCAAGGACATAACATAGAACAATCAGGAACGTCTTTTGCACATTTAAACTGCAGACAGAGTTCTTAACCTGCAAGGTATATTTTTCCTGTTTTGGTCTCCCATTAATGTGAGAGATATATTGTTCCTGTTTTGGCCTCACAGTATATCAATGGTAAAGGCATTTGTTTAACAAATGTAAGGCCCAGGGTTCAATCCCCAGTATTACAAAAAATAAGAATAAAAACAAAAGAAGACCTCACTGCAAAATAATATAATACATATACTCACTACAGAAAACCTGGAAAATATAACAAAATGTTAAAAAGCGCACAAATCATCCATAATCTATCAAGTCTTAAGTCCATTTAATTCTCATCTTCTACCTAGAGGGTCATTTAGCACAGTTTGGAGTCAAACTGCTTATTTAAGTTGAATATGCAGCACACTTAAAATTGTATTATGGGTAGTTCCCACATCATTAACATCTTTTGCTTAGCATACAAAATGACAAATTCTCTTTTAAAACTGATTCAGATAATTGCTAAATACTGTTGAAATAAGAAAATTAAATGCAAGGTAATGTGATGGCTTAACAGCCTTCATTTTGCAATGATGCAAAATGAAATTCGAAAGTAACATCAAAGGAAGTCATCCTCAGTAAATATTATTTCATCACACATTAACTCTGCTTACACATGTGTACAGCTCACTATGTAATTATGCTTTTCTCAAATACATAGCAATATCTATAAATACACAGTATCAAATGCAAAGCCATTCATACTCATATGTGAATATTATAAGCACACATATAAGTATGTATGTGATACACATATGTACACACAAAATTCCATATAAATCCATACATGTCATACACACAAATATAGACCTGAGCATACACACAACATTATACATAACATACTACATGGACTAAATTTGAACAAGGGGTCAAACAAGTTTGAAAATCATCAGGCAAAAAAAAAATCTGTCTCACAAGGACAATGTTCAAGTATCTCCAAAGGTACTGCTAGAACTGCAAAAAAAAGAAAAGAAAAGAAAAAAAAAAAGGAAAGGAAAGGAAAAAAACCTGTGTCTGCCATGATGGTGTAAATTATAATCTTGGTACTTGAGGCAGGACTGTGTGCTCAAGGCCAGCCTGAGCAACACAGACAGTTCTAGGCTAGCCTGTGCTATGCAGCACGCCCATCTCAAAACAAAACAAAACCTGAAAACTTGCAAGTTCGCAACAAGGAAAGGAAGACAAAGAAACATGTCAACTCAGCATCTTCATAAGGGGACTTCTACCCGGCCCGGAAAACAATAGTGTTGAAAGTTCCAAATAGCCGGGCGGTGGTGGCGCACGCCTTTAATCCCAGCACTCGGGAGGCAGAGGCAGGCGGATTTCTGTGAGTTCGAGACCAGCCTGGTCTACAAGAGCTAGTTCCAGGACAGGCTCCAAAACCACAGAGAAACCCTGTCTCGAAAAAAAAAAAAAAAAAAAAAAAAAAAAAAACAAGACCATGACCAAAAGCAGTGACTTGGCATGGAAAGGGTGAAAGTTCCAAATACCACACAGTTGGTAAGAAAAGCAAGTGGAAGAAAAGAAAAAAAGAAAAAAAAATGTCGTAGGTATTGCACACCCATTCTGGGATCTTGTAATTACAGAGACAGCCTTTTTTCTCTCATTCACTCAGGAAAAGTTTACTGAACACTTGCTGGGCGCCAAACTCTCTTCTAGACAACGATGTTAAGCAGCAGATTTGACTGATGCACTGTAATGAGAAAGAAAGCAAAGAACAAAATACACCACTGTTTCCATCAAACACTCTCTCCACAAACTTGGGGTATACCCAGACCTGTATTTGCTTTCTGGGTTAGGGATAACTGTTCAGTTTCTTACCGCTACTCACAATGACAAGCAAACTCAAAGAATGCATTGCCCAGGACAGCAGGCTTGAGCTCTGACTCCCAAGTCGACGCAGGCGTCTTATGTCTTGTAGCCTAGCAACAAATAGTTCCAGGGCCAGCAGCCGCAGCCTAGGCTTGTGAGGACCAGTTCCTGAGCTAAAGGTGTCAGGGTTGAAAGTGGTGAAAGGTCGTCATTCTGACAAGCTCTCCCTAGTGTCTGGTAAACAGACCTAAGGAGAGTCAGAGGCAGGGGAGTGAGGAATTTCTTGAAATTTCTGGGAAATCAATGGATTTTGAATACACAATGGGGGAGGGGTGTGGATAATAGAATAAAAATCAAGGCTGAGGAATGGAGAGGAAGAGGTCATTTACGGAGTGACTTCACTAGATGCTGAGTTGAGAACCCATCCAAGTCTGGCATGTCTGGCCCAGGGAAAACTAGAGGGGCCTGGGGTAAAGGCAACCCAGTCCACGAATGCTGTGGTGGATGAAGTTAAAGCAGCAACAACCGGGAGAGAAGGAAGACGGGTTGGGAGACTTTACAGCAAACACACACAGGTGCCGCGAGGGGGCGCTGTCTCCATGGCGGAAAGAATGAAGGGAAGGTAGGGAAGGGGTGATGGGCAGAAAGGTTCAGAGAAAGCATGGCAGTGGACACCGGAAACAGATATTCCAGTCCCCAGCCCTGAGAAGGGAAGGAAGAGAGGAGGGAGGGGAGAAACTGCATTTGCACGTGGACATGGAAGCAGCGAGGTCCGCACTGGGGGAGGCGGGCGAACCTCAAGGAGCCCGACCCAAAGGGAGATTTATCTGCGTCCTGCCGGGTGAGAAAACGCGAGGGTTAACTCTGGACAAGGGGCCCGACTAAGCTTCGACCACCCCGCCTTAGCTTTAAACCCAGTGACAGCCAGTCACCAAGGTCTAGGGCTCTGCTCCGCCTACGGAAATCCGGAGGCTCTACGTGCTCTGCGCGTGCGTGCGTGCGCAAGGTTCGGGAATGAGGTTTTCCTGAACTGCCAGACGTCACTGAAGGCTGGGTGCGGAAATCAGGGATAAGCAGCTTCCCCTTAGCTTCCGGTCTTGAGCTCTGAGGCTTTTAGTACACGTCGACTGCTGAGGTTTAACGAATGGGTAATCTGCAGGCCTCCTGTCCCAGACTGCGCAAACCTCCCAAGTGAGGTCGTCCTCCTGCGAAGGTTCCTTCCCCTGTCGTCTTCCCACCCAACCCACTTGGGGATATGGCCCAGGGAGCCCAGCGAGGCCAGCACCCTTCCATTTGTTACCATCTAGGGGTCTTGATAGGAGTTCCTTCCCTCGCCAGTTCAAGAATCAAAAGGCAGAAGAAAAAAATCTCTAGAAATGCGGACAGAAATGAGTCCGTCAAGAATGGCTTTTATTAGGGGGCCAGGAAGCACACAGAAGACCCTCTGCAAAGCAGAAAGCCAAAGCCCAGCTTCTCTTCCTCCCCTAATTTAGTAGTGGCCAGTTTGAAGACAGACAACACAGCTGACTGGCCTACATCTGTTACTTAAATATGCCCAGATCCTTGAACTTGTTGAGTCAGCCCATCTGCTGGGGTCCTCCTGGCAGGAGGAAAAGCCCATAAGGCTGTTTTAAGTTGTCAGGCTTTGTCTTGGGTCAGGAAGGTGAGGAAGCAGCCAGCTACATTGTAAATTTATAGTCTCTGTTTCTTAGCAATGGGCCTTCACCCTATCTGCCTGCCTATCACAAAGGAACTAATTTCTACTCTCTCACACTCAGCTACATCCGCAGCACTTAACATTTTGAAACAATGTCTCGTAGACCGCCCCTCAAATGCTGGTTTACCAGTGCTCAGTACAGCAGGGTTTTATTGCTCTTTCCTAAGAGAGTCGCCAGCCTCACGTTTACGGCACATAGGAGTACTGTTTCCAGAATTGTGCACCAGACTTAATGGCTCACACTTGGAACATCATCACTCTCAAACCCAGTACTTTGGAGACCCAGGAAGGAGGCTATTTGAGTTCTCTGCCAGCCTAATTTACAAAGAGTTCCACTCCAGCCTGGACTATATAGCCTGGACCCCTTCTTCTTAAGTAGAAACTGTTGTGAACGTCTTGGGTCTAGAACTGCAGCTGTTTCTGGGAATATATAGTCACATAAAAGACTCCTCTAGAGTGATAAGCAAAATGCAAAGTGCCTGTCGACACAGCTTTGTCAACACTTGTTTTCAAGTATTACCCATCCAGATAAAGTATCTTGGGATTTTGTTTCATGTCATGAAATTGGACACTGCCATAAATTTATTGACCATTTGGATTCCCTCATTCACGATGTTACAGATCCAAAATGTTTGTCCATATCTTCACTGGGTTTTGTCTTTGACATGCTGGATACTTTGCATATTTGAATACCATTTCTATGTTGGCTCTATGACCTGCAATGGTCTTTTCTCTATTGCCTGCTTTTTCACTTACACAATATGAACTTTGTGATGCACATGAATTCTTAAATTTACTATATCCATTTCTGATATTCATTTCACTTAAAAAAATATTTGCCAAAAAATGCTTGATAGTCTCAACCAGAAGCTTCATCCTCTTGCTTTTCCATTTAAATAATTTGTCTAGAACAGGGGTTATTAAACTATACACCTGGGTCTATGCTAGTCCAGATCTTGTGTGTTTGGGCAAAGAATATGTTTTTATAGTTTTGTTTTGCATTTTGGAGACTTAAGTCTTACTACATAGTCCTTGCTGACTTGAAATTTGTGACAATCTTCCTGTCACTGCATTTAAGTGTTGAAAGTTACAGGTGAGCATCACTAGATCTTGCTTAGTTTGCTAAACAGCTTTTTAATTGTATTCCACAGTGAAAATGACAGGAAATTCAAGTTTCAGAGTCCATAAGTAAAATTTTATTGGGCACATCCACACTGGTTTGCTTACAAATCATTAATAGCTACTTCCACATTGCAGTCACATGTGGTTGAGTAGTGCAGTACCCAGTTTAAAATACTGTTGCCCTTGCAGGAAAAAATGCTGACCTGTGGGATAAGGTATCGATTTTAACTATATAAAAAAAAATTCCCAAATCACAAGATAACACTTCACACCATTAGAACAAAAAATAATAAATTTGGTAAGGACATGGTAAGAAGTCAGAGCAGTCATACATCACTGGTAGAAACATAAAATAGTTCAAGTGATATTAACATCAGTTCCTCAAAAGGCAAAGACCAAGCAATTCCACTAAGGATCTACCCAAGAGTACTGAAAACGTATTGGCACATGAGTTTGTATATTTGTTCAAAACAACATTATTAATAGTCAAAAAGTACAAGCTAAAATGTCCATCAATCAATACACAAAATATGGTTTTAATCATATGGTGAAATATTTTTCAGCCACAAAAAGGATTTCTAATACAACATGACCTTGAGAATATATGCTAAATGAAATCAATTAGTGACAAAGGGCCATATGTTTTATTTTTCTATGGACATGCAATGTATAGAATTCCAAATACACACAAAAAATGGTTGCCAGGGTCTTGGAATAGAAAAATGCTAACAGGTACAAAAGTCTTTCCTGTGGTTAATGAAAAATGAAATTACAGAATGGAGGTGACTGAACAACCTTAAGAGAAAATACTAAGAGCCACTGAACAGAGCACTTAATTTTTAAAACTTGAATATTAGTTTATGAAAAATGACCATTAATGCTGAATGTCTGTGGTTATCAAGCCTAGGTACAGGCATATACTTATATATGAGTTACTTTCTTCTGCTTGGACTTGATTGTTCATAATTCTGAAAACATTTATTTTCACAGATGTTTTCTTGCAAATGAAAATTTTTTTTGCGAAGTTTTGTTCTCTACACCTGCCTCTACAATAAACCCTCTTCTTTAAATACTGCTCATAAAGAAATTCCATTTACGGCTTAACGGCTCCCACCTGTAACTGACATGATGGAAGGTTTCTTCCCCCAAATCCTAACCTCTTGTTGCATGACACACATGCAATTGCCTTTCACTGTGAAAGAAAGTGAATGATCAAGCCTAAATTCACAGGGCTGGAGATGTGCGATACATCCTTGGGGAGAGTACCTTCAACAATTATACAGGTTATCATAGTTGTTTTCAAAATTTTTTTTTTGGCCTGGCAACAGTATTTTAATTAATGTCTCTCTATTACATCCCTGGCCCCATTTCACATCATCCATTCTAATCACAATGGTCTCCTGGCTATTCCTCAAATACAGTATGTTCTTTCCTCTGTAAGAATACTTCTTCCCTAAGTAACTACTGGCTCCTTCCCTCATATCTGATAGGTCATTAGGAATCATCTCTCATACATCCCATCCCCTTTCTCAGCTTTATTGTTCCCCCAGGCATCAACCACCATCTGATACATGATACATACCTGTTTTCCTCCCCTGCTCAATTGTAAACACCTTGTTCAGCTTTCTGCTAGAGTAGCAACTCTGACAGTACTGCAGGTACTCTACGCAGCTGCTGAACTAAGAGACATGAAGTTGGGCCAGTCTAATGAACAATCTGCAGCCACACTTGAGCACTGATAACTTTAGCATCAAAATGATGTGGGTTAATGGAAACTATTAAGACAGTGGCCATAATTATAAATGCTCCCAAAATTAGCTGTGGACATTGCATTCTTAGACTGTAGACAAGCTTTATGATGCTGAAATGTACCTTCTTGGCCACCCAAGTCAGTGGGGGTGGGTGGGAGTAAACTTAAGGGAAATCTACTCTTTATCTTTTCTACTAATTCACAGGATTTATTAATTTTTTAATTTATTTTTAATTTATTATTGATTTTTGTTGTTTCAGTCAGGGTCTCACTTGTAGCTTGGCTGTCCTGGAATTCATTAGGTAGACGAGGCTGACCTCTAATTCACAAGAGATCTGCTAGTCTCTGCTTCCCAAGTGCTAGGATTAAAGGTGTGTGCCATGACACCTCACAGGATTTAATTCTCTAAACCAGTACTAAAAATCAGGGCTGTTAAAATGGTGACAGGACAGACGCCAGAGCCAACAGAATTCTTTTTTCCTTATTAAACTTTTTTTGTGGGTACGGAGTGGAAGGGGTTGGTTTATTAACTTGCTGGCTAAGAGAACACACACAAAACACTTCTGTCAGGCGTCTAAAAGAACATGTGAGGGACACCACCTATAGATAATACAATAAATTATCACAAACACTGTGGCTTAAAACCACACACCAGTTCTCTCCGTTTGAGACTGGAATCAATTCACTTACACTAGACTAATAAGAATAGGAAGAACAGGAATAAGTCCTTCTAGGGGAGAATCCATTTTCTTGCCTCTCTGGCTTCCAGAAGCTACCCACATTGTGGACATTCCAGCATTAAAGCCAGAAACGGGTAAATTAAAAGCTCTTCAAAGACAGAAAAAGTAAAGTAAATGTTCATTCTCTGAAATACTCCACCTTCACTTTCTGCATCTGGTTCCAGCCAACGTTCTCTGCCTATTAAGGGCCTGGGTGATTAAATGGGACTTATCTTTTTTTTCCTTTTATTATTATTACAAATTTTCACCTCCTCCCATTTCCCTCCCCCGTCCCCCTTCCTCTCCAGTCCAAGGAGCAGTCAGAGTTCCAGGACAGTCTCCTTTCTGTCCTGCTCCCCAGCCACTCAGGCCTAACATCAACAATCACCCAGGCTGCACTAGAAGTCATCTGGAACTCTCCCAATTCAAATCTCACCTTTCTGTCTTTAGTCAGAAGTATCCATCTTCTATAGAGTAGTTATTTTCATTACAATAATTATTCTGGTCATTTGAGACCAGTTATTTTAGAAAAGAGCAAGGGGAAACAATTCACACATCACACAAACCACATGTGGACTCACTCCAATTTCATAGCTGACACCTCCTCCTTGGGGTGCATGCCCTCAGACCATATGCTGGTCTGGTGCTAATTCCTATTCCAGAATCTAGAATGCAGACTCAAAAAGCAAGGACACTGCTAACATTAACACTGTGGTACATTCATGTTTTACTTGAGAGTAACAGACACCAAGTGTCCACCCTTGAGTGAGTCCACTAGGAGTTTTCATGTCTTACTAAGACATCTCACCCTATACGGCAGCAGTTCTCAACCTGTATGTCATGACCCCTGGGGGTTAAACAGCCAAGGGGTTACCTAAGACCACTGGAAAACAGATGTTTACATTACAATTCATAACAGTAACAAAATTATAGTTATGAAGTAACTATGAAGTAGTAATGAAAATAACTTTATGGTTGGGAGTCACCACAACATGAGGAAGTGCATTAAGGAGTCTCAGCAGGAGGAAGGATGAGAACCACCGCTATACAGAGACAATCTGTACGCTATACATCACTGTATCTCTCATGGGAACATGAGACCAATTTCTCAAATGATGAGGTTGAAAAGTATACAAAAGAAATATATATAACTCTTCCTTAGCATCAGAAATGCAAATCAAGACAACTTTAAGATACCATCTTACACCTGTCAGAATGGCGAAAATAAAAACACCAATGATAGCCGTTGCTGGAGAGGTTGTGGAGAAAGGGTACACTCATCCATTGCTGGTGGGAATGCAAACTTGTACAACCACTCTGGAAAGCAGTGTGGAGGTTTCTCAGGAAATTCGGGATCAACCTACCCATGGACCCAGCAATACCACTCTTGGGAATATACCCAAGAGAGGCCGTATCATACAACAAAAGTATATGCCTACTATGTTCATAGCAGCATTGTTTGTAATAGCCAGAACCTGAAACAACCTAGATGCCCTTCAATTGAAGAATGGATGAAGAAGGTATGGAATATATACATATTAGAGTACTACTCAGCAGTAAAAACAAGGACTTCTTGAAGTTTGCAGGCAAATGGATGGAAATTGAAAACACTATCCTGAGTGAGGTAAGCCAGACCCAAAAAGAGGAACATGGGATGTACTCACTCATATTTGGTTTCTAGCCATAAGTAAAGGACATTGAGCATATAATCCGGGATCTTAGAGAAGCTAAATAAGAAGGAGAACCCAAAGAAAAACATATAGGCAACCTCCTGAATATTAACCTTCATCAGGCGATGAAAGGAGACAGAGATAGAGACCCACATTGGAGCACCAGACTGAAATCTCAAGGTCCAAGTCAAGAGCGGAAGGAGAGAGAACGCAAGCAGGGAACTCAGGACCACGAGGGGTGCACCCACATATTGAGGCAGTGGGGATGTTCTTTCAGGAACTCACCAAGGCCAGCTGGTCTGGGTTTAAAAAGCCTGGGTTAAAACCAGTCTCGCTGAACATAGCGGACAATGAGGACTACGGAGACCTCAAGAACAATGGCAATGGGTTTCGGATCCTACTGCACCTATTGGCTTTGTGGGAGCCTAGGCAGTTTGGATGCTCACCTTACTAGAACTGGATAGAGGTGGAGGTCCTTGAACTTCCCACAGGGCAGGGAATCCTGATTGCTCTTTGGGCAGTCGAAAAGGGGGATTTGATTGGGGGAGGAAGGGGGGCGGTGGGAAGAGACAGAAATCTTTAATAAATAAAATAAATTAAAAAAAAAAAAAAAGAAATTTAAAAAAAAAAAAAAAAGAAATATATATAACTCAATCTCAGCACTCTTAATATTCTGCGATGAATTCACTGTTCCAAGGGTTATCTTTGTAAGAGTCTGACAGTATCTTTGGCCTCTATCTACTAGGCACCAATAGCTTTTCCACCATGTGGGTGCAAGAAACCAAACCATGGTCCTCTGCAAGCATAACAAGTGCTCTTAACCACTATCTCTCCATCTCCATCGTGTGATTGTTCTTCCTGTCAAAGAAGGGCATCCATACAGAGATGTCTGACTTCCTTATCAATCTACTCGACCACTTTAATCATCTCAAAATAGACTTATGAGTCTCCCTCCATAAGAACTAGAAAATACAGGATCAAGTCAATATTACCAGATCAGCTCACAGGACTTTGAAGCCGTCAAACAAATTGTCTAGCTTTCATTTAGCCAGCAGTGAACTGAGAAAGGACATGCTAGGATTATTCCAGATTTTTCTTTAACTTTCTCCTCCCTATCCTCAGACTGATAAGCCTCTTCCTCCACAATGCCATAATCTTCATAATACAAGGTCCAGAAGAAATGATTCTAGGCTCAGGATGCGCTGATTTCAGAGAAAGTTCTGTCTATATACACCTGTAGATGCTTACAGCTTCCTGTAACCATGATCTAGCCTTTATAATGTCTAACAATATCTTTGGCCTCTATTCAAAGGTCCATGAAAAATACCAAATATCTTTCCTTTAGCTTCACTTTTATATACACGAGCAGTTATATAAAAATGTATAACAAGGAAAAATTATACAAATGGAGTCTCCTAAGAAAGCCATTAAATTTTTTCCATCACCCACTGCTAACCTAATATGAATACTCTTAACATGACTGTAATAATAATAAATCTATTTTATGCCTTCTTTTGTAATGATCTAAGCATTTTTAGTATTGCAAGAAAACCTTTAGATTTCGCTTCAAATGACCTTAACTCTAAACAAATTAGTGTCCTAAATGATCATCAATGGCGAAGGCAAGAGATAACTGAAAGACAACAACTCAATGTTTGCTTGTTCAACAACTAAAGCAATGAAAACTATTTCTTAGAAGCAGCCCTTTCCATCATGGAGAGCACTTTAGTCTTAAAAGGGAAAACTTCATTTCAATCACAAACAACTCCTACATCCAGTTTCAGCTCACTAAATGAGTCCTCAGTGTTCTGGCAGGACTATAAAACACAAGTGCATTCGAACAGCAAATTCAACTCTAACTGTGGCTGTCACGGGCGTGTGTGAGATCTCTCACCACTATGCCTTTGCCGAAACAGGAAAGACAGTAAAAACTCCTGACAAAAGCGTTTTTCCTAATTACACTTACAAGCTTGGAGTCTACTAAGCACTAGCCTATATACAGTAGGATGATACTCACTATTAAGAATGCCTCCTATTGATTATGTACTGAATGCATTCACAGGTTCTTAGGGAAATACCATCCTCACTTCCAGGTGCTCTATTTCAGTGTCTGCACTACATGTCTGGTAAGGCTGAATCATCCCTGAAGCCTTTCTACACTGATTACCAATCGACCCTCTCTTCAGGAGTTTCCCTAATAACAGAATTAATGAGATTATAGGATATTTCATACTCAAATTCTTTTCTGTCAACAAGGGAAGTCATATCTGAAGACACCTCTCCTCTGTTCATTCAAGAAAATTTGGCCAACATTAATTATGCTTCCACGGGCTGCTCTTCAAGGTGTGTTCTCTGATGTCGGACAAGACACCAGCTCCTTCTAAATATTTTCCCACATTGAGGACACTGGCTGGGACCCTCCCTGTTATGGAGTCGCTGGTGCACTACCAAGTGAGTGTTCTGCCTGAAGGACTTTCCACACTTCAGACACTGGTATGGAGTCTCCTTAGTGTGAATCCTCTGGTGCTTGGTCAGACAAGAACTATCCCTAAAAGCTTTACCACACTGATTACACTCATAAGGCCTTTCACCAGTATGAATCCTCTGGTGCCGGATAAGTCCAGCAATATTCCTGAAGAGTTTACGACACTGGTTACAACCGTAGGGCTTCTCACCAGTGTGAATTCTCTGATGCCTGATGAGGTACGCACTCTCAATGAACGTTTTCCCACACTCTTTACATTCATAGGGTTTCTCCCCAGAATGAATTTTCTGATGCACAATGAGGTGAGAATTGCGATTGAAGGATTTCCCACACTCTACACATTCAAAAGGCTTCTCTCCAGTGTGTGTCCTCTCGTGCTGAGTGAGGTATGAGCCATCTCGGAAAGCCTTTCCACATCTGCTACACTCATAAGGCTTCTCGCCGGTGTGGATTCGTAGATGTACAGTAAGGTGAGAGATGTCAGTGAAGGGTTTCCCACATTCATTACACCTATACGGCTTTTCCCCTGTATGAGTTCTTTGATGCAAAATCAGGGATGAATTTCTGTTGAAAGTTTTTCCACATTCTAGACAGGCATAAGGCTTCTCACCTGTGTGAATCCTCAGGTGTTGTGTCAGAGCTGATCCGTCACTGAAAGCTTTCCCACATTTACTGCATTTATAGGGTTTCTCTCCTGTATGAATCCTTCTATGTACAATCAAGTTGTAGTTCTTGGAGAATGATTTTCCACAATCATCACAGGTGTAAGGTTTCTCACCAGTGTGAGTTCGATGGTGTAAAACAAGAGAAGAGTTCCGTTTGAAGCATTTGCCACATTCAGAGCATTTAAAGGGCTTCTCAATGGAATGACTTCTTTTTTCATTAAGAGATGAGTTCAGGGCCAGAATGTCCCCAAAGTCCTTACCTTTGTAAAATTTTTTGCTTCTTTTCTTAATTTTTTTGTCACAAAGGGGAGTAGTAAAGTGGTTTAGAGATTTAATACTTTCTGTGTATTTATAGGGTTTGTCTTTCATTTGGTTTCTTGCAAGTTGAGTGACTTCCACGGAAGGATGGATGGATTTTTCACAAGCATCACCATCACCAGTTTCCTTAGCTGTATAACTCTGGGGACAACTATGTAAGGTTTGATCACAATCAAAAGTTTTAATATCTGAGTTATGAACAAGAAAGCCATTTGTTGTGGGAACTCTCTGAGATTCTAGAAGGGTAGGATTTGTACTCAAATGCTCCCCCACACCAAGATCATCACAGTTTGTTTTCTGAACCCCTGTTTTCTCATCAGTTAAAGGAGACTGCCTCATATTTCTTTCCTGGTTCTCACAGTCCCAATTGTCACCTAAAATGGGGAAGCAGAGTCCCTCTCTTTTAAGTCCTTCCATTTCTACCTCAAAGGAAACTTCTTCTTCTTCTTTTTCTTCAGAAACATTCTGAGCTATTATTTTTCAGTCTCATTTTCCATACTGAAAAGAAAGAAAAAGACACATTAAGGAAACAGATATATTTGGAAGAAAATGAAAAATGATAATAGGCTAAAGTATGTTTTGCTTGTTTTTTGTTTCAAATTCATATCTGTAAAACAGGGAGTTCAAATGAGTGCCAAGGCTGAAGTTAAGAGCAGGTTCAAAAGAAGTGACATTACATTGTAATACTCTCAAAGAACAGGTCAAAGGAATACCATGTAAGGATAAATAAAACAAAAATAATTAACTCGGTACATAGGAGAAGGGAAGGCGGACATCTCTGATCATTCTCAAATATGATCTTGGTCACTGCCTTCTTGTCCTCTATCACCAATGCCCCTCATCAGAAGTCAACACATATCATATGAGGAAAGAGAAAACCTAGACCTATAAACCAGTGCTGTAAATGCTGCACTTAGGAGGTAAAGCCATAAGAATGAGGTCAGTCTACTCTATATAACAAATACCAAATCAGCCAAGGCTACACAGTAAAGCCCTATTTATAAATAAATAAATAAATAAATAGAAATATGGTAACATAAAGCTCAGATTTGCACACATGTTTATTAAAAGCTGTAAATTAGTCAGTCGCATAGCTGGATAGTTTAGTATCTACTAATAAAACATAAACCTTTCATCATGTAAATCTAATCATAGTTACCTCAGAAAATAAGAACAAGTGACTATCAATACACACATATGAAATGATCTTTTTTTCAATTTTTTATTTTATATGTATAGGTGCTTTCTATGCAAGCATATCTGTGTACCACATACATGTCTAGTGCTTGCAGAGGCCAGAAGACGATATGGGATCCCTTGGAACTGGAGTTTCATACGGTTGTGAGCCGCCACATAAGGACTAAGAATTAAGCCCAGGTCCTCTGGAAGAGCAGCTAATGCTCTTAACCACTGAACTGTCTCTCCAGCCCTCTATGGAATAATCTTAAAAAAAAAAGAAGGAAAAAGACATAACAGTAATGGTAAAGATGAAACTTAATATGATTGGTCATGATTACATAATAGCAAAGTAGAAAGATGAAAAGAGATGGAAAGTTTTCTTCAAAGTACTAAAGGAAAACTCCCAGGTTCACCAGGATCCAGGAGTGAGAGTAAAATAAAAACACTCTTCAAAAAGAGGGGGACTAAAGAAAGGAGGGACCAGAAAGAAAGAGAAATGGATAAATCCAATGCTGAAAAGAAGGGGACTAAAGAAAGGAGGGACCAGAAAGAAAGAGAAATGGATAAATCCAATGCTGAAAAGAAGAAAAAAACAAGATCAAGTATTGGCCAGATAAAGATCACAGTACAATACAACAGTAGTAACATGCAACCAAACAGACAAGGCATCCTCAAAAGGAAGAAGAAATCAATATATCCAAACACAGCAAAAGGCTTATTTCCTTTGAAAATTGGAAAATCAAAAAAAAAAAACTGCTGGACAAGACAAGCAGCAAAAATTTTCAGTAGCTAGCCTTATCAAACAGTGGGTGGAAAAGCCATGTGCATTGAACGTCAAATGTTTTCTAAGCACATGGGAAACATTTGCTTAACATGACCACAAACCAGATCAAAGAAAATACTGAGCAAAGGCCAGACGACAGCATAAAAGACCAGTCTACGGAATAGAGTGCAGTCAAGCTAACAACCAGTCAACAGAAGAAAACCAAATACAAGAAAACCAAAGGGAAGAAAAAAAACCTGTATTTCTTTGAAAAAGTGTTAGCATGAAAACCTATTTTTTAGTGATGGATAGATCTAAAACCTTGATAAAAAATAATACCTCTAAGTAAAAAGAATAAAAATGCTATTATCACAAAATGTGACAAATTAGGCTGCAGTCAACTTAGTTCTTGGACAGAAAGTATTATTCTTTAACACTTAGAGTGAAAAAAGACCACAGAGCTTGGAGTGTATATTGGAAGAGTGCTGACCTAGCCTGTCTAAGACCCTGTGTTCCAGCCCCAGCATCAGAAACAGTAACAATGATGAATTCCTGGATACCCTAAAGTATACTGTATAGCAGGTTAATCAGTCATGGGGGCCTCAACCTTAGCGAAGGATTTTCATGACGAATAGATGGTATATACTAATATGAATAACAAAACCACATGTGCAGCTGTGGGTAAAGTGTGGTGTTCCTAGAATGGTTCTGTGGGCTAAAACACAATTATCAACTGCTCCTACACTCATCTCAATGAACCATAAATCCCCACTGAGTGGCGCTCCAGAACAACATAATATGCACCTCATACTTCCACTAAAAAGAAACTCAAGCTTGGCCAGCATTTTTGACACCTTAGCAAAAGAAGGTGGAAAACATGCTTGAACATGTAAAATTTGAGACCTTTTATGTAATCATACTTTTACCACCTACTATTAACTTGACAAAAAAAAACAATGCTAGTGAGTTCACTTCTCACACTATACCTCATTTATATACAATCTCTATGTTCCAAAATGAAAAGGAATATCCCAAGAAATAGTAGAGGACCTAAAAGTAAAATTAGGGAGCTGGAGAGATGTTCAAAAGTTAAGAGCACCTACTGTTTCTGAAGAGGACCTAAGTACAGATCTGAGCACCCACATGAAGGCTCAAAACTATCTCTAACTCCAGTCCCAGAGAATCAAGACCCTCCGTTCCCAGTGAGCACTGTGTACATGTGGTACACAGTTATACACAGAGACAAAACATCCATACACATAAAATTAAAATAAACAGTAAAAAATTTAAGGTCTGACAAGTTCTACCTAAGCTCAGTTCACGAATGTCTTGTGAATAGGGTGGATAACTACTTAAAGAATTTTTTAATTAATTTCACCAATAACTAATACTTATTTTATCAAAGCCTAAAATACAACCAACAAAGTCAAAAGTCACCCACCAGATGAGAGACAATGTATCTAGACTATATATAGAACTCAGAAGTAAATAATAAAATCAGACAGACATGTGGTCCATACCTATAATCCATACTTGAAAGGAAACCATGCCCCGCCCCTACTCCTGAATAAATAAACAAATATGACAACCCACATTTTTAAATGAACAAAGCAGAGATCTCTCTTATCTTACTTTAGATCGCTTTCTGAATTCAAATAGACAACAGCCTCATGGCTCATAGTTCCCGAGTCTGTAAAGTCCAAAGCCATTGTCAGGTATGGGAAAGGGGTCACTTCCTAGCTTGAAAATGAACAATAAACAAAAGAAACGATGCCCAATATCACTAGCCATGAAAAAAATTCAAATCAAAGCAATACAAGGTTTCACTTCATATTCACTAAGATGCTGTGATCAGTCACATTTCTATGTAACTATTCCACAAGACAGAAAAACATACATCTATTTTTTAAAAAGGGGGTTCACAATATTATTTGTGACATCCAAAACAAAATACACTGAAGAAACAAATAAAAACTCAGAAAGGATTACAAAACTACAAAACTGAACAAAGAACATATACATGAATTTTGAAAATGTTTCCTAAGTCAAAAAAATCAGACACAAAGGACACAGATACTACAACTAGTTCTATGGAATCTCTAAAACATACAAAAAAGCTACAGGCAAAGAGATGGAGGCGAAAAAAGTGGTAGCTAATGAGTATGGGTTTTCTTTGGAGGGAAGGGGGGACTGATGAAAAGGTTCAATTGCCAAGCATGGTGGCACACATCTTTAATCCCAGCAACCAGAAGGCGGAGGTAAGTGGATCTCTGTGTTCAAAGCCAGCCTGGTCTATACAGCAAATTCCAGGCCAGCCAAGATTACATAGAGACCCTGTCTCAAACAAAAACAGCAACAGAAATGCTGAACTGTATACCTTAAGAGGATAAACTACAGGGTATGCCAACACAGACAAGTTTTTTGTTATTACTGTTGCTTTTTAAGTGTAGAGTCCACGAGGATCAGATCTATTGGCCTACGCTCAGCTGGCACATTAAGAATTCGAGAAAGAAATGAACAGTTATGAGACTGTGCCAGCTTGTGTAGAACTGCTCCTCTCCGTAGTGCTGGATTGCAGGTAGGCATCACCATGCCTGACAAGAGTGTGTATTTCTTTTACTACTTTTTCAGATGGGAAAAATAGAATTAAGTCCGAATTCATACAAATTCTCACACACACGTTTATAAAATGACAGAGAAAAAACTTATGGAGGAGGGATCTCCATAAACCTTGAAATGATTAAAATAAAATAAACATAAAAGATGTAGCTCAAGGACAGTGATTGCCTAGCATAAACAAGTGCTTGGTTCAAAACCACACACACACACACACACACACACACACTAAGATAAAATACAGACCCAAGAAAGACATAAAGCAAAATACAGAGCTAAAGAGTTATCCAAGTTACTAGGATAAAGAAGTTTCTCTGAATAATGGAGTATACAAAACATACTCCAAAAAAAAAAAAACCCTGAAATGTCTGACTATATGAAAACAAGTAATATGAATCTTGGGCTTTTGAAAATCAAAAAAGCAACAAAGAATTAAACTAGCATCCCTAAGAATGATGTACTCATGGCAGCAAGCACTTTAACCACATTGATCAAAGACTGACCACTACCAACTTGACATGACTCCAAGGACATATTTTACTCAGGTAACTATCAGCAAAACAAGAGAAGAATTTAATGTCAGTATGAACTTAACAGAAGCACACCCTACAAGATAACCAGCTATGTCTTTTAAAAAAAAAAAAATCCCTGTCAAAACACTACAACCCATCATAGAGTAGAACTAGCATCAATAGTTGAAGGTGATTGAAAAGACAACTTAGGGCCAGGCGGTGGTGGTGCAACCTTTAATCCCTGCACTCAGGAGGCAGAGGCAGGCGGATCTCTGTAAGTTCGAGGCCAGCCTGGTCTACAAGAGCTAGTTCCAGGACAGGCTTCAAAGTTACAGAGAAACCCTGTCTCGAAAAAACAGAAAGAACGAAAGAAAGAGAGAGAGAGAGAGAGAGAGAGAGAGAGAGAGAGAGAGAGAGAGAGAGAGAGAGAGGAGGGAGGGGGAGGGAGGGAGGGAGGGAGGGAGGGAGGGAGGGAGGGAGAGAGGGACGGAGGGATTGAGGAAGGGAGTGAGGGAGGGAGGGACAATTTAATGCTACACACGATCCTGAAATGAATCTTGAATCAAAAGTATTTTTAAAAAATAAAACATACCAAGCTCATCCCAGTAAGGTTTCTTTGCAGAAAACTGTCTCGATTGGACTGAGCAGACCATATGATCAAGGGCTCAGAACAAAGGAAAAAATAAACACGAATGTTTACTTACAAGAGAAGGGAAAGAGAAAGAAGACATTTTTCCTCTTTCCTCCGAACTCAGTATGTCATTTTTTATTATTAAGTTAAAAAATTAAAAAATAAAACATATACAAGTAATTGCCATATAATGGGCAGTTAAGGGTTGTTGGCAAAGATAGAGACATTTCTTTTTCTTTTTTGGAACATTTATTTTTATTATGTGCATGTGTGTGTCCATATGAGTGAATGCCATCTATGTTGGATGCTCTCTCTTAAGTCGGAACGGTGCGATGGGTACCTTGGAGTTGTAATTACAGGTGACTGTATGTCTCAAGACTTAGGTGCTGAAAACCAAATTCGAGTCCTCTGGAAGAGCAGTTAAGTGTTCTTAATCACCAAGTCTCTACAACCCCCACCGCAAGAGGAACATTTTTTTCAGTGGTGTAGCCACTGGAAGGTTGGTAGAATACCTATGCTCCTTTGCGCTCGTGGAAGACAAAAATAAAACAAAACAAAATGCTCATATTTTAAAGAGAATCTTCACTAAAAAATTTCAGTGTAGTCTCACAATATCTACTATATTACTTCTAGTAATTCAGCCCCCCACACACACTATATTAATATATGCCCGTATCACACCTGTCTGTGCTACACTCATTGTGTATATAAAACACAGTAGACATGTTTTTATGAGAAAGAAAAGCTAATGTAGCAAAATGTTAGTAACTCAACAACCTGGATAGATGGCTTAGTCACGATCTACTAAACTCTGCCAGCATCTTAGCTGTGGGTATGAAATCTTTCAAATTACAAAAGCTGAGAGAAGGCAGAGGAAGAACAGAGGGAAGTTATTGAAGGGAGATGAACAAAAGCGTGTTTTTACAGGAAAATAAAACCACTGAAAACCAAGGAAGAGAGAGCAAAACAGGTAAAATGCGGGTGTGGGGGGGGGACTCCTCCCTGACTAAAATCATTATATAAACACACACACACATACACACACAAACACACACACACGAGAGAGAGAGAGACAGAGACACAGACAGACAGACAGACAGAGAAAGACAGACTGGGAGACTTTGCAAGTGTCAGTGGAGGGAAAAGGAAAACTACCTAGAAGGTTCCACGGAAAGCATCCCCGCCCACTTGAGCCTAGTAGCCCACTCAGCGCGAGACCGGCAGATCCGGGGGGGCCCGGCGCCCAGAGGATCTCGGCAAAACCTCCGTAAGGGCCGGGCTCGAGATAAGGACACCGGGCTCCTAAGTTCCACGGAGGAAAGGACAGGGCCCACCTCACCGATGGCAGCGCGGAGGAGGAGCGTTCACAGCAGCCAGAAAGGGACGGACCTCTCCGACCGGGGGCGTGCACACCCGCCAGGACAGCAGCATCCCGGCCACACCCTCCCGGTGAGCCCGAAACGCCCACGGCCTCCGTGAAACCCGACGCAGACGCTATGCACGCCACCCCCGCCAACACCCCCTCCCTCCGACTCCCACTCGCACAACACTCGGCGGAGAAGATGAAGCATAGAACGGCGCCGAGGCGCGGAAGAACTCACTGTTGTCGATCGGCGGCAGCCATGTTCGCAGCGACCGCGCATGCGCAGACTCCGGTCCCGGGATTCACGCGCATCGTGGAGATTCAGCCCCCTCTGGCAGCAAGGTGCTGGTTTAAGAGCTTGCACTGTTCACTGGTCCCTGCAGCTGGCCAGACAGGCTACCTGGACCTGTCACCCAAGGCATTGCGATCAGGAAGAAATGTTTCTTCACCTTTATTTACGTAGATATAACTAAGTCATTGAGGATCACGAATATTCATTTTCTACCATACAACTGAGAGGGCTGCCTCTGGATACAAGATAGTCTCTCCCACGTTCTCCCCATGTTAAGATTTTGTTATAGAGTCTTATTTTTATTTACTACATAACTTGACAAAAATACGCTTAAAGGGAAAATGCTAGCATTCAGCCAAATACACCTATTTTATTGACAATCATAGGAGGAAATAAGCTATTTTTTAAAATTTATGTGTATGGGTGTTTTGCATGCACATATATCTGCATCTTGTGCATGCAGTGCCCCCCCATAAAAAAAGGTGTCAAATCCCCTAGGTCTGAAATTATAGATGATTGCGTCGCCATGTGGGTGCTGAGAATTGAACCCATCTTACAGAAGAGCAGTAAGAGCTCTTAACCTCTCTCTCCATATCTCCAGACCCAGGCTACATCCTTAAAAACAATTTTAAAAACAGCTAAGGATTCTAGAAAATTAGCAAATGTTTTTTAATCAGTAGCTAAAAATCAGTAATAACCAGTAGAAACTGTGTTGAAAGGAAATAAATGTTCTCGATCTTTTATGTTAATGTACAGAATTCTGACATTTAGAAAAATTCAAAGTGGGCATGGTAGAGGAAGCATGCCTGTAATCCCTGCACTTGCCAGGGAGAAACAGTTGGCCTTTAAAAAGCCAAAACCATACTTCTATAAAACACAGATTTAAAAAAAATTAGTGAGTTATTTTATGATGGTGAGCTTTTGTTTATAATTGGGTCTTGTGTCACTAAGTCTGACCTCAGATTTTAAGTGATTTTCCTACATCTTTGTCCCTAGAATGCTAGAATGCACCACTGTGGTCTTTTGAATAACACTGGCCCCCATTGGCACATATATTTGAATGTCTGTTTCAGAAAGATTAGAAACTGTGGCCTATAGGGGCCATATTATACAGGCCCATAGTTCTACATTGTATGGCAGCCAGAATTTCAGGCCACAATTTGCACCTGCCACACAGAAGGTGGTCGCCTAGCTGTCGCCATCCTAAACAAAGAATCAGGATATGCTAATGTCGCTCTGCTCCTTTGTAATTTGGGAGATCGCCTGGGAAAGAGTTGTTAATGTTTTACTTTTTGATTTGAGTAGTGGTTCATGTAAGGGCACTGTTGATCTTTGTTGCAATGTCCACCAAAGTTTACAACTGATAAAGTAAACCCTAGGTCACAAGAGTTTCATAGCAGTTTTTTTTTAACTGTAAACAAAGTTTGGTCGTGTCTGCATGGCTAATAGAAAATTGTAGATTCGTGTCTGGAAGGAGTAAGGCCAAACTCAGAAGTTTTATGTGCCTAGGCCTTAACCATGGCTCACTCCTATTTTAACATTCTTATTTGAAAACACTTCTATGTAAAATAAACATAGCCTCTACACAGGCAACTTTTACAGCAGTTGGTGACTTGTGCTGGAATGCTTAACTCTCAGTTGATGAGACTTCTCCCAGAGTGGAGAAGGCTCCTTTTCCTCCACTGTCCCCTTACTATTCCTTTTCTTTATATTCTGCCTCAACTGGACGTACTGAACTCTACGTCAACTTAAACTACATGTTCCCTAAACTATACCTGTGTTTCTCTCTTTCCACTTACATTTGAACTTCTCTCTGGAGTTGGGTTTTCTAAGAAGGTGGCTTCTTGAATGGGAATTGGGGGGATACAATGGCTCATGACTCATTCTTCTATTTAAACAAGTATCCAAGTGAACCTAAGAAAAGTATTTGATGTAGGGAACCATGACAAGAACTATTTTCTTTTTTTTTTTCATAAACTAAGCAGAAGGGGGAAAAAAAACTTAAGAATTTCCCAGAATCATACTTTAGATAATGTGTTCTCCTTTGAGAGAGGTTTCCTTTCTGTGACATCTTAGACTTGACTGAACTGCGCACACTTCAAAGAGCTGAGCCTGAACAAAAGAGGGAAGATAGGTTGTCCTTCCACTGATGAGGAAGGTGCCTATATCAGGCACGTGGGAAGACCCAGAAGAATAAATGACTGTTTGTGTGCAGCTGCCACATTCACTGGCCTGACATTTACCATGACCCAATCAATAAGGGTGTGGATATTAAAAAACAAGGCTCCAGCAACCAGCAAAGAAATGAGCCAAGCAGGCTGAGCACTGGTGGCACATGGCTTTAATCCTAGCACTTGGGAGGCAGAGACAGGTGGATCTCAGTGAATCTAAGGTCAGCCTGTTCTACCAAGCAAGTTCCAGGATAGCCAGGACTGCTACTACACAGAGAAACCTTGTTGGGGGAGGGGGGGAGTCAGCCATCATAAACCACCACCAAGGAAAGGAAGACCAACTGCTGTAAGAGATAACGAATGCCCTTAACCCAAATCAAATGAGCAAACCCAGGAACTGCAGTTAGAATGGAAAGCTTTCTGTAACTGAACAGCTTGAATCTCAAATTTGTAAGCAGACAATTCAAACAAAAGCTTCTGAAGGCTGGATGGTGAAGTGAAAAAAAAATATCAAATTCAAAAGCAAAGCTTTAAATATTCTTTCTAGGGAAGGTGGAAAATTTCAAACAAAGTATTAAATAGGACATGGTAGTATATAGTCTCAGCACTTGGGTGGTGAAGGCAGGAGAATTAGAAGTTCAAGGGACATCATGGCCTACAATACAGAAGACCTGACTTAATAAAACAAAATAAGTTAATTCATGAGACACTGGAACATTCACAAGGAAAACAAACAAAAAGCTGGACATTTGGGGGGCATTTCTGTAATCTCAGCAATCAGGATGTGGATGCAAAACAATCAGGGGTTTAAAGCCTGGACTATAGGACATCCTGTACAACAAAAAGAAAGAACAACAACAAACCAGAATAAAACAAAATAGCTAAAATAATATTGTGTTGAGATCATGAAGGTCCTTCTACTCAGAGAGAAGCACTAAGAGAATCAGGAATATCAATCACACAGGGGTGTCTCCTCAATAGCCGGATAAAAACCAAATATCTGTATTGCATCCTGAGAGCTGAGAGTGGAGGTTATTAATGATCCGGTGACTGTTTTGATACCTGATGGAGAAAGCCCTCACCCTAATTCCCCAGAATGATTATCCCAGACTCTAACCTCCCTAGATCATTACCCATCCTTAGGGAAGATGTTATGCGTATTTTTATGGTCTGCTGACCTCTGTGATATCAGACAGAGACCACATTGGATTCTAGACTTTTAGCTATAGAATACACCCTCACGGTCACATGTACTTTATAAAAGAGTCTCTATGTAATTACACCTTAAGCTTTATTGTGCCCCTGGAACTGAACTGATTGGACTGACTTGTTTGGAAACCTTTTCCCAAACTGCACTGTGGTTTAAATAAGCTGACAATGAAGACGATGAACTGTCTGCCATTAGTCTGTCTCCCCAAAGTCTGACCCAGGTTGACAAAGTCAGTCTGAATCAGGTTTTCATTCTCGTCTTCTATTGGGTTTGCTTCCCTGCCTGGATAACTGCAGGGAGCCCCTCAATATAGATTTGATTTGGAATTGAAATAACAAACAGAAATGAATATAGTAGAAACAAATCCAAACAGGCTTATCTTTGACTACCAACCAAATGCAAAATGTACAAATCAATAATGTTGAAAAACAGATTTTTTTAAGTGCTTCCAATGCATGTTGGAGTTGTTTTATTAATATGTTAGGGATTGAATCTAGGGCCTTGAACATGCTTGGCAATCACTCTAACACTGAAATACACACCAATGCTGAGCTTTGTGTTTTAATATATTAATATTATAGAATATATGTTTCTATCAATTTGGATGTATTTTCACCAATTTGCATATTGGAAAATGCATATTGTATCGTTTCACCATATTGCAAAAATAGTTCACTGTATCGATGTTTGCAAACCCTTAAGGCATTTCTTTTAAAAAGCAGCAAGTCATATAATACACTCATATACTTCAAATATATTAAACATATTCTCAGAAGTACCATAGATGTCACAAAAAGTACACTAAATGTAAACAGAAGAACTGTATGCTCCTAGCGTTGAATGATAAAAGTACAAAAAAAACAGACACACGATAAAAGACATTAACATGTAACAGGAAGACAGAGCTTCAACAAATGGAGACTGGAATAGACTGAAAGGCTCTGAATGGTCAAATCAAAGGAGAAAGCAAAACAGTTACTAAATATGTGAAATACTGATCAGGCTGTTTTATAGAGAAGAAAATAATAATTAGAGTAACAAAAATAAGGCAAGAAAGATGGCCCAGCAAATAGTGCACAGGCCATGCAAGTCTGGTGGCTTGAGGACACATTCCCCAGAATACATGTAAAAGCAAGAGAAAACTGACTCCATAAAATTGTACTGACTTCCACATACATGTATGCCAACAATAAATAAAAATCAAATTAAAAAATAAAATAACCAAAATAAATACTTTGAGCTATCAGACTGGCAAAATTAAAAGAGCTACCAATCTTCCATGGCTACTCATGGGAAACTGAATTGGTACTGGTCAGCTCAGAAAATAACCTGGCAACATCTTTAAAAGCTAGGGGCCACCAGGTAAGAGCACTTCCTGCTCTACTAGGAGACCCAACTTAGGTTCCCAGCACCCACATCTCATAACTACCTGTAACTCCAGCTCCAGAGGATCTGATATTATATTCGGGTCTCTTCTAGCACCTGGACTTACATGCATGTACCCATACAAACATACATACACATAATTAAAAATACAACTTCACAAAAAAGTTAATCACACACATCCTTTTCCAAGACCCTCCACTTGTAAAAGTTAGTTCACTGGAAGTATAAACATTCAAGATTCTATTAGAACCCTACTTTGGGGTAGTGGGGGTGACAACCTAGGACTATACACTATCCAACTTTCAGAATCTTACAGTAGAAAAAAGAATGTGATATACTGAATTTTATTTTATGCAGAATCATTATTTACTACATATACTGCAAGAGAACAGGGAATACTGGACTACTACTAATATACTGAATTTTACAGATTGAACTTCTGATCTTCCTGCTTCTCCCTCCTGTGTGTTGGAATTACAGATATGCTCCACCACAACAGCTTTTTTTTCTTGGTGTCTTTTTGTTTTTTAGAAATCATGTAAATTAAATATATGCACCAAAAAAATTTTTTGATGGAACACAAACCTCAGTACATGCAGGATAACTCCTGGAGAAGGAGCCCATTTAAATGTAAGGAATATGGTAATGGCTATACAGATCTCCCTACCATCTTTGACTCAACAGAATGGCCAGTGACAGACACTAGAGTCATCCCAAGAGTAAAAACAAAAAAATCTCTTCATGAAGTATACTTTGACATTAGAGAAGTCATACTGGATAGCATTCATAAAAATGTAAAAACATTTTTACACAAGGCATGGCCATTTGGACCTGTGAGGGAACTCTCGGGAGTCAGATTTTCTAAGTGTGCTAAGTGTAGAAGAGTCTTTCCAGGAAAAGATCCCTTTCAGTACATTTCAACAGTCATACAGCAGACAAATGCTCTAAGTGGACACACTGTTCTTCTCTAGCATCATGAACTATATACTGGGGAGGGACACTGAAGGAGGCAGTCATTGGTCATTGTGGAAATGGCTTTAGACAACACTCAGCTTTTTGAAGGCAACATCAGAGAACTCATACTGAGAGACCCATGTTGTGTAATCAATGAACATAAGCTTCTTGGTGTTCTTGCTTCTTGTTCTGGGTATTCAATGTAGGAGGATTCCTACTGGGAAGCTCTCTATAAGTAAAGTTGATTTTGTTATCTTCCAACTGAAGCTTTAATTTTCTTTTGAGACAAGGTTCCACATATCGCAAGCTAACATCAAACTCACTATGTAGCAGGGAATGACTTCAAAGTGCTCACCCTCATGTCTCACCCTCCTGCCTCTACTTTCTGAGTACTGGGATTAAAGATACACCTTTAAAGACACAGTTTTTATTTTAAACCAGTTAGTTTGATAGAGAAACTCATCAGACATGATCAGCATGGGAGTCAAAATTCCATTTTATTTGCCATTAGAGATTGTTGTAGGAGGCCGCTTGTTTCTTTCCAACTGTCCAGACTCAAAATAACCACTCAGAAACTACATTATTTAAACCACTGATTGGCCAATCATTTAAGTGTATTGTTAGATAATTCTTATATCTTTGGTTAACCCATTTTTATTATTTTATATTTTACCATGAGGCTCATGGCCTACCAGCTGGCAGCTCACGTCTTTCCCCTCTGGCAGCTCCATAGCGGCTCTCTGATTCTGCCTACTCTCTATAGATAGATAGATAGATAGATAGATAGATAGATAGAACAGACAGACAGACAGACAGACAGACAGACAGACAGACAGACAGACAGATAGATAGATAGATAGATAGATAGATAGATAGATAGAGGCAGACAGGCAGATATCATTTAGCCTGGCTATATTCTGTTAAGCCATTTGCCGAAATCAGCTTCTTTATTAACCAATAAAAGCAACAGATATACAGAAGGACTTCCTGCACCAAGAGAGAAATCATAAAGGTGGAGAAAAGCTAAAGTGATTTGGGGTCCATGAACAAATACATTACCTAAATGCATGAAGACTCCCACATGGTCTCCTTCAGTCACAGACAAGCAGTTTTTTCTACATGTCCCTTTGCTTTACATCAAAAACAAACCTAATGGGACTAAAGGGTCTGATCTGATGTCCACTATTTGATCAAATGACTGCAGTGGATAATCAACTTTCATGCAAATGCTGTCAATAACATAGCTTTCTTCATCATAGACTTTCAGAAAATCACCAACCCTAAAAATCCATACAGATATCATATATTCCTCAGCATATTCTTCAGAATCAATGTATGTGATTTTTAAAATATTTGAAAAGGGCTGGAGGTTACACTGTCAATTTCCCCTGTATATTCTATATGTTCTCATCGCAAACAAGTCAGACAGATTATAATAACTTATCAATGTGTTGTCAGTGTTATTGCACTATTTACTTAGGTGTGCAACTTCTTAGTCCTAAGAGACTGCCAATATCTAATCAGAATTAAAGACATACCATTGCTTTATAGTGTTCATATGCCAAGAAAAGACATACCATTGCTCTATAATGTTCATATGCCATGAATAATGATAAGTTCAACCAAAAGCCCTTACAGAAAAATGGAGAATAAACACAGCATGAAATCATGGGGCTGAAGAGGTAGTTCAGTGGTCAAGTTCACTGGCTGCTATTCCAGAGGACCTGGGTTCAAGTGCTAGTCTCCACATGGTGACCCACAGTCTCCTGTAACTCCACTTCCAGGGGATCTGATACCATCTTCTGACCTCCACAGGCACCAAGCGTGCATGTGGTGCACACTCATATAAGCAGGCCAAACACACATAAAGATAAATTGAAAAACTCGATAAATTTAATAAAAGAAGACAAGAAAGGACTCCGGTAAGAAAAGGACACTACTTTTACAATTTTGTGCTTGACAAAAATAGCAATCATACATGACAGGAAATATTTTCAGGCTGGAAAAAATTCAAAAACTATCTTCTTTCCTGGAGAAATTCCCCTAAGAGAATATAACAGCAATAACTCATAATGATATGTGAGCCATGGCCCAAAAGTCAATTAAAAGAGGTGCTGTCCATAGACATTTTCATCCTAAGGGGAAAAACTATGAGCACTCCAAAGACCGTAAATAATAAAACGAAGGGACAAAATGTGCTACATCTACACAACAGCTAAAGAGTGAACCACTGATACAGTAACTAGCATAAACTTAAAAACATTGATGAATGAAAAATCCAGATGCAAGAAAAGAAAAAACTAATGGGGGATAATCATGATAGTGGTTTCTTTCGTACTGTTCAGGTAGTACAGGGTGTTTGAAGGTGTACAGTTGATACCTATGTGATAGACACATATGCATTTCTGTTTTAAACCCATTGAGGGGATTTGGGAGGATGATTCAGAAGATAACAGCGCTTGCTTCTCTTGAAGATGACCTGAGTCCATTTCCAACAGCCATGCTTAATGGTTCACAACCCAACTTCTCTGGCTTCCATGGGCTTCCAAATGTGTGAGGTGTATACAAACTCATACAGGCACACACACATACATATAAGTAAAAACAGATTTTCAGAAAATCCACTGAAGCTGGGTATTATGGTAGAGGCTTCTAGTGTCAGCACATGGGAGATCAGAAGACTAAGGAGTTCATGGTCATCTGAGTTACACAGTAATTTGAAGTCAACCTAGGCTACATGAAACACTCAAAAATTAATTTCATTGAACTGAAAATATGAGGACTTTATATTTGTCACTATATATATATATATATCATATATCATATATCACACTATGTCATATATATACATACACACAGATATATATATATATATATATAAATCATGTTTTTCTTATTTTATATGTATTGGTGTTTTGCTTGAATGTATGTCTGCCTGGTGCCCCCAGAAGCCAGAAAAAGGTGTCAGATGACCTGAGACTGGAATTATGTAATTTGTGAGCCACCATGTGGATGTTACGAGTGGAACCCAGGTCCTCTGGAAGAGCAGGCACTGCTCTTAACCATTGGGCCATCTCTCAAGCCCCCATATATCCATTTAAAAAACTGTTACTTCTTATGTTTTATTGTTTGGTTGGATTTTGGTTTTTGTGAGACAGGGTTTCTCTCTGTAACCTTTGCTGTCCCAGACTGTTTAGGCTGGCCTTGAATTCATAGGCCTACTACTGCCTCCCAAGTGTTGGGATTAAAGACATGTACCACTACCACCTGGCTTAAAAACTGTTTATTATTTTGAGGTGAGGGCTTACTATGTATCATAGGCTAGCCTAAAACTCAAACTGACTTTGAATTTGTCAACCTTCTACCTTAGGACCCAAGTGCTAGTAGCATTACAAGAATGCACTGCCATGCCAAGTCATTTTAAAACTAGATACCGGTGCTGAAGAGATGGCTGAGCAATTAGAAGCATTTATCTGTATCAGAGAGCTGGAATGCAGGTCCCACCATCCACACTAGGCTGTTCACAATTCCTGCTCTAGGGCCTCCAAGGGCACCTGCACACACGTGTGCACATAAACACACAAACACATACACATAAAGTAAGTCTTTAGGGGCTAGCTCAGTGTTTACCAGTGCATACTGTTCTTGCAAAGGACCGGGTTCACTCACTTTCCAGCACCCAAGGAAACTTTACAACTACCTACAATCTCCAGTTCCAGGGAATAAGTCTCTGGCCTCTGCAGGCACCTGTACTCATGTGCACATTCACATTCTCTCTCTCTCTCTCTCTCTCTCTCTCTCTCTCTCTCTCTCTCTCTCTCTCTCTCTCTCTCTCTCTCTCTCCACACACACACACACACACACACACACAAATTTTAAGATAACAAGATATTTAAAACTAAATGCCAATTAATGTGACACAGAGATTCATGCTTCAATTTGAAATAACCCCAAACCAAACGCAAACACAAAAATGGATCTGCCACTTGTATGAGTGAGATTCTGTAACTGTTAATAGCTAGCCCACCTCAGACTAATACCATCAGAGAATTTTTTATTTATATGCTTAGAGAGTTAGATCACCAATATAGCTATAGCAACAGTGTGATCTAGCAGTTCAGAAATCACTCCAAACACTCAATTTCCATTTTTCCCTAGGCTGTGTTCATACTAATTATCCTTTTTTGTTAATGTATATGGGTATTTTACCCACTTGCATGCATGCCTCCCCATGAAGACCAAAAGAGGTTGTCTGATACCCTGGAACTGGAGTTACAAACAAGTATAAGCCACAGGTGGGTGTTGGGAATTGAACCCTGGTCCACTGAAAGAGCAGTAAGCACTCTTAACTACTAAATATCTCTCTAGCCCATATATTGGTCATTTTTAAATTAGCTCTCAATTACATTATAGCTGCCTGCAAAGATAGAATGTACTTATTTTGCATTCCTATGGCTGCTTTAACTCCATTACTACAAATATCTTAAAGTAAGAGATAAACTTTAGTAAAAATTTATTCTTGTATTTTGGATGCCAGAAGTATAAAATCAGTATCACATATTGAAATCAAGGAGCTGACAGAACTATGCATCACACTGAGGCTTCAGCAGTACTATTCAGGAATAAATTCTATGCCTCTACCAGCTTCTGGTGGTTGTTCTAGTTTCTTGGTTTATGGGTACCTAACTCCAACCTTTGCCTCTGTGATAACGACACCTTCTTTTGTGTATGTGTGTATTCAAATCTCTCTGCTTGCCTCTGGTAAAGACACATGACTACAATGGGTAATCCAGGATAATCTTCATATCACAACATATTTAATACATATACAAAGTCTCTGGTCCTTCATGAGGATAACAGTCACAGGTTACAGGGATCAGGACCTGACATCTTTAGAGGTCATTTTCCAAATCTTTAATCAAAACGACAGGCTTCTCAATCTGTGCTCACTCATTTAACCCAATTGCCATCAAGATACCTTTCAGTGAGTGGCTCAGATCAGGGTAACTAAGAGGTCTGTGGGTTAATCACAGTGTCGATGGAAACAGAACTCATATGGCTACACTGAGGACTCACCCCTACTGCTGAACTGTCGGGCATCCTCATCCATGGATTGCTAATAGGGTACCCGGAAAAGGGATGAGTAAAATGGTCTCACACATGAACCTTAAAGATCTCCTCTCACTCACTAAGAATCCTTTGAAATGTCGTCTTCCTTCCTATTTGAAAGATATACTCAGCCTTTCTTTCTCCTTACCTACCATGGAAATCCATCTCTCCTTTCAAGCACTCCCAATAAGCTTTCTGCCAAGGTTCTTTTTTCCTGAGTGTTCCTTGGACATTGAGATTTTGCTCAAATCCAAATCTCTGGCCTCAGATTGGGCCTGTGAAAACTCACCTTGAGAGGATGCCCCTGGAACGGATGAGCTTCACTCAAGCTGACCTCCGTACTGACTGTTGCTATTTCACCCCCTTTTGGTGCAGCAGATCCTGCCACCGCCACCCTCCCATAGATGTCAAAACGCTACTATTGCCTTTCCCACAGCTAAGAGGTAGATGTGTCATCTATGGCCAGTGCGACCTAAGCATGTCTGTATAAGACGACTTCCCTATGGTGGGCATAATGATGTACCTTTTCTCTTCTGAAGACTATATTAACCCATATAAGCATGGATGCACATTACCTCACATGGGCACACAGGAATTTACAGATGGAACTGTGTTAAGTATCTTGAGAAAGAGAAATTATCCTGATTTATTTGTGAGAGTCTAATGTCATTATAATGACTATTCTTGTTTGTCAACCTGATTACATCTGGAATTAACTAAAAACCAAAGTGGCTGAATACACCTGTGAGGGATTTTTTTCCTAACTAAATCATTTGAAGTGAGAAGGTCCACTTTTAATTGGGATCTTTTGAGGTCAGAAGATCCACCTTTAATCTGGCCCACCTTCTGCTAGCAACCTATACAAAGGGCAGAGAAGGAAGCTCTTGATCTTTGCCCTCTCCCCCTCCACACACACACCATCCTTTAGATGGATAGATAGACAGAAAGACAGACTCATTCTATCCGTTCTGTTCCTCTAAAGAACTCTAATATAGTCATCAAAAGTTTTTGCTGGGGCTGTCAAGATGGTTCCCCGGTTCCCCTTACACACACACACACACTTTCTGAACAAGTAATTTCCATGGACTTTTCTCCTTGAGTTTGAATCCAATCCAAATCATTCCTATGTAGGAGAGGAGCAGATTTCTTCCCTCCTCCCCTTACATTTTTAGGGAAAGGACAAAACAAAGCCCAAGATACTAAGTCCCTCCAAAGCTCCATTGCATTAATATTGGAAATATTATTGAATCTAGTAATGAAGGGAAGAAGCGACACTGGCTTCTAATTCTAGAATACAAGTATTTTCATCCATTTAAGTTTACTGAGGCACCTCAAAAGTTACCCTCAAATAGGACAAGAGGTCCTCTGCATGTCCCAATAAATGGATCTCACATTTTATTTTTATGACTCTACTGTTAAGAATCCCTTTATTCCAATATTGTTTAAGTTATTGAAGTTTTTGTGCATACACATGTGAGTGTTAACTTATGAATCATTGGTTCTTACTATACCTCGTTTACTGTCACTGATTCTGAAATTTTCCCACTAGGATGGTACACAACTTTGATTCTAGCAGAGGAATTAAATTGAGGCTACAGAGTTTGAGGACAGTCTGGAATATATGAGACTCAGAATGAATGAATAAATGAAAAAAAGATATAAAGTCCATCACCATCAGAATAAACATAGCATGATCTCTGAGTTGATACTAATACATAAAAATTAATTGCAGTAAAAATTAAGAACAATGTATAGTGTACTTTGGTCATAAGAATAAGCAGCACAGGGGCTGGAGAGATGGCTCAGTGGTTAAGAGCACTGCCTGCTCTTCCAAAGGTCCTGAGTTCAATTCCCAGCAACGACATGGTAGCTCACAACCATCTGTAATGAGATCTGGTGTCCTCTTCTGGCCTGCAGACATGCAGGCAGGCAGAACACTGTACACTTAATAAATAATTTTTTAAAAAAAGAATAAGCAGCATAGCCAGGTGGTAGTGGCACATGCCTTTAATCTCAGCACTTGGGAGGCAGAGACAGGCAGATCTCTGTGAGTTCGAGGCCAGCCTGGCCTACAGAGCAAGTTCCAGAACAGGCTCCAAAGCTACAAGAAAAGAAAGAAAGAAAGAAAGAAAGAAAGAAAGAAAGAAAGAAAGAAAGAAAGAAAAAAAAGCCTGTCTCAAAAAAAAAAAGGGACAAGCAACATAACCACAAATAAACACAGTGTTGTTGAGTCCCTATTTAGAAACCTCAAAAGAATACACAAACCCTGGGTGGAGGAGGATAGGTCAGTAGTCATGAAGAGAACATCAGAGTATCTGGACCCCAACTAAGACAAGACTACATCAGTCAGAACAGAATATGAAGAGACCCTAGGAATAGAGTACTAGATAGTATAAGAAATACAATAGAGTTCTTTGTCATTCTGAGCTGTCAAGGAAGTTAAAAAACATACTAGATTATGGCCAGGGGCAAACTTCAGGTTCCCTCCTCTTGGATATGATCCAGTTGGTCACAAGGAGCAAACCTAATCACAGGTCACCGACATTACCAGGACCTGCATCCTCCCTATGTGTAGGGTACCATTAACAGCACATCTCTTCAGACCCTGTGTGGACATTTACATTTAGTCTCCCTGGGGCTGAGGGAAATTTTAGTTTTCCTCCATATCCCTTCTTCTGCAAGGGAAAACTGGAGGGGATATTTAGTGTGGCCCACCATATAGTTCATGTTCACCAAGTCTCCACACAGCCACCTTTACGTTGCGAGACCATTCAGCCCTGCCTACACTAGAAATCCGGGCGCAGACGCCTGTCTTCTCATCGAAACTTAGGCAAGCTTTTAATTCCAATGCCTATTGACTTTCTGTTTCTATACTTCGTGAACCTTCGGCAAGACTGCATCCTTTCTCCTCCCCCTCACGAAATTGTTAAATGAGTTTGTCTTCTCCTACCTCCCGCCCACAACTACACACACACAGACACGAACCTCCTCCCCACTACCCTGTGCCCTAAGGCCAGCACTTTCTGCCCATCCCTTGTCCGTCCCACAACCCCACACCCACACCCACACGAACCTCCTCCCCTACTACCCTGTGCCCTAAGACCAGCACTTCCTGCCCACCCCTAGCCCGTTCCCAACTTCCGGTTTTTCCATGCTCGTTCACTCCCATTAGTAAGTTCGACTCTCTCCTATCCTCGGTCTCGGTGAACAGAGGTCCTGGGGCTCAGCGACTTAGTGGCCTCCTTAAACGGCTTCTTCCTAGTTCTCTGGCCGCCAACAACACTTCTACGGACTTAAGCTTCGCGGCCAACAAGACGGACGCCGCTGACTACTACTGCCGCTCGACGCCCGCGGGGGCGTCTGGGAGTTGTAGTCCGGACCTGTAAACTGACGCAGTTCGGGGCCGACCGACGCGCGAGCGCCATAGTGTCTTTTAGCACACGCTGTGAGTCCTGCCGTAAAAGCCCGTCGGGGACAGCACCCGTCTTTTGTTTTATTACTTTACACCCTCTGGAGCCCCCAGCCGGCTTTGCTTGAGCCTCCACTTCTACGGGCACGGAAGGATCTGTGTAGTCGTGGATCTGGAGCCTGAGGTAGCTATCGCGCTCTGGATGTGGTACACTGTTTAAGAACACCAACCGCGTTCTGGATTGGAGGACATCAGAAGATCTGTCCCTCGCGGTTAGAGGGGAACGTCTCGTAGGCGAGTGGGAGTAGGGGAGAGGACTCACTGGGCATTTTCCATTATGGGGGGGGTGGTCCGCTGAGGCACCGGTTAAGGGCAGAGGTAGAAAGAGCTTCTGAGCACATTCCTTAGCCCTTCCCACTCTCCTTCCACCTTCAGTTTTCTCAGCACCCAGCCTACTCCCTCGAGAGAACATGGAGAAGAGTATGGCCTCCACGCTTCCAACAACGTGGCCCCATGTGAGTAGAGGTTTCTTTCACCTTTTGAGTCTGCCCCAGATGGGGGCGGCTGGTGGTGAGACATCTGTTCTCGAATATCCTAGATTTCCGGGAAGAGGTGAAGTACTGCCTCGCTGTCCAAGAGGGTGGTTAGATAGAAAAAGAAAGAAACAAATAAGCCAGTTTCTGAACTGGGGATTCTACAGGCGAGATTGAAGCTTTTCAACTAAAAATAAACTTTGTTACATCTATTTTGTGTGTGGGTATGCACCTGCGTGTAGAGGACCGCTTTCTGAATGGCTTCTCTCCTTCCAAAGTGTGGGTCCTGAAGATCAGACTTAGGCTTGGAATCAAACACCTTTACCCACTGAGCCATCTCTCCAGGGCTTTAAAACTATTTTCTGCTTTTTTTAAACTGGGAGTGTGGGGAGAAACTGACGAGTGTGAGAAGATAGGCTCGTATTTAGTTTCAGCAACTGCTTTGAGAAGGGGACAATAAAAGGAAAAACGGTGTAGATGGGAACCAAGAGTCCTATCCCCTGGCTAATGAGAAATGGAAAGGTTTTCATAGACTAGAGGTCTCACGTGTCCTCCTGATGAGTGGCAGAGCGATTTGCTCGAGGATTCAGACAAAGGAACTTGAGATGAGACAAGTAGACTGTTGCTGGGTCATCTTGGTCAGCCTTCCCATTTTCGTGGCACTGTGGAAGAGGAAGACCCCTGGCTGAACAACATTCTGTGGGTTTTAGGACTCTGTGAAGTTTGAAGATGTATCACTGACATTTTCCAAGGACGAGTGGGCACAGCTGGACCTCCAACAGAAGTGCCTATACAGGGAAATCATGCTGGAGAACTATAATAACATGATTTCAGTGGGTAAGGCAGCCCCCACCTTGATAAAGATCTATCTGGGCCTCGGGCGGGTGGTACGCACAGGAACTCATCACTCCAGAGGTGGAGAAGGATGAAGATGGGAAGTTGAGGGCCAGTCTTCTTGACTCTATCTCCTTCTTCCTCCTCCCCCCATTTTTTTTTTAACTGCAAACATGTTCCTGTGAACTGGTTGCACTTGGGCTTATCCTGGACAGACCAGAGTGGAAGTGTTATGGCAGTGGAGAGCTTGGTAGAAAAGAAAAGGCAGCTTTTGAGTATAACTTCAGGTATTTCATCCAATCCATACATCCGATCCCCTGAACGCTGGGCAGAGCCTATGAGGGCTGTTTATAGCTGCGGTGACAGTTGACTATAACTTAAGACACTCCCGTGTATGAAATACCGGTGTCCTGCAGCTCAGGGGTATCATCAAAGACTGTGTTCTTAGTGCTTCTTAGGAAGATTTCTGTTCTAACTATTACATAACTGTGGCTCTAAGCTTGATGTCTATGTTTAGGCAGAAACAAGCAAAGTATATTGACCTGACCAGTTCTTTCTCGGCTGTCACATTTAGCAAAGAAGCGGAAGCTTCCCCAGAATATCCCCCAATTGAGCAATCTCCCTTTTTTACTTTGTGATTCCTCTGCTGTCAAGGAAACCCAAGAAATCCAACTAAAGGAATGGATGTGTAGTTGTCATTGCCCACGGCCTACAGTCATTATGTTCTAATATTACTATTATAGGGTCAGGAAGGAATGGACTGTTACAGCAGGACAGCATGTTCTCTAAGCAGACTCCCCAAGCCCTGTCTCTTTTCCCCTGAGCAGAACATCACTTTTCCAAGCCAAACGTGATATCTCAGTTAGAAGAAGTAGAAGACTTCTGGCCAGTGGAGAGAGAAATTCCTCAAGATACCTGTCCAGGTGAGAGCCAGGCATGAGGGAGTTCCCAAAAGGGATGGGCCTATGGATTGTTCTGAGACTAATGTCTTCTAAGCGGTGGAGAGCACAGGAACTCGGGCAGCATGCTGTAATTAGGACAGGTTATTTTCCAGTGCGCAGTCACTGTTTCCAGGGTGCTGGTAATTAAGCCCAGGGTCTTTCACACAGTAAGCAACGCAGACACTGAACTAACATCTGCACCCTCAGTCTTTATTTGGGGTGGGACTCATGGTATTTGGGGTTCATGCGGTAGGAGGTTTGGTTGTTGCTTTGGTTTTCTGTTTTGTTTTGAGGTGAGGTCTTGACTCCAACCTGCTACCTAACTGAATTCCTGATCATTTCTCTACCTTAGAAGTTCTGGGATTACAAATGTGTGCTACCACACTGGCTCCTCTTTTTATTACTCTTCTAAGTTTATTGTTTTTGTTTTTAACCACATAGGCATATTGTCTGCATACTTTCGTGATTTCAGGCATTTTTTTATTTTTTTGTTGTTATTCTATTATCGAGCTTCACTTGTACCTGGTGGACATGAGTTCTTTCAGCCCCATATACTGCTTCATTCTTCTGTTTGTTGGGAACACCATCTTTCCATAGACTAAATGACTATTGTCATAGTGTAAAAGCCTCTTCTGTGCTCTTTGCTTTGAATTTTTGTGCTTTTCCTCTCTGGTGGTGCATTATGGCACATTTTATTGTATATTAATGAACTTCAACAAGTTCTCATTCCCTTTGTAATTAAAAAAAACAACTTTTATTTGGCCATCTAGTCATTTGGATAATACCACCTTGCCTAGGGTTAGTTGACAATATTCTGTTAGCACGCACATTAAATTTGTTGCTGTTACCTGTTCTTGTTAGTCCTTTCCTGCACGGTTGTTCAGATGAATCTGTTATCCCACTAAATTCTCTAAACATTGGTGTCTTAATTACTTTTCTGTTGCTGTGAACATCTAAGTGACCATGTCCAAGGCCACTTATAAGAGGCAATGTTTAGTTGAGGGCTTGCTTACAGTTTCAGGAGGTGAGTCCAGGATCATCATGGTGAGGAGCATGGCAGCAGGTGGCAGACATGGCACTGGAGCAGTAGCTGAGAGCTTACATCTTCATCCACAAGCAGGCAGAAAGACAGAGCTTATGATATCGGAATGATGTGGGCTTTCAAAATCCCAAAACCTACTCCCAGTGACACAGCTCCTCTGTCAAGACCACACCTAGTCCTTTCTAAACAGTTCCACCAACTGGGAACAAAATATTCAGATATATTACTTCCTGGCCCCATAAGTCCATGGCAGTATCATAATACAAAATGCATTCAATCCAAGTTCAAAACCCCTCATAGTCTTTCACAGTCTCAGCACTTTAAAAGTTCAAAGTCTTGGGGGCTAGAGAGATGGCTCAGTGGTTAGAACACTGACTGTTCTTGCAGAGGGCCCAGGTTCAATCCCCAGCACCCACATGATGGTGGCTCCCAACCATCTGTAACTCCAGTCCCAGGGCATCTGACGCCCTCTTCTGTCCTCTGAGGGCACTGCATTCACACACACACACATTCACTCACCAAGTACTTAATAATGAATAAAATTTTAAATAAAAGCAAAGCAGTTCAAAGTCTCTTCTGAGGCTCAAGGAAGACTCTTACCTGGAATACCCTTTAAATTTAAAAAGCTAGTTACATACTTCCACACAGAAATTGCACAGAATATATGTGACCATTCCAAAAGGGGGAAAGTAAGGAAACACTGGGCCAAAAAAGGTCAAAACCAAGCGAGGCCACTCCAAACTCTGTAACCCCATGTATTTGGGCCTTGCTAACAGTTTCAGAGGGTTAGCCCATGACCATCACGGTGGGTTGCATGACAACAGGCAGGCAGGTGTGGTGCTCAAACTCTAGCTGAGCACGTATATCTGATCCACAAGCAGGAGGCAGAGAGATAGCTGACTGGGACTGGCATGAACTTTGGAAACATCCCCAGTGATATACCTCCTCTGACAAGGCCACAACTTCAAGTAAAACCACCAACTGGGGACCAAGGATTCAAACACAGAAGCCCATGGGTATCAGTTTCCCACAAACCGCCATACCAGTGAACTGTGTCTTCAGCCCTGTGTTAATCTTGTCTTTGCTTTAGATAATTTCATAGTTGCATCATCACATATTTGAGCACCTCGCGATTCTGAAAGTGAGGAGTGGGAAACTGGCCTAACCTAATGGGAAGATAATCTTGGTTTTGATGAGAGTGATGTTAGATTCAGCTTAGTTTCACATCAACATTCATCTGAATGGATAAATATTAATCTAGTGCTAGAAGTGAGTGAAAATGATACTTCCTATTTCCATTACAGAATCTTCCAAGGTGGTCGGAGTGGTTTTTCTCCTTTGAGCAGTTAGTGGTCATGTAGCAGATCTAAGAAGTGCCTCACTGTAAGGTTCTACCTTGTGTTACTCTTCGTGAATGACGAGGTGGTAGTCACTGGTTTTGCTGTCCTCAACTTTTCTATTTAAGTGTTGGGCATAAAGCACACCATGACCTACCAGATGCTTCTCTTGGTTTTTTATTGCTCTGATGGGAATAGCATCAGAGCCACCACCTCTGGCACCATTCACCTGTCAATCTCCATCTGGTGTCATCTTCGGTGATGATTATCAGCCAAAGGGACTGCAATCACTGACTTCACACACCCCTTCTCTGGACTCTATTTTGTGGCTAGGAGTAAGTAACCAAAATATAAATATGTGCAGGTTAAGTTGGCAGAAGACACGGGCCATATTAACTGTGAGGGACTGGCTTTTGTTGTTGCGCAGTGGTGTGACATGGCCTCTCACAGCTCGCTCTGGTTGGTTTGTGAGGAAAGCTGTGGCAGGACACAATGGAGGAAGGAAGGAAGGAAGGAAGGAAGGAAGGAAGGAAGGAAGGAAGGAAGGAAGGAAGGAAGGAAGCTTTGGTAGCATCGAGGGGTGAAATGGCCTGCTTTGAGAGAGTAGCAGCAGGTTTAGGGAGAATTAAGGAGTGTGTATGACTCAAGGGTAGACCCAGTGAACCTAGTCAGTGAACAGCTTACTGAGAATTCATATGAGTGAAGGAAGCTGAAGGGATTTTCTGTGTCTATTTGTTTGTACTCTGTCTGTTTACTGCAAGCATTCTTTCTGTGGTTCTGGAGCCTGATGCTATGGCCTTTTATATGCCAAACAGGCCTTCTGCCATGGGGCTACATACCCAGCCTTGTATTGCCAGGAAAACATAACCTGAAATTTTGAAATTAACTTACTTTAAAGGTATGAACTATTTTGTTATTTTTTAATTTTTTTATTTATTTTACATACCAGTCACAGTTTCCCCTCCTCTCTTCCTGTTCCCTCTCCTCACTCCTCCCTTCTACCCATTCTGTTCCTCCTCGTTCTTCTCCATTCAGAAAGGATAAGGCCTCCCAAGAGAGTCAACAAAGCATGGCATATCAAGTTGAGGCAGGACCAAGCTCCTTCACCCTGCATCAAGGCTGAGTGAAGTGTTCCAACGTAGGGAATGGGTTACAAAAAGACAGCTCAAGTGCCAGGGACAGGTCCTGGTCCTGCTGCTATGGGCCGCCCAGACAGGCTAAGCTGGTATAACCTATTTTGAGAAGTAAAACTTTTGTTTTTCTTTCTCTCTCCATAATGACATACTGTTAAGTAAAACTTTATGCTAATCAGGTAAGGAACTACCCAATACCATCCACCCTAAAAGTTCTTTAACTGTGCCATGCCTCTGCTTGTGCTGTCAGTACCTTAGAAATGAACAGCAGCTTTAGACACAGCCGAGAAGGTTTGCTAAGCTAATCAAATGCACTTGTTTGAATTTCAAGAGGTCCAGATAGCAAATAAAAATATGAGATTTTATAATGTCAGATCTTACTATTAAATGAGATAATATGTCTCCTCTAGTCTCCCAACAGTGGTGTGCTGTGCCGCTCATTGATGCACAGAACAGAGATTAAATCGAAAGCTGGGATTGTATTTCACAATTCAGCTTGCATGTCTCTCCAGTTTTCCACCATAGCTAGAATGACATCATGGAATGTGGTTGTTGAAGTGATATGAGAAAATGGATAAATCTTAAGGTAAATGTCATTCTTCCTCAAGAAAGCTTTGACTGCATGGGAAAATGTGTTAAAAAAAATGGATTAGGTTGTGCTTCCTGGGTGATGTTGGGGCACAGTCAGGAGGCAGAGGCAGGTGGATCTCTGTGGATTCAAGGACAGCCTGGTCTTCAGAGTGAGTTCCAGGACAACCAGGGTACACATAGAGAAACCCTGTCTTGAAAAAGGAAAAGGGGGGGAGCTCATATATTCAGCTGTTGTCTTTCTTTGGTCTTTCAGAAAAGCACATGTATGTCCCTCAAGTGAAAGGCTTGAATGTTAACTAGTCTTCATCATTAGAAAATCGATGCATATCAAGGCATTGGTGGCACATACCTTCAATCAAATCACTTGGGAAGCAGAGGAAGGCTGATCTATGAATTCTGGTCTACCAATGTAATATAGAACCTGTCAGGAAGTAAAGGAAGGCGAGAGAAAGAGACTAACTAGTAAATAAACAAGCTATAATCAAAGGACAACTTCCAAAAACGTTTTTTTTCTTTTTAAACTTTTTCCTTTATGTGCATGTATTTTGCCTGTGTCTATATTTGTGCACTATGTGCATACATTTCCCACAGAGGCCAGAAAAGGGCATCCTTTCCCTGGGACTAGAGTTACAGGTGGTTTCAACCCATCATATATATGCTGGGAGTGAAACCCAGGTCCTGCAAAAGCAGCCATTGCTATTAACTGCTAAGCCATCTCTCTAGCCCAAAATTTGATATTGTCAACTTGAGAAATGAAGCAGGAGCTAGGTGGTGCTGGTGCATGTATTTAATTCCAGCACTCAAGAGGCAGTCAGGTGGATCTCTGTGAGTTTGAGACCAGCCTGGTTTACAAAGTTCTAGGACAGCTAAGACTGTTATACAAAGAAACCCTGTCTAGAAAAACCAAAGGGGGGAGGGGAGAAGTGTGACTTGAACCTGATAAATTTGATTGTGGCAACACTTTCAAACAATAAATGGGTTTATAAATATATTTGAATTTAAATTACAAAGCAACTGTTTTCTCTTTTGTTTGAGAAAGAGGCAGATATTGAAGGGTTTAATTTTTTTGTATAGCTTAAGAGGATGTCTACATGCTCAAAGAAACATAGAAAATAAAAATGAACAAACATGGAAAATGAAAGAAATATTTATATGAAAGTTTGGAATATATGGAAAATGAAGGAATTTCACATATATACAACTCTGAGTGTTCAGTACCTTATGGATTTGTTTGAGAGTCTAGAATCTTGAATGAACATACATTTTGTCTAAAGCCTAGTACAGTGCTTGCATGACTGGTTGATTTTTGTTCAAAAACACTTTTTCTCTCATCTTTCATGTATTTGTTCTCTGAGATCTTTGTATAGTGTGTGTGTGTGTGTGTTTAAAAAAAAACAATGTACAGTGTATTTAGTATAAGAAAGCCCAATTTTAGCTCAGCTTGGACCTCCTTAACTATTAGAAGACTAAAACCAGATATCAATCTGTAGAGAGTTTCTGTGAAATTTTCAATATTCACTCTCTGAGAACTCACTCTAAGGAAAGAAAGCCTAGAAATACAATTGGAACGGGAACAGCTTCTGACCTAAGTTAGTCTTACCTGGAGAAAACTCACATGAGATCCCCCTCCCCAGAAAAAATAACAATTTTATGTTTGGAAATTTTCTTATGCCAAATAATAGCCTCTGAGAACTCTGAAGCCACAAGAATGTGCGTGACGTAGAACCAGTTCCTCGTGCGGCTCTCTTGTTTGCTGTCGCAGTCATGCCAGCAGTAGTATGAAGAAAGTCATCACTGTTAGGAAGCCACTGAAGGTTAAAGAATTTACCGATGGGGATCCCTGTAAGCATGACAGTGCGGGAGACTTCAGTAGGAGTCCTCATTGTGTTCTGGATCAGAGGACTCATATGGGAAAAGACCATTTGGATGTATTCTATGGGGAAATCATCAGCTTGAACCCCTACATTTTCTGAGAAACAGATGCTCAACAGAAAGAACTACAGAGAATAAGAAAGGGAAAATGTCAGCGGTCATAAAAGTGCAAACCCTGTACAAACTTTGAATAACACGAATTTATAACTGTAGTCAAGCAATTTCTGCGTTCTCTAATTCTGTTACCTGACTTCAATATTAAATGATGTGAATGAGAGCAATCATTACTATGATTCTATCCATTCCAGTTGACTAATAGAGTGAATTGCTTGGAGGTTAGAAAGACACTACCGAGTGAATACATAGCAGAAGAAATCCCAAGAAACAAGGGCATGTCTTCAGAAAGAATTTCAGTGTGAGTCCAGGCTTTGAGAGAGTAAAGGGAAATTTTGAGACAGAATATGTTTCAAAGACCTCTGAGGACGCAGAATCTTACTGATTTGTTTGAGAGACCAGAATCTAGAGTGGCCATGTCTTTGGCTAGAGCCTAGTCCAGTAGTGTGTTTGCATGGTTTGTTGATTTTTGTAAAGAGCACATTTTCTCTCATCTTTGTTCTCTAGGACCTTTGTTTGCCATCCGTCTGTCTGTCTCAAATATGTATGTTATGATTCTCTTAAATGTGACTGGACAGTCTCAAATACATTTCTAAAATCAATGAACAAAGCATTGGAGCAAATATTTTTGGGAGGTGATGAGGGGGATGCATCACTCTGAAAAAGTAAAAAAATGTATTTTTAAAGCAAGAAACAAATAGCTAGCCCTGGAGTTATAGGGCTATAATCCCAGCTACTTGGGAAGCTGAGGCAGAATCACAGGTTCAAGACCAGTCAATTTAGTGAACACCTGTCTTCAAATAAAAAGCAAAAAGAAGGGATGGGAATGTAGCTCAGCTGGCAAATTACCCAACATGCACAAGGCCTTGGGCTGAATCCCCAGCACCAGGGCTGGAGAGGTAGCTCAGAGGTTAAGAGCACTGACCGCTCTTCCAGAGGTCCTGAGTTCAATTCCCAGCAACCACATGGTGGCTCACAGCCATCTATAATGAGATCTGGTGCCCTCTTCTGGCATGTAAACATAAATGGAAGGAATGTTGTATATATAATATATGAATCCCCAGCACCACATAAACCAGGTATGCTGTGAATTACTATAATCTCTGACCTCAGGAGACAAGTAGAACATCAGAATTTTAAAGTCCTGCTCTACTACAGAGAGTTCAAGGCCAACCGTGCTGGCTTCCCTGTATCCAAAAAAAGTGTGAGTTCTCATTGTTATAGCTCAGTGGTTGAACACTTGGTAAGTGCATGCTAGGCCCTAAGCAAAGAAAGAAAATTTAGAAAGGAGAAGGGAAAATGTAGTGTGTGAATTCTCTGTCTTTAGACAAAAACAATGATTTACAAACAACTGATGTACAAAATAAAACACAAGTTAAAATTCTATATAAGAGAGGGGGTAATCTATACAGATAGGCTGCAGTGCATGTAACTTAATAATAGTTCTTTGTATATAAGAATAAGCCAGCTGCTTACATACTGAATAAAACAATATTTATGTTCCTTAAAACATGTATATGAAACTGGGTCTCAGGCATCCTAGACTGGCCTGACTTTGCTCTGTAGCCAAGGTTGACCTCTAACTTCTGATCCTTCTGCCTTTATCTCTTCTGTACTGGGATTACAGGCATGCATTTCATTGCCTGGTTTTAATGCATTGCTGGGAATTGAACCCAGAGCTTCCCAAATGCCAGGTAATTCCCTACCAACTGAGCTACATACTCAACCCTCTCTTTGTTTTTTAGATGAGTCTGTCTTTGTAACTCTGGTTGGCCTAGAACTGAATATGTAAACTTTGCTAGACTCTTACTCCAGGGATCCCCTCTTGTCCCTGGCTCCCAAGGATAGCAATTACAGGGGTGTGCCACCCTGCCTAGTTTTCACTCTGGTTTTGACTTATAGAATCTTCTGGGCCTTCTCTGGACCATGAAATAAATTCCTTTCCTGATGAGAATCCCTTGATGAAGATCAAGGTTGTTGAGGTCCTTACACTGAACAAGGATGTGGCTGGTCCCCGGAATGCCCTGATTCAATCCCTCTATCCTGAAAATGGAGAAGACCGGAGCCCAAGTAGCCTCAAGCCAGCTCAACAAGCAAGCAAGTATTTGACTGACACGAAAGTTGCTCACCAGAAGTTCCGACATTTCCAGTATGAAGAATCAGACGATCCCCGGAAGGCTGTGTCTCAGCTTCGTGAGCTGTGTCACCAGTGGCTGCGGCCCAATACACATTCAAAGAAACAGATCCTGGAGTTGCTGGTGCTTGAGCAGTTCCTGAATGCACTGCCTGAGAAGTTGCGGGTATGGGTAGAATCCCAGTACCCAGAGGATTGCCAGGCAGCGGTGGCCCTGGTGAAGAAGAGGACCGCAATGTCTAAGAAAGATGGTGAGTCTCATGGAAGGGTAAGGTGAAAAACTTCTCTATGAAGGCTTTGTGGAGGAATGAGGAGTAGTGGAGGAACAAGCCAGCTAAGGATGACTTGTTCCTACTCCAGACCACAAACGTCTGTCTTCCATGTGTTACTAGGTCAAAGCTGAGAAATCTGAAGTGGTTGGTTCCTGCCCTGTTCTCCCAAACAAAAACTTATCATGGGCTTCAATGGAAGCTCAGATACAGTGCTTCCCCTCCCGCTGTTCTCTTGGGACCCCTGACACATAGCCAGCCTTCCAGTTCTTTGTAGTTTATTGAGCCTGTGGTCCTGCGGAAAGATGTGCTGTGACAAGTGAAGACACATGACAGTACTAAGGTGGTGGAAAGGTCAGATACTCGTGGAGTTTATGGAGGCTGCTTCTGTCACTGATACCTGTTAGGACTAGAATGAGGAAAAAAAGGAGGCTGGGTGAATGTCAGTAGGCCATGAGCTAAGAATTTTGGGTAGCCTGTAGAAGTTGAAAGGGTAAAGAATGGGTTCTTCCCTTATCCAAAAGAACATATTCCTGTAAGAGTCTTGACTTTAGGCTAGTGAGACTGATGCTAGAGCTCTCATCTCTGAAACCTTAATATATTCTGCCAGACCTAATGACATAGGCTTAGAATCTAAGATACTCAAGAAGTCAAGTCAAGTCTCTAGTTCGAGGCCTGCCTGGGCTGCAAGTGAGTTCAAGGCCAGTGTGAGCAACTTATCATGACTGCCTCAAAACAGAAAGCTGCTGGGGCTGTCATCAGTAGTGGAACACTTAACCTAGACTGCACTGCATTCTGGGTTTAATCCCCAGAATTTGGGGGTAGGGTGCAGTTAATGACCATTAACTGGACTTTGACTCTCCAGAAGCTACTTTTAAAAAATGTGGTTATGGTCATGCATGCCTGTAACTACACTATTAGATGAGATGGAAACAGGAAGGTCACTGGGGTTTGCTGCCCTGGCTACAAGTTGAGTGAGAGGTCATGACTCAATGGAATATAACAAAGAATAACGGAGCAGGACACCAGAGGCCCTCATCTGACCTCTGCATGCACCGAAACACACATATACCCACATGCATAGACCACAGTTACAAACACCAAACACACATATACCTACATGCACATAGACCACAGTTACAAACACCAAACAAGCAGTGGTGCTTATGAGATGAAACTGAGTTTGCCCTATGTTTAACGTGTTGCAAACTAATGACCTGACCTTCCACAGAGAACCCTGAGAAAACTATTTGTGGTCAATGTACTAGTTGGGATTCTTTGGTGTCATGCAAAAAACAACAACAACAGCAACAACAAACCTTAAAAGTGGCTCCAAGAAGGAAATTTTACTGGGAGAATTCAAGGATGTTCTAACTCTAGGAACTGATAAGCACCTTAACCTTTCTGCATATCTCAGTTGGCTGCCTTCAGCTGGCTTCAGTAAGGCTTCCAAACATATGATGTCTCTTTCCTAAACGTTCCAGCAAAAGCTCTGAAAGTCCCCCATATCTTGGAAGTGATACCATGGTAGACCAACAACCTGAGTCACATTTGTGCCCGTGCTGGCTGGAGTAGACTCGGTATTGTCAAAGCCCATGGAGCATGGCCAGACCTGAAGGAGTCTGTGGGAGGGCTGTTAGTACTGGCGACAGAAGCACAAAATGGGTACACAACCTGTGGCCAAAGAAAGAGCCTTCTCCAAGGCAGCAGAAGGGAAGGGCAGCCACACAAGCATGATAATGGCTTGCAGGCTAGAAATAGACTTTACCACTAAGAAAGTGTAAGGCCATTACCTTGGAAGCCAGAGCCTGAAACAGAAGCTGGAGGTAGAAGGCAATAAAAGGTTTTAATAATGAAAACACCAGTCCCTTAGTGGCCCTTGCAGGGTGAGAGTCTGGGCCATTCCAGGTATGGGAATTAGTTATCCATTGTGAAGAGGTCAGCATAGACCTTCAAGGGACATGTGTATGCACAACTCAAGGGTCGCAGATCCTGGCAGTTCTGCTTGCCTAAGGGCTACCACCCCACTGATCCCTTCATGTGATGTCTCCTCCAGCTCTGGCTGCCTGCCATAATAAGGCCACTGATGGACTGAAAGAGGAGAAGAAGGACGTGGCCACCTTACCAGCTATTGTATCACCTGAGGTAAGTAAGAAACTTAGGTTATAGCTTCGCACCTGTAAGATGACCCCTTCTACACTGAGCCTTGTTGAGGCTCACACAAGATAGGCAGTTTCCACCTTCTGAGTTCTTAGGACTGAGTGGACTTCTGAAACAACCAAAGTGTAAAGGGCAGCCCTGCTCCTGACATTGTGACCTGACCATAGAGAAAGCAAAAGGCAGGAGTAAGTGAACCAAGACTGATGAATATAGACAGCAGAGCAACCACAGGCAGCCTGTAAGAACCACCCTGTTCCCTGGTTAGAATGAGAGAGCCCTTGTTCTCAACACTCTGTTGAGGAATTAGGAATAGAAGGGCACAGCTCAGATCTGCCTCAGAACAAACTGGATGGTGTGCATGCAGCAGGATTGGCCCTGCCAGCCGTAAGATATGGTGTGTATATGGGATGAGTCAATGGTGTTTGCTGTGTACATGGTTTATATTGGCTCAGACATGTGATTGAAATTGTTGACTCTCATGTATGAGCAGTCTAGAGTAGGCTTCAAGCAAGGCTGCTGCCTGGGAATTGGAAGAAACCGATTAATCCCAAACTTGCTGCTCCAAATTCTGTCCCTTCTAAAGTAGGTTCTTCTCCGTTTAGGCAAATTACCTCCCCAATCTAGGCAACTTGGTGAGGTGGAGGAGTCTTCCTTTCAGAATCTATAGCTGCTCATAAAACGCTAGCATAGCAGCCAGGCAGTGGTGCCACACATCTTTAACCCCAGCACTCAGGAGGCAGAGGTAGGCAGATCTCTGAGTTCAAGGACAGCCTGGTCTACAAAGCTTGTTCCAGAGCAGCTAGTATTGTTGCACAGAGAAACCCTGTCTCGAAAAACCAAAAGAAAAAAAGAGGAAAAAAAAATACTGACATAGCATAGGTGAATGCTCCACATAGGTCAGACTTGTCCACAAAGGCAAGAACTGCATCTTGTGCGATTTACTCTAGGGGACAAGCTGTTTCTAGAGGGAGACAGTGCATCCTTGATACAGATGCTACAGTGATTGATGTGGCTTACTTATTGCACTTAGAGCTCTTTGTCAATCATGGGCTTTGTCTACCAGCATGAGACCCAGACTTTACTTTAGAGAAATACCCAAAAATCTCTTTTGGGCTGGAGAAGTCATTGTCTCTAAGCAAACCACTAAAGCAAAGGAGTCCCTACCTGTTAATTTCCCAGTGGCCTTTCTTCTGCCCCCTTTGACAAACACCAAACTTGTATAACAATATAGGAGCCAGTAACCTTCCAGGATGTGGCCGTGGACTTCAATCAGGAGGAGTGGCGACTGCTGGGTCCTGTAGAGAGAACTGAGTATCGTGATGTAATGCTGGAGACCTTGGATAACTTGGTCTCTGTGGGTAAGTCCGTGCCCACATTTAGACTGCCACAGGGTCCCCTCGGGTACACACTTCGTCTCTGTTCATTGTCAGGAGCGGCTGTGCTCTCGGGTCTCACACTCGGTTCAGGACCTTTATCTGGACCTGTGACCCTGCAGGGTAGGGAACCTTGGGTGCACAGCCTCAGGTTCAGGTTGCCTGGGGGAATGAGTAATCACTTTGCCCTCACCCAGTATCTTGGCCACCAATTTGATTGTTCCTGGTTTTGCTGTTTGAGGAGAGGATGTAATCTCATTTTTTAATACTGTTTGTTGTGCTGTCATTCTGGCACTTTTAACTCCACCATGCTTATCTTTTGATTTCTTTCAGGGTGGGAGCCTACACTGGGAAACAAAGAGTTAACTCCACAATCACCCAGTTCTGTGGTAGAACCAATTCACAGCCCAAAGCCAAAAGATTTCTCAAGGAATGGTGCTCAGTCCACTGTCTTTGAAAGTATCTCTCAAGATGAGGTCCAAGAAATTCATACCATAGAATCAAATCAGGTCGAGCCTGTACAGAAAAAAGACCTCCCTCAGGAAGAGCTCTCTGAAAGCCAGCAGTCTCAGGGGCAAACTAGGCTTCATACAAGCCAGGACTCACTTGACGACATTCTGCCTAGAAAGCACTTGCATGTAAAAATTAACAAGAAGGGCACAGGAAAGAGGAAAGCAAAGGAGAAAAACATTTCTATGACACGAGATTCAGCCATACAGAAACAGCAAAAGGGCTCTGTGGGGCGGCAAGTCAGAGATGGCGGCAATTCTAAGACACGTGGTCCTTCTATAAAAATCCACCGGCAGGGTAAAGTTCGGGACAGCAGAGATCCCATTATACTTACAACACCTACCAAAGTGTACCAGAAAACCACTAGCTCTGATGGTAGAGTCAGGGACAGGAGCCATGCCATGGCACCTGATACATATCCAAAAATACAGCACAAAGGTGCTGAGCGGGGTAAAATCGGGAAAAGCAGCATAGTGACACAAGGCTCATCTATACAAAATTACCAGACAGGGTCTGGGGCAGGAAGAGTCAGGGACAGGAACAGTTCCTTGACACAGGCTTCACCTGTAAAAATTATCCAGAATGGCTGGGAAGGGGGTAAAATGCAGGGAAACAGGAATTCCTTGACACATGTAAGAATGAACCAGAAGGGTTCTAACAGTGGAAGAGTCGGGGAAATTAGTACTTCCATCAAACGCACTCCCCATATAAAAGTTCACCTAAAGACCTCTGAAAGAGGGGAAGGCAGGGAAGTCAACACGTCCATCAAATACAGCCCCCATGTGACAACTTCCCACAAAGGTTCTGAAGAGGGGACTCCCAGGAAAGGCAGCAACTGTAGGAAAGCTGTCAGCCAGCATGCTCAGCAGATATTCTTCATCAAGATTCACAAGGGGAGCCAGATTTGCCGGTGCAGTGAATGTGGTAAGCTTTTCCAGAACGCTAGGTATTTCTCTGTCCATAAGAAGATCCACACAGGAGAGCGGCCTTACACGTGCAGGGCCTGTGGGAAAGCATTTATTCAGAGCTCCTCCCTCACACAGCATTATAGAATTCATAGTGGAGAGAGGCCATTTGAGTGTTCAGAGTGTGGGAGGACCTTCAATGATCGCTCAGCCATCTCTCAGCACCTGAGAACTCATACTGGTGCTAAGCCCTACCGTTGTCAGCAATGTGGGAAAGCCTTCCGCCAGAGTTCCCACCTTACCAGGCATCAGAGAACTCACACTGGGGAACGGCCATATGTGTGCACCAAGTGTGGGAGGGCTTTCACTCAGAGCTCACACCTTATTGGACATCAGAAAACACACGGGATGAGGTTCAAGAAGAAGCAGTCCAAATTGCAGTCCTAGTGCCTTTCAAACCACTGCCCTTCCAGCCTTGAGATGCACTCTGCAGACTTTGCAGGAGAGTCCCATGCCTGAAGGACCGCTCAGGACAACACCCAGCAGGTGAAACAATCAGGGAGTTCTTAATTGCTTCATTTAGCCATTAAAGAAAATATGAAACATGAAAATGCTCCTACATTTAAAAACCCAGGTAACCAAAAACTGCACTGGTAATTATATACAGAATAAAGTATGTGAGTGACAAATCCAAAAGAATGTATATAAATAAATATTGCTTTAAAATGTGTGTTTCCTGCTGTGATGGCTATACTCGGTTGTCAGCTTGACTACATGTGGAATTAACACAAGCCCCTGGGTACATCTGTGAAGAATTTTTTCTTAATTAAATATTTTGAGGTGGGAAGCTCCACCTTTAATCTGGGCCACACCTTCTGCTGGCAGTCTACATAAAGGACATAGGAAACTTCTCTGCCTCCTTCCTCTCATGCCAATTCATTCTTTCACTGGTATTAGAGCTTACCTAGTAATTCTGGTATATATTGAAGATCAACTGGACATCCAGCTTTGTGAATTGAACAACTACTGGACTGTTGGACCTTCCATTGGTAGACAACCATTGTTGGACTAGCTGGAGCACAACCTGTTAGTCATTCTAATAATTCTGTGTGTGTGTGTATACATATGAGAGAGAATGAAAAGACTCAGCTGTGTTACTCTGGAGAACCCTAATACGCCTGCTTAAGAAATGTTGATCTGATGCTTAGATGAGCAAAATTAAAACATTTTGCCAGGCAGTGGTGGTGAACACCTTTAATCCAGCACTCTGAGTTCAAGACCACCCCACTCTACAAAGTAAATTCCAGGGCAACCAGGACTGTTTCACAGAAACTCTGTCGGGGGGCGAGAGGAGGGCTTACACAGTTGTAGCAGATCTATTAAGGCTAGAGTCCTTGGGTACCGGGTTCCAGGTACGTTTGGGGAATAGATCATTTCTTTAGGCCACTGTAATGGAATGGTTCAGTGTGCAGACAGCAGGAATCATTGGAGGCCCAAAGGTCTAGAAGTACCTAGTGAATCCAGTGATACGTGGGGCTATCCTCTGGCTTTATGTTACCATCTTTCCAAAGGCCCATTTGAGGGAGAGAAGTTCCCCCTGGCTAGTTGTTCATCTCTGTTAAACAACAAAACACTAGCAACACCAGAACGTGTGTTTGATGCCCACTTTCAAATTTGATTTTTTTAAAAAAAAAAATCTTCAGGTCAAAAAAATAAAGAACTAACAATACTGGTAAAGGGGGCCTACTACCAAGCTGTCTGGATCTGAGTTGAATCCTTAGGACCCACATGGTAGAGAGAGAGAACTGATTCCTGCACGTTGTTCTCTGTATGCCATGGTGTACAATCAGACTAAAATAACAACTGTTCAGGGTTGGGGAGGTGGCTAGATGGTTAAAAGTTCTTGCTTGTAGAGGACCCCAGTTCAGTTCCTAGCATCTACCTTTGTAGGTTCAAATCTACCTATAATTCCCAGCCTCAGGGGATCTAACACTTTGGCGCCTGCACTAATACATTCCCATAAAGGCACACATAATTTAAAACATACTTGGTTTTTGTTTCTTTTATGGGGGAGGAGGTCTTGAGGGTGAAAGGCAAATGAGATCAGGATGCATTATGTGAAATTCACAAATAATAAAAATACCACGTTGGAAAAAAAAAAAAACTCCAGATCACATATAGCCCACTTCATCCGTTCTCCAGGGTTCCTTCCACATTGCTCTTCTAAGTTCTTTATGACATTGAAAACATTCTAGAGCGGGAGTTGTGGCCTAGTGTGTGAGCATGTTCTTTGCATATATGAAGCCCTGAGTTCAACTCCAGCATGCTCATGCATGCTCACACACACACACACACACACACACACACACAGAGCCCTTAGGATCTGGCCTACAGAGCATGTATAATCATGCCAATCTTGAGTGAATGCCTCACCTTTCTCTGAATCAAATACAACTTGGAGATAGGGGCGAAGTGTATATATGCTGTAAGGTCAAGTGTATGTGAGATGAGTTATAAGGATGCACACATGCTGTAGGAAGACCTTCAGCTTGTAAGTACCCGCCTACTGGGGCATGGCCTCTTATATACGTAGATGAAAAATCCAGGTCGTCCCTTTTCTCCTTCCCCTTGCTCCTTTTCTGCTGGCTGCTCTTCCGGTCAAGCACATGATTCAATCAGTCAAGCAGAGGATTCTGATTTGTGAGTTTGAGTTTATCCCTAAATAAATAACTATCTCTCAATTCTGAGCTAGTGTGGGATTTCTTTTAAGCGTCCATTCACCATTTCACACACATCAGTCATAGTGTAGTTATTAACACAGGGTGTTTGTTTCAACAACCTAATCAAGTGTGTTGGTATTTTCGAAATGGGGCTTAAGTTTGCCCATAGGTGTGTTAGCTGGTAAATTACCTCATATTATTGCCTATCAAGTATGAAACAAGTGGTTGGACTAGAGACCAGAACTTAAGAATCTCATTTTTCTGGATCCATGATACTAAAATGAGCCTCTTCAATGGTGAGGAGCCAGGAGCTGTCAAGAGATGGGAAATTATGAACTACAGGAGAACTTTGGATCAGAAGATGCAAACTGAAGCTTGGGAAATATGCTTTGCCTATGTTCTATGTAATGAGCGATTCCGAATTAGTGGCAGAAAACAACAGCCATTTTATTTGGTGGGTAAATTTGGAGACCACACATATGGTTCCTAACTGTTCAGTGGTTTCTGGGAACTCAACCAGGAAGACAGAGTTGAAAATGGAACACTTAGGGCCATTCTAATATAGCTTAGATATATATGGACTCTGGGCCTTGTATGTGTTGATTGCCTTGCAAGATCACAGATAGAAAGTAGGGTCAAGTTGGAATCTCCTGTCATGGAGCCTGTGAGCTCCCACACATACAGCCTCCCTTGCCTTCCTCTTCCTGTCTTAACCTTCAAATTTTTAAGGTAAAGGCAGACACAACTGAGGATCTTCCTACCCAGAGAGAGCTCTCCATGACCTGACTGGTTTCCCTTCAAAAGCTGAAGGGAGTCTGATTCCCCTCTCATTGATTTGTGAGTGATGCTTAGCAAATGACAGACGGTAGTTTCTATCCTCCTTTCCAAGACAGAGGTCACTGTGTTGCCAGACTGGGGCTTCTTCCAGTTCTGTTGGAACTCTGGGTTTCTAGATGACCTCTTTGAAATCCAGTCTTAGAGCCACCATAGGCCAGCAAGCCAAAAAAATAAAAATAAAAAAGACCTCTGGTCTAGTCAGTGACTTCAACATAGACCCTGCAACTGTGGTCACAATCAAATGGAGTCCAGCTGACCTAAGGGATTCCCCAACTTGGGCCTTGGAATGGAGGTGAGATAACAGACATTTGGAGTTTCAAAGAGAAGCTAAAGATTCCCAGTTGGGCCCAACTTCTCAGTCATTAGGCTCACTTGACAAGGAAGAGGGAGTTCTGCAAGAGTCTTACTTTGTTTCCTATTACTGTGATAAAAAGGGCAGCTTAGGGAGAAAAGGGTTTATTTCATCTTACACAGCCACCTTGATCATAGTCAGTCATTGAGGGAAAGCCAAGGCCAGAAATCAAGCAGGGCAGGAACGGAAACAGAGTGCTGCTTACTGACTTGTTCCTCGTGGTTGCTCAGCTACTTTCACATGCAACTCAAGACTTGGTCTATAATTCCCTTTCTTTGTTGGCTTTTTACGTGGTTTGGGTATTAAGCTGTGATCTCATAAAATGAATTGGGCAAAGTTGCGTCTGTTTCTATTTTGTAGAATAATTTGAAGAACATTGGCATTAACTCTTCTTTGAAAGTCTGGTAGAATTCTGTTTTGTAGAAGGAGACTTCTCTTTCATCTCCCGACCACCCAGACACAAATAATCACACAGAAACTATATTAATTACCACACTGTTTGGCCTATTAGCTCAGGTTTCTTATTAACTAACTCTTATATCTTAATTAACTTATTTCTGTTAATCTGTGTATTGCCACAAGACTGTGGTTTACCAGGTAAGGTTCTGTTCTGGTGTCCTGCTTCTTCAGCAGCTAAATGGCATCTCTCTGACTCTGCCTTCTCTCTCTACATAAATCTCTTCCAACCTGCTTACATTCTGACCTGCTATAGGCCAAAGCAGCTTCTTTATTAACCAACGGTAATAAAACATATTCATAGCATACAGAGGGGAATCCAACATCATCTTTCCTTTTCTGTCTAAATAAAAAGGAAGTTTTTGACTTTAACATAGTAAAATTACATAGAACAGAGCAGGTTCAAGCAAAAATTACAGTTACAATATTTAGTCTATTTGTATCTGGCAAAATTGAAATATATCATCTATTATGCTTTTATTTCACTAGGAGTTATATGTCTGTATAAATCACTTATCTTGATTTAACTTTAGCAAGTTATATATATTAAGGAAATTATGCACTTCTTTTAGAGTTTCCAATTTGGTGGAGTACAGGCTTTTAAAGTATGTTCTTATGATTCTCTGGATTTCTTTGGTGTCTGCTTTTATGTCCCTCTTTTCATTTCTAATTTATTAATTTGGATATTCTTATTTCTCCTTTTAATTAATTTGAATATATTGGTAGAGGCTGCTCATTCATTCCCAGCTACCCAGACCTGAAACTCAGAAACTATATTATTTCCAATACTATTTGGCCAATATCTTAAGTATATTTCTAGCTAGCTCTTACATCTTAAATTAATCCATTTCTATTATTTTATATTTCACCATGAGGCTTGTGATTTACCGGCAAGGTTCAGGCACATCTGTCCCCTGCGGTGGCTCCATGGCATCTCCCTGACTCCACCTACTCTCTCTATATATTATTTCTTCCAGCCTGGCTATATTCTGTTAAGCCATTGGCTGAAAGCAGCTTCTTTATTAACCAATAAAAGCAACACATATACAGAAGGGCTTTCCACACCATGGATAAAAGTTTATCAACCTTATCCCTCTTTATTTCATTGATTCCTTGTATTTGTTTGTTTCTATTTTATTGATTTCAGTCCTGAATTTAATTTTTTCTTGCCATCTACTCCTCTTGGGTGTGGTCACTGCTTTCATTCTAGCACTTTCAGGTGTGCTATTAAGTTGCTAGGATGAGATTTCTCCAGGGTTTTTTTCATGTAGGCTATTAGTGCTGTGTACTTGCCTTTTAGAACTGCCTTTATTGTGTCACATAGGTTTGGGTATACTGTGTATTCACTTTCATTAAATCCTATAAAGCTTTTGTATTTCCTTATTGACCCATTTTCATTCAGTAGAGAGTTGTTCAGTTCCCATGAGCTTGTAGACCTTCTATTGTTTCTGTTGTTGATCTCCATCTTTAGTCTGTGGTGGTCAGATAGGGTAGGGTGTCATTATGATGTTATGCACTGAAACTTGCTTTGTGAATGAGTATGTGTCGTCAGTTTTGAAGATACAGAGAAGAAAGTATATTCTTCTGTCTGTGTTTAATGTTCTGTAAATACATTAGGCCCATTTGATTTATAGTGTCAGTTAGCTCCAGAATTTCTCTGTTTAGCTTCTGTCTGAATGGCCTATCTATAAGAGTGGGGATTGAAGTCTCACACTATCAGTGTTTGAGGAAGATCATGTGATTTAAGCTGTAATGGTGTTTCTTTCACAACCATGAGTGCTAAGAACCAAAATGTCCTCTTGACAGCTTTTTCCTTTGATAAGTATATACTGTCATTTCATATCTCATTATTTTTTTGTCTGAAATCTATTTTGTTAGATATTAAAAAGGCTACACCAGCTTGCTTCTTAGGTCCATTTTCTTGACATGTCCTTATTTTGAACCCTTTACCATGATAGGATGTCTCTGCTTGATGTTCAGGTGGTTTTCCTTGGATGTAGCAGCATAGATCCTGTTTTTGCATTCATTCTGTGAGTTTGTGTTTTTTTAATTGGGGGATTGAGACCATTGATGCTGAGAAATATCAATGACCAATGATTGTTGATTCCTGGGGTTTTGGTTTTGGGGGTTTTGTTTGTTTGTTTGTGTGTGTGTTTTTTTTGTTTTGTTTTTTGAGACAGAGTTTCTCTGGCTAGCACTGGCTGTCCTTGAACTCACTCCATAGACCATGTTGACCTCAAACTCAGAGATCCACCAGCTTCTGGATTCCTGTTACTTTGTTATTGGTGGTGGTGGTAGTGATGCTGCTGGTGGTGCTGCTGGTAGTGCTGATGGTGGTCTGTATGTTTCCCTTCTTTTGATTTTGTTTATCTGAGATTGTTTATTCCCTATGTTTCACAGGTGTAGTTAACCTCTATAGGTTAGAGTTTTCCTTCTTTCACCTCTGTATGGCTGGTATTGTAGATATCTTTTAAATATTGCTTTATCTTGGAACATATTTTCTCCATCTATGGTGATTAATGTTTTGCTGGATACAGTACTCTGGGTTGGCATCTGTGGTATCTTAGAGTCTGCAGCACATTTGTCAAGTTCCTTCTAGCTTCTAGAGTCTCCACTGAGAAGTTAAGTGTAATTCTAGTAAATCTGCCTTTATGTTACTTGGCTTTTTCTCTAACAGCTTTTAATATTCTTATTGTTGTTTTTCTATGTACTTATTGCTTTGGTAATTATGCTGTGAGGGACTTTCTTTTATGATCCAATCTATTTGGTGTCCTGCATGCTTTTTTACCTTTATGTACATCTCCTTCCTTAGGTTAGAAACTTTTTCTTCTATTACTTTGTTGAAAACATTTTCTGGGCCTTTGACCTGGGTTTCTTCTCCTTCCTATATACCTATTATTCTTAAGTTTGGACGTTTTATAGTGTCCCAGATTTCCTGGATGTTTTGTGGCAGGAGCTTTTTGGATTTAACATTTTGTTTAACTGATGTATCTACTTCTACCTTATCTCCAATGCCTCAGATTCTCTCTTCAACATCTCTTATATTCTGTAAGTTTCGCTTACCTCTGTGCTTCCTGTTTGAATGCTTAAATTTTACATTTCCAGGATTCCTCAGTTTGGGTTTTCTTTATTGATTCCATATCCATTTTCAGGTCTTGAACAATTTTATTCATTTCCTTACACTGTTTGTGTTTTCATAGATTTTTAAAGTATTTATTAATTTCCTTTTTAAGGACCTCTATCACCTTCATACATGTGGTTTTAAGGTCTTTTTCTTGTGTTTCAGATATGTCAGAATATTCGGGACCTGCTGCAGTAGGATAGCTGGGCTCTAGTGCAGACCTATTGCCCTGGCTGTTTTTTATTGTATTTTTACACCAGAGTCTAGGCATCTGGGATTGGGGTAATTATAAGTCTAGGTGCTGATTTTTGGACTTTTCTATGCTGAGAGGGTGTTTTGTTCCTTGTTTCTGTTTTCTCTCTGTATTTTTTAGAGAATATGATGGCTGTGTGTTGCCTGTTAGGAAATATATTCAGATCTGATAATTGTGGCCACTGTGGATTCCAGGTAAAATGTGTTTCTGGGTATTGGGAGCTGACGCTTAGAATGGGAATAGGTTAGAGGTCTGAAGGGGATCACAGGAATGGAGGGAGACAGTGAAGAAAAGTCATCCCAGAAGGTCTGTTATAGTGCTGCAGATGGGAGAGGAGCATAAGGAATGGGGAAGACCTACAGGCAGCCTACCTGCTTCCCTGGCAGGAATGCTCTATGTATTAGCAGGAGTTGCCAACCTTCTAGGGGCTGGAATAAAGTCAGGGTAGGCTAGAAAGGGATGGTCTGTGGGACCCATATGAAATGTGGGTGTCATGGGGAGGAGGAAGGCTGTGGCTGGTGTTCTGTTGCTAACCCAGCAATGAGTCTGGGGGATTAGATTTGGAGTGGAGGAAGGAATGGTGAATGTCTTGCCTGTTTCCCTGGCCCCCTTGGCAGCTGTGTTCCCCAGGAATTCCCATGGAATGGTTGGATAATGGGATAAGTGGGGGAAGGGAGTTGGGGAGAGCAGATCTTTGTGGTCCATGCAGGATGGTATTAGAGAGGAAAGGAAAACTGCAGCAGGTTCTCTGCTACAGAACTGGGGATGAGACTGGGGGATTGGATCTGAAGGAACAGAAGGAGAGGTGTGGATCCACTAGCAGTCTACTTGTTACCCTGGCAGGAGCAGATCTGCTGTAGGAAGTCTTATAGCTAGTGGTGACCCGCCACTGGGGCGTGGCCTCTTATACTATATATATATGCTGACATAGAGCATGCTTCTGGCCTCTCTGTTCCAGTTGCGGGATTCATTTTCTGATCTCCGTTCAAACAGAAGATTCTGATTTGTAAGTCTAACCCTAAATAAATAACCATCTATTTCTCAATTCTGAGCTAGTGTGGGATTTCTTTTAAGCATCTATCCATATAGACCTAGGGCTAGCAAGGGGTGTCTACTGGAGTTGGGGACTAGGACAAAGCAACGAACGAGTCAGGAAGAGTAAGATCAGAAGGGGAAGTTCTCTGGGAGCCTCAGAGGATGGGAACAGGAGGGCAATGAAGGCTGCCCCAGGTGTTCTATTGCAGAGCTAGGGGTGAGATCATTATTATTATCTCTTAGAAACCTATTCTCTCTCTCTCTCTCTCTCTCTCTCTCTCTCTCTCTCTCTCTCTCTCTCTCTCTTTCTCTGTATTGAGGAGCGGCGGGCTGCGTTCCCACCCCCGTCCTGCATGACTAGCTTAGACCCGGAAATAATAACACAGAAACTGTATTCTTTGAAACACTGCCTGGCCTGTCAGTTCTAGCCTCTTATCAGCTAATTCTCACATCGTGATTACCCATTTCTAATAATCTGTGTAGCACCACGAGGTGGTGGCTTACCGGGAAAGATTCAGCATGTCTGACCTGGTGGCTGGCTCCATGGCATCTGCCTCACTTCCCTTCTTTCCAGCATTCTATTCTATCTACTCCGCCTACCTAATTTTCTGTCCTATCAAAGGGCCAAGGCAGTTTCTTTATTAATCAATGAAAGTAACACATAGACAGATGACCCTCCTCCATCCTCTCTCTCTCTCTCTCTCTCTCTCTCTCTCTCTCTCTCTCTCTCTGGGTTTTTTCTTCAAGACAGGGCTTGTCTGTGTATCTTGGGCTGTCCTAGAACTCATTCTATAAAACAGGCTGGCCTTGAACTCACAGAGATCCACCTGCCTCTACCTCCTGAGTGCTGGGATTAAAAGCATGCACCACCATGCCCAACTCATCTGTTCTTTTCTACTGAGAGACAGCATTCAGAGATCAAGATAGGATGGAAGGGGGGTTGAAATGAGAGGAATAGAGAAAAAGGAAACCATAATCAGAATATAATATGTGAGGAAATAATCTATTTTCACAAATAAGGAAAATCAAAGTAAATAGAATTTTGAGAAGTCTTAATGAGTGTCATCAGTATAATAAACTTTTCTGTCAAGGCTCTGTCCTTATTTGCCAACAGGGAACTAATCCCAAAGAGAAATGTGAATAGTGGGATCAAAGAGGGAAATGCTTCATTTGGAGTTCTCACTTTATTGCTCATCAGAGAATTCATATGGAAGAGAAATGCCATGACTGGCTTGAGTAAAGAAAGCCCCCGGAGCACTCTGTAGACCAGGCTGGCCTCCAACTCACTGACATCAGTCTGCCTCTGCCTCCCAAGTGCTGTTGGATGGTTTTCTTTATTGCACATAGTTCTAAAATTTAAAAAAAAAATGTATTACAAGGATAAGAGGATGAATAGTTTAAACTGAATGTGTGGAAAGTTGTTCCTTGGAATACTATATAATTGATAGAAACAGTGAAAGAGTTGATAAATATAAAATCAACATCTAGGTTACTGAGTCACACATCCACTTGGACTAACTTTTCTAGTTGCTAATTTGTTTTGTGAAAATTCTCAATGACATAATTGTCTTTCAAAAGCATGGTGCATAGGACTATGCTGCCAGGTTAAAGTAAAATTTGTCCATAAATAAGAATAAAACTACAGCTGGCCATGGTGGTGCATACCCTTAATCCCAGCACTCAGGAGGCAGAGGCAAGCAGATCTCTAGATTCAAGACCAGCCTGGTCTATGGAGAGAGCTCCAGGACAGCCAGGACTACACAGAGAAACCCTGTCTTGAAAAAAAAAACAATTTAAAAAATAAAAGAAAGAATGAATAAATGATTTTTTTATATTTAAACATTCATGTGATTACTCACCAATGCATTTGTTTTGATTTGGGATGGGTTCTATGTAGTCCTAGATTCCTGGAACTCTCTGTGTAGACCAGGCTATCATTCAAATCAGAAAAACCTACCTGCTTCCTCAGTGCTGGGGTTAAAGGCAAGCAACACCACCACCAAGTCCAACAATACATTTTTTAAAAAGCAACAAGAAGAACTAAGTACTTACCTGGAAAAGAATATACCATGATCAGAAAGGTAATTTTCCCGAGATGAAGTTCATTCATCGCATTCAAGATAGCTAACCCTGCAATTTCTCCAAACTCTGGAAGCTCGATAGCATAATTTGTGGCCATGGGGGACTTCATTTGTGTCACCTTCTTTAGCAAAAAGTAGTAGAAGAAGAGGGGCTGAAGAAGTGCCTCAGTGTTTAAAAGCACGGCCTGCTCTTCCAGAGGACCTGTGTTTGACTCCAAGCACCCACATGGCAGCTCGCAACCATCTGTTGTAAGTTCAGTTCCAGGGGAACCAGTGCCCTCTTCTGGTTTCTGTGGGCACTGAATACAGATAGTGCACAGACACATATGCAGGACAAACATTCACACACATAAAATAATAACTTTAAAAATAAAAATACATTTAAAAAAGAATTGGGATATATCTTAGTTTTAGAGTGCTTGGCCTATAATATGTATAGTTCTGGGTTCACTCCATACCATCTCAAGAAATAAAAGAAACAGAGAGAGCACAAGCAACGAACTCAGGACCACGAGGGGTGCACCCACACACTGAGACAATGGGGATGTTCTATCGGGAACTCACCAAGGCCAGCTGGCTTGGATCTGAAAAAGCCTGGGATAAAACCGGACTCGCTGAACATAGCGGACAGTGAGGACTACTGAGAACTCAAGAACAATGGCAATAGGTTTTTGATCCTACTGCATGTACAGGCTTTGTGGGAGCCTAGGCAGTTTGGATGCTCACCTTACTAGACCTGGATGGAGGTGGGTGGTCCTTGGACTTCCCACAGGGCAGGGACTCCTGATTGCTCTTTGGGCTGATGAGGGAGGGGGACTTGATTGGGGGAAGGGTAGGGAAATGGGAGGCGGTGGCAGGGAAGAGACAGAAATCTTTAATAAATAAATAAATTTAAAAAAAAAACAGAATTTGGATATATTTCATTTGCCAGTGGTCTTATGTTGAAGGACAAAGAACTAAATTTCTGTTAGATTCTGTTATTTATGGGTTCTCCAGAGACTTTACCAAGGAGGACCCATTAATTGTGAGGGATGGGACTTGAAAAATCCACAGGAAAATTCTCTGGGTGTTACAGAAGGTATGTGTATATAACTTGTAGTACGGGAATGCCATTTACCCAGAACTTTTTACCTGATCATCATTTTGTTTGGAGAAAGTGACTAAAAATGCAGGAAACCTCAAATAGAAGTTTCAACCCTTTACTCATGCTTCATCTAACATGAGTACCTGGCAAGAAACCAAAGTAAGATCTTTTCCATAGTCAAGGCTATGACACTTCTGGAAATTGGAGGTAAGGTTTTTTTCTGATTTCCTAGATTACAGGCTTTTAATTAAGTTTTACTTGTCCCAAGAGGTTAAAGAAGAACTTTCAAAGTCAGACATGACGGTGTATGCCCTTAATTCCAGCAATCAAGTAGCAAAGCCAGGCGGATCTTTAGTTTGAGGCCAGACTTGTCTATAGAGGGATGTAGTAGGGATGCCTCTTGTTTGTTTCCTGGCTGCCCAGACTTCCAAAATAACCACACAGAAACTGTATCAATTAAATCACTGCTTGGCCAATTACGTAAGCACATTGCTAGCTATCTCTTACATCTAGAATTAACCCATTTCCATTACTTTATATTTTACCATGAGGTTTGTCACCTACCAGCAAGGTCTCAGCTTCTGTTTCCAACAGGGCTATATGGCTTCTCTTTGACTTTGCCTCCTTTTTCCCAGCATTCAGTTTAGTTTCCCCCCACCTCCTCTGTTCTACCCTACCAGGCAAAGCCAGTTTCTTTATTAACCAACGGTATTCACGGCATACAGAGAGGAATCCCACATCAGAGGAAGTTCCAGGACAGCCAGAACAAAACAGAGAAACCCTGTCTCAGGAGGAGGAGGAAGAAAAGAAAAAGAGGATAAAGGGGAAGAGAAGAAGGAAAAAGAAGAAGAAAAGGAGGAGGATGAAGAGGAGAAGAAGAAAAGAAGGAAGAAAAGGAGCAGGAGAAGAAAGAAGAGCTTTTTTCCTAGGGGTGGTGCCCATGGTTGATAAGGCATTTTTCTCAATGTGTTAGAATTTCTAAGATGCTGGCAAAATTAAGACTTTCAAAAGTGATTCAAAAGTAACTCAAAAATGATCTTTGATGATTCATGCCATTAATCATAGCACTTTGGGAGGTAGAAGCATGTAGATCTCTTGAGTTCAAGGTCAGTCAAGGATATACACTGAGACTCACAAAAAGAAAACTAAAGCAATGGACTGGTTTGTGGACGGAGAGATATCTTCATCAGTTAAGAGCACTTATTGCTTTTCCAGAGGACCTGAGATCAATTCCCAACCTCCACATCAGATAGCTCAAAACCACCTGTAACTCCAGCTCCAAGGGGAATCCCAAACCTCTGACCTTCGCAGTCATCAGCACTCGTGTGTTCATACCCCCACACAGACACATTAATTTAAAGTATTTTTAGTGAAAAAAAGGTATTTGGTTTTGTTTCTTAAAATTTTTTATATGTTTGTTGTTTTGCCTGCATGTATGCCTGTGCACCACATTCATACTCTATGCCCAGAGAGGTAGGAAGAGAACATTGGATCCTTTGCAACTATAATTACAGTCAGTTGTGAACCACATGAGTGCTGGGAATCAGCTCCAGGTCCTCTGCAAGAGCAACAAGTGTCCTAAACAACTGAGCAACTTCTGCAGCCCCCAATTTTGTTTTAACATCACGATATGAGGCAGAAACTGTCTTATGTGTTGGGCTATGCAGATCCACATTCTATCAAACACAAATGACTCTATACTCTCCATACTGACTACATGTTCCTCCTTTGATGCCTTAAGATTGGTCCCTTTTTCCTACACATCCTGCTGTATTTCCTAGGAAGACAGAAGTATAATCCTAACGTGGCATCAAGAAAGATGGAAGAAACAGTGTTTCAGGTGTTCAGTGTCTGGTGCATAGCTGCTGGCAGATAACTCCCTTTCTCTGCATTCTTATCTCCAAGCTACAGTTCTCCTTAAACAGGAGGCTTCTTAGTCTGTTCATAAATCACCTTTGGGGATACCCAAAAGAGAACTAGAGTAGGATTGATTCAACAGGTTTGACATGAGATGGAACAGGAACATCCATGTGCAATAAGACTGGAGCCTATGAAATACTTGGAGCAATGAGACAGTTTCTTACATAGCAGTTTATTACACCAACCTTCACATAAAGGCCAGAGCGAGGGTAGTGGACAGGGTGGGTTAAAGTTAGTATTGTAATGTTGAGGTAAAATTAAAAAGTCGTTGCATGGTAGTTTTCACACCTTTAATTTCAGCACTGGGGAGGCAGAGGCAGGCGGATCTCTGTGAGTTCCAGGCCAGCCTGGTCTACAAGAGCTAGTTCCAGGACAGGCTTCAAAGCTACAGAGAAACCCTGTCTCGAAAATTTTTCTTAAAAAATTTAAGAAGTGATTGGGAGGGTGTCTTAGTTATTCTTCTATCAGTGTAAAGAGATACCATGATCAGGGCAACTCTTCTAAAAGATGGCATTTAATTGATTTCATTCATTTCAATTTTAGTTAGTCCAAAATCATCATGTCTGCAAGCAGACAGGAACTGTGCTGGAGCAGTAGCTGATAGTTTTACATCTTGATCCAAAGGCAGCAGGCAGAGAGTGAGACACTGGGTCTTATGTGGGTTTTTGAAACCCAGATTCTATCCACCCATTCCAAGTAACAAACCTCCAACGAGGCCACACTTACTCCAACAAGACTACCTCTGAATCCTTCCCAAACAGTTCTACTAATTGGGTTCTAAGCATTCAAACATATGATCCAGTGGGGAATGTCCTCACTCATGCCACCAAAGTGGGGCAGCAGAGATGGTTCATTAGTTAAAAACACTTGCTACTCTTAGGGAGGAACTGGATTTGCTTACCATAACTCACATACTAGCTAACAACTGCCTATAATTCCAGCTCATGGAGATTCAATGCCCTCTCTTCTGGCTTCCTTGGGCATCAAGCATGTACATGGTGTACAAACATATATATACCGAAAATAAAGATAACATTTTTAAGAATGTATTCGTTGGTTAGGAAAGATGGCTCAGCAGTAAATAACAAGAGAACTGGAGTCTGATTCACAGTATCCACATATCAGCTCACAACTGTCTGTAATTCAACTCCCAGTGAACACAAGGGCATCATGCACTCACATTGTGTACTGACACACATGCAAACAAAACAGCTACACACATAAAATAAAATTTAAAATAAAAATATGTGTTCTTTTTAGCAAAGGCTAACAAAGGCTAGCAAAGGCTCTGAGGCAAATACTGTCTGATTCGGGAAGCCCACCTGGTACTTCCGTTGCCATTCCCTCTGGCTCTGTACTTGTCCGGTGAGCTGCCATGTGGGTGTTGGGAATTAAACCTGGGTCCTATGAAAAAGCAAATGCTCTTAAACACTGAGTCATCTCTCTATCACAAGAATACATTACTAGAAGCTCAACTCACAAGTTAAAAAAATAAACATTTTGGTTTTCAGTGACATTCACAAAGTCTGGACAGGTCTGAAGCCCCGTGAAAAGCATCAATTGTGACACCCAAGGGCCTGAGCACTTGCTTAAGTAAACTTGCAAACACTGAGGTGAGAATTTTAAAACTTTTTAAATAGACAATCAGGAGTGACTTCTTTAAAAAATTATTTTATCATTTTATGTGAATGCACATTTTGCCTGTATGTGTATCTGTGAACCATGTACATGTAATGTCCATGGAGGACAGGAGTGTTTTGAATCCCCTGGGACTGGAGTTAAGTCAGTTGTGCATCAAAAAAAAGTACAACATAGTTGTGAACCATCAAGCAGGTGCTGAGAATTGAACCCAGGTCCTCTAGAAGTGTAGCCTATACTCTTAACCACTGAGCCATCTCCTCAGCACTTCCATGGTGACTCTCAAGCCTCCCTCCCTTTTCATGACAGAATTATTTACATGGAGGTTAGGGATGACTATGAGGAATATGGAAAGCCCCTTAATAACAGGATGATCTTAAGTGAGGCTTTGAGAGGTGTTCAGTATATATATATATATATATATATATATATATATATATATATATATATATATATCCTGAGAGCTCACATCTTTTACATATGGAAGGAAGTTATCCTAGAGTGATTTTATCTGGGTATAAGCAGCGATTTGATGACTTTACCATGGCTATTCAGACTGTGAAGAAGACACAGTCATGTAATCAGTGTGAGCAATCATTCAGCTATCATTCTAAGCTTGTTAAACACCATAACACACAATTGGGTGAAGGGAGCCCTATGAGTATACCTTGGTGTTGGAAATCTTTCAGTCAGAGTTGTGATCTTATTTTATGTACATCAGAGGACTCATACTGGAGAAAAGTTCTACTACTGCAATCAATGCGGGAAATCCTTCACCCAGATTTCTAAACTTACGAGGCATTAGCTAACTCACATAGGAGAAAAGCAGAATAATAGTTACGGCTGTGGAAAACACTTTAGATGGAACTCTATCCTTATTGTACATCAGAGAGTTTATACTACAAGGAAACCTTGTAAGTGTTCTCACTATAGAAAGTCCTTTAGGGATGAAGAACACAGGCCGCTTTTGCATAAGACCTGGATTCAATTCCCAGCATCTACACAGCAATTCACAAACATGTTAAAATCCAGTCCCAGGGGGATCAGATGCCCATGTCTGACTTCTAAGGGAAACAGGGACACACATGGTAGACAGACATAAGTAAAACAACCATACACATAAAAATAAAAGTTAAGGAAAAAGCCAAAGTTCTTACTTCATTGCACATAAATGAGACACTGAGAGAAGCAATATGGGTTCAACCAGTACAAAAAGTCCTTCATTTTAATCACTCAACTCATTAGGCACTTATGAGTTCATACAAGGAAGAAATCCATCTCAAAATGCACTAATTAAGCCAGGCAGTGGTGGCACACACCGATAATCCCAGCACATGGGAGGCAAAGGCAGGTGATCTCTGTGAGTTTGAGGCCAGCTTGGTCTACAGAGTGAGTTCCAGAAACCAAGGCTATACAAAGAAACCCTGTCTTAAGAAAATATACTCACTCTGGCAAAGCCTTCACAGGAAGTTTTTACCTTATTCAACATGAGAGAACTCACACTGGAAAGAAACTATTGTAATGTATTTAGTGTGGGGGAAAAAGCCTTTGTTAGGTGTTTTCACCTTCTTCCCAGCTAAAGAACTCATTTTAGAAGGAAACCATATAAATACTATAACTGTGGGAAATTCTGCATTAATCTCAGCTTATTCAACATCATTGGACACATACTGGAGTGAAGCATTATGGGTGTAGTCATTATAGGAATGCATTTTTGTTTTGGGGAGTTGATTTTCAAGACAGGATTTCTCTGTGTATCTTTGGCTGCCTTGCAACTCACTCTGTAGAGCAGGTTGGCCTCGAACTCATTAGAGATCGGCCTGCCTCTGCCTCTGCCTCCTGAGTACCGGGATTAAAGGTGTGCGCCACCACTGCCCAGTTTGCATTTTGTTTTTGTTGTTGCTTTTGTTTTTCAAGACATGGTTTCTTTGTGTGGCCCTGGCTATCCTGAAACTCACTCTGTAGACCAGGCTGGCCTCTGTGTCAGATATCTGCCTCCCAAATTTTGGCATTAAAGGTATACTACCACTACACTCAACTGTGAGACTTCCAATCAGGGGTTTTCTCTCCTTGTTCGTTGGAGGATATACATGAGATAAGACTTAATTAGTGTAACATGTATGTTAAAGCCTTTAGTCAGTTGAACACCAGAGAACACATACTGGAGTTAATTATATGACTGTGGGAAAGACTTCAGCAATGGTGATCACTGGTAAACATGTAAGAATGCATACTGCAGAGAAACTTTGAATGTAACCATCATGGAAAGCCTTTATTCAACAGTGTCAACTTACAAGGCATAAGAGAATTCATACTAAAGAAAAGTCCTATCAATGTAAAAACTTGGGGAAACTTTCAGTTTTAATACATCCCTTATTCAACATGAGAAAACTAATGGGCAATAAACTATGATCAATCAAGATGAAGGACTCCATTGCCATACCCTAAGCTAGAAGTGTGTGTCATTCTCAGAGTACAATGACCATATACATTGGAAATTAGAATACATTAGAATCCATACTATTACCAAGATCATGCTTCATACCACTTTATAGGTTTCAGTACCAGGAAACTTGAACCTTCAGTTTTACAAGCAATAAAAGTGATTTGAGAAGCTCTGTATAGGCTCCCTATAAAAGGCTTTCTCTAAGAACTAACAAGGACATTAATTATGATCTGTAGCCTCCAGATAATGTTTTCACTTAGACGACAAACTGGATCAGAAATTATGGTAGGGTGGAAGATATTTTCATATGGAACACAGAACACTCAAACTAATGTAACCTATGCATGGGGAAGTTGGTGCCTAGTAATGAAATACATAGCTAGACATTTTTAATATAACCCACTAATTTAATCAAAAATTGAAGGACTGGAGAGAAAATTCAGCCAGCAAAGTGTTTTCCTGGTTTTGATCTTCAGTACCCATGTTTTGTTTTGCTTTTTTATTTTTACAGAAGTTAGATGGGGTAGTGTATGCTAGTAACATCAGTGAAGAGGTAGAGAGAGTCAGGTCCCTGAGAATCACTTTATAGCCAGGTCAATGACAGATTCTTTGTCAAAAAAGGAGGGAATGGAAAAGTCTGGAGAGAGAGAGCTCAGTGGGGTGAGTAATCACTTGCTTTGGGTCCAGACATTGGGTCCCCAGAACCCACCTCAGTGCCTTGTGGGCATCGTGGCATTTCTGTAATTCCAGCCTAGGAAGGCGGAGATGGGTTATACCCAAGAGAAGCTAATCGGTGAAGCTAGCTAATAAGTGAACGCTAGGTTTGACCGAGAGACCCGGCCTCATTGACTGTGGTGGAAATGAGATCACAGGTAATTCCTAACCTCCTCCTTGGGCCCCACATGCACATACATCCATTTCCAAGTGTGTCCACACACTCAAAGACACACACACACATGCCCAGGCCTATGCAATCATACACACCCAAGTACACATAAACACACACAAAAAATTAGAAAGCTATACAGCATGCTAGGAATGTATATCGCCTCCACGTACACAGCCTAATCAGGGTACAAATAGTTAACAGTTACCGGGGAAATAACCAGTTTCTTGAAGCAGTTGGGGAAGAAAGGGCCTTTCATATCCTTTCCAGTGATTAGTAACATGTTCCAAAAATTGCAAAATTCCTTAAAACATTTGCTAGTATAAGCAGGACCATTATTAGCTTTGAGTTGTAAAGAGAGTCCTAGAAAGGAAAGGGTTTATAATAAATGATTAATGTCATTCGAAGTTGTTTCAACCCTGTGAGCAGAAGCAACAATGATATTAGGAGAAGTATTAGCCATTATATAAACTTTTTAACCTTTGTTTTTCTGGGTTTTCCTAGATAGGGTTTCTCTGTAGCCTTGGCTATCCCGGAACTCGCTCTGTGGACCAGGCTGGCCTTGAACTCACAGAGATCTACCTACCTTTGTCTCCTGAGTGCTAGGATTAAAGGTGTGTGCCACTATGCCAGGCAACAAATTTTAAACATCCAAATTCTGAGATACTAATAAATGGCATTAGATTTTTAACCCTTGAAAATTAATTCTACCAGTAGAGGGCGGTAGTGTGAAAGAACAGAAGGCGAGGAAGTTCTTGAGGTTTTTTTGTTTGAGCTTCCTGAAAAGAAAGTATTACTGGTGAGAAGGAAGCCAGCAGCACATCAGCTAGAATATTAGTGGATGTTAAGGGACACCTGGTAGATTAGAATGAGCATGGAGATAAGTTTTGAAAACTTTTGAGGCCATTATTATATAGACATCTGAAAGAGAAATAATTATGAAATAACATTAGTGGTGGGGTTAGGCCTAAGTCTGCACTTTCTAAAAGAAAAGTAGTTTGAGCACAATATGCAAAGTCAGTTAAAATGTTCAATAACTGAGAAACATCTAATAAAAGCCAATTGATTAGTCAGGCAGTGGTGGCACATCCCTTCAATCAATCCTTTTTATGAAGAATATGAAATTTGTATATAAAACATAAGCTCTTGTCCTTTTAAAGAACAAACTTTCTTTTTTTCCTTTTTTGTGCTTTTTGTTTTTCAAGATCCATCTTTTAAAGAATTTTGTAGCATTTTTAGATATAGATCTAGGCAATGTTCATGGGATATCTTCAAAGATAACTTAAAAAGAGATTTTTGGCTTAATGATTCTCTGTGGATCCCAAGTAACATGCTGATGCTACCCATCAGTTATAGTCAGCATGGGGCACATAACCAGCCTGCATTTTATTTAATGGCACAACATTAAATCTATAGGTTCTTCATCAGTAATTTAAGACATGCTCTTCCCATCACTTTCAAGTCTATAATTTCTTGTAAATAAAGAGCTATGGGTCAATGCAGAGAATTATGACATGCATAAATTTTTATAATACCATTACCTTTGATAAAGAGGAAGGATCAATAATTGATGAGGAACTAAGGCATTAATTCTATGAGCTGCAACTTTAGCAAAAGCAGTATTTAATAAACTAATAACTTACTCTACTTCAAGTGGTATATTTTTATAGAATTTAACCAAGAGTCTCTGGACAGTAAGTTAGAGAACAGAATCAAATCCCTAGCAGTATTAAGGAAAAGAAGAATGTCCCCCAATTAACATGACCCAAAGTTTCTTCTAAGTAGTCAAGGGCACTTTGAGAAGTTTTTGTTGTTGTTGTTGTTGTTTTGGTGTGTTGTTTGTGTTTTGAGACAGAGTTTCTCTGTGTAGCTTTGGAACTTGTCCTGGAACTCACTCTGTAGACCAGACTGACCTCGAACTCACAGACATCCACCTGCCTCTGCCTCCCGAGTGCTGGGATCAAAATGTGAGTCACAATTGCCTGGCGTTTGGGAAGTTTTAAGATGAGAGGATGAGGGAAAATTTGTTGTTGTTTGAATAATTATAAGGTGATTGTTTTTGTATTTTATCTGGAGCTATGTTTAAATTTTACTCTTTTAGTTTATTTAATACCATGAAAATCAAGCACTTATTTAAGTATCGATTAAATGAGTGAGAGAAGAGAATGTCATCCATATAATGAGTGACCAATAATTCAGGAAATTGAATCAGCACCATCTTAAGTGCTTTGTGTACATAATATTAACACCTTGTGGGACTAATTTTCATCCCTTATGATAAAATTTTCCACTGATATTAGGTCAATGGCTGTTGATTGTTTAAAGTGGGAACAGAGAATACAAAATATTCCTTATCATCAGGATGTAAAGGAATAGAGGAAAAGCAGTCTTTTAAGCCAACCATAGTAACATAATGTTCTTGAGGAATCACAGTAGGAACAAGCAGCCCTGGCTGAAGGGCCACCATTGTTTTCATAGTCATATGAATGCCCCTGAGATCATTTAACATTCAAATTTTCTTCTTTGAACCATACAGTGGTGGCTCACGCCTTTAATCCCAGCACTCCAGGAGGCAGAGGCAGGCTGATCTCTGAGTTCAAGGCCAGCTTAGTCTACAGATTGATTTCCAGGACATACAGGGCTCCACGGAGAAACCCTGTCTTGAAAAAAAAGTTACTCTTTGCCCTTTTATGAATTATAAAAATAGTCGTGTTCCAAGGACTAACTGAAGGGTCTTTATGTCCTAGTTGCAATTATTGCTTTACTTGAAGTTTGGCCTGTTTTAATTTTTTGTCATGACGGAGCCACTGATCAATCCATACTAGGACATCAGAGATCCATTGCAGTTATAAGGCTGTTTGGATGACCCTTGGCCAATGATGCCAGTTAGAGGGTTATATTTTCTTGTATTATAATTATCAGGATATTCATTAGTAGCAGTGGTAATTACAGCTTGCCTTTGTTGTAATACATTTCTTCCCCACAAATTTTATAAAAGTCCTGAGACAATGTAAGGCTTATCAGTGCCAGAAGAATCTTTGTGAGTCCAAATTAAGACATCAGGGCTGGAGAGATGGCTCAGTGGTTAAGAGCATTGCCTGCTCTTCCAAAGGTCCTGAGTTCAATTCCCAGCAAGCACATGGTGGCTCACAACCATCTGTAAAGAGGTCTGGCGCCCTCTTCTGGCCTTCAGGCATACACACAGACAGAATATTGTATACATAATAAATAAATAAATAAATATTTAAAAAAACAACAACAACAAATTAAGACATCAGTACTTTTTAAAGAATCCAGTTGGCTTCCAATACCTTGTAAAGGAGGGCCATTAGACACTGACCAGTGTGGGGTCATTGTTCTTGACAAATAAATGAATGACTGGCCCCAGTGTCTAGAAGGACTCTAAAGCAGTGGTTCTCAACCTTCCTAATGCTGCAACCCTTTTAATACAGTTCCTCATTGAAGTGACTCCCAACTATAAAATTAATTCATTTCTATTTCATAACTTTGCTACTGAAATGAGTCATAATATAAATATCCTATATTTGACCCACAGATGGTGAACCACTGCTCTAAGGACTATTTTTCAGTGCGTACACTTGACTTAGGATGCCCATTACCTGAGAATGGTCTTGTCTGTAAAGCTAATAAGTTTAATCCCATTGCACTAGACCCTGTTGCTCCCCCAAATGCCTAGATACTGATTTTGAGCCTGGTTCATTTTTTTTGTTGCCTGAGTCAGTCTCCCATCTTCCTTGAGTCTAAGGCTAGGTGTTACGCCCTTGATGAGCTTAAAGGCTTACTATCCTTGTCAAGTTTGGATCAACATTCCTTAACTCAATGTTTTCTGTTTTTACATCATGGGCAAAGGTGAGGAACAGGATGACTAGATTTTTTTGCGCACATTTTCTCAATGTTCTTTATTTCTGCTTTCAAAAAAAAAGGTCCTTTTTGAAAAATTATTTGAATAGCGGCTGCAGTATGAAAGGCACTACCAAAACCTTGAGTGGCTATTACCCGATTAGAAAAATCAACATATTTTACTGGCACCATGGCAGCTCTACTCTCTTCAGGAGCTCCATCAAGCTCAAGCCGCCTGGTCAGGGTTATTACCAGGACAGTATCACCAAATCGAGCTGTGCTCAAATATGCCTAAAATCAGTTATGTGGGGGTAGACTCCTGAGGTTTGAACCAACACCGGCTAGTTAGTCATGCTTACTCAGAAACTATGCTGGCTGTGGTGGTTGCACAGAACCCCACAGCCCTTAGTCTAATACTTCCCCCAGCAAGGCTGCACCCCAAAGAGCACTACCAACTGGAGACCAAATGTTTGGATGTCTGAAACCATGGAGAAACTTCTCATTCAAACCAGCACCTTGCCTGATACTAAGGCAGGCAAGCATGGGAGACAGTTTAGTGCCCTGAGGCCCCCATTTGATTTGGGATTTGCACACACACTCCTCTTGTATAATGCACTTAGCAGCCTAGGTCTTTCAGGTGCTCATACTATTCACACACACACACCTCTGAACAATGCACCTAGCAACCTCAAACCCCCCTCAGTCTACATCAGGCTACACACACTTCCATCTCTGAGCAACTGTATAAATTTCCCTGCCCTTGATGCTGTTCAAAGTTCAAGAATATTCTCAACATACCTGTGTATGAAGAATAAAAGAGTCAGTCTGACCTGAGCTAGCTTTGGATGCTGCACAAGAAGGCAAAACTGTAAACATTTAGGGAGAACCTCCTATTTGCCACCTTATGCCTATACATAATTGGGCACACATATGATTAAAATCAGATGCATCATAGAAGGGACATACACAGTAGAGAAAATGAAAAGATTAATCACCCAAAATACATCCCTAGTAACCAGCACCCCTTCTCTTGAGCCCCATAAAAGGAAACTTTGAACAATAATCTGGATGCTGAGACTCTTCACTCATATGACCCACTGTCAATCTCGAATAGTGTATCCTACAAACCTATAGCATCACCTTGCTCCAAATAAGATTATCTTACTTCTTTGGGTTCTGTAAGCCCTTATTTCAAATGGGTCAAGAACCAAGAAATACCCAGTCCAGACCCTGAGCACCAGTTGTAAAACTATTGTCATTGCCCACTTACTTATGTGGAGACTGCAGAGAACAAAGGAAAAAACTGGGCTGGGGACAGAGAGATAGAGACGGGAGGATGGGATTTAAAGGATGTTATTCAGGACATGCCTTTTGCTTAGACCGCAACTCCACAATCGATCACTTGCCTCTCATTCACGAAGACCTAGGTTTAATATTCAGTACTTGGGGGGCGGTGGAGGAGGGACAGAGCCTGCTGTTCAATACCTGGTGTTCTCTGTCTCTTTAAGGGTGTAGTTTATGTTCTGTCTTTTCCCACTACAACATCAGCTGGTGAGGACTAGCAAGTACCCATTTTCTTCTTTTTTCTTTTGGTTAGTTTTCTTGAGGTAGGGCCTCTCTATGTAGTCCTAATTGCCTGGAACTCACTATGTAGACCAGGCTAGCCTCAAACTCACAAGAGTTCTACCTACTTCTTAAATAAATGTGTGCACCACCACACTTGACCCTTTTCTTTTCTACTTGTGCCTAGTTCTTAGTTTGAAAAAAAAGTGTGTGTTTTCTTTCTTTCGTCCTTCATCTCCCAAACCCCCACCCCTAAGAGTGTAGCCTTCAACATGCTGCGTAGCCAAGCAAGAACTCCTAAATTTTATTGCCTCCATCTCTGGGATTATGGATGTACCTTTCGTAAGTCCCTCAAGGCACAAGGCACACGAGTGGCCAGTCTCCTCTCCTGAAAACCTCCAACCGCCATGTTCCACCCACAAAACACTCTAACCGTTCTCTTGCCCAACAGAGTAAAAGCCCAAGCTCTGGACTTGAAATCCCAGCAATCCCCACTCTGGAAAGCATCACCCTGAAAAGTTCCACCGTCGGGCCACCAATCAAGAAACAACTATATAGAGATTTGTGAACCTCAGAGTGAGGTTCAGCCTTCCGGAGGCCGCTGTGGTGCGGAGACCCCCGGGGAAGCCACCGTCACCATGTCTGATCAGGAGGCAAAACCTTCGTCACTATGTCTGATCAGGAGGCAAAACCTTCGACTGAGGACTTAGGGGATAAGAAGGAAGGAGAATACATTAAGCTCAAAGTTATTGGACAGGATAGCAGTGAGATACATTTCAAAGTGAAAATGACAACACATCTTAAGAAACTCAAGGAGTCGTACTGTCAAAGACAGGGAGTTCCAATGAATTCACTCAGGTTTCTATTTGAAGGTCAGAGAATTGCTGATAACCATACTCCAAAAGAACTGGGAATGGAGGAAGAAGATGTGATTGAAGTTTATCAGGAACAAACGGGGGGTCATTCAAGGGTTTAGATAATTCTTTTTATTTTTTTTTCCTTTCCCCTTAATCCTTTTTTATTTTTATTTTTATTTATTTTTTTTTTTTGGTTTTGAGAAGGGTTTCTCTGTAGCTTTGGAGCCTGTCCGGAACTAACCTAGGCTGGCCTCGAACTCACAGAGATCCGCCTGCCTCTGCCTCCCGAGTGCGGGATTAAAGGCGTGCGCCACCACCGCCCGGCTCCTTTTTATTTTTAAAAATAGTTCTTTTGTAATGTGGTGTTCAGAATGAAAATTGAATACTGGCACTCCATCTCTTTAGAACATCTGGTAATTTGAATTCTAGTGTTGAATATACATTATTGGTTGTTTTTGTTGTGCTGATTTTTGGTGATCAGACCTCAGCTCCCTTAATGTTGCCCTTCATATTTTAAACAATTTCATATGTGCACAGAGAGGCCACCCTTTTCAGGACTGTGCATTTTCAAGTTTGTGATGATAAAAAGATGGACCAGTGGGAGCTTTCCTATGACCTTCCAGTTGGCCCTGAAATTCCAGCATGCAGTTGCTTCACGCCTGGACTGTGGTTTTCAGTGGGAGATGGAAGGTCTTCAGAGACCTGAACTGTGGGAAAATGACCTTTCCTCAGCTTGAAGCTACTTTTAAAATCTGAGGGTCTGGACCAAAAGAAGAGCATCACGTTTGTAGTCAAGACGACAGATACAGTGAGAGTGACAGCTAACTCCAGGATGGCTTCACCGGAGAGAAGAGTAAGGCAGGCTGTCTGAAGATCCCAGGAAAGCTGTAATTTCCATCAGCAGTTAGTAGGAAAGTTACTCTTGCAGAAGTGTACGCAACAGACACTGCTCCTTTTGATTCTGTTTGTAGTTTTTGGCCTGGGACATGGGTTTTCAAGGGACATCGTCTGTACCAGCTTCATTAAAATAAACAATATTTGCAAAAACCGTAAAAAAAAAAAAAACAACTATATAAACTCTGGCGTCTGCGGTTTCCTGCCTGAGCAGAGGCAGCCATCCTCTTTAAGTTTTTTCCCCTCCCAATAAATCTGTGTGAAGTTTGTTGTGTGGCGTGACCTTCTGGTATTCCTTGGCTCCTGACTGCCAGGATATCTTTCCATCCGAGCTGTAACAATTACACCTTCAATTGATATTCACCTTACCTGAAGAAACGAAATCTGGGAAGTCTCGTTTTCCCCTTTCCAGTCATTAGTCCTTCGACGTCTATTACATTAAGAAAACTCCTAAATGTTCATGTAATTTTGTTTCAGATAAGTGTCAGTGTAAACGGAGTACACAGAGTAAAAAGAAGAAATCCCGGGGTCTCTTGTGCATTTAATTCCTCCAGCAGGTCAGATTGACCAACTCTCTGACAGCAAGCAGTACCTTACTGTCACACGTTCCCCTCACTGCTCAGAAGTATATGTGCTCTAAACTCAGTCATCAGGGTAGGAGGACAATTTTCAGGGTAACCGGGGCCGAGTGATGCCCGCCCCGTAGGTAAGGGATGGAAACTGGGCTCCGCAGTTACCGGGACCTGCTCTTTAGTCAACAGCTGTGGGTGGTTTCAGAGGACAGGACTTCCCCATTGGTCAACGTTGGGCTGGCGGTAGCTCTTATTGGTCCAGTGCTGTGTCTCAGCGCGTGGCCTACTGGGAGTTGTAGTGTCGGGGTCCCTGGCACTGCCGCCATTGTCCAGCGGGAGGGCTGGTCGGGTGGTCTCTACGACGGGCGTGCACTTTAGATTAGGAATCGCCTTGGACGTCTGTTGCTGACCTGTTCGCTCGGGATGGACCCGCAGGATCAAGCGGCAACAATGGCGATGGCCTCGCGGCCGCAAGCAACACAACTTAAGGTAACAATAACGGAGTGGATTCCGCCCCGCTTTCCCCAAAGACTGGCCTGTAACCTGCGGCCCTTTTTCCACAGGGGGAAGCGAACGCGGTAGCTCAGCCGCCAAGCCCAGGTCTGAACCCAGCCCCCACCCCAACTCCTACCCCCCTGTCCAGCACCCATGCTCCTACCTCCTGTCTCCCTGCTACGGGGTGGAAATAGGAGGGTGGTCACAGGAGAGACCCCACTCGGGGGTTTACCCTCTCTCGGGCCAACACCTTCCCATACATCCAGAGAGATGTTTGTCGGTGATGACAGGTGACTGGCTAGCGTTACAAACCTCCACACTGTGAAGCCCTTATTTTGTAAGTAAGGCACAACATTGTGGGGCACAGGCACCAAGTTAGTAAAACAGGAGTAACTACCAAGGGGCCTTGGCGGGGCTATGGGAGAACTGTGGTAGGCAGGGCTGTCAGTGTTTGCCAGTTTGTCTAACTTCTGGTCATCAAAGTTCAAGCACTTTGTAGACAAACTGGCTGCTTATTCTGTTCTCCACAGTCCGCTTAGCAAAAGCCAAAATCAATTCATATGTAAGTTCTGCAACTTCGAAATTATGTATTTGGGGGGGGGGGATTTTTGGTGCTTAGGGAAGATTTGCATTATTTTACACTTGGTGTGCAAAATGGGTTTATTGATAGCCTTAGATTGCAGATTATCAGATTTGTGTTATCTTAGTTTGCCATGAAATGTGACCATTGTGGAGAACTGATACTTGTCAACAGCCATAGGAATGAGCCATGCTGAAGGTGGATTCCCAGCCCCAGTCAAGCCTCAGGTGACAGTCATTAGCTGTCAGATTGTCAGGGAATAAGCAATATGAAAGACACTAGAAGAAGTGCCGTGTGACAGATAGCACACACAAAATGTAGTGACCTGAAGTAAATACTGCTTCACTGTTTCTGATAGGTAGGAACTAATGGATCTGCCCTAGGCTCTTAAAGTTACAGTCACCATGACAGCCTAACAATTACTCTTTGAGACTTGACTGGGCCCAGAAGACCCGCCTTCAAGATGACTCATTCGCATGGCCGTTGGCAGGGGGACTCAGTGTTTCTCCATGTAGGCCTCGCCATGGAAGCACTGAGGTCACACGGCGCAATGTGTGGGCTCCTGTGGAACGGTGACCCGGGAGCTGGTTAAGGTAGAAGCTGTGTTAGAACCTCAGCTTGAACTTCACACTGTCATTTCCACAGTATCCTATCTCTTCTACAAGTCAACATGGCTGCATGCAAGTCGGGATATCACTGAGGGGCCATGTTAGAGGCTAGCCTCCACAGGAACAAAGACCAAAAGTGGAGGCCTTTGAGGTCCAGAATGTTAGTTTCTTATGGCCATTAAAAGTCCCTGCACACTTTGGCTAAAGACAATGTATATTGTAAGCCAAGCACGGTGGCGCATGCTTATAATCCCAGCACCACATCAGAGGCTGAGGCAGGAAGATGATAAACTAAAGTCAAGCTTGACCCTGTCTCAAAATAAAATAATTTTTAAAAGAGATAGAAGTCAGAAATGAGCACCACCGAGCAGAACCACACTTCTTCCAAGTTTCTAGGGGCAGATATCAGTTGATTAGCTTTTCCAGCTATAAGAGCTACAGCCCAGGCACTCCTTGCCTTACGGCCTTTTGTCTAGCTTCAAAGCAGCAATGTAGCACCTTGCTTAAGTGATCACACTGCCTTCTGACTTCTCCAATCTCACACCAATCTCCTAACGGTGTGAGTACATCTGGGCCCACGTGGATGGCACAGGACAGCTACTGTCTTGGTGTCTTTATCACATCTGCAAAGTACTTGTTACTGTCCTGATTCTCATCAGTTTCAGGAGACCTGGATGTCCTTGGGGGAGCAGCCATCCATTATTGGAAGATGACCAGGAGTCATTCAGGTGTTCAGGGCTGGGGCTGTAGCTGGAGGGAAACTGATGATGAGGTAACAGATAATGCTGACGTGGCCTGGTCATCAGTAAAAGACTATGTGGAGGACAAAGACCTAACCACCCAAAGTGATCCTCTGACCTCCACAGACACACGTGCATGCACTCAAACACTCACAAGCGTACTCAAGAAACAAAAAACCTAGTAACCATTTCTGCATGTCATTGGTCTAGCCAGGTCTGTCTGGTCAGCTGTGGCTGTCTCTATTGAGCCCGCCGAGAGCTCTCATGTGTTGCCATGGTAAGCCATCCCTACCTATAATGGCCTGTAGGCTCTCTGTGAGGCCTGAGGGACATCACACAGAGTGTACATTTTTTCAGGACCCATGCCTGCCTGTTTTCTCCCATCCTTCCTCTTCCGCAGAGGTAGATGGTCCGACTAATCGAGAATACACATGATGTTTCAGGAGCCAGTGACTTTCCGAGATGTGGCTGTGGACTTCACCCAAGAGGAGTGGGGGCAGCTGGACCCTTACCAGAGGACCCTGTATCGTGATGTGATGCTGGAGACCTTTGGGCACCTTCTCTCTGTGGGTAAGGCCCAGTTCTTAGACTGAGTTACATTTGTGGGCCTCTGGTATGGGACTCTAACTTAACCTGGAGTCCTCATTTGCTGAAGGATACACTTGTTGGGAGGAAGCTGCCCTCTCTGTCACCAGGCAAACCCCTCGTGTGCTTAGATGATGCCCACATGTCCTGATGGGCAAGAACCAAAGCTGTAGTCTAGGCTTGCTTGCCCCAGAGCAGCCTCTGACCTCCTGGGTCTTTTCCCCTTTCCAGGTCCTGATCTTCCCAAACCTGCAGTTATCTCCCAGCTAGAGCAAGGTGCTGAGCTCTGGGTAGCAGAGAGAGGAGGCACCCAGGCCTGCCATCCAGGTAAGAACCCTACCAAGTGAGTGCCCCCACTGAGGAGCTTCCAGGAGGCCACTTCTGGAAAGAATGATGTTTCAGGGCCCTTGGAACCATCCCTTTCTTACACACAGCTCTGACTGATTATAGCCAAAGATACAAAGCAAAAGATACAAAGGCTTTAGGAGGCAAAGTCTAGAGCAGTGGTTCTCAAGCTCCCTAATGTTGTGACCCTTTAACGCCTCATGTTGTGATGCCCAACCATAAAGTTATTTTCATTCCTACTTCATAACTGTAATTGGCTACTGTTATCAATCATAATGTAAAGATCTGATACTTCCAATGGTCATGGGCGACCCCTGTGAAAGGATCATTCAATACCCCGCCAAGGGGTTGTGACCCCCAAGTTGAGAGCCACTGGAAGAACCCAGGCATGAGCTTCCAGCTCTTCGGTTTGTGAAATCAGACAGAATGTGCTCAGTTCCCCCAGCAGTGAGCTATGGTAGTCCATGAGGACCATTGTCTCCAAAGAGGATGACAGGCTTTCTCCTGCGGGCACCCTCTGCCTCGTGCATACCATGACTCTGGTGCTTGAAATAAGCCCCAACAGTAGAGCAGTGAACTTTTCTTACCGATTAGGGTGGTGGGAACCCTCCCCAAATCTAAGTTCCCTAATACTCCCAAGGCCAGCCTGTGAGGAGACGTCTCTAAGTCTGTCAGCTTGGCCAGTTGTCATGCATTTCTGGAGGGTGCCTCATGGCCTCACCTTCCTGCGCTCACCAAAGCCATTCTTCCTCTCTAGCAGTGAGACCCTGCCTCACTTGTGTTTCTGCTCCATCTTCCTTCCTAGGCCACCTCTTTCTCATCAGCCTTCCCAGCATCCTCCTCCTTGCTTTTGTCCCAGTGTTTCATTCAGTTCTTTCGTGTTATGTTCTATAAACCTGTTCCTCACACCCTTCTACTAGTCTCTTATCAGAAAAGATTTTATGGAGGTATTAAAAACTTGGCCTGGCATGGTGACGCCTTTCATCCCAGCACTCAGGAGGCAGAAACAAGTGGATCTCTGTGAGTTCAAGGCCAGCCTGGTATATGTAATGAGATCCAGGCAAGCTAGGGATGGATAGATAGATAGATAGATAGATAGATAGATAGATAGATAGATAGATACGTACGTACGCAGGCAGACAGACAGAGAGAGATCCTGCCTCAAAAACAGAACAAAATGGGGCTGGAGAGATGGCTCAGTGGTTAAGAGCACTGCCTGCTCTTCCAAAGGTCATGAGTTCAATTCCCAGCAACCACATGGTGGCTCACAACCATCTGTAACGAGGTCTGCTGTCCTCTTCTGGTCTGCAAACACACACAGATTGAATATTGTATACATAATAAATAAATATTTAAAAAAAACAGAACAAAAATCCTTAACGCCATGTTAAGAGAAGCTCAGAAGAAAAGGAAAGTGTGATTTTTAAATAGCCAGACCTCTGACTTAGCTGGTGCTCATGCTGCCTTGGCATCTTAGAGATTTGCTGGGACTGATGGTTCTGTGTTGCTCAGAGTTACAGTGTGGCTCCAGCAGAAGGGAAGTGGTGGGGACAGCAGCACCAGGTTTCTATCCTCTTGTCTCAAAACTCTTCAGTCAGGACTGGATTCCTTGCACTTGTCCTGCCCTGTTTAGTGGGGAGAATGGGTAGGAAATGTCTAAGTTTCATAAGTAGATGAGACTGGCACACTGGTATGCTGACAGCTGAAATGAGTATGGTTTGGCTGCAGCCTGCAGATACACCCACTCAAATGCTTCTGGTGCCTTCCCAGGCTGCAGAGAAACACTTTGCCTCTGTGATGGGCTGTGACCCTCACTCTCGGTTGAGTCTGCAGCAAGACCCACTTCTCCCTCTTTTATTGGTTGTTGCCAATGCTGCTTCCTGCTTATTTGCCTGGAGGAAACCTGCTCATCTTTACACATGCTTTTCACTGACGGGCTTAGGCTGCCACAGAAGCTAGGTTCTGAAATAACTGAGCCTTGCCTGTTTGGCTCACACGGCAGGTGTGGCATCAGAATTGTTACAGAGAGTTTGAAGAACTTAATATCTGAACCATCATAAATGTTCTAGAAACTAAAGGTGATGGGGGAAAGTCTTCTGTTTTGTGTTAATTTTATTGGTTAAATAAAGAGACTGCCCTGGCCCTTTAATAGGACAAAAAATTAGGTAGGCGGAGTAGACAGAACAGAATGCTGGGAGAAAGAAGCCGAGTCAGGCAGTCGCCATGATTCTCCCACCCTACACAGACGCAGGTTAAGATCTTCCCTGGTAAGCCACCTCGTGGTGCTGCACACATTATTAGAAATGGGTGGTTTGTTTGTTTGTTTGTTTGTTTTTCGAGACAGGGTTTCTCTGTGGCTTTGGAGCCTGTCCTGGAACTAGCTCTGTAGACCAGGCTGGTCTCGAACTCACAGAGATCCGCCTGCCTCTGCCTCCCAAGTGCTGGGATTAAAGGCGTGCGCCACCATCGCCCGGCATGTTAAAGCAAGATGAGAAAATTAGCCAATAAGAGGCTAGAACTAATGGGCCAGGCAGTGTTTAAAAGAATACAGTTTCTGTGTAAATATTTCTGGTAAAGCTAGAGCGGTGGGAAGTAGCCAGTAGCTCCTACAACATAAAGGCTTCCTGTTAAAGCAGAAACTACTTTGCATTGATACTTTGTATAGGTGTTCTACAGCTACTGTAGCAAAGTACTATGGCAAAATGGATGGGAAAAAAGATTTGGCTGGTTGTGATAGGGAATTCCTGTAATCCCGAGAACTCTACAGGAAAGCCCAGCTGCATTTGTAACGCCCTGTCGTCCCCCTCCAAAAGAGAGCCCACAGATTCATTCATGTCTTTTCTCAAACCTATAGAAGTAGGAGTCCAAGTCATCAAGCCTGACTCCTGGCAGTTGCAGCGGAGTTCTAGTTCTTGTCTCTCCTAGTGTCTGGAGCTGCCCAGATGCCGTGACTCATGAGGCCTTCTTCAGAGCACATACTCAGCTCTGTCTCCATCGTCACATGGTCATCTCTGGCTCACCTGCCTTTACTATGTGGAGCCTTTTAGTGACATTTAGAATATAAAGATAAAAGCATACTTTTAAGATTCTTAATTTGGACCTGAAGAGATGGCTCACCAGTTAAGAAAGAAAAAAAAAGCAAAACGAAAACAAACAAACAAAAAAAAAAAACCTGAATTTGCATCCATGTCAGGTAGCTCTCTAGCAACCTGTAACTCTACCTCCAAAGGATCTGATGCCTTCTTCTGGCCTCAGACCCCTGCGCAAATGTGCCATACATTCATATACAAACACAGAAATAAATATCTTAATTTTATTACAATATCCTCTTTGCCATGTAGCATCACACATGTACAGGGTTCAAGGACTGGGGTGTGGCTGTCCTCGAGGGGCCACATTCAGCTTACCACACACTGTCTTCAACAAGAGAGCAATTTTCCTTTTGTTTTAAAGGAAAAGAAGGCTCATCCATGACCCCTTCCCAGTTCATCCATGTGATTTGGCGGGCTAGGTAACCGTGGAGGTGATCCCACCCCCTTCCTGTTGCAACTTGCTTGGTTTCTTACTGTTTCCCTCTTATAGTTACTTGACCTCACCTGGTGAACTATCACCTCAACCCTTCCTCTTCCCACCGTTTCTCACTGGAGACAGTGTGACTTCCTAAACAGCACGATCGCTTGTTTGAGGTGTGAGGTGGTTGGATCTGTGGGGACCCCAGGTGAATTCAGCATTGATGCTTTCAGCTGTTGCTGAACTGACCTGGTTACAGCAGCTCAGCCCTCAGCGGTGGCCTAAGGTCTCTGACACTGGGTCTTCTTCAGCCTTCTTCCCACTGGCAACATTGGTCTGGACCAGGGTTTGCCTGAGGCTCTATCAATAGTATCAGCTCAGAAGCCCAATTCAGCAAAGATTCCTGAGGACTCACCCACATAATGCCTTTGATGCTAAGAATGTAGCATCAAAAAAATAAAACGGCCTCAGTCATCTAGGGGTCTGAGGAATGAATAACAATATCAGGAGGTGATGGTTGAAATAAACAAAAATGTGTCTGAGAAGCATAGGGTAGATAGTGCCCCAGGACACACAAGAATGCCTCTTTTAAAAGGTAACACTGAAGCCGGCAGCTGTCTGGAGATGCATGAAAGGCAGAGAAGGCAGCATAAGCAAAGGAGCATGGGATATGTTGAAAGGAATGGTAAGGAAACCAGCAGTGAACAGATTGAGGGAAGAGGTGACGTCAATGAGAATGGGAGGCAGGGGAGGAGATCACAGTCTATGATCAGAAGTGATTGGCATGGTGTGCAGAAGGGTAGCCAGGGTGGAGGAAAGGGTTTTGGTAACAACTTTATTAAGACTCATATACCATAAAACTCTCCCATTTAAAATTAGATAAAAGTTCAGTTGGAGCCAGGCGGTGGTGGCACATGCCTTTAATCCCAGCACTCTGGAGGCGGAGGCAGGTGGATCTCTGAGTTTGAGATCTCAGAGGTCTACAGAGCTAGTTCCAGGACAGCCAGGGCTGTTATCACAGGGAAACCATGCTTGGGGGCAGGGGAGGTTGTATGTATGAAGCCCTGGTTGTGACACCCGGTTCAGCAAAACAAACAGAAACCAGAAACAAAAGCAAAAAACCTCCTGTGTAATCCAGTGGGGTCAGAGTGTGTTCACAGATGGTGCACCACCAGTATAACCCAGTGGGGGTGCACCACCAGTATAACCCAGTGGGGTCAGTGTGTGTTCACAGATGGTGCACCACCAGTATAACCCAGTGTGGTCAGCATGTGTTCACAGATGGTGCACCACCAGTATAACCCAGTGTGGTCAGCGTGTGTTCACAGATGGTGCACCACCAGTATAACCCAGTGTGGTCAGCGTGTGTTCACAGATGGTGCACCACCAGTTTCCACTTCCAGAACATGTCATCATTGTCCAGGTGGTCTAAACAACAGGCATTTATTTCTTACAGTTCTGGAGGCTGACTGTTGATTTGGTTCTTGATGGAGGCCCCTTTCTCATCTATAAAGAGCTGCCTTTTCCTCAGAAGTGGGGGACTTCAGTGTCCCATTTTAAGAGGACATTAATCTATCATGAGGGCTCTGCCTTCAAGACCTAATACTCCCCCGAAAGCCCCACTTCTAAATACCATCAACGCAGGGATTAGGACATAAACACACACACTTCTTAGGAGAGCACAAACATTCAGGCCTTAGCTGTCCCTACTAGCAACCGCCACCATCTTCCCTGATCCTGACAACCGTTCATTTGGGTTGTCTATAGACTTGCTTGTTAAGAGCCTTTCTTAGTCAGTGGACTCTTGGTCTGTGACACTTGTGTCTGGCTTCCTTTCCTCAGTGTAATGTTTTCAAAGTTCCCACATGTTGTTGTGTATATTCACATGTCATTCCTTTTTATGACTAAATAGTCCATTTAATAGGTGGACCATTATTTGTTAGTTTGTTTGTTGTAGTTCTGGGAATTGAACCTAGAGCCTCACCATGCTACGCAAGTACTCTACCACTGAGCTATATTCCCTACACTCATGTTTCAATTTTTCATTCATCAATTCATGGAGTTGTTTCCATTTGGGGGCTATTAAGAGCAGTGCTGCTGAGCCAGGTGGTGGTGCACACACCTTTAATCCCAGCACTCAGGAGGCAGGGGCAGGCGAATCTCTGTGAGTTTGAGGCTTACCTGGTCTACAAGACCTAGTTCTAAGGCAGGCTTCAAAACTACAGAGAAACCCTGCCTCAGGAAAAAAAAAAATGGTGCTGCTGTGGACATAAATGTATGTAAATTGTTATGTTGCTGCTGTTTGTTTTTCTGTTTCTGATTTTCTTTGTATACCTAGTGTACATGTGCTGTTTTAAATGAGAACATTTCCATAAACTATATAACATATTCAGCATATTGCCTTCAAATATAAAATTTTGTGTGGAATCACTTGCATTTTACTAAAACCCCTATGTCTGTGCAAAGGCGGTAAAGGGATTAGTACCCAGCAAGCCTCAGTTTCTCCAGCTCTTCTCCCATTACCAGACTCTTGGTTTTCCCTTGAATCCCTCCAATATCACTGAGACAGATGTTTTGAACATTTAGCATCCATAGGTCCCAGGCCCTGACTGGACACTAGTGTGATAAGATGGATATTGAACGAATGAACATGTTCATGTGTGTCTTAAGCAAATGAGAGGCCTCAAGAATGTTAAGGATGGGCTAGAAAGATGTCTCGGCAACTGAGAACCTTTATACTGCTCTTGCAGAGGACCTGGGCTCTGTTCCCAACACCCAAGTTAGCTCACAACAACCTATAACTCAGGTTCCAGGGATCCATTGCCCTCTCTGACTTCAGTGAGCTCCTGCATGGACATCTTACACACACATACACTCAGGCACATGTATGTTTGTATATGTATACACACACATATTTAATATTAAAGGTGAGCAACCAAATGAAGTATGGTCTTCAATTAAGTCTAATTCCTAATCCCTAAAATCACTTGTCTATCAAGTGGGCCCAATGTAATCAAAAGAGTAATTTTTTTTAAATATTTATTTATTTATTATGTATACAATATTCTGTGTGTATGCCCGCACGCCAGAGGAGGGCGCCAGATCTCATTACAGATGGTTGTGAGCCACCATGTGGTTGCTGGGAATTGAACTCAGGACCTCTGGAAGAGCAGTCAGTGCTCTTAACCACTGAGCCATCTCTCCAGCCCCTCAAAAGAGTAATTATAAAAAACAAAAAGGTCACAGCAAGAAAAGATACGTGGCAACAGAAGCAGCAGTTATTGAGAGATTTGAAGATGCTATACTACTACTATGTCCTTCTGTGGAGCGTCTAGGAAAAAACAGCTCTGCTGATATAGATTTTAGCACTTCATATTGTAAGACAGTAAGCAGTGTTGCTTTGGGGCACTAGGTTTGTGATGGGTTGTAACAAAATTCTGCAAGAAACTGGTACATTTTTAATTCATTTCCAGTGCCTGCCCCCAGAGTGAAACTATGGCTGAGGGCAGGGATAGTGTCAAGAGGAGACTTAGGACTTATTAGAGCAGGTTGTTAAGATCCTAAACTAATGACAAAGTTCCAGGGTATTAGGAACCTGCCCCTCTTCTGTTTTTCCCTTAACTACTCAGAGCTCTTTGTTCTTTCAGGCTGGATACTTGGACCTGAAGCCCACACATCACTCAAGGAGCAGGGCCTTCATGAGAAGGAACTATCCCCCATTAAAGAAAGGGATGGGTTCAAAGTGGCTATTTCTTGTTATCCCGTGACAGAGATAGATTGGAAAAGTGATTGCCAGCGGACCAAGAAGGACCAGAGTAATTTAGGGCAATTGGAAGGCCCCAAGGAAATATCAATTCAAAGTCAAAGCTGTGAAAGTCTTGGACTTGAGGAAACCTCTGTTCTTAGCTTAAACACAGATCTATCATCAGATAATTCTAGAAAAGAACTTGGCTGTATTAATGGCTCACAAGTTAAAAATTCAAAACATAACACAAGTTTAGTTAGTCAACATACAGACTCCCTGGCAACACAGCCCTTTGATGACAGTGGCTGCCAGAAAACCTTTGATCAGACTGTGCCCATTACAGAACTCACAAAAAGTCAGGTTCAAGATAAACCCTATAAATGTACTGATTGTGGAAAGTCATTTAACCATAATGCACACCTCACAGTGCACAAGAGGATTCATACAGGAGAGAGACCTTATATGTGCAAAGAATGTGGGAAAGCCTTCAGCCAGAACTCCTCCCTTGTTCAACATGAGCGCATCCACACTGGAGATAAGCCCTATAAGTGTGACGAGTGTGGAAAATCTTTTTGTCACAGTACACATCTTACAGTCCATAGGAGGATTCACACTGGAGAGAAACCTTATGAGTGTCAGGACTGTGGCAGGGCCTTCAATCAGAATTCATCCCTAGGGCGACACAAGAGAACGCACACTGGAGAGAAGCCGTACACTTGCAGTGTGTGTGGGAAATCCTTCTCTCGGACCACTTGTCTCTTCTTGCACCTGCGAACTCACACTGAGGAGAGGCCGTATGAGTGTAATCACTGTGGAAAGGGCTTCAGGCACAGCTCCTCCCTGGCCCAGCATCAGCGGAAGCATGCTGGTGAAAAACCCTATGAGTGCCGACAGAGGCTGATCTTTGAGCAGACACCGGTTTTAACAAAGCACGAGTGGACAGAAACCCTCAGCTCTGACCCTCCTTTGAGTCAAGAAGAAAGAACTCAACGGAGTGACAGGCCGTTTAAATGTAGTCAATGTGGGAAATGTTTCATTCAGAGTTCTCACCTCATCCGACATCAGATAACACACAACAGAGAGGAAGAACCACATGGACGTAGCAGAAGACGAGAACAGCCCTGTGGGCGGGGCTCAAAGCTTATTCAGAATCCACACTCAAATTCAAGAGAGATCCCTGTGGCTCAGACAAAGGCAGAACAAGCAAGCAAGGCACTTGCCTTGTTTGACCTTCATGAAATTATGCAGGAGAAAACCCCTGTGCGTGTTATTGGGGTGGAAGAACCTTCACTGGGCAATTCTATGCTATTTGACATCAGAGAATCTACATAGGAAGGAAACTCTTCAGATAACTGTTGAGTTGCTAGGTACAACATAAGTGCACACAGTGTTTTGGTGGCAAGAGAAGATGGCATAATGTCAGTGGTGACCTATGACTTCATAAGGAAGTGGTGCTTCCCAGACACTTGAGGTTCGTGATTCTGAAATGCATCAAACTGGGCTCCTGTTTAACAACAGACCTTTTCTTTGTTTTTCTGAGACAAGGTCTCATATGGCCCAGGCTGACCTTGAACTCACCAGCCATTCACCAAGAATGACCTTGAATTTCTGATCCTTCTGCCTTCACCTCCCTAATTCTAGGATCATGGTCATGTGCCATTATATCCGGCAACAATAGACATCTTAAGATGTTTTCTCCATTACCCTAAAATGAGTTTACCAGTAATAAAATCTCTGCACAGCATAGTGTGGAAATAACATATGACCCCATTTTGTAAAACATAGCTAATTTAATTTATAATAGAATGATATGTACTGAGTCAGTGTGGTATCTTGTCATGTCCTTATGTGGGCCCGTTTTCACTAGGTCGATGACCTGTAACTTTCAGACTGCTGCAAGGCACACTGTTGTCTACAAAAATACCATAAGGGACGTTGCTATGCCCAAAGTGATTTTGCAGAGTAGTGATGAACGCCTATGAAAGTTTTGGACAAACCAAAATACTATTGCATTTGTGGGAAATTCTGCCTAAATCGAAATATACACAAAGTAATATGTGTTTCTATGTGAATTCAACTCAGAATCTCAGTTCACTTTTCTCACACGTCACACATGACTCAGTTCTGTACTTCACAGCATGTGTCCTCACTTCAGTACGTCATCTGACAGAAGTGTCCACAGCATTCTACAGCATTCTCTAAAGGAGTCACAGCTCCTCTGTAAACCAGTACCTTGAGATATTGCTGTTAGTCAGAGGTACCCATCTGCAATAATTTGTTCTCACAGGACATTTAGTAATGTCTGGAGTCATTTTTGTCACTGCAACTTGAAAGATGCTACTACTGGCTTTCGGGTGGAGGCCAAGGATATTGTTCAACATATTTATGTGGCCAGGGTAGCTCCTCAAAGAACTTCCTAACCCCAAATATTAATAGTACTAAGGTGGAGAAGCCTTGATATAAACTTGACCCAGAGGGTTGGGGTAGCTCAGTAACAGAACACGTTCCTAACATGTAGAAGGCCCTGAGTTCATCCCCAGTACCAGAGACACGAACAATAGCCCACCTTTTCTAAACTGTAAATTGAACAAAGTTGTATTAACAATCATGTGTTTGTTCTTAACAAATAGAGCCATGAGGGGCTGGGAGAGATGGCTCAGGTGTTCTTCCAGAGGTCCTGAGTTCAATTCCCAGCCGCTACATAGTGGCTCATAACCGTCTATAATGAGATATGGTGCCCTCTTCTGGTCTGCATGCATACATGCAGACAGAACACTGTATACATAATAAATGATAAATCTTTAAACAAATAGAGCCATGAATTTATATATACAAAGTAGTGCTTAGTAAATCTTTCACCATTTTGCCATGTTTATATTTAGGGTGAAGAATCCCCTTATCTTTCTGTGTAATCTTTTAGCACTTACAATGGATATTCTAAAAGATGAATGATGTTTTCATTGGCTCTCCCACCCATCTCCTCACACCATCCCTCCCTGTTCATCTCTCTGCATATATTTCCAAAAGGACAAAGCCATTCACATAATCACACTAAGCCATCTTCTTTGGGTTTTTGCCATGTTGTTTGGGGTAGTGCTTCTGGGCCAGAATTTGAATGAAAGCAGTGTTCTGAGGTTATTGACTATACTCCTCTTAACTAGGGCAAAAATAATATTAGGAAAAGTTATTCTTTTACATCTCAAGAAAAAACATATTACTTATATCTAGCAGATACCATCAAATATCCAGTATTAAGATGTATCTGGTTGCTTCATAAAGTTTGTATTTGTTTTATTCTAACCATAATCTATGCAGTGTGTTTGGTTTCTTTCTTAAATCTTCTAGTTGTGCTGTTTCTTAGTCTTTTGTTTGTTACTTGAGTAACTTAAATGTTCTGATCCAATCCATCCTCCTCACTTTTGATATGGTGGACTGACTTCTGGTTTGGTCTCAAACCACTGAGCTTGCTAAAGTGTGGGTTGAAGCATATGGTCACGTGACTCCCTTTGTTCTCAAAGCTCCTCTCCCCATCCCAAACTTTGCATGAAGTCTCTGCAAGAGAACTGTTGGAAAGCTTCCTCTCGGCTGTTAATGCCAGGAAAAGGTAGACTTTGTACAAAGCAGCACCCACTTCCAGGAAGGCCTTTCTTTTTTTTTTTTTTTTTTTGGTTTTTCGAGACAGGGTTTCTCTGTGGCTTTGGAGCCTGTCCTGATACTAGCTCTTGTAGACCAGGCTGGTCTCAAACTCACAGAGATCCGCCTACCTCTGCCTCCCGAGTGCTGGGATTGAAGGTGTGTGCCACCATCGCCCAGTTTCTATCTCTTTATAAAACTGACACAAATTCATTATAGCAAAACTTGGAAAATGCACAAAAAAAAATTGTGAAACTTTTTAAAGCATTTAAAATTTTCATGCTTCAAATATCCAAAGATGATCTTTGCTACTTTTTATTGAAATTTTTATTTTGTTTTTGTTTATTGAAACAGGGTTTCTCTGTGCAACCCTGGCTGTCCTGGAATTTGCCCTGTAGACCAGGCTGGCCTCAGTCTTAGAGATCCTGCTTGCCTCTGCCTCATGAGTGCTGAGATTAAAGGTGTGCATCACCACCACCAGTATAATTTTGTCTTAAATACTTATGCACACACATACACACAGTGTATTTTGAATATACAACATAGATGTGTGTGTGTGTGCAGTTATCTCTCATTTAAAGGTTTAGAATGAGAAAACCATTCTCATTCTCTTGTAGCATGCTTTTTCGTATATTTTGAGCATTTTCCCTAATAAATTTATTGTAGCTTTATTGCTGGAAGATTATAACATTGTGCCCTCCATCCAATTATTTTGCAAAACTTTTCTCAAAGGGCTCTGAGTGATTCCTATACATTTCCTGTGATGGTATGAATGGGTGGAGGGCAGTTCATCAGTTATCAAATCATATGAGGGGGCTGGAGAGATGGCTCAGCGGTTAAGAGCATTGCCTGCTCTTCCAAAGGTCCTGAGTTCAATTTCCAGCAACCACATGGTGGCTCACAACCATCCGTAATGAGGTCTGGTGCCCTCTTCTGGCCTGCAGGCATACACACAAAAAGAATATTGTATACATAATAAATAAATAAATATAAAAATTAGATAAATAAATAAATCATATGAATGTATTCTCAGTAAACCTACTGGGGAGAAATCCAGAGGATTTATTTGTTCATATGCAGATCATTTGTACAAGGTTTCTCAAAAATAAGAATTTCAAAAAAAATCCACTATGGTTTGTGGCACAATAAAAATCAGAGCCGTAGTGGAGACTGCCATTATTAATGAGGAGGGAAACCAGCAAGACGTAACCTTATATTTCTCTCTAGTGCTAGGATTAAAGGTATGAGCCACCACCCCCTGGATCCATTTCTGTACTGATCTTCTGTAGCCCAGGGTGACCTCAAACTCACAGAGATTCATCTGCCTCTTTTCCAAATCCTGGAACTCAATGTGTGTGATGCCACTGCCTAGACTCTAGTAGCTTAGTTTTACCTTCTGGTCTTCAGGCAAGTTTAATTTATAAAACATAAAATATCACTGTGGTCTCCCTCATCCTGCCAGAATTTCCCTATGAGGAGGAACCACAGTGTGTCTTTGTCATAGGTGTTCTGTGTACGCCTAAATGTGTGTTCATTTAACAAAAGAAGTTGCATGTGGAACAGCTTTAACTCTGTAATACTAAAGGTGAAAAGGCTAGAATGCAGACAGACAGACTTCCTAGTTCCTTTGTCCTTTCCCTTATTAGCCAACCAAACACAAGAAGCCCAGGATGTTAGAGCCAGCAGCCAAGTACTCCAGGTAGATCTTGAATGGTTAGCCAGGGCAATATAGACCTTATCTCAAAAAAATAAAATAAAAAGCAATAGTGGGGATTCTTAGCTAGGCCAGAACTCATAGGCCCCCGATTTAGAACAAATCTGTCTTCCTTCCCATACAGTCTAGGCTCACCCACTTTCTTGCTTATGACCTCTACTATCCATTCTTTGAGCTATAAACTCGTTTTTCAACCTCAGAGTCCCTCCTCTCCCATCCAAAAACACAGGTAGTACATGAAGTGTTCTAGCACACCCAAGCATGGCAAACACAGGCCAGAGCATGGCAAACATATCACCCTTCTCTCCTTCGTTAAGCCAGTAGATTACATTCCTATTTCCTTATTTGACCACTTTGTTGTGCCTGACTCATTCCTGAGACTGATCATCAAGGTCCAACAAAACATCAGGGTTCACCAATCAAAATTCATCATTTTGACTAACCTAATTAAAATACCCAATAGAGCTAACTCATTGTAGCATAGACCTCCCTCTTTTTTCTCTTAAAATTAACATGTGCAAAGATGTTGTGTGCAGATTCAGATTCAGCCACTTTGTCTCTGTCTTGCTTAATAATGGATGTCTTTGCATGTCACTTGTGCTGGAACATGGTTTTTAGGTGTTGTCTGCGCCCAATTCAGGGTCCAGAGGGAAGCACCCTGCAGTACGCAGGTCCCCTCAGTACACCCACCTCAGTACATTGCATACATTATGAAAAAATACTTGTTATCGTCCATCTTAGACTGAATTTCATGGCGTGGTGCCCAGTCCACAATATTAAATGCCTGATCAAGAAGTCTTTCATGTTGTTACTCCCTTTTCCAGGTAGGAAAAAGACCCTTAGTAGAGTAGTAAGGATCTGCTGTACTAGCGATTTTCTCCTTAACTCGACAGTTTGTATCTTGCTGTTGTCTGCACAGTCCCCATACAGATAACCTGTGATTGCCGTTTATGAAATTTGGTAGCATGGAGCTGAGGCCGTTACACAGATTGTTACACTGCGCACTGTTTACTTTGTTTGTATGGAGCTCAAAGAGGCAAAGTCGCCTGGCGGTGGTGGCACACGCCTTTAATCCCAGCACTCAGGAAACAGAGGCAGGCGGATCTTTGTGAGTTCGAGACCAGCCTGGTCTACAAGAGCTAGTTCCAGGACAGGCTCCAAAGCTACAGGGAAACAGAGAAACCCTGCCTCGAAAAACAAAACAACGAGAGAGAGAGAGAGAGAGAGAGAGAGAGAGAGAGAGAGAGAGAGAGAGAGAGAGAGAGAGAGAGAGAGAGAGAGAGAGAGAGAGAGAGAGAGAGAGAGAGAGAGAGAGAGAGAGAGAGAGAGGCAAAGTCATGATCAGTTTCACAAATGCCAGCAGTAATCACCTCTGAGACAAGCACCTTGCCTAGAGTTGGGAGCTGTCCGTGGTTCTGAAACATCCTAGCCCTGAACTGTCTTACGTGTTAAGTATTAGTTGGCTAAGATTGGTTAAATTCAAATAAAATGATAAAGACTGGGGAAGGTTATAGCTTGGGGCCTTGGGGTTGTACTTAATGTGAGTAAATCTCTGGATTCCCCCGCACAAAAAAAAAAAAAAAAAAAACTGACAGCCAAGATGGCTAAGTGGGTAAAAGAAGTACAAAGAAGCCGGGCGGTGGTGGCGCACGCCTTTAATCCCAGCACTTGGGAGACAGAGGCAGGCGGATCTCTGTGAGTTTGAGACCAGCCTGGTCTACAAGAGCTAGTTCCAGGAAAGGCTCCAAAACCACAGAGAACTGGTCTCGAACTCACAAAGATTCACCTGCCTCTGCCTCCCAAGTGCTGGGATTAAAGGCGTGCGCCACCAGCGCCCGGCTAAATGTGATTTTTAAAAATTATGTATATGGATATTTTGCCTGCTTGTAAATCTGTACAGCCCTTATGTGCCTGGTGCCTGTGAAAGCCAAAAGAGGGCACCAAAACTCCTGGGAACTACAGTGAGATGATTGTAAGCCATCTGAGGATTCACCTGCACCGTGCATGCTCCAACTTCCCGCGCAAACCACAACCACTACTCACAGACAACTCTATCCCAACAAACACCAACCTAGGGTCGGTCCCCTCCCTGAGCCCTCTGCGAATCAAGCACGCACTCCTACAGCTCCCAGCGGGTCCAGGGACTTGGCGCTGTGCTTTCTGGGACTTGTAGTCCAGGTGACGTACCCTGTGGCCGTGCGCCTGAGCTAGGCATCTTGGGAGTTGTGGTTCCTGGGCATGAAGGCGCCTGTGTGTTCGTCATCAGGGTATCTCCGGAATTGTCTGCTGGGACTTCTGGAGACCCGGTGAGAGCTGGAGCCGTGGCACTGAGGGCTGAGAGCTGCGAACGCCCACGCTGAAGCTGACGGCCTGTGAGTAAGAACCGGCAGAGTGTGGCACGGCTGACGAGTGTAAGACCGACAAACAAAAAGTGGGACTGACCGACCGGTCGTATGTGCCCGACAGGTTGTTCTGTGTCTAAAGCATCTTGGCCTTGTATATCACGTCGAGTGACTAACTGATGAAGGGACTGAAAGAAATAGTTCTTTGATGGACTTTGTAAGTGGGTTGTGAGACGGAGCCAGTGGGTTTGTGACTGAGTTCAAGTGTGAGTGAAACCCTCCCTCTGTGTCAGAAATGCTGACTAAAATGTTCCTCCTGCCTCCCAAGCACTGGGTGTACACAGCCACAGCAATACTTGAACTGCTTTTATTCCATCATAAAATGTGTATTAACAGCCTGGTGTGTCGCACACGTTCTTTTCGAAGCTGGCCTAAAACTCACTGTGTAGACCGGGCTGGCTTCAATCTCAGAGGTCTGTTTGCCTCTCCCTCCTAAGTGCTACCTTATTTGTTTTTAATTATTTTGTAGGATATATGTGCATGCATGGGATGGGCCTGGAAGTCGGAGGACAACTTCTGAAAGCTGGCTGGTCCTCTCTGTCGCTTTCCTTGTTTCTGCTCACTGCATACTCCAGACTAGCTGGCCCACAAACTTCCTGGTGATTCTCTGCTCTCTGCCTCCCATCCTCCCATAGAGTGCTGGGATTACAGATGTGTTCTCCTGCATCCAGCTTTTTGCAGGTTCTGGGGACTGAACTCAGGACAGCAGGCTTCCATGGTGAGTACCTTTACCTGCTGAGCCATCTCTTTGCCCCCTCTCCCTTTTGTGGGACAAGCCATGTCTTGATAGGTAGCTCAGACAGCCTTCAGAGTTGCAATCCTCCTGCTTCCATCCTCCCAAGTGCTGGAATTACAGGCATGTGCCACCATGCCTGGACTGAAAAGTCCCCAACTCTTAAGGTGTTGACACTGCAGTGATGGCAAGTGGATAACAAATAATCATACAATTGTGCTACCCACCAAGTGGTGAAGAGTAATAAGAAATAAAGCAGGGTAGGGGGCAGAACCTTTGCAGGGTTGTCTTTTGTATAGAGGCCTGCCATACAGAAGGGAGAGAATGCCTAATAAGGAAAAGGCATTTGCCCAGGACTGAAAAGAAATACATTTAAAAAGCCAGCATTGTTGAGATTCTCATAATCAAAACCCACCATTTAGTTATTTATTTAGGGCTGAAAGAGTCTTGCTCTCTAGCCCAGGATAGCCTTGAACTCTAAATCTTCATGCCCTGGCCTTCTGAGTGGTAAGATTATAGGTATGTGTCACCATACCTGGCTAAACTTCTATCTATCAATCTGTCTGTCTGTCTGTCTATCTATTTATCTATCTATTTATTTTTGAGGCAAAGTCTCACTAGTACTACTGGATGGCCTAGAACTCAATGTTCTGCCTGCTACTGCCACCATAGTCCTGAAACGAGAGGTATGTGCCACCACACCCAGCCTAAAACTCACCATCTCAAAGTATACAATTCAGTAGTTTTTAGTAAACCACACTCCTAGTCATAAGCAGCAGAGTTCCAAATAAACCCTGAATTATAAAGAACCACAGCAGAAATTAGAAAATATTTTAAACTAAATTATTATGAAGTAGGCTATGGTGGTATATGCTTATAATCTCAGCACCCCAGGATGCTAAAGCATAAAGATTTCCATATCAAGGCTATCCTGGGCTACATAAGAGATCCTGCCTCAAATCAATAAAAATGTAAATAGAACTTAAGAAAATTGTGATATATGATTAGAGCTGTTTAGAAGAAAAATGTATAGCTTTAAACGCATGCACTTGATTTAGACTTTGTTTGTTTGTTTGTTTGTTTTTGTTTTTTTCAAGATAGGGTTTCTCTGTAGCTTTGGAGCCTGTTCTGGAACTAGCTCTTGTAGACCAAGCTGGCTTTGAACTCACAGAGATCTGCCTGCCTCTGCCTCCCGAGTGCTGTGATTAAAGGCGTGCGCCACCACTGCCCGGCTGACTTTTTTTTTTTTTTCATGACAGGGTTTCTCTGTGTAGCCCTGGCTGTCCTGGAATTTGCTCGGTAGACTGGGCTGGCCTTGAACTCACAGAGATCTACCTACCTCTCTCTGCCTCCCAAGTGCTGGGATTAAAGGCATGCCCCACCACCACCTAGCTGATCTCAAACTTTTATATTTATTTCTTTATGTGCATGCATACTACAGCACAACACTTTGGGGGGGCATTTTTTATTGATTTTTATTGAGCTCTAAATTTTTCTCTGTTCCCCTCCCTGCTCTCCCTTTCCCTGCTTCAGCCCTCCCCCAAGGTCCCCATGCTCCCAATTTACTCAGGAGATCTTGTCTTTTTCTACTTTCTACTTCCCATGTAGATTAGATCTATGTAAGTCTCTCTTACAGCACAACACTTTTAATAGTCAGGTTTTTCCTTCTACCATATAGGTCCTGATGACATCAAATGTGTGTCATCAGGTTTGGCAGCAAATGCCTTTACCTGATAAGCCATCTCAATAGCCCAAATACATGCATCTGAAAAGAAGCAAGGTGGTCAGGCATGGTAGGACATGCACTGGGGATGAAGACTGGAGGCCAGTCTCGTTACATAGTTCCACAGGGAAACAGCAGATAAAGTGAATAATTTACTATGTAGTTATCAGCTCAAAAGATAGGAAAATGGGTAATGTATAAGAGACAGGAGACATGGCTCTGTGGCTAGCCATGGGTTTGCTTGCATTTGCAGCTCACTCTCCTGCTAAATCCTTCCCTAGCTGGGAGACTTTTCTTTCTGTCTGTCTTCACCTAAAATAGGAATATAGCTTATGTCCCTTGAGTTTGTTATAAGTTCATTTGTGTGTGTGTGTGTGTGTGTGTGTGTGTGTGTGTGTGTGTGTGTACTCCACGTGAAGGCCAGAGGCTGACGTCAGGATTCTGCCTCTATCACTTTCCACCTCTGCTGCTGCTGCTGCTGCTGTTGTTTTGAGAGCAGATCTCTCAGCCTACAGCTAGCCAGTGAGCCCTGGGATCTGCCTGTCTCTGCTCCCCTCTGTGCTGGGGTTATGGACCTGTATGGCCATGCTAGGCTTCTTATAGTGCTGGGCATCCACACCCAGGCCATGCTCACTCAACAAGCACTTTACCCGACTGAGCCATCTCCTTAGCTCTGTTGGAAGTTACTTTATTCTTTGTTTTTAGAGTTCTGTTTTTTATGTATATAGGTGTTTTGCCTACATGTATGTCTGTGTACTAGATGCATACCTGGTGAAAATCAGAAGAGGGTGTCAGATGACCTAGAACTGGAATTACAGACAGTTGTGAGCCACTAAGTGGATGCTGAGCCTTCTCCAGCCCCTGAGATTTTTTTATTTTCACATGTGGTACTCAATCAAATGACAACACACAACAGTCAGTTCTCATCCTCCACTCATGTGGTTCCTGCACCCTTACCTGTGGAGCCATCCCATTGCCTGCTCCCCTCTTTTTAACTTTATTGGATTTGTTATTTGATAACAATTTCATATAACATGCATTCTCATTACTATAAACCCCCAGTCTTCCTCCCACCCATTATCCTCCTCCTTACAGACCTTCCCACATTCACAACCGTTTTGGTTTTGAGACCCACCAAATTTAACCAAGATCATTGTAATTATGGGTTTGAAATTCTCTGCTGGAGCTTAATGAGTTCCTCCCTGTTGTGTATTTTGTTTTGATTTTTTTGTTTTGTTTTTTGGTATGAGTGCACTATCTATATGCATGCCTGTATGCCAGTATGCCTACAGCATCAGATTCTATTACAGATGACTGTGAGCCACCATGTGGTTACTGGGAATTGAACCCAGGTCCTCTGGAAGAGCAGCCAGTGCTCTTAACTGCTGCGCCATCTCTCCAGCCCCTGTTGTATATTCTGAACGCATGCAACCACTGAGCATCATCCTCAGCTCTGAACAGACACTGCCATGATCATTACATTCATTTTTTTTTCCTGAGGCTTTTATTTAAAGTTGATTTTTTAAATTTTTTATTGATTTTATTGAGCTATAATTTATCTCTGCTCCCTTACCTTTCTATCCCCTCCCCTTCTACCCTCTCCCATGGTCTCCATGCTCCCAGTTTACTCAGGAGATCTTATCTTTTTTCCACTTCCCATGTAGATTCGATCCATGTATGTCTCTCTTAGGGTCCTCATTGTACATTCATCTTTTTCCATGTGAGAATAAGTGACTTGGTGGCAACCCCTTTTTCCTGATAATCCACCTCACTGACCCAAATACATACATCTAAAAAGAAGCAAGGTAGTAGGCATGGTAGTGCATGCACAGAGGATGAGCTACCTCAAACCTGCATCTCCTCTCCCTCTTTTCAGATGGTGAAGTTCTAACATTTCTACAGACCCAGTTCAGAGACTCCAGCCATCCCGTGTCTCACTGAGTTCATCTGCCCAATGGCCATCCCCAAGTGCCCTCTGAGCCCAGTACTCTGGGAACAGGACAGCTTCCTTCAGGTGAAGGTGAAAGAGGAAGAAGAAGCTAACCTCTGCCAGAGCCAGGGATGCAGCCCTAGCCCTACTGCCCATCCTGAGGCTGCACGCCTGCGCTTCCGGCACTTCCGTTACGAGGAGGCATCCAGCCCCCATCAGGCGCTGGCCCAGCTGCGAGAGCTATGTTGCCAGTGGCTGAGGCCAGAGTCGTCCTCCAAAGAGCAGATGCTGGAGTTGCTGGTGCTGGAGCAATTCTTGGGTGCACTGCCCCCTGAGATCCAGGCCTGGGTCGGGGCTCAGTGCCCAAAGAGTGGAAAGGAGGCTGCCATTCTGGTGGAGGATATAACTCAGTTGCTGGACAAGAGAGGTAAGGAGGAGCAGCAGGTAAGGAGGTAGTTGGCCACAGAGAGCGCTGGCACAGCCTGGCTGGAATGTAGGCCAAGCTAGCTCTAGTTAGGGATTGCTGCTGGGGTGCTCTTTCTCACCTTTGTACCTTAGCCATGGGTACACGTGACCAAATAAATCCCACGCAGTTATGAGTAAGGGGCTTAGATACAGCAGCATCCAGAAGATACACTCAGGGAGCCTTGATACTCAGCCTGTTTGCTCTCACCTACTCTTACGTTCCATATCTCCTTTAGGTCTGGGTTTCTCTGTGTAGCTTTGGAACCTATCCTGGGACTTGCTCTGTAGAACAGACTGGACTTGAACTCACAGAGACTCCTGCCTCTGCCTCCCGAGTGATGGGATTAAAGGTGTACACCACCAGCAGCCCAGCGAGGGTATCAGATCTTGGAGTTACAGACAGTTGTGAGCTGCCATGTGGGTGCTGGGAATTGAACCCGGGTCCTCTGGAGGAGCAGCCAGTGCTCTTAACCGCTCTCCAGCCCTTATTTTTTTTTTTTTAGATGAGAGGTCTTTTGTATCAAAGCTAACCTCAAATTTGCTACATACCTGGGGATGACCTTGATCTTCTGACCCTCCTGCCTCCACTTCCCAAATGCTGGGATTACAGGCTTGTGCCACCACACCCAGCTTCAGATGCTGGTACTAGGGATATAGGTAAGCACTCTGCTAGCTGAGCCCTATCCCTAGCTTATCACCATCTTCCCAAAGGTAGTCAGTCCATCAGTTCTGACTTATCAAGTGGACGGAGAAAACAGCAAGCAATGTCTAGTGTGAGCCTCACTGAACCAATCAGATCTGTGTTTGCCTTTGGACCGTCAAATCCCAGGAACTCATAGTGAGCCTGGGGCTCTTCCCCAAAGGAAGTGTGGCTCCTGGCCCAGATGAAATGACTGAATGTCTTGAGTGAGAGGGAGGTGGGGAGAAATAAGTATCCCTTATACTTATACTTCCCTGTGCTCGCCTACAGGATCTGGGGAATGGTTAGATGGCCCTAAACTGGAGTGGGTACTTGTCATTCAAGGAGACCCACACATGTATTCCCTACCCAGAGATGTCTGGTAGAATGCAAGGGTCCAAGCGCTGTACAGTCTAGTCCAGGAACTTCCAGAGCAAGTCCCAATCTGGCTGCAAGATAACTGAGCAAGTACAAGTCTTTCAGAATCTCTACTAATCTTATGATTTTACTCACTTATTCATTTATTAAGACTTGGTCTTACTATGTAGCTCTTGGCTTGGAACTACAATGTAGAACTATCTTGGAACAAGCTCTAGAGACCAGCTGGTTTTGAACTCAAAGATCCTCCTGGCTCTGTCTCCTGACCGCTGGGACTAAAGGCGTGCTTGACCATGCATAATCCTGTGATGGTGTACCTGGGGCTCAGCACCTCCCCTGGGCCTCAGTCTCCTCATCTACAGTGGAACCACTAAGCACCTCCTCTGGAAAGGATGAGGCAGTGCACTTGGAGACATAAGCCAGCGGCCCTGGCAAGCAAGCACAAACTGAGGTCTGGATGATGGCAGTGCTAAACTTAAGGATTGACCACTTGGCACTTCAAAGTTTGGGGTCAGAGCCCTGTTTCTGAGTCTACTCAGCCCAAGGATAGGCTGGAAGGACAGCTATTGCATACTGCTCTGACTCATCCATGGGACTCATCCGTAGACATGGCCAGATGAAGTATCCTCAGGTACCCTTTGCTCCTGTGGAGAGCGGGTCAGTGCAGGTCGCCTCTCCTTCCTGTTTACTCGGATCGGGGAGTTTCAGGAGCAAATCAGATGTCTACCTAGAGTTCTGCTGTGAGAAGTGACAGTCACAGGCATCTGGCTTGATTCTCATTCATCCACTGTTCCCAAAGACAGCCTCTGAGTTTAAGTGACAGCCTGGACTCACAGAACTTGGCCCTGCCCCAGATTGCCGGGAGCAGATGCACAGGTACCCGACAAGGCCCAGCTTCCTCCACTCTTGTTTTTCAGATCTTATCCACATATAAGTTTGCCTTTGGGCATTTTAGCCAGATCAGGAGCCTTGGCGAGACAGATGGCAGTTCAGGGTAGTATAAGAGAACCCTTTTCCTTACTCAAGACACCAAAGGGGAAATTTCCCCTTGGAAACGGGACCACGTGACAAATGTGTGGGTGGGGCCTCAGGCAGATAGAGAGGCTTGTGTGGCGGGGAAATAACAGTATGATTTGCATGATTCCAGGGTGGGAACCAGGAGTGCAACACGAAGAGGCAAGTTGTAAACAGAGCAGCACAGACGAGTTACACCCACCAGATATGGCCACTGAAACACCCGCAGGAGTCATTTCCCCAAAATCCACCTTTGCCCACACTTGTAAACCTGAGAGCAGCTCTGCGAGCCAGCCAGAGCTCCTAGGAGCACGCTGGATGAAGCCTGCTGCCCAAGAGATGGATTTCAGAAAAGACCTGGGGTCTCACATGGGTGCCCCCAAAGACCAGCCTGGCTATGAGTCTGATGTCTCAGGAAAGAGTTCCAACCTGTGGCCCAGCTTCCCTTCCCAAGACAAGGCTTCTTCAGAGGAGAAACTTGGCCCATTGTATGACTATGGGACAGTGCCTCCAGATACACACTCAGAAAAGAAGCCCTCCACGTACGGTGAATGTGTGAGAACATTCCAGAATACGTCAGCCCTGGAGGCCCACCAGAAGAGCCACTCTCAGAAGATGCCCTATGCCTGTGTCGAGTGTGGGAAGGCTTTCGGTCGGAGCACCCACCTTGCCCAACACCAGGTTGTCCACACAGGAGCAAAGCCCCATGCGTGTAAAGAGTGCGGGAAAGCCTTCAGGCGAGTCACCCACCTGACGCAGCACCAGAGGGTTCACACTGGGGAGAAGCCCTATAAGTGTGAGGAGTGCGGCAAAACCTTCAGCCGCAGCACCCACCTCACCCAGCATCAGCGGGTGCACACCGGGGAGCGGCCTTATGAGTGTGACCTGTGCGGCAAGGCCTTCAGCCAGAGCACCCACCTGACACAGCACCAGCGCATCCACACCGGGGAAAAGCCCTACAGGTGTGACGTGTGTGGGAGAGCCTTCAGTGACTGCTCAGCTCTGGTCCGGCACCTGAGAATCCACTCTGGAGAGAAGCCCTATCGGTGTAAGGACTGCCCAAAGGCCTTCGCGCAGAGCTCCTCCCTCATTGAGCACCAGCGCACGCACACGGGAGAGAAGCCCTACAAGTGCAGTGACTGTGGGAAGGCCTTCAGCCGCAGCTCAGCTCTCATGGTCCATCTAAAGATCCATGTCACTGTGCTCTAGTGACTGGAAGCATCACAGCACAGCCTCCCTCAGAGAAACCCTGAATTCCACAGGAGCCAGGAACGCCACTGGTGGATAACTGTGTCACCCAGTGTCTAATGGCAGACTGGGGCCATCTGGGAACACCTCTACATTTGAGGTCCCAGGTGAAGTCCCCTAATGAACATAAGAGATTCAGACCACTCTGTGAAACTTCCAGAAGCTTCCTACTGCCTTTTCTCTCCTACTCAGGCTGGTCCCAGAGAAAAGATAACCTGAGCTAAAGATATGCATTGGTTCTTGGAACCAGAGCAAGTAGAGCTGAGTGTCTATGTGGCTCAGTGACCTCTAGCTGATCCTCTAGGTAGGAAGGCCCGAGCTTCACATTCTCACACGGCTACTGTTCTTGCCAGTTACTTTGCTGTCCAGCCTAGAAAGGATGCCTGCCAAGCTCTCGGTGCCTTCCTCCTGCTTCCCCACCATATTAGTGTATACCAACGCCAAGACACTTGAGAGGCCGCCTCTCTGGTGCCAGCCCACTCATGCTTTCCCTGGTTTCACTCCCATGGTGCTTGACACTTGCTCAGTATCGTCTCCCTTCCAGACTCCAGCCCTGTGGATTCACCTCAGGCTCACCTCTAATCTAGCCCCTCCTCCCGCATCACCTTCCGTGAGCTCTTGTGGCCTCCCACTGGATTTTGATCAGGGCTCTTCTTTCTCACTCCTTCCGGCCTTAATTTCATCCCCACCCACTTTCTTCCTGCTGAGGCTGTTTTTGCTGCCCAGTCATCCTGTGTCACTCCAGGATAGGAAGTTGCCCGGTGAGTCACCTTTTCAGCAAACTTTGGTGAATGAGGTACAGGTATGCCAGGATACTTGTCACTTCGGCCCAAGCAATTGTTCTAGTTAGCCTCAACTGTGTATGTGAATGCTTGTCTTGGTTGCACAGTGATGTAAAAGTGGTTTCAAAGTACTGGTCTGCCTGTTGGGCAAACTCCACTCCTTGCCTGTTGTCTGTGTTTGCTGCAGACCTGGCCTCCTCTTACACCTTCCACTCCTGTAGCCTCACCTCCCACATGCCAGCCAACTTTCTCCCACCTGTGTGCCTTTCTGCCTGTCCCTGGAGCCCTGAAGCTCTCTGTCCCCCCCGATACCACAGATGTCCTTGAGGAGCTTCCCCAGCCATTCTGACCTGACCCTCCCTTGCTGCTGTGGGACCCCATTCACCGCTGTCTTAAACCTCTCACCCCTCTCACCATGTCACTGTACTTGCGCTTCTTACAGAATGCACAGGCCAGTGCTCCCAAGGCCACCACAAAATAGTTCCTGCTGTGGACAGGGCACAAGATGCACAGACCCTTCCCAGGGTCTCCCTTGGGTAACTACTGTCCTCCACCCAGAACAAAACATGGCTATACCGAGTCTTCCTCAAGCCCTGGGTGCCAGAGACTTAAGGGGTGCCAGCACTCTGCCAATCCTAAAATCATAACCTGTTTACTCTGCCTGACTTCCTTTCCCTCAGAAAGAGGATCACCTGGTCCTTTTTTTTTTTTTTTTTTTTTTGGATTTTAGAGACAGGGTTTTGGTTCCTGTCCTGGAACTAGCTCTTGTAGACCAGGCTGGCCTCGAATTCACAGAGATCCACCTGCCTCTGCCTCCCAAGGATCCCCTGGTTCTTGTGCCTCTTGACAAACATGGGTGACTTCACAAGGTCCTCAGTCATGGATCTATGTGAGCTACTGTATCTAGACCCATTAGCATAATACACTTTGTTTTCCTGAGCCTCCCGTGTCTGCTCTTGTGGCCTCACCTGACTATCACACACAAGAACATAGACCACCAGGAGAGTTGCAAACTGGAGAATTTCAATAAAAGTACTGAAATTCCTACCACATGGGTGGAAGCTGCAAACAGGTTGGGCTGCTCCAACAATTGCATTTGCTTCTGTGTGGCCAGTAGGGAGGTCATACTACAGGCCCACAGGCATGGCTACTCCATGGAGGGTTTAGATGCAGGGCAATTAGGTAGGACTGAAAACCCGCCCCCAGTTTGCAGGGTTCCTGGTCCCTGTGTATATGGTATAGCTGTGCCCTGCTATACGAAGTTCGCACACACAGGCCTTCTCTTCACAAGATGTCCGTGATACTGAAATGGACAGTTCAGACCAGCTGGCACCCACTGGGCTCTGATCTCTAGAATACAAAGCTGCCATGTCTTTAGGCCCAAGCTCTCAGACCCAGGGCCAAGAGCTGTAACGCAGACTGCTGTGGAGGGCTAAGGAATCCCAATACCTAAGATTGCCTGTTACCCACAATGCCCATTGCCACTGAGAGCTTAAGAATCCAGACGTAGGCCAACAGGAGAGCTCAGCCACTAGTGAGGAGGCCAGGACTGGAGATACTCAAGGTCTTCACAAGGATTATACCACTAGGGGGCGCCCGTCTGCTGCTGTTCTCACGGGCGGCTTGAGCAGAGGCGGCAGGCAAGCACCAAGGGAAACCAACGCTACCAAGACCAGCACTAGCCTAACCACGATTCTGTCTGGGTAAAACAGAAGCACCACAGATGGCTGATGGTTAACACAAAAGTGCCTAGTCCCAGGCAGCCCCACCTCTGTAGGTCACAGATCAACTTTACCCCAATCGACAGTTCCCAAGCTCAAGCCTAGGTTGTCTGTCCTACTGTATACTCAGAGTGACACCACAGGACATGATTGTCCTTTTTTTTTTCAGGCTTGAGTCCCTTCTGCACAAAGAACTTAAAGGACCATCTACCTGAGAGGAGCACTAGAATTTGCAGGAAGGAAGATAGAGGGTTTCTCCAGCCTCTTTGAAATGAGGACATTGTAGTTGAATCTGAAGCAGAAAGAAAACACCTTAAGGCGCCAGGGGAAGAGCAAGTGCAAAGACCAGGTGAAGCAGTGGGGACAGGGGACCCCAAAGTTGGTCACCACGGCCATGGCGAGTAATAAACCTGGCACTTCCCTTCATGAGTTACCATCTCCCAGTCGCAGTAGGTTCCAGGAATTGACGGATATGTGCACAGGGCTAGAACGGAGCAAAAGATTGGGACCGGAAGTGTGGCGTTTCGCGCCTCTACCAACGTTTGGGGAGGGGATGGCAGACTCATTGAGGGCCTGAAGGTTCCTGTTTTGAACCTTGTTCCCAGAGCAGCAGGACTAAACAGAATGCCACATAATCATGGAGGCTGCCAGCACGGAACCGCACGTGCAGTGGACCACCATCTTTCCTTCGGTCTTCAGGGCTTGGGACCTGGGGGGAGGGGGCAGCGCAAAACCTGGTGGGAAATGTAGTCCTGTAGACGCCCTGTATACTGATTGAGGGAGGAGGGGTTGTACCCTCCTGTATACTGATTGAGGGAGGAGGGATTGTATGTTGTGGCAACAGGACCAGGCGATTCCCCGACCCCCCCATAAGTGGAATAGTTACTTGTGTTATCAAGGAGATGGTGATCGCAGAAACGGCATACCAGTCCCCTGCCAGGTTCAGGTAAAAGTTAGATTGGAAAGTACTAAAATATCCATCTGAAGCCTGGTCTAAAAGTAGTGCGAAACACTGAGTATCAAAGTTCTCTTGATAGCTCTAAGTGCAACCAGTATAAAGAAGTAAAGCCCCCAAGGCGGCGTGAACCCTATTTGTTCTCCTGGTCTTGGATAGAGTGACCTGGTCGAGCCAACTCCCTTTTAACAATTCTCATAATGCCTCCCTCCCCCATTTAGTCTTTGATTTCGGCCTTCATCCGATTTTGTTATTTTGAGATTGGCTGGCCTGGAACTCACTATGTGACCAAGGATAACTTTGAATTTCTGATTCTCCTGCCTCCCAAGTGCTGGAATTACAGGCAATAACTACAACACCTACCTACCTATACCAGAATCTTGAAAGCTGATCCTAAAGAGATGGTTCGTGGTTAAAAGCACTGGCTGCTCTTCTGGAGGACCTGAGTTTATTTTGAAACATCCACATGGTGGCTCAGGACCACCCATAACTCCAGTTCCAAGGATCGGTTGCTGCCTTCTGACCTTCATGGCCACCAGGCCAGCAAATAAAACATACATGCAGGCAAAATACACACACATATATAATAATTTATTTTTGAATTTTTGAGACAGGGTTTCTTTGTGTAGCCCTGGCTATCCTGAAACTTGCTTTGTAGCCCAGGCTGGCCTCAAACTCACAGAAATCTGCCTGTCCTGGAATTAGCTCTTGTAGACCAGGCTGGTCTCAAACTCACAGAGATCCGCCTGACTCTGCCTTCCGAGTGCTGGGATTAAAGGCATGCGCCACCATCGCCCGGCTCAAATAAAAATATTTTTTTTTTTAAGATTTAATTTATTATGTATACAATGTTCTGGCTGCATGTGTGCCTACAAGCCAGAAGAGGGCACCAGATCTCATTACAGATGGTTATGAGCCACCATGTGGTTGCTGGGAAGTGAACTCAGGACCTCTGGAAGGAAAGTAAGTGCTCTTAACCTCTGAGCCATCTCTCCAGCCCAAATAAAAATATTTTTAAAAAAGAATTTTGAAAACTATAAAAAGAAGAGCGACAATTTCAGGAGAAGCTGAAGAAAGTACAGTATTCCAGGTGAATGGAAGTCACCATCTTGAATCTTGTGCTTGGTTTCCCCAGTAACACACGCTGTCTTCATCTCTAAAGTGCTGCAGGACAATGTGCCCGTCGTTTTATATCACGTCACACTTGCCACAGCAGCAAACAGGAAACTGCTCCTGGGCACTTGGGACGGTCTTTTTTGTTTGTTTGTTTTTGCTGGCTTTTTGAAAGTCTCCCTCTTTAGCTTCTGCTAGCCTCACGCTCACCATGATCCCGCCACAGCCTCCTAAACACTGTGACGAGGCATGCATCTCCATGGCAGACTCTGGATATTGGCTGTTTTAGTTTATGTTTTATTTATTTTATTTTACATTTATTTATTTAGCAGGAGCAAGGGCATGCATACTAACATGTCCTGGAGCACCCCAAGAGGTAGAGGACAACTTGTGAGAGTTGATTCTCTCCTTCTACTATGTTTGGGCTATCAAACTCAGGTCATCAGGCCTGGTGCTAAGTCCCTTCACCTGCTAACTCATCTTACCAATATCCATCTCTCTTTGGAGCAGGGAAGGCCACAACCATTGTCCCTGGTTTTTATGTTTGTGACTCAAGCATTTGATGCTAGTCCTACATTTTTAGTATTGTTTACTCCTGTGTCCTGAATAAAAGCAAATGAATTTATATATTTTTATATATATAATGTATGTATGTATATATGTGTATGTATGGTGTGTGTGTGTGTGTGTGTGTGTGTATCTGTGGTTCTCAACATGGGGACAGTTCTATCTTCTAGGGAGCAATTGCCTGTGTCTGGAGATATGAGGCTGTGGTGATACAACACTACTTGTATTTTGCTTATGAAAGCCAGAGTTACTGCTAAGCATCCTGAAATGCACAGGAAAGGTCTAGCCATAAATACAATGTGCCAAGTTAAAAAACCCAGTGAGGACCTGGGGTACGGGTTATTTGGCAGAATGTTTGCCTAGCATACAATAAAACCCTAGATCCCATACTTAGGAGGAAAAGGAAGCAGGAGAATCAGAAGTTCAAGGTCAGCCTCATCTTCATAGTGAGTTTGAGACCAGACCAGGCTACCCAAGTCTGTCTCAATAAGACCTAAATATAAGTAAGGATGGGGCTGTGGGTATAGTTCAGTTGGTAGAGTACTTGCCTAGCATGTACAGTTCAATCCCCAGCACTGCATAAAGTAGGGCATAATAACATGTGCCTGTAATTCCAGCCCTCAGGAGATAGAGGGAGGAAGATTAGAAGTCAAGATTATTGTTCTATTGGTCTATAAAGTGATAGCCATGCTTTTGATTTCAAATGAATAAGTTTCTTAACTATATAGCAAAGAAAAGCAAAAGAATCGTGAATATTAGGCCTCAAACTCAGGACAAATGGCTATTTAACATATCAAAGTATATTCTAGTTGCAGGTTCCCCTAGCATCTCTCAGTACCTGTTATAGTCACCCTGGCTAGCATACCCAGCCTCCTACACTGAACTCTCTAGCCCAGAGAATGATCTGGACTTCCCCTCCCCCAGCTTCCCTGATTCTCATAAAATCTCAGCCATTTTGTCCCTGGCCCTTTTATCTTTGTGCTCTTGGTCTCTGGGTTCCCAAGTACTCTCTTTGTTCTCTCTCTTCTCCCTCCCCCTACCTCCTCCTAGCATGTCCCAGTTTAGTCTGGACCATCCCAGATGCTCTGGCTGTTTTCTCCCTCATATCTACAATGAAGTCCTTCTCCTCAACCATACCTAGGAGTGATCATGTCCTCATTTTTATTCTTCATTCATCTGGTGCTAAAACCCAGACATGGCATAGATGAGATCCCTTCCACGGGACTCAGCTTCTCTGAACCAAGCTCCTGATCCGACTCCCCTAAGCAAGTACATATCATTTGTTTCTGTTGGCTTCTGCCACAACTATATTTGACTCCAAATTCTAGACAGAGTCCACCTCTTTAGCTGCTTCTTGCCTCCACCTGCTCTAACCATTTGCCTTTTCTTGCCTATTTGTGTTAGTAAAGTATCAGGCTGGAGAGATGGCTCAGAGGTTCAGAGCACTGGCTGCTCTCCCAGAGATCCTGAGTTCAATTCCCAGCAACCACATGGTGGTTCACCGCACAACCATCTGTAATGAGGTCTAGTGCCCTGTTCTGATGTGCAGGCATACATGCAAGCAGAACACAGTAAAGTAAATATCCTCTCTCTAGCTCCTGGAGTGACCTATGCCCTCTGTGGGCATCTCAAGCCTCCTAAAGCCCAAGGTCCCACAATGTGGGCAACTCCTCTATTTACTATGACCCTCCTCTCTCCCTTCTTGGATTTGACCAACATTCCACCCTTCCTGCCCCCACCCCAACACTGATGCCTCAGTTTCAGCAGGAAGTAGTCCTTTATCATCCACAAAGGGTTGGAGTGTTAGGTCTCACTCAGTACCTATGGTTCCTCCAGCATTTCTCACCCCACCCTTATCCTTACCTCTCCCTCCCGGGGCAGGGCTGCTTCTTCCCTTTCCCCAGTCTGACCCCTATGTAATCAGACAGTTTGGACATGCAGTTTCTTGGTGTTTTTGGTCTCTGGATTCCAAGTGCTCTTTGTTCCCTCTCTCTCCTTCCTCTCTTCGCAGCACCCCACCTCCTCTCATGGCCCAGTTCACTGTGGACCCTTCCAGGTGCCTATGGCTGAAATCTCCCCCATATTTACAATAAGCCTTCTCCATCATACCTAGAAGCAGTCATGTCCTCTTTTTTTAATTCAGTGAGTAGCAGAGAGAAGCATCAGATAGATAACATCATCAAACTGAGTGTTCAGAACATCCTGGAGAGGCAACTTAAGTAGCCTGATTGGAAGAGCAAAGGAAAGGTAATACCGTCAAACCGGAGGTTTACAAACATCCCCAAAACTCAACGAGGGAGTGCCTTGCTGAAACCATTATGCTTGGAATTTCTAACTGGAAAATTCAGAAGAGCAGAGTACTCTCCACGGACACTTCCTGTCTCTCATTCCCACATATGCACATTTTATATCATGGGATAAACAATAATAATATAGACTGGAAATATTTTACTGTCTTTTTTGTTTTTTCCTTGTTTTATTTATTTTGGTTTCTGAGACAGGGTCTTACTATGCACCCCTGCCTGGCCTGGAACTCATCATGTATACCAGGCTGGCCTCCAACCCAACAAAGATCTTCTGGCATCGGCCTCTGGAGTGCTGGGATTAAAGGCGTTCGCCACCACACTTAGTGATACAATATTTTTATTGTTGTTTGTTTTGTTTTTGTTTTTTGAGACAGGGTTTCTTTGTAGCTTTGGCTGTCCTGGAACTTGCTCTGTAAACCAGACTGTCTTCAAACTCACAGAGATCCACCTGCCTCTGCCTCCCGAGTACTGGGATTAAAAGCGTGTACCACCTCCACTCTGAAACCATGTTCTTAATACCTTTACCCTCTTGCTGTTTCTCCCTCTCACTATTACAAACCTAGGAGTACAGCCTGCACCAGGATAGGGCTTTAGAGGACACATGACATAAACATGCTTGGCCTGAAGTCAAAGGGCCATCTTGGCTGTTCTGTCAAGCCCACATCTAAGTGAGCTAAAACAGCACATAAAAGGCCAGCAAGATAACTTAGTGTTTAAAAAATTGCTGCTGAGCCTGACAACCTGAGTTAAATCCCTAGAACCTACATAATGGAAGGAGAGAATTCAACTTCCCCCAAGTTGTCCTCTGACCTCCACATATGCCTCCCTATAAGCAAATAAAAAAGTAAATATTTAAAAAAAAAACCCTGCATTTTAAGAGCTGGGGAATGGCTCGGAGGTTAAGAGCACTGGCTGCTCTTCCAGAGGTCCTGAGTTCAGTTCCACATGGTGACTCACAGCCATCTGGTGCCCTTCTCTAGCATGTAGGCATATATGCTAGCAGAATACTGTATACATAAAAAATAAATCTTTAAAAAAAAGCCTGCATTTTGCCAGGAGGTGGTGGTGCATGCCTTTAATCCCAGCACTCAGGAGGCGGAGGCAGACGCAGGTGAATGTCTTTAAATTCGAGGCCAGATTAGTCTATAGAGTGAGTTCCAGGACAGCCAAGGTTGTTACATGGAAAACCCTGTCTTGGAAAAATAAAACAAAACAAAAACCGAATTTTAAAAAATTGTATTAAAAAACAGAACATGACAATTTTCCAATATAAGGTACATTAGAGTCACTCTTGGCTACATATTGATGAGAAGATTCTGTTTCAGAGAAACAACAACCAAAAACAAAGGTGGGTCACTTGCCAGTGATGGCAGTTAACTGAAGCATACACGTGAACGTTTGGTATATGCCTACAGTATATACAGCACCATCCTATGGGGCTGTGGCTGTAGCTCTGTGGTAGAGGGTTTGCCTCCATGCATAAGGCTCTGGATGCCATCCCCAGGACTCAAAATAAGTAAACAAATAAAGATACCACGCATGATCCTGGAGGAACAACTCCTCTTCCTGGGATCCTAGACCCGATTGGGAGAGTCAGCCTCCAACAAAATGAATATTCAGATGACTGAGAAAAACAGGTATACTTCCAAAGTAGAGGTTCTGGATAGGGCTTGGAAATCAGTCACTAGGGCCCTGCTATGAAAAAGACTAAATCCCTCACACCAAGCCGACAGACTACAGCACTCCATCCCTTTAAAGTTGGGGCAAAATGGGCTTAGAGAAACGAATCCACATCAGCAGGGCCTGCAACCAAATTCTGAAAATCTTCAAACACCCCTGAGCCTGAGTGCCCAGAGCTCCTGTGGGCTTTACTGGTGGCGGTGATGAAAATGGAACTCAAGGCCTTGTGCACGCTTGAACGAGTGCTCTACCACCGAGCCACGCCTCAGCCTTGCACTGGTAGATTTTAAGCAGGCATTCCACCACTGAGATTCATCCCCAGCCAATGTCATTCTTCACCCCAATATTCCAGTTGAGTGTGGGGGTGGGACTTGATTCCATTTGCCATCACCACCCCAGTAACAAACATTCCTCCTATCATTTCCCGGTACCACTGAGCCACCCTGCATGTGGTCCCAATTTACAGCGAAGGCAAATGAGCAACCAGTGAGCGCACCTGTGTTGTGTGAACTGTTTCTGGAGAGTGGTGACCATACATCCACTCACTTCAGATAGGGCACGTGATGGTTTGAATGTAACTGGCCCCCATAATCTCATAGGGAGTGGCACTATTAGGAGGTGTGGCTTTGTTGAAGTGGGTATGGCCTTGTTGACTTGTCACTGTGGTGGTGGGCTTTCAGGTTTCCTATGCTCAGGATACTGCCCAGTGAGTCACTCAACTTCCTGTTGCCTGCAAAATGTAGCACGCTCAGCCCTAGCAATGCATCTACCTGCACACCTCCCTGTTCCCCATCATGATAATGGACTGAACCTCTGAAACTGTAAGCAAGCCACCCCAATCAAATGTTTTCCTTTATAAGAGTTGCTGTGGTCATGGTGTCTTTTCACAATAAAAACCCTAACTAAAACAGGGTACCACCAACAAAAACAAAGGATTCCACAAAAGTAAAAAAAGTAGAAGCTTGATAAAGCCATGAATTTAACTGAAGCATGAGAAAATTATGCTGCTAACTTGTTGAAGAAAATCTCTCTTTAAACCAAGCAACCTATTAACTGTGTATAAATCCTCTAGGAGGAGAGTAGCCTCATAAAACACCCCCCACACACACACACACACACTTCCTTGGCAGAAAGAATCTCCTGGTAATCATAGCTTCTAAGACAGTTTGAGGGCAATGGCCATGTTCTGCCCAGAGGATAGAACGCCACAGTTCTCTGCTTTGAAGTCCTTTTCCTCTAACAAGTATGCCTCCCACACATGGGAGGCCAGCATTGGTAGGCCCAGCAGTGGGACTGCTCAGCTGGTCTACCATGGAGTCTACAGAGGGGGAGACAAAACTGTGTGGGAGGAGCTGGGGGAGGAACAGAGATGCCTGTCATTGGTTCATTCTTTGTTTTTAATTTTTTTTATTACATCTACTAATCTCTTGTGTGGGTGTTTGCAGAACCATTTCACCAAACCCATTTTGCTTGGTTGCATGTCTTTAAGATGTTCTTATTGTTGTGGGGAGGGATGCATATTCAACAGCATACATGTGGAGATCAGAGGACCATTTTGGGATAGCTATCTCTTTCCACTTTTTTTTTTTCTAGACAGGGTTTCTCTGGGTTAACAGCCCTGGTAGCCCTGGAATTCACTCTGTAGACCAGGTTGGCCTTGAACTTGCAGAGACCCACCTTCCCCTGCTTCCTGCACCACCACCAGTCTTCTAAGGTTCCGGTGGCTCTTCCCACCTTCTTTTGAGGTAGGTTCTCTTGAGACTGCCACCACATGACTAATGTTCCTGTTTCCTCATTCCATCTCATTACAAATAATAACATGATTATGCAATATGCAGAATTTCCTTGGAAGAGGTTGTGGAACAGAGTAAATTCTTCCCTAGGTCCTGCCAGGTCTATTAAAAAAGAACCAAATTTAGGTGCCTACAGAGCTGTGGGAGATACAGTGCAGGAGGAAGGACAGGCCAGGTGAGATAGGAGACTTCATGTTCTAGAGCCAGTCACCTCCACTGACAGGCCTTACCTTCTTCTGCTGACTAACCAGTACTTCATTTCTCTAGTCTGTCATGGCCACGTAAAATGGGATGTCTGTGTCATAACGTTGTCCTGAAGAGTAAATGATCTGATTCCTAGACTCCTAACGTCTACATAGAGTCTGTAAGGGGTTTACCACAGGATGAGTTCAACTAGGACGGGGTCAATGAATGAGGGGGGCTGGCAACCCAGACTGATGCCACAAAGCTGCCAGGAGTTCCTCCGAGTGAGGTGGAAGCAAAGGTCAGCGAAGCAGAGGTGGGTTTCGAAGGTATCTCAGTTTCCTGTGGCTGGTGGCTTGGAACAACAGCAATTTATTCTCTCAGAGTTCTGAAAGCCAGAAGTTTGAAAATCAAGGTATTGTAGGATCCTGTGCCCCACGGAGGCTGTAGGAAAGGATCTTTTCATACTAATTTCAACTTCTGGTGGTTGGTGGCACAGTCCTTTAATCCCAGCACTCAGGAGAGCGAGGCAAGCAGATCTGTGATTTGGAGGTTAGCCTGGTCTTCATGGTGAGCTCCAGCACAGCCAAGGCTACATAAAGAGACCCTCTCAAAACAAAAACAAAACAAAACAGTAAACCATCTTCTGGTGGCTCCAGGTATTTCTTAGCTTGTTGGCTGCATCACTCCTGTCTCTGCTTCTACGGCCACATGGCCTTTGCTCATCCACTCCTTCCTCCTATTCTCCCCATCTCCTTCCTTCTTACTACTAAAATTCCTTCCAAGGGGAAGATGTAAGCTGTGTCTACTCAGTCTGCTAATGTTCCAGTGGGAAACGAAGGCTCACTCCACAGAAGTTCACTCTGTGGATCCAGTGTGAGTTACTGGGTTTCCTCACAAGGCACAGGTGATGGATGACTTACAGAGGTGTTGCTACTCCACTGTCAACATCCCCCACCAGAAAAGTCTTTATTCAGCAGAGAGGATGGTTTCCCCATAGCCATAGCTGCATAGACGGAGCCTCCCTCCCCTAGTCTTCCTGGCCTATAGAGTCTAGCCCCTCCAAGACCTCATGCAATTAAGGTTGCATACAACTATCTACTTATGAGATCTTATGACACTTCCCAACTCTGAATGATGGAGTGTAAACAGTCAAGTCTAGAATGTATAATATTTCTACAAGGGGCTCAGCTCAACTCCCCAAAATGGTGATTTCTTGGCTCTGAGGATGGCCAAGCACAAGCACAATACCTCCTCCTCCCCACCCCCTTTTCAAGGGATGGTGGCACTACCAATTTCTTACTTGGTGGGCAAAGGTTTTGCCTCTTACAAAGGCTGTCATTGGATTTAAGGCCCATCTCAGTAATCCAGACTGATTTCAACATGAGATCCTTCCATACATCCTAGTTCAAAAAGGGTACGTCCACAGTCTGACTATAGAACAGGAACAGACCTTTGGGGAGGGGAACACTATTCCATCTCCCTTGATAGCAAACGATAGCCAGGCCAGAGTGGACAGTGATGATGGGTTTGTCATGAACACAAGGCCAAGTTTGGGACTCAGTAGGCCTGGACTGGTCTCTACCAGGTAGATGGACTTACCCAATACCCACACTTTTCAAACCAGGTGAAAATCAGCTTAGTGATTTAACAAGCACCTATGGTATCATCAGCAAGAGCCAGAAGCCATCATAAGATAGAAAACTGTAGGAAGGCAGGAATGTAACGCTATCCACAGACAGATTAACTACCCAACTGCCCTGACACCTTCCATGAGGGGGGTGTAACAGGCCCCCAGACCTTAGCACAACTGACTCCATGATGGAAAAACCATGCAGGTCATAAAACTCAGCACACAGACAGCACCACCTGCCAAACAGAAACAAAGACTTAATCCCTCGAAGTCCATAGTTCCTGGAAAGTCTCCAAATGTTCTAACCTTGCTCTCTGGCTTCTGCAGTTCTGCTTCTGGCTAACTGTTCTTGTTAACTGAAGTGTGTCAACCCAGGATATAGCTTTTGTGCTTAAAAGCTCACCCTGAGGAAGGCTTGGGGCTACACTGGGATCCCAAACACACAATGTTTAGTCACTAGCGGGCTAAAAAAACTTTATGTTGGCTTAAATCTGTGCCCAAGAACTCTTCTCTAATAGGTACCACACAAGAGTTGGAAGGCAGAGGTAGGTGAATCTCTGTGAGTTTGAGCCAACCCGGTCTACAGAGTGAGTTCTAGGACAGCCGAGGCTGCACAGAGAAACCCTGTCTCGAGAAAACATTCACAACCACGAATAATTCCAGTACAGAGATCGATCACCATTTCTGGCCTCCTTGGACCCCCATGAACACACACTTGACTTACATACAAAAAAAAAAAAGAAAGAAAGAAAGAAAGAAAGAAAGAAAAGAAAAGAATTGAATTGTAGGGATACTTTAATCCCATCTTTTGAGAGGCAGAGATAGGCAGATCTGAGTTCAAGGCCAATCTGGTTTACAGAGCAATTTTGCAAGCTAGCCACAGCGACATAATGAGACTTTGTCTCAAAATACTAATAATAAGTCTAACCACTTTGGTTGTGGTTTTTTTTTTTTTTTTTTTTTTTTTTTTTTTGGTTTTTCGAGACAGGGTTTCTCTGTAGCTTTGGAGCCTGTCCTGGAACTCCCTTTGTAGACAGGCTGGCCTCGAACTCACAGAGATCCGCCTGCCTCTGCCTCCCGAGTGCTGGGATTAAAGGTGTGCGCCACCACCACCCGGCTTTGGTTGTTATTTGAAATAGAATCTCGTGTGGCCCAAATTGACCTTAAACTCACTACATGGTAGAGGTTGGCCCTGAACTCTCGGTCCTCCTGCTTCTACTTCCCAAATGCTGGGGTGGCAGGTATGCCCCACCACACCTGCCTTGAGCAAAGTGAATTTTACCTGTGCAAATCAATTTGTGAAGTATTTCTCTTAACCTATGGGCCATATTCAGGAGCCCCTCACTTACCCTCTGCCACCTAGTAGGTAATTCTCATGAGGTCTCTAAAAATATCCACTATCAACCATTGTGGTGCAAGGAGAGCTTTCAAAGTAGGGTGACAACCCATCGCAACCTGCCCCAACAACTACAATATGGGCTCAGCCTTAAAATCTGCAGCTCATTAGACTGGCTCATTAGGTAAGATTCCTAACATTCCCTCATTTTCCTCCCTCCGCACACGTTATGTGTGCACTGAAATGAAGAGAAGGAAACCTTATCCCACCAGACTCCCTAAGATTCCGTTCCCACACCTGACCTATTCACAGAAACCCTTTTAGGAGTAGGTGGGGAAGAGGACAGAGGTCTGTGTGGGGTGGTTAACTTATTTCTGTTTGGTGACTATTTCCCATTCTGTCCTTAGGCCAAAAATGCAGACAGAGATCAGCCTAGTTAAAAGAACATACCTGGCCTGCCGGGGGTGGCGTATTAATACCAGGAAGGAAAAGGCAGGAGCATCTCTGTGAGTTCAAGGCCAACCTGGTCTACAGAGTGACTTCCACCAGGACGGCCAAGGGGTACACAGAAAAACCCTGTCTCGCCGGGTGGTGGTGGCACACGCCTTTAATCCCAGCATTCGGGAGGCAGAGGCAGGCGGATCTCCGTGAGTTCGAGGTGAGCCTGGCTACAAGAGCTAGTTCCAGGACAGGCACCAAAACTACAGAGAAAATAAAAAAAAAATTAAATTAAAAAATTAAAAAAAAAACCTTTCTCGAAAAAGCAAAACAACAAAAAATATCCCTGGGGACGGAGAGTGAGTCTACAGGCAATGAGCCCCCATTATAAGCACCACGTCGTTAGTCGTTGGGTGTCACCCGAGAGATCCCAGCGGCTGACAATCTCACCATCCTCCAGAACTCCCCTCTACGTAACCCTCCCCTGGGTGGGGTCACACAGCTGCTGATTGGCAGCCAAGTGTCGTGTTTGGGATTGGACCTGAGAAAAGAGCCCCGGACAAGAGAAGTCAGAGTATTAAGACGGAAGTGGTCCCATACCGGAAGCCTGGGACTCGCAGAGCAAGGACCGCACGGAGGGTAGAGGGTGGAGCCGGTGCTTGCAAACCCGGATCAGTGGTTACCACCGAACCCGACCCCACTATTTTGGCGAGAACTACCGAGCCGAGCTGGCTGCCTTAGCTAGGAACCCACGGCCCATGGCTCCTTGGTTTCGCAGCCCGTTTGCTGTGAGCGTGGAATGCCCTTTTTAGATATGGCGGCCTTCGTTTCGCGGACGTTTCTGCGCATGTGCACCGACTCAAAAGGTTAGCAAAAATTTCAGACATCCGCCAGAAGACGGTCGTGGCGCTGTTTCTAAAAGTGCACATGCTCTGTGAGGCTCAAAGGGCACGTTTCATCCTAACTCCGGATTGGTCCAGGAGCACATTTATTCCTTTGCGCATGCGTCCCTGCCTCTGACCCGGAAGTTTTCGCTTCACTTAAAAGCGCCGGCCCGCTGCGCGCGGCCTCTTCCTGTCTGTGCTAGGACGGCGCGTGGTCCACGCCGAGCGACCGAGAAGCCCGGTCTGCGCCCTCAGGTGAGGCTGCGAGGGGACCGGAGTTCCAAAGAGACGGCCTTGTGTGTTTTGAGGGACATTTGGGGACCCGCAGGCGGGACCCGAGGTTTGGGCCTTTCCGTTTGGACCTAACCTCTTCCCCCATCGGAAAACTGTCCAGGAAACTCGCGCGGGCCGGGTTACTCCTCGCCTCCAGTTTGTACAGTATTGACTCCGAACTTTTCGAACTTTTAACACTCGGGGCCCTAGAGGAATCACTTGGATTCTAGAGTTATATAGCAACCCGAAATCTAGTTTCGCGATGATCCTTTTGCTCGGCACACATTTTTTTCTCGATAATATCCTTTCGCTTTTCCATAGAGTTAGACAAGGAAACATTGGTATTGATTATCCCTCGGGGTTCATACTGTGGTCCTTATTCCTTTATTTTACTGATGGAACTCTGAAAGCATTTCGTTGCTTTATAAATGTACGGGATAGGTGCCAGTAGGTACCTGCATGGCTTCTTGAGCTATCCAACTGGGTTCCGTGTACCAGCTTTTAGCTTGGTGACTGTCGGGACTTAGACCTTGAATTCCGGAGTAAAGAGCAGGTTCTTCCTACAACTCAGTGGTTTTCCTAGGTTTGGAGAGATGGTCAAAAAGCTTTCTGGGTCCCATTTTAACTTCTCAGTTTTCCACAAAGTGGCGATTACTTTCACCAGCTGGCGGGAATGTGACTGTTCTAGGACGGCCGAGCAATAACGGTTTCTTGTCATTATTCTGTCCCCAGAATGACTGAGTGGGAGACAGCCACACCTGCCGTGGCAGAGACCCCAGACATCAAGCTCTTCGGGAAATGGAGCACTGATGATGTGCAAATCAACGATATTTCTCTGCAGGTAAAGGAACTCAGTGGTCTTCTTGGCTTTGGGTTGGGAGCAGATCTGGAGTCTTACAGTTCAGAAAAAGATGTGACACCTAGGTTGAAATCAGTTTGTTTATAATTAGGTAGAAGAACAATAAGTGAATGGCCACATATATGCCTTATTATAACCTGTACCACCAGTTGTTACAATGTGTTGCAATTTTCTTTTTTTTTTTTTTTTTTCTGAGTCCATTGGCTTTTGAGACAGGGTCTCCGGTATGTGGCCCTGGCTGGCTTGGAACTCTTAAAGATCTTCCTGCCTCTTCCCCAAGTGCTGTGACTAAGGGCATGTGTCACTACATCTGGCTTGGTATCATTTTGCATTCATACATTCAGTTGGCAGGTATCCTCTGTTGAAAAAACCACTTTTAACCAACTGAACAGTGTTGGCATCCTTGACAAAGTTATTTGGTAAGCTGGGTGTGGTGGTGCCTGCCTGTATTGCTGCACACAGGCTGCAGAAAGAGGATTTTGAGTACCAGGCCAGTTGGAGCTCCATAGTGAGGTGTCCCCTATCCTTCCCTCCCCCAAAATATCAGTTGGCTTACGGGTGTGTGGGTACTATCTAGTGCGGTGTTAGTAGAGAATTAGGTAGTTGTGCTGTTTCTGCCTTTGCACTCATGCCCCCTTTGAGACAGTCTCAGTGTTCAGGCTGGCCTGAAAGCCCTCATCTGGTGGAAAGAGCTGGTAATCTCTTCTGCATTCTGCCTACATGCAGCGATTTAAGGCATATACCACCACACCCAGTTTTACACACTGCTGGAAATTGAACCCAGGGTTTTGTGCGTACAAGTCAAGCCCTCTACTGACTTCAGGTACATCCTTAGGCCCAGTTGTCCCTTTTGTAAACTTCTAAAGATGCCACAGAATGAGCCTGTGTGGTGGCTCTGCTTGTAAAGACAGTTACTGCTAAGCCTGACAACATAGGCTTAATTAACCCTTGGAGTCCACAGGCAGAGGAGAGAACTGACAGCTGTAAATTGTCCTCCAGCTTTCACAAACAGCACGGACAAACTAAAGGAGAAGCGTGCACAATAGAACCCAGGCATTATATCTAAAGCGTATTCAGGCTTGTTGGTGGGTCTTTGTGAGTTTGTTTGGGGAGGTCTTATTTTTGCTGTGTTGTTGGGGATTGAACTCTGGGAGTTTTCACATGCTGGGCCAACTACCACCCAACTGCAGTGTGTGTCTACCCAAGAACTGCTTAGGTAAGAGGTGAGATTGTAAATGTATTTTGATTCACAGGTCACATTGAATCTCAATTATTTTTTTCGTTTTTGAAAGAGAAACACAGTCTTACTATGTAGTTGTTGCCTGGAATTCCCCATGTGGCCCAGAATAATGTGCCAAGTGCTGATGTGCTGTCACAGTGCACAGGACAGCTTTCCTTCCCCTCACTGGGGTGTTTGCTCCTCAAGCCGGTGGCACATGCCTTTAAAGCCCAACACTCAGGAGGATCTTTGCGTTTGAGACCAGCTTGAACTACATAGTGGATTTCAGGCCATCTAGGGCTACACAGACTCTGTCTCCAAAAAAGAGGGGGATAAAATGTCCATAAGTGATTCTATTCTGTGTCTTAGTGTTTTGTCTGAGGGAGTCAGATCTGCTCGAGTTACAGTTGTGAGCTGTCTGTGTGCTGAGAATTGACCTTGGATCCTTTAGAAGAGCAACCAATACTCTTAAATGCTGAGACATCTCCCCAGCCTCCATAATGTACAAAACTTAAATTCCTTTAAAAGAAGTACCTTCCCTCTTTCTTTTGAGGCAATTTCGCTGTGTAAGCTGGTTTTGAACTGCTAGGGATCCTCTTGGCTCCTGAATGTTGGGATGTAGGGGTGTGCGCCCAGTGGAACAGCACTCTTACCTTTTTGTGTGTGTAACTTAATCACACACATAACTTGTTTGGTTCTTTTGCTCAAGGCTCACATTCCCAACCTGCTATGGGAATGCCATGCCTTGAGCCACTTCTCAGTGTCCTTTGATGCCCATCTGGGGGCTGGTCCCACCGCTGACTGTCCCTTCATCCTTTGCCGCCCAGGATTACATTGCTGTGAAGGAGAAGTATGCCAAGTACCTGCCCCACAGTGCCGGGCGGTATGCGGCCAAGCGCTTCCTCAAAGCCCAGTGCCCCATTGTGGAGCGCCTTACTAACTCCATGATGATGCACGGCCGCAACAACGGCAAGAAGCTCATGACTGTACGAATTGTGAAGCATGCCTTTGAGATCATCCACCTGCTCACTGGTGAGGTAAGACTGCCCTTGATTCATGCAAAACTTCACGGTACACATGCCCGATTCATCTCCTATGACACTGCCGTCTTGTTTGGGAGGAAGTTGGGAATGGATGGCAGACTCACGGGCCCCCTTTCTGGCAGAACCCTCTGCAGGTCCTGGTGAATGCCATCATCAACAGTGGCCCCCGGGAAGACTCAACACGCATTGGGCGAGCCGGGACAGTGAGACGGCAGGCTGTGGATGTGTCGCCACTGCGCAGAGTGAATCAGGTGTGTCGGAGGCTTGTGAAGGGCTGGGGCAGGAACCACCAGCATGAGTGGGTGGAGATCTCTCTTGCGTGTTTTACACAGAGCCTCACTTCCTCCAGGAAACCTTCCTGTATTTCTACCCTGTAATGGGGCAGGTGGAGCCCCAGCCTTCCTAGCTCTGGTTGATCTCATTCCTAGTCTATATAGTTTAACGTGAGGTTTAGGTTTGTGTGTTGTTTTTGTTTTGTTTTGTTTTGTTTTTTTAACCTTGATCCATTTATGAGCCTGTTGAGCAGTTGCACATTTCTGTAGTTACAGCTACTTGAGAGCACAGGATTGATTGCTTGATGCCTGAGCACCATGAAGTCAAGAGCATCACACTTTGCTGCCAGTTCTTAAGCCTTTTAGTAAGGGCCATGTTTTCTTTGCCCTCTGTGTGATCAGCATCTGGTAGAATGTCTGCTTCCTTGTATCTCATATCTGGGTGACAGCATATAGTGAAAGGCTAACATCTGTACAGCTGAGTCCCAGATCATTGAGAGGACCGGGACCCTCTTGTGACCTGAGTCCTGCCTGTCTTTTCTAGGCCATCTGGCTGCTGTGCACAGGAGCTCGTGAGGCTGCTTTCCGCAACATCAAGACCATTGCTGAGTGCCTTGCAGATGAGCTCATCAATGCTGCCAAGGTGGGTTAGGGCACACAGGGTGGGTTGGACATCTGGGTGTTTGTCCACAATTCAGAGCTAACCACCTGTCCTTTGCAGGGCTCCTCCAACTCCTATGCCATCAAAAAGAAGGATGAACTGGAGCGTGTGGCCAAGTCTAACCGCTGATTTCCCAGCTGCTGCCTAATAAACTGTGTGCCCTTTGGGAAAGTTTCACCTGCCTGTGTGCTTGTCTGTCATTGAGGGGGTAGGGTGGGTGGCCTCCCATGGCCATAAGGGATACTCACCTTACTGGTATTGTGTTTACCTGTGGAAATCTGATTTCCCTGGCTCTCAGGACTACTGCTGGTCACAGTGTGTAAGCCCAGTGCTGAGACCCAGCAAGTACTGAGGGTGCATGGGGCCCATTGCTCCTACCTTCAGTCTGACAGGTGTTAGTTTGATGGGGAAGGCTGGGGTGCACGGTCTTGAGGTTGTGTTTCAGATGGCCCGTGTGTCTGGTCAAGGTATGATGGATCTAGTTTGCTCCCTCCCTTAGCATCATTTGTGTACAGGCTTCACTTATCCCTGGTAGCCCACCTGCAGAGGCTTGGCAGAGAGGCCACCCCTGCATCTAGTATAGATCAGACTTATTCATCCTAGTAGGAGGAGCCTGGCGGTGGGGTAAGCTGCCAGACGGGTTTGACAGGTACGTGGGAACCAGGAGAGGGCTGGCCCAAGGTCAGGTGGCCTCCTGGGAGGGGCATTTGACAAGCTACTAACAGACAAGCCAGAATTGGGGTCAGAACAGGAGGGACTTGCTAGGATACTCCACAGGGACGGGCATCAACAGGTAGGTGTGGGGTTTGGTCTGTCTCTGGGTTTCTTACTTTGCTTTTCAGTTATTAGGTACCTCTTACTGTCCTGAAATCTGGTGGTCCTCAACCTTAGCGTTGGGATTCTTTAATTTTGATACTGTTAAGAGCTGTAAATCTCTTCCTGTGGTCTTTGGTAACCCTTGTTAATGGGATGCGGCCCACAGGTTGAGAACCAGTGCCCTGGAGTCTTAACTATTGTTTCCTGTGGTACTATTCTGGTTTTGTTTGGTGTTGCGTCTCCCTTAAGGACATGGCTCCTCCAAAACATTAAAACTGCTTAAGTTGTTTAACCTAGTTTGTCTATAGACTTTTGGTGACAGTGGATCCCACCAAGGACTCCTCTTCTGCCTCCTTGAACCTACTCTTAGAACTTTATTCTCCCTGCTCTTCCCTGAAATCTTGTCAACCGACCACAGCCTCCAGATCCCTACCTGAGCTCCTCTCCCCTTAGGTACAATCTGGATGCCTTGTCCTCGGCCGCCCTGGCTCCGCCGCCACCGAGCCTCCCAGGGCTCGAGCCCGGGTTCCCCAGGTACCTTGTCTGCACCCACGTCCCCTAGCAGAGGTGAAGAAGAGGACGCAGAAGAGGAGGGCGATGGCACCCCAGCCGACAGCCCCATCCTGCCCCCCGCATCTCCCATGGAGTGCCTTATCTGTGTGTCACCCTTCGACGGCATTTTCAAACTGCCAAAACGCCTGGACTGCGGCCACGTCTTCTGTCTTGAGTGCCTGGCACGCCTGTCCCTGGCTACGGCGGGTGGCGGAGATGCAGTGGCTTGCCCCATGTGCCGTGCGCCCACACGCTTGGCCCCGCGCCGGGGGCTTCCCGCTCTACCCACGCAGCCAGGTCTGCTGCCTCGCGACGCACGCGCGCAACCACTACGCCAGGGCTCCGTGCGCTTCGACCGCCGCCGTGGGCTCCTGTACCTGCGGCCACCGCCGCCCTCTCCTGGGCCACGCAAGAGCCGCACCGTGCGTGCCCCGCCGCCTCCACCCCCACTGCGCCTTGGCCGCCCGCTGTCTCGTCGTCTATCCCTGAGCAGCCCCACATGGGCCTTCAATGCTGCAGTGGCGCTGGCTGTGCTGGTAGCCGCAGGCCTTGTTGTCTCTGGTGTCTACATTTTCTTCCTCATCCCTCATGTCACCACCTCCGGTCTTGTACGGCCTCAGGTCGTAGCTCTGGGCCCTGATCCTAGCTTCTGGCAACCACCACGGCCCACGCCAATACCACCCTGGACCCACATCTGGATACCGCGCCCCACAAAGCCTGACCTGGACCCAGATGATACTCTGCCAGAGGCTACCAAGGACACGCCAGAGCTTGAGGAAGCTGCCAAGGACCCAGTAGAGTCGCAGGGGGCCCTGGATACACCTCCTACACCACCTCAGCAAACTCCGAAGACAGAGACTGACCTTGGCTGGAACCTGCAGGCACAGGATGATGGGAAAATGGTGTAACTACAGTAATAAATGCCTCAGTGCTCCAGGCCCAGGCTCCCTGCCTGAAGATATCTATGTCATCCCGGAGGGCATTAACAGAAATCTCCAGATTGGGGACTGGAAAGACACGAATTCTCTCAAACTACTGTAATCATTCTACAAGAATCCGCTGAGAATGTCTCTGATTCCCCTGGCCAATGACGGTTATTTGTGAACCACATCCCTGTGTAGGTCTAGTTGGGGTACCCCTGATTCTCATCTCTGTGGAATTCCAGGTGGCCTCTCCCCTAATGACATCTCTACAGGGCCGTGTCAGGGCACCTTAGCCTTCACCTTGACAAGATGCTGTTAGAAGCCCGCTGAGGGAGACACATTCCTGGTCAGCCTGGGGATGAAGGATCTGGCCCACTCGTCCTTTGGACTCACCACAGTGGGGCCGGGGCTCCCATCTTTGGAATACAAAACTGTTTACTGTTCTGATTGTGCACCTCGCTGCCCACAGCCAGTCTGTAAATTTCAGTACCTGTGCACCTGATCAGGACCGGGACTTGGAGGGACAGGGGTTGGCCTGGCTAGGGCTAGGGATGGCTGTGACTTCTGAAAACTGCTTCCCATTTGGGAAGTAAAACCCAAACTGGTCTGGGAGTCTCGATGTCTCCCCCAGACTTTGGTTTCTGGGACCTACTCAATACCTTGTGGAACAGTTGTGGTCATCATGACTTGGAGAGCCAAGGCCTCCCTGTGGCTCAGACAGAAACATTCAGAGCGGGAGGTCCTGGTCCTCCCTAGATAATATGAGAGATGCTGTTCCTGTCCTCGCCTGAACCCTTTTATCCCCCAATTTTTTCCCTTCTCCGGGGCTCCTCCAGCTCTGTCCAGGCTTCCCTCTGTGCCTCGGCTGAAGTCGAAGCCTTTCCAGTGTCTATGGAAGGTGGCTCCTGTCTTTCCAAAAGATACTTGGCTTAGACACAGAGTAGAAGGAAGACAACTATTCTCTGCATAGGCTGACCATAGACCTCTGAAACCCCATGTCCTGCCTTACCTCACCTGGCATGAGATGATGTGTGTTAAGGGTGAGCAGCATTTTCCAGAATGAAGTGTGATTTCTGTGTATCTGGAGGCTCTGTGTGGTTTATTTACATGCGTGTCCTCGGCACTAGGCATCGGTTTATACAGAATGTTTGCCCGGGAAGTGACAACATCAGGGATGACCGAGAGGCAGCCTGGGAATGCTCATGGGCACCGTAGGCTTGCAAGCTCCCAGCTGACAGGGGTCCTAGCATGCCTGTGGGAGCAACTCAGCGACTGCTTCCAGGTAGGGAGCCAGAGGAAGAACATCAGGGAGCCTGAGGGTGTGTCTTCCCAGACCAGTTCTTGGCTCACACCTGGTGCCAACGTCACCCACAGGGACAGGGATCAATGCAGTGGGTCACTGGGAAGCACTGCCCAGCTTTACAGGCTGGTCCAGTGGGGATAGAATGGCTGTACTGCTTTAGTCTCCTCTGGCTGCTGTAAATTTACCCCTACCACCATGTCTTAGAACCACACACATTACCTCACAGTTCTGCATCCAGAAGCCTAAGACCTTGTCATGGGGCCAAAACTGAAGTGCCGAACTAAGTGTGGCAGCACAGAACTATAATCCCAGCATCTGGGGTGTGGTGGCAGGAAGAACAATAATTCAAGACCACCCTTAGCTATGCAGGGAGTTTGAGGCCAGCCCAGTTATGTGAGATTCTGTCGCAAAATAAAAATTAATAATCAATCAATAAACTTGGGGAGCCAACAGTCTCAGGTCCTTCTGAAGACTCTGAATCTATTTCCTTAGATTTCCAGCTATTAGAATTGCCTTCCTTGGTTTGTGGTTTCCTCAGAGTCAGCAATACAACATCTATAAATTTCTCTGACCTGCTAGCTATCTTCTTTCACTTATCAGGATATTAGGAGCAAGTAGGGAGGTGGTGGTGCACACCTTTAATTCCAGCACTCGGGAGGCAGAGGCAGCCAGATCAGAGTTTCAGGCCAGCCTGGTCTACAGAGTGAGTTCCAGGACAGCCAAAGCTATACACAGGGAAACCCTGTTTCAAAAAAAAAGCCGGGCGATGGTGGCGCATGCCTTTAATCCCAGCACTTGGGAGGCAGAGGCAGGTGGATCTCTGTGAGTTCGAGACCAGCTAGTTCCAGGACAGGCTCCAAAGCCACAGAGAAACCCTGTCTCGAAAAACCAAAAAAAAAAAAAAAAATTTGGAGCACACTGGACCCACCTAGCTAGATAATGCAAGATAATTCAAGAGTGTCTGTCTGTCTGTCTGTCCTGGAACTCTCACTCTATAGACCAGGTTGGCCTCGAACTCACAGAAATCCACCTGCCTATGCCTCCCAAGTGCTGGGTTAAAGGCATGCGCCACCACCACCCATCCCGAATTTTTAAAAATTGTTATTATTGATTTATGTGTATGCATATGTGTCTGTGTATGTGCCCAATAAGGTGAGAGAAGTCAGCTCCCTGAAGCTAGAGTTTCAGGCAGTTGTGAGCTGTCTGATGTAGGTGCTGGGAATGGAACTTGGGTCCTCTCTGCAAGAACAACATGTGCTGTTAACCACTGAGCCATTTCTCCAGCCTCTGAAAAATATAATTTAGAGACAGGGTTTCTCTGTGTAACCCTGGTTATTCTAGAACTCTGTAGCCCAGGCTGACGTTGAGATCCACCTGCCTCTGCCTTCCAAGTGCTGGGATTACAGGCGTGCACTACCACCGCCCAGCTTCTGAATTTTTATTTTAAAGACAGTTTTTCACTGAGTTTTCCAGACTGGCCTTGTTGAACTTAAAGTCCTTCCCTTCATGCCTCAGCCTTTTGAGAAGCTTGGGTCACAGCCTCTCATTTTCAGATCCTTCATCACAGGCTCAAAGTCTCTTCTGTCACATAAGGTATAGTCCAGGGATTAAGATGTGAACGTTTTTGGAAACCACTATTCGGCCCACTGAGTGGGGAGTGGGGTCTCAGAGATAGGCCGCCCTCAGTCCTTCCTTCCTCCATCCCACCCTGGATGAGTAGGGGTAGGCAAGAGTAGACTTGGTCCGGACGGGTCAGAAGGGGTCTTCGGATGGCAATGCACAGGGGAGGGAGAGAAGAGTCTCAGCCTGATGGTGGTCCATGAAAGCTGCTTTAACGAAGAGACCCGGGGCTGGCTCAGAGATGGTTCAGCAGTTAAGAGACTTCTAGAAGTCCCGAGTTCAATTTCCACCAACGCCATGGTGGCTCACGATGATTATTGTAGGATCTGATGCCTTCTTCTGGCATGCAGGCAAATATATATGGGCAGAGCACTCATACATCGAATACATAAAAATCTTTAATTTTTTTTTTAAAGAGAGGGACCCAACAGGTAGATCTGCATTCGTGTTTAGGAGCTAGGGTAGCCCATGCAAAGACGAGTGGACAATGTGAAAGCTGGGTAGACGCTGAGGGCCCTTCATTTCCAGTCCTAATCTACTGCCTCTTAAATACTACTGCAGCATCTTCACCATATTCATCCCAGAGCTTGAAACCTGTGCTCATCTCTCCTCCGCTAGAGGAGGCAGGAGTCAGAGTCCAGAGGTTGCCCACATCTGCTAAGTACTATCTCGGTGCCTCCCTACCGACTACTGCCTACACGGGGCTTAGGAAACCTCACAGTAAGCCAAGCAAGGTGTCCAATGCCTTTACTCAGGAGACAGAGGCAGAGGAAGGTGAGTTCAAAGGTTCAAAGTCAGCCTAGTCTACATAGAGAGTTGCAGGATAGCCAGGAGAACATAGAGACCTTGTCTCAAAAAAAAAAGGAAGGAAGGAGGTCCACAGAACAGAATAATGGGATTTACTTCTCTTCTAATAAGTCCCAACCTATCTCCTTTTAAAATAAATAAATATATATATTTAATATATATTTTATGATGTGTGTGTGCACGCACATGTGCGCCATGGCATGTATATGGAGGTCATAAACCAACTTGCAGGAGTCATTTTCCCTTTCTACCATGTGAGTTCTACGGACTGAATTTAGGCTACAGCTTTTACCTACTGAGCCATCGCACCAGCCCAGTCCTTCTCCTGAGCCCTGGACCTCTGTCACCCACACCGTGCTGGCAGCTACCCACTCTCATCCACTTCATTCCAGAATTGTTCCTCCTCCTAGGTCATGGTGCCTTGGATCCCAGAAGGTGGGGGAAACTTCGGTGTCTCCCAAGTATGCCCTTGGGTCTTCTATAAAATGGGTGACAAAAAGACACTTGCAGGGAATTCATTCAGCTGTGAGTATTTCCTGAGCTCTTTTAGCGTACCAGAGGCAGCATCAGGACATCTTGGGAACAAGGCCAGACCTCAAGAGGCCGAAGAGAGGTCTAGGCAGACAGATCTATCATTCTGACCACAGTGTCTCAAGGTTTTTCTTTGGTTTTGTTTTTGTCTTTTTGCCTTCCAAGTGCTGGGATAAAAGGCATTCACCACCATGTCTAGCCAATGCCTCAACTATTACGATCATGGGATCCCCAGTTCCCAAGATCTTTCCCAAGCTCTGTCACCAGTTCTCGTCTACTGAAGTCAGGGGAGGGACACAAGGGGCTCCATTTTACCAGGCGGTTCCAGACTTTCTCAAGGATGATCAAGCCGGGTTGTGGTGGTGCACGCCTTTAATCCCAGCACTCGGGAGGCAGAGGCAGGCAGATCTCTGGGAGTTCGAGGCCAGCCTGGTCTACAAGAGCTAGTTCCGGGATAGGCACCAAAGCTACAGAGAAACCCTGTCTCGAAAAACCAAAAAAAAAATAAAGATCCCCTGCTATTGTGTGGGTCCTCTTGTGGTTAAGGCCAAAATAGGACCTTTAAGAACTCAAAACTGGCGTTGCTATACTATGTTGGACACCACTGAGGAGCTAGGCATTTATTCCTCACTGTAATAATAATTATATTATTATTTATAATTAATATAATATAATAATTGGTCATCGCTAAACCTGATGACCAATTAGGAACTTGGGAGCAGTGTTGCCATGACAACTCGGAGACCATTGATGGCTGGTCCCTGGATTTGTGGGGTTTGAGGTTTCTAGACCCCAGAAGAAACAGAGGTGAACAGGTCAAAATGCTAGTCATCATGTGCTTGTTCGGCCTTCTGCGGTCCTCGAGGTGGAGGGTTAATACACTGGAGCGGTTTGTTTGAACGTGGAGCAAATGATTATGGATACAATTCTAACACTTTTGAGACAGAGTGACCGGACCATGCAGAAATTTCAATGCCAGGATCTATCATGCGGACTGGGTGACTCACTGTACCTTCCACCTACATCACTGAGTCCTCAGGTCACTGAAGTCAGCTGGGTCCTGTGTAGCACTGTCCAGTAAAGGGTTAACTTTGCAGTCCTGGATTGCTCAGACCCTGCACATTCCAGAGAGGCCTGGCCCTTCCTTCCCTTGATTCCAGGAGATCATCTCAAAGCCTTGGAATAGCCTGCCTACTGAGCCTTGGCCGCACTATCGAATTGATCTCTGGGCAGCTGGAGAGTAAGTGCAGGGAGGGGCTGCTAGGGATTTCTGTTACTGTTTCCTGGAGAAAACCCCGGATGTCGCCAAGACTAGAGTGAGGGTCCCCTTATGGGCAACTGTGGTGTAAACGTTTCCTGGAGAAAAAAAAAGTCTCTTCACTCCAGATAGAGCACCCATGAGAGTCCAGTGAAATTATTCCAGGGCTTTCAAGATGTCTCAGCATGAAAAGCAAGTTGATGCCAAGCCTGGTGACCTGTGTTCAAACCCTGGAAACCACATGATGTAAATTGTTTTTTTCCAGGCAGTACCCTGGATTCAGGATTATTTATTTTTATTTTTCATTGGAGATTTATTTTGTGTGTGTGTGTGTGTGTGTGTGTGTGTGTGTGTGTGTGTGTGTGTGTGAAAAAGGCGGATCTCTGAGTTTATGGATAGCCTGGTCTACAGAACCAGTTCTGGGACAGCCAAACTACAAAGAAAAACCAACCAACAACCAACAATGGGTGGTGGTGGGACACACCTTTAATCCGAGCACTAGGGAGGCAGAGGCAGAGGCAGAGGCAGAGGCAGGCAGATCTCTATGAGTTCAAGGCCAGCAGCCTGGTCTACAAGAGCTAGTTCCCGGACAGGCTCTAAAGCTACAGAGAAACCCTTGTCTTGTCTCTTGTAGCATGACATGATACTCAGGAACTCAGAGCTCATCAGCTCACTTGGGAAGCTCCATGCACCTGTCCCCACTCTACCAAGCCTTCTGCCTTGTCCCCATAGTTCTGCTCACCCCCAAGCTGGACCACCAGGCCTTAGTTTTCAGTTTCCCATGTGATTAATGAGCTAGGTATGGGATGAGAATGTGTCTCCTTCCTTGTCTCCCTCTGAACAGCCTCACATACAACCCCAGATACTGACTCGATGCTTTGTAGCCTAGAACTTAGGGAGGCCAGGTCTCTCACAGTGTGCCCAGCCTGTCCCACCAATCTCAGACTGTCCCTGGCTTGGTTAATTAGGACCCCTCTGTGCTATTAAGTTGTCCCCTATAAACTATGTGTATGATGCTGGAATCAAACCCAGGGCCCCTACGGTGACAGGCAAGCATCCTACTGATGAGCTGCACCCTCAACTTTTCCACAAGTCCTCATGTGGGGCCTGTCATGGCCTAGGTCAAGTTTGAGTTCCACTATACTGTTTTCACGTTATGTTAGATTGCTGCCCGTGCCTAGCTGAACCATGGACATGGGTCAGATAACACTGCCTTGATGGTCACTTGACATCTTGTGATTAGATAATCAGATCAGGCACTGATTAGTTCTTAGTACAACTTGACACATATGGAAAGAAGGAATCTCAACTTGACTGAAGTATTGCTTGTGCTCATGTTTCTAACCGATGTAAGAGGTCCCATCTCCCTGTGAGTGGCACCATCTCTAGGCAGGTGGTCTTGGGATGTATAAGAAAGCTAGATGAAGCTGGGTAGTGGTGGCACATTCCTTTAATCCCAGCTCCTTCCCAGTGGGGAAGACGTAGGAGTACATAGAGAAAAATGTTAAACTTTACAGACAAAACATTCAACACTTGGATACCCCTAGAAGGAGGACCCCTCCCAAACAATAACCAGTGCCTTGTATTTTACAGGAAGATGACCAAGATGACATCACCCATTCTGAAAATTTACATTTGTGTGTGTTGCACACACTTGCTCTCAACCTTATTTTTTTGGTCAGGATCTCTTGCTGAACCTGCACCTCACCATTTCAATTAATCTGACTGTCCAGTCAGCTCAAGCTTTTAACTATGTAAAGATTGCTACATTTGTTTATGCTGTGGCATATTTAACTGTGTAAAGGTGTGCTACGTTAATTTCTGTGGCATTTGTTAAATTATGAAAAGATGTGTTGCTGTTTTACCTTGCCTTCCTAAGGAACCTGATTGGTCTAATAAAAAGTTGAATGGCCAAGCTCAGCAGAAGAGACATAGGCAGGGCTGGAGAGCAGAGAGAATAAACAGGAGAAGAAATCTAGGCTTGGGAAGAACAAGAAAGGAGATTACGAATGAGTGAGAAAGAAAGGGAGACACCCAGGGCCGGCCAGCGACACAAAGTAGGACATGCAGAAAGAAAGGTAAAAATCCCTGCGGCAGAACGTAAAGAGGAACAGATTAAAATGAGAGTGAAAATAAGGCTGAACATTCATAACTAATAAGAAGTCTCTGTATCATGATTTCAGAACTGGCTGATGGCCCCCCAAAAAGAAAGCTTGGTCCTCCCGGACCTGGCACCACCAGCCTGTCATAGTGCTTTGCTTTTACATGGGTGCTGGGGATCCGGTCAGGTCCTCATACTTGAATGACAAACACTGTACCAACTGAGCTGTCTTTTCAGTCCATTAAAATAATTGCTACATTTTATTATGCATGTGCATGCCCCACAGCACACGTGTGCAGGCTGGAGGACAAGGTGTGAAATCGCTTTTCTTCCACCTTGTGGGAATGGGATCAGTCTTAGTTAGGGTTCTTATTGCTGCAACAAGACACTATGGCCAAAAGCAGTAACGGGGAGGAAAGGGTTGATTTGGCTTATGTTTCCATATTGATGTTCATCACTGAATGAAGTCAGGACAGGGATTCAAGCAGGGTGGGATTCTGGAGGCAACAGCTGAAACAGAGGCCATGGAGCAGTGCTGCTTACTGGCTTGATTCCCATGGTTTGCTCAGCCTGCTTTCCTATAGAACCCAGCACGACTGGTTCAGGGATGGCACCACCCACGATGGGCTGGGCCCTCCCCCATTGATCACTAATTAAGAAAATGCTTTTTATTTGATTTTTTTTTTCGTTTTGAGGCAGGGTTTCTCTGTGTGGCCCTGGCTGGTCTCGAACTCAGAGATGTGCCTGCCTTTTGCTCCCTACTGCTGGGATTAAAGATGTGTGCCATCACTGCCTGGCTTGCAGCCAGAGCTTACAGAGACATTTTTTTTTTTTTAGGTTTTTCGAGACAGGGTTTCTCTGTAGCTTTGGTGCCTGTCCCGGAACTAGCTCTTGTAGACCAGGCTGGCCTCGAACTCCAGAGATCTGCCTGCCTCTGCCTCCCGAGTGCTGGGATTAAAGGCATGTGCCACCACCGCCCGGCACGGAGACATTTTTTTCTTTTTTTTTAATATTTATTTATTTATTATGTATATAATATTCTGTCTGTGTGTATGCCTGCAGGCCAGAAGAGGGCACCAGACCCCATTACAGATGGTTGTGAGCCACCATGTGGTTGCTGGGAATTGAACTCAGGACCTTTGGAAGAGCAGGCAATGCTCTTAACCTCTGAGCCATCTCTCCAGTCCACGGAGACATTTCTTAATGAAGGTTCCCTCCAATCATATAACTCTATCTTGTGTGTGCAGTTGACTAGCCAGCACAGGATCCAACTCAGGTTTTCAGGCTTGGCAGCGTCTTAACCTCTGAGCCTAGTATACTCCAGACCTGCTTCCTACTCCCTTTGTAGACAACGATGATGACTTTGAACTCCTGATCCTCCTGCCTCCACCCCATGGACAAATTATAGGCATAAGCCTCCACCTGTTGCCAGAAATTTAGACTTTTAAGTTCCAGTATTGGGCTGGAGAGATGGCTCAGTGGTTAAGAGCATTGCCTGCTCTTCCAAAGGTCCTGAGTTCAATTCCCAGCAACCACATGGTGGCTCACAACCATCTGTAAAGAGGTCTGGCGCCCTCTTCTGGCCTTCAGGCATACGACAGAATATTGTATACATAATAAATAAATAAATATTTTAAAAAAATTAAGTTCCAATATTGACAATGTATGACCTGTAGTAGGCAGAATGTGTAAAAGTATGAGGGTGTTCATGCATTCCTTCACCCCAATAACTGATTCCCAGGGACAGCATGGGACAAATCAGAAGAGCCAGCTGGGGAGAATGAGGAAGCCAATGGTTATTACAGATGCCTGGAAGACACAGATCATATCACCTAAGATAGTTTGCCCCCCCACCCCACCCCACCCCTGCCCCGAGACAGGGTTTCTCTGTGTAGCTCTGGCTGTCCTTGGAACTGGCTCTGTAAAACAGGCTGGCCTCGAACTCAGTGAGATCCTCCTGCCTCTGCCTTAATAAGCTAGGCCGCACCACCACCGTCAGGCCGAGTGTGGTTTATTTAGGCAGGACTTTGCTCTATAGCCCAGGCTGGCCTGTAACTCTCCATCCTCCTGCATCCCCCACCCCTGCCTGACTCCACCCTGTTCATTTTACAGCCGTGCTCGACCACATCGGGCCTCTGCAGCTCGCTTCGCTGCCTACGCTGAGGCCCTAGTCACTTCTTTTACCCCGAAATTTTAACTCCATTGACTCATAACTTTTCTGAGTCGCGGGTCTAGCTCCGTGTTCTGCATGCAGTACAGTGAACACAATCCCTAGAGTGTTGATTCTCCTGCAGTAGAGGTTGTTGATGAGGATACCGGGATCTGCAGGGATCTCATCAGTCAGGACGCAGGTAAGAATCGGTCCAGTTCCCGAGTCCCCTGATTTCCTGGCCCACGTTTCCGTGGGTGGACAGACATTAAGGTGGCTTGTGTGTAGAAATGTAGTCTGCTCTTAGCCTCCTCAGTTGCCTTGGCAACAACTAAGCACACACACACAGGGGGCACGAAAGTGACGTCATAATATGCAGCAGACACCAATACTTCCAGCCTGATCCAGGTCAACTCATCTTGCCTTTGCCCTCCCGGTGCAAGGTCCTCCCCTTGTAGGAGGGTGTCCCAGGAGGAGTCAGGTCAGGGGACAGGAGGTGCTAAAGTGGAGGTTTCGGAGGGTGGCCATGGGGTCTCAAGAACGAGAGCTTTCATGCCCTGGGTAAGAGTCATCAAGGCCTGTGGAAGGATGAGATGGTGACCGCAGGTCTCGAACTCACAGAGATCCGCCTGCCTCTGCCTCCCAAGTGCTGGGATTAAAGGTGTGCGCCACCACCGCCCGGCAATGTGTGTCACATATTTTAAGCACCTCACTCATCATAGTCTCTCCTGTCTCCAGTTCAGTAACAGCTTATTGCTCTTAGAACCTGGCCCTTCTCAGTCCCTCGGGATTCCTCTCCACCCAAGGCCTTCCAGGAAACCCATACCTGGAGTCACATTTAATGTGAAGGTTTACTAGGGAGCTTGTGAATAGTCAACGATGTTAAATGCCACCATCTAAAAGTGATTTTATAGCACCGTCTGGATTTGAGGCTCCTCTGAAGCTTTGAGGGAGCCCATCCAGTGGTTAGTGTGTTCACTGCTGGGCCCCCTCATTCTCTCCCAAAGCCTAGACCTTGATTTGCCACTCACACTGCCCCTGAGGATACAGGGTGTTACTGCCTGATTCCCAAGTCCCTTTGTGCAAATGAAAACCTCAGTGCTCCAAGCCTCTGCCTTTCGTCTTGTGCTTTTACTGTCCTAGCCCACTGTAATCCTTTCTGCCACAGATGCCACCTATGTAACAGCCCAGATTATCAACCTCCAGAGTTTTGTTTATATGCTTCCTTGTGCTAGAGATGACTGACAATGAGTTTGTGGCTTGATGCCATGGTGTCAGAACTGAAGACAAGGTGTCAGAACACGGAATGGGAACTGGAGAAAAGGAGGCAACTTGGATATCGTCATCCACCTGCAGCTTCTGTGCTTAACTTGTAGAGACAAGACTATCCTCCATCCTGTCCATGGAGCTCAGGGGGATCATTCTGCTCTGAGCCCTGCGTCTCTGGTAGGTGAAGGGCTGACGGATCCCATGGGAACAGTTAGAGGTAGAGAACTCTCTTACTCGCAGATGACATAAACCCTAATCAAAATAACTCCAACAAAATCATTATTAGTGATGAATGAAATCAAAATATCTATTCAGTATTTGGCTTCAAGTTAATTTGATTTGGGGCTCAAGTCTGAGCAAAAGGCATTCTTCGAGCCAGGATTAGGCAGTATGTCTGTAATTACAGTGCTTAGAAGGCTGAAGCAGGAAGACTGCAAATTTGAGGCCTGACTTGACTACATAGCAAGTACAAGATCAGGCTGGGGCTACTTAGCAAGAGCTTACTTAACCAATGCCCCCGCCCCAGGACCTTTTCTGTCTTTTACTCAACACTGCTTTCTTCAATGGCAGTTGATAGGCAGGCCTCCCTTTGCAGTCAAGACAGATGGTCACCAGACTAATTTGTCATCACCCAGAGTCATGGGAGCTTGGTTTGGGCTTCTCTGACACACATGCATAAACATAGAGCAGGCCAAATACCTTACGTATAGGCTAATTGAGGCAAGCTCTAGTCCCGAACCCTTTTCCAAAAGGATAGGGTTTGCTTCACAGGGTCTACCCATAGCTGCCAGGATACAAAAGCCTGAGCTCCGTTGACCATTATCTGTTCTACTCTGAGGCTGACACAACCGGACCTCTAATAATTTCAAATATCACTTCTCATTCTACTTGATGGAATACAGTTATTAAACCCAGAAGGAATAGCCTAGAATTAGGATCTCTGCTATCTTGGGATGCTCATGAGAGGTTATACAGACTTCCCCTGTGCTCACTGATGCTTTCCTTTAAGTGGTCAACTTGTCTCATGCTTCAGCGTCTGGGAAGAGGCACCATGAGTGGAGGTACACACTGGGTACATATTGTAGGCCGATGGGTTCTTCGTGTCTGGAGATCCCCAGGCTGATTTGCCTCACGTTCATTGTTGGGACAGAACACATATGGTATATAGATCCGGGTGGGACATTAATGGATTCTACAAAACTTTAGATTTTTTTCTCTGTTCTGCACTGATTATGATTAAGAAAGATGTTCTCAGCCAAGCAGTGGTGATACACATCTTTAATCCCAGTACTTAGGAGGCAGAGACAGAGACAGACACATCTCAGTGGGTTCAAGGTCAGCCTGGTCTACAAAGTGAGTACCAGGACAGCCAGGAATATTACACAGAGAATCCCTATCTCGAAAAACCACAAACGAGAGAGAGGGAGGGAGGAAGAAAGAGTGGCCTTGTTCTAAAGAGGCCATATTTATGGGTGTAGGACCAGGAGACAGAGGTCCCGCGACACTGCTGTAGGGATTCTTGAGAACAAAGAGACCAATTTGTTGTTCAAATTCTATTTGGACCTAATAGTAAAAACCTGGAGTCAGATATAGGGGTAAATGGTGAAAGATCAGAGGAGCAGAGCAGCCAACCACAAATTCTTACCTCGACTGAATCCCCAGACCAAAATGGTGATCCTGTGCCTATGAAACCTCAGACTGAATCCTGAAGTCCTCTTCCCCCGCCCCCCGCCATATCACATCCCATATCCGCCTCTCTAGTGTCATGGTAACACTGTGCAGGTGTGTGGGTTCACGCGGGTCTGGGAAATGAAGACTCAGAGACACTTTGAGGATGAACTTACCCTTTGTGACTGCAGGGGTCCCCAGTCTCAGTGGACTGAAGCACTTTCCCTTTGTTCATGGCATTATTATTTTTCTCTGTGTTCACACTTCAGCCAGTAGATTTTCATATTCTCAAAACAACCTGAATGAAGCTTCCAAAAATACAATGCCAACTGCAAATACCCGATTCATGAGGTACCACGGTTTTCTGGGTTTCCCCTAACCAAGTTTTGCTTAGGCTTTGTATCCATGGGAAACTCTCAGCCAAGGTTCACATAGGGCAATAAAAGGTATCTGTAACACAGAGGATGGACTAGGGCTGGGTGCTGACCCTGGAGCTAGGCCGGGTATGGCCCAGTGAGGGTTCATAGTTAGTGGAGGTTGCTTGCTGTCCTCAAGCCAGCAAGACATTTTCCCACACCCTAGTGCTGGGATTAAAGGTGTAAGCCACCACCACTTAGCCCTGTTTCTCTTTTAGACTAATTCAATCTTGTGTAGCCCAGGGTGGTCTTGAACTCACAGAGATCTGTCTGCCTCTGTCTGGGATTAAAGGTGTGTGCCACCACTGCCTGCCTCCATGGCTAACTAGCATGGCTAACTCCACAGTCTGATCTTCAGGCACAAGAAAAATATCACCACACCAACTCATGCTGCCCTTGGATATATTGGGGATTGCCATGCCACTTTGCAAAGCTTGCGACTCAAGAGACCCCGGACATATGGGGCACAGTTAGTCCATCCCCAGACTTTGAGCATCAAGAGAATCCAGGCTAACATGAACTGGGAGCTGCTGCCTGCCATCTTGCTGTCCCTGTTGTAGGAAGTTAGGCCTACCCGACCAAAAGGAGCCAACCTGGAGTCTGCCTGGAGCTGTCAAAGGTCCTGTCTGTGCCTAGCCAGTAAGGAGCCACCAAGCAGTGTTTCCTGAGTGCCTAGCAACAAGGCGCTGTCAGAGGTCCTGATCGTGCCTAACCAATGAGAAACGAGCATGAGATGTCTGCTGCCAATGGATCCGACCGCCTGGGTGCTGGAAGGGTATCGTACAAGTTTTTCCCCCATCGTTAAATAAATGAGCTGCTGTAAGCCTTCTTCCTGACTCCCCGCGTCTGTGTTAGCTGAAGTCGCGCCTTTTCACCCCCTCTCTGAGGAAGACGTTAGGACCCAGCAACAACCTGTGAGTAAATGAAGCCACTCCTTTCTGTCTTTACTCTGGTAGGGCCCGATTACCTTTTCAGTTCCTCCCCACAGAGAGCGATCCCTGGAAAGAACAGACGGTTTTTAACAGTAAGGCTTTTATTATTCCTTCTGAAGGTCGCTGGGTCCAAGGTCAAGTCATTTGCAGGTTAGACAAATCTACTGCAGAGACTCAAGAACCAAGATGGACAATCTTTGGCTGTCATCAGCAGACTCGGGTTCAGGTCCTCTCGGAGAGACCTAGGTCAGGGAAGAGCCTGACCCACTGAAGATGGGGACAAGTGGGAACCGAAGTGACCCCAAGGGCTCCCTTCGCTTATTCCAGAATGCGAGAGCACGGAGATCTGTTTTCCCTAACTATGGGAGGTGCACACCATGAGACTCTCCAAGTAAGATGACATTTGGCATTGACATAATCTGACAAAGAAGCTAGGCAGAAAAGAAAGTGTAAACTAGCTCAAAGCACCCCACATTTTTGACCCTTTCTGTGGAGGGATACTGGAATGTATGTTTCCGTTTCTGTTGCCATGGAATGATGGCTTCCTCACAGAGAGTCTTCTGACTTGAGGTTTCCCGTGAGGGAGTCCTTTGACAGCAAAGCAGAAGAAAGGTTCTGGCTGATTCCCACAAGGACCACTTTTAGACCCCTTTTCAGTGTGTCACTTCTGGTGCTGAGAGGAACTGCAGCTTTGGTTGAAGAGGTCCTAAGTCCAGTGCCCTTGGAAAGCTAGTCTCTAGCATGGCCTTTCTGATGCTTGGATATGTCAGAGCTAGAGCGGAAAGCTTTGGCACATTTGCTGCAAAATAGGGAATTGGATCACAGCTGCATAAAATACTGTCTGAAAGAAGAAGAAGAAGAAGAAGAAGAAGAAGAAGAAGAAGAAGAAGAAGAAGAAGAAGAAGAAGAAGAAGAAGAAGAAGAGAAGTGGCTGTAGCTTTGATGTACCTGTAAGCTTGGAGGAAGGAGAAATAAAATTTTGCATCTGTTGTTAAGCTAGCCAGACTTTATGGTGTGGAAATAAGGAAGGAATAATTAGGAATGTTCCCATAGAGTCTATCCTTAGTAACTAGAAGCCAGAAGTCTCCCTCCCTTCCCTGCATTGACCCTGAGCATCTATCTTGGGCAGCCAGAAGGAGCTTGGAAACATAAGATCGCCTGTCTAGGGAGCTTCAGCCCTCCCATGGCTCCCACTCTATCTCTCAAAGTTCTTTAGACTGCCACTCTAGGCCTGAGTTCAATTCCCAGCCACCACACGGTGGCTCACAAGCATCTATAATGAGATCTAGTGCCCTCTCCTGGTCTGCAGGGATACATGCAGGCAGAACACTGTACACATTAACAAATTTTTCTTATGCTTTTTCGAGACAGGGTTTCTCTGTATCTTTGGAGAATAAAATAAATTTTAAAATGGAAAAAATAGGGCTAGTGAGATGGCTCAGCAATTAAGAGCACTGACTGCTCTTCCAGAGGTCCTGAGTTCAATTCCTGGCAACGACATGGTGGCTCACGGCCATCTGTCATGAGATCTGGTGCCCTCTTCTGGTGTGCAGGTGTACATGGAAGGAATGTTGTATATATAATACATAATCCTTAAAAAATAAATAAAATGGAAAAAACAGATTGCTACTCTTCCCTGCCTCCCTCTCCCCCGACTTAACAGACCCTGAACATTCCAGCTCAGCCTCGCTTTCAAGCAATTGCTCAAGCCGTCCCTACGCATTTAACAGCTTTCTGTGTTTCATTGTTTTCCAGAAGTGGGAAATCCTTCACATAACACGTAGTGGCAGTTTTGGGACTTGAAGCCTGATGTGAATCTAGGGATCCCAGTAGCAAGGCAAAGACAGCGGAGAAGCAGGAGGAGGAAGTCCACAGACATCCTTTCCAGCTCAAGACCGTGGAACGACGTGCCTGCGAGGTGTGAGTGCGCGCCTCGGGGCACACCCGACTTACTTGCCGCCATAGGAACCCGGACATACCCTGAGGGATTAGCAGCACCCTTACTTTACGGGGCGAGGTGACCGTGAGCGGCCATGGGCACCACTATCAAGGCTGCGGGGATGAGGATGGAAGGCGCGTGCCGTAAGTATCGTCCTGCTCGCTATCGCTCCCGGAGGTCCCGAGGAGGCGCCTACTAAGCGCAATGACAGCGCACCAGGGCCACAAGGGCCGCGTACAACCACAGCCCTGCAAAGTAAACGTCCGCTGGGCCGTCGTAGGAAGTCACGCCTCCGTCGCACACACGGCCGGAAGAAGCTCTTCATCTGGGTTGTGAATGGCTCAGAGTCTATCGAGCCTCACAGACTTCTGGTAAATATAGTTTCAACCCGGTACCCGAGGAGCAAGCTTTGTGTTCTCCATGGCAACGCCCAGGCTACAACGCAGAGGCCATTGAAAAATGGGAGTTCCGAAATAAAATGTGGCATGAATGTGGATTAACTTTAATTTAGGACTTTCCTTTTCGAGATACCCAACAAGCGCCCAGTGCCCTGAGCTCCTTTGTTTAATGGTCATGGAGTGTCCTTCTAATTCAGCGGTTTCTGACCTAAAGGCTTTAGCATCGTTGAAGAACTTGCTAGTAATTCAGTTTCACGGGACTCCTCTAACACTGAGTCTGGCTTGACTTGAGCACCCAGGTCTGGAGGAGACTCTGGGGGATTCTGAGTTCACACAGAAGCTGCTGTCATTTGTGGTCTGGTGATGAACTTTGGATATTACAAACTTAGTTTTCTATGTCGTGTGTCTGGTATGCGTTTGAAGGTGTGTGTAGAGGTGCGCATGCTCTTGGAGGCCAGAAGGGGCGTTAGGTGTCCTTTCAGCTCCTTTGCCTTAAGACAGGCTCTCTCGCTGAACCTGAAATTCGCCATTTTCACGAGGCTGGCTGGCCAATGAAATCCGGGATTCTCTACCTCCCCCGACCCGATACTCATACCTGCACCCTGTGCTGGGGTTACAGGTTTGTGTAGCCATGCCTGGCTTTTATAAATGGGTGATGGGGACTGTTTTGTTGTTTTAGACAGGGTATAACTATATAGCCCAGGTTGTCCTGGTACTGACTACGTAGACCAGGATAGCCTAGACTTGCCTGACTCTGACACCTGAGTACTGGGATTAAAGGAATGAACCGTTATGCGTGGAAATAATAATGTTAAAATTACATTTACCTGTGTGTGCCTGCCATGGTGTCTATGTGAGGACAGCTCACAGTAACCAGTCTGTGGTACTGAACTCAGATCACTCTCTCCAGCAAGGGCACCGAGGATTTGTTTGTTTTTCGAGACAAGTTTTTCTATGTACCAGCCCTAGCTTCCTGGAACTTGCTTTCTAGACCAGGCTAACCTCAAACTCACAGAGATCCACCTGCCTCTGCCTTCCAGATGCTGAGATTAAAGGTGTGCACCACCCAGCTTCTTTTCTGAAGAAAAAAAATTGAAAAAGTTTTGTTGGACTGGAGAGATGGCTTAGGGGTTGCTCTTCCAGAGGTCCTGAGTTCAATTCCCAGCAACCACATGGTGTGGCTTACAACCATCTATAAGATCTGGTTCCCTCTTCTGGCGGGCAAGCATATATGCAGGTAGAACACTGTATAAGTGATAAATCTTTTTCCCCCTTTATACATTGCCTAGAGATAAGTAATAAACCTTTTTTTTTTTTTTTTTTTTTTGGTTTTTCGAGACAGGGTTTCTCTGTGGTTTTGGAGCCAGTCCTGGAACTAGCTCTTGTAGACCAGGCTGGTCTCGAACTCACAGAGATCCGTCTACCTCTGCCTCCGGAGTGCTGGGATTAAAGGCGTGCGCCACCACCGCCCGGCTAATAAATCTTAAAATAATAATTAACTTGAAAAATTCTTGGTCAGCTCTGAAGTCTTTACTCAACATTAACATATAGAAATATGTGTGATATGTGTGTGTATATATCTGCATCAAGAGACTCAATACTGCTGGGCGGTGGTGGCGCACGCCTTTAATCCAATCCCAGCACTCGGGAGGCAGAGGCAGGCGGACTCTGGGAGTTCGAGGCCAGCCTGGTCTACAAGAGCTAGTTCCGGGACGGGCACCAAAACTATAGAGAAACCCTGTCTCAAAAAAACCAAAAAGAGAGAGAGAGAGAGAGAGAGAGAGAGAGAGAGAGAGAGAGAGAGGAGAGGGAGAGAGAGACTCAATACTGCAACAAGAATAAGAATATTTTTTTTAAATATTTATCTCGGCTCTTTCTCTTCCTTCCTTCTTTCCTTCCTTCTGTCTCATTTACCACTGAGCTACACCCCCCGACCCTCTAAACTTCTTATTTTGAGCAAGCTTTCAATAGTTGCTTAGCCTGACCTTGAACTCAGGACACAGCCCAGACTAAATTTGTAATCCTCTTGTCTCAACCTTCCTAATAGCTGGAATGAACCTAGTTTTTCTTTACTGTAAGATGACTTTTTTTTTCCTTATGGACTCTTTATTTTGTGTGTTTTCCAACTCTGAAATCTCTGGAGATATCTTTTCTTTTGAAAAGACATTGGACCATATCCTTTGATGTTCTAGGAATTCTGTGACCCACCTGCCTTCCAAGCATGCATACGTGTGTGCCAACACACAATTATTCATGATTGGCTTGCTGTCTTTGGTGCATCTGCCCATTCCTTCTCCAAGTTCTTTCTCAAACCTTACCACTATAAAGTGACTTTTAAGCCTAAAATGGAGGCAGGCTGGTTCTTCAGCTGTTGTATTTTTTTAAACATATAACTTTTTATTTATGTGTATGTAACATGTGCTTGCATGAGTTTATGTGCATTACATTGTACAGGTGCACATGGAAGCCAGGTGTTGGATCCCTTGACACTGGAATTATAGACAATTGGAAGAGCAGTCAGTGCTCTTAACCACTGAGCCATCTCACCAGCCCGTGGATTTCATTATAATTTTTTTTTAAATATTTATTTACTTATTATGTATACAATATTCTGTTTGTGTGCATGTCTGCAGGCCAGAAGAGGACACCAGACCTCATTTCAGATGATTGTGAGCCACCATGTGGTTGCTGGGAATTGAACTCAGGACCTTTGGAAGAGCAGTCAGTGCTCTTAACCACTGAGCCATCTCTCCAGCCCTCATTATAATTTTTAATTACTGGTTTTTGGTTTTGTTTTGTTTCCTGAAACAGAGTTTCTCTGTATAACAGGTCAGGCTTACCTGGAACTTGCTCTGTAGACCAGGCTGGCCTCAAGCTCACAGAGAGCCACCTGCCTCTGCCTCCCGAGGGCTGGGATTAAAAGCGTGCACCACCACCCCCAGTTCATTATGACATTTTTTTTAAAATATTTATTTATTTATTATGGATACAATATTCTGTTTGTATATATGCCTACTAGAAGAGGACACCAGACCTCATTACAGATGGTTGTGAGCCACCATGTGGTTGCTGGGAATCGAACTCTGGTCCTTTGGAAGAGCACGCAATGCTCTTAACCGCTGAGCCATCTCTCCAGCCCCCCATTATGACATTTTTTAAAAATTATTTATTTATAAGTGCTCTAACTGCATGTAGAACTTTTTGCCAGAAGAGGGCATCAGATCCCACTATAGATGGTTGTGAGCCACAAGTTCAACAAGGATCCTCCTGCTTTTGCCTTTTTTTAAAAATATTCATTTATTTATTATGTATACAATATTCTGTCTGTGTGTATGTCTGCAGGCCAGACAAGGGCACCAGACCTCATTCCAGATGGTTGTGAGCCACCATGTGGTTGCCGGGAATTGAACTCAGGACCTTTGGAAGAGCAGGCAATGCTCTTAACCATTGAGCCATCTCTCCAGCCCCTGCTTTTGCCTTTTGAGTGCTGGGGGGGCCACCACCATGCCGGGCACAGATTTGGCTTTGAATGTGGATCTGGTCTAAAGCTGCTGTGCCCTTCCTCCTTTAATTTTTTTTATCTTTATTTCAAGTGCACTAGTGTACATTTGTCTGCATGTATGTCTGTGTGAGGAATTGGAGTTACAGGCAGTTGTGAGCAGTTATGAGGGTACTGGGAATTAAACTCTGGTCTTCTAGAAGGGCAGGTAGCCACTGAGCCATCTTTCCAGCACACGCTTGCGCGTGCACATACACCCCTTCCATTTTCCTTTGTTTGTTTGTTCTTTCAGGACAGGGTTTCTCTCTGTGTAATAGCCCTGGCTGTCCTAGAACTTGCTTTGTAGATCAAGCTGGTCTTGGACTCACAGAGATCCTCCTGCCTCTGCCACCAGAGTGCTGAGATTAAAGGTATGAGCTACCACGCTGGGTGCTGCTCTGACTTGCAGAGCGCAGTTCCTGCATCTATCCTTCCTCCCTCCCTCCTTTCTTTCTTTCTTTTCTTCCTTCCTTTCTTTTGAAAGACCAGAATAAATCCAGACCCCCTAGTAGGAAGAGTAGAGCCAAAAATCTAAGCCGGTTCAGTGACTTTGTTCCAGGAACTGGCTGACCACAAAGTTAGATTATAATCTTTTTTTTAATTAATTTATTTATTATGTATACAATGTTCTGTCTGTGTGTATGCCTCCAGGCCAGAAGAGGGCACCAGACCTCATTACAGATGGTTGTGAGCCACCATGTGGTTGCTGGGAATTGAACTCGGGACCTTTGGAAGAGCAGGCAATGCTCTTAACCGCTGAGCCATCTCTCCAGCCCTAGATTATAATCTTGAGAACAATCTTGAGAAACGGGGAGTTACCCCCTTGTGATTATCACTGGTATTTTCGGAATCTTCCAATGATGCCCTCCCTACCCCCTTTGGGTTGTGGTTTCTTCCCTTAAATACCCCCTCTCCCAGTTACTCGGGGTCGAACTCTACCCCTGCGTGGGATATGAGTCTTGGCCTCAGTGCGCTGGTTCCTGTCAATGAACCTCGTGTGATTACAGCAAGGACGGTATCTCGTGAGTTCTTGGGGGGTCGTGTTATCCTGATACTTGAGTGAGAGTCTCCCAACTCGGGGGGGGGCTTTCTCTCTCGCTCTCTTTCTCTCTCTCTCTCTTTCTTTCATTCTTTCTCTTTCTTTTCCTTCCTTCCTTCCTTCCTTCCTTCTTTCCTTTTTTCTTTTGTGCGCCTAGTTAGTGTCGCCTGCCTCCCGAAACCGCTAAGTTTCTAGGTTTTTTTTTTTTTTTTTTTTTTTTTTTTTTTTTTTTGTCCAGGGACGTCTACCGGGCGCGGGAACCCACCCAGGGGACAGACCCTTTTGGTGCTCAGGTCCCATCGAAATCTGACGATGGTCGTCAATTTCTTTCCAGTACTCCGCCAGGGGAAAAGAGGCTTGGCCGTGGCCATGGTTACCGGGAAGGCACCGCCTGTCATTCAGGAAAGCCTGCAGGAACTACGTTTACCCGAGCAGCGGTAGTGTGCACTGGCCAACGCGAGCCTGGGAGGCGGGGCTTCCGGCGGTCTTGGTTGTCTGTTTGCAGACCGGCTTCGGGCCGCAGGGGTGGTCCCGATTGGTGCGGGAGGAACCGGGCGGACTCTACCCTCTCCAAGAGGTTCTTGGAACCCAAGACTAGGGCAAGTGAGGACGGTACTCGCAGCTGCCCGCTTCGGGCCGTGGCTCAGCACACGTCGGCTCTGCAAGCCGGCGGCCCCTCCTCCGAGCCTCAGTTTCCCCCATTGATTTGTAGGTGACGGTTGAGACCTTTAGGGCCGTTCCCAGAGCCACGTATTCACCATTTTAGCTGCAACCCTTCAGCAGTCCTCTAGGCGTATAACGTCCTTGTCTAAACCGGGAAACTGAGGCCCCGGCGGGCTGCGCGAGGCCGTGGGCGGGGACGGGCTATGCCCAGGTCTTCTGCCCGCCGTGCCCCGCCCCCATTACAGATTCCGACGGCGGCGACCTGGCCACCAACAGATGCAGCGCTGGTGAGTTTAGGGATCCTCGCATGGACCCACCAGGCGTCCTGGCTTACCCTCTTGCTGTGCTGTGGGGAGGGAAGCAGTTTTTTTTTTTCCCAACATTGTAGCCCAGGTCGGTGAGCCTGACCGGTGTGGAAGCCTCGCTTGTTATAGCCAAGAGGGTTAAGGACTGGAAGAAAGTTAAAAAGAAGAACCTACACGTCAAAAGCAAAAGGGAGACGTTTATAATTTGAAGGCAGTGTCTCTTTTGAGGCTGACCTCAAGTTAGATATGTTGCCAAGAATGGTCTTGAACTTCTGGTCCTCCTGCCTCCACTTCCCAAGTTCTGAATTTGCAGGCATGCACCGTTTATATGTTCCTGGGGATGGAACTCAAGGCTTTGTGCATATCATGCAAATGCTACAAACTGAGCTACATTCCCAGCCTGGAACTTAGCAATTTAGATGTGGAATGAACAGGGAAGGGAGGTCATGTGTTGAAATACCAGGCAGAGGAGTTGGGACTTTGCCCCAAAGGCATTGGAAGACATGGAGTGCTTTAAACACAGATTGGACAGTTTCCCAGTTAGAATTTTTAAAAAGATTTTTTATTTCTAATTATGTACATTTGTGTGGGGGTATGCACGTGAGTGTCAGTTCTTCTGGAGCATGGAACAGGCACTTGTGAAGAATGTGGATGCTGGGAGCTGAATTCATGTCCTCTGGGAAAACAGCAAACACTTTTTTTTTTTTTTTTTGGTCTTTCAAGACTGGGTTTCTCTGTCGCTTTGAAGCCTGTCCTGAAACTAGCTTTTGTAGACGAGGACAGCCTCTAACTCACAGAGATCCACTTGCCTCTACCTCCTGAATGTTGGGATTAAAGGCATGCATCATTACACCCAGCCCCTTAGTTAGGATTTTAAAAGCATTCTATCTTTTTCTGAGGGTATAACAGACATGGAGGAGACACCACTATGTAGAACAAAGGCTATTATGCCCCAAAGTACATGGGAATGATGGTGGGCCCTGGACCAGATTAGTAACAGTAGTGGTTAAAGTGGCTGAATTATGGTTAGACAAGCTGATTTGCCAGGTTTGAATGTGAACCAGTTTTGAGTAAAGAACTCTCCCAATGGTCAGTTTAAGCACCTGGGAGGATAGAACTACCGTAGATGTGGAAAAGACCAGCTCTGTAGACCAGGCTAGCCTCAAACTCAGAGATCCACCTGCCTTTGCCTCCCAAGTGCTGGGATTAAAGGTGTTTGTCACCACCATCACTCAGCTATTGTGTGGAAATCACTCTGTAGACCAGGTTGGCCTTGAACTCACAGAGCTATGCCTGTCTCTGCCTCTTGAGCTAGTATAGTAAGTACTACAGGGAAGGAATATAAATGTCTGAGAAGCAAAAGGAGAGACAGCCATTAGGACAAGGAGCTGGTTCCTGCCTCACACAGCCATAGCATAGACATGATCTTATTTTTGCTGTTTTAGGGTCTGATGGCCTTTGAGGATGTGGCTGTGTACTTCTCCCAGGAGGAGTGGATGTACCTGGATGCAGCCCAGAGGGCCCTGTACCGTCATGTAATGCTGGAAAACTTCGCACTTGTAGACTCCATAGGTAAAGTCCTGAATCCTCCATTGGAAGCAAAACTGGGACCAGGTATGGCAGCCAGCTGAGGGTACTATGTTTGGGGGCCATTGCAACTGTCCCCTCTGCTCCTTAGCTGTCTATGAGTAGGGTCCGCTATCTATGGGCCATGTGAGGAAAGCTGGGGCCCTGAATACATGCAGTCTGATAAACACAGCCATCTCCTGTATCCCTGAGGTGCTCGCTGGCTACATTCTTCTCTCTGCCTGAGTTCTAACTCCTTCATTTGGAGCTGCTGACCCAGTGGTTCCTTATGGGAACTCTTGAGCTGGCCCTGTCATCCTCCTGTGTGGTGGCCTTTTGGGTACATAGATTACATGGTTGATATCCATGCCCTCCTTCATCCTGCTCTTCGTTGGGGCTGGACTGTCCTGAGCTGGGGCTGGCCTCACATGCTCCTTCTCCCTTCATAGGACTCTCTGTCTCTCGGCCTCGTGTGATCATCCAGCTCCAGCGTGGCGAGGAACCCTGGGTTCCCAATAGGACAAATACAGGCCCAGGCACTCACAGGAGCACCCACAGGAGACCCAGCCTTGGTGAGTTGGGCTCCACCAAAGGTGAACTCGGGGCCAACATGGGATTCTCCTTTCTCCCCTTCCTGGTATCACAGACACCTTCCTTTCAGTCTCCAACCTAGCTCCCTTCTCTTGCTGAACCTTTTCTCACCCTGTGGCCTTTCCTGCCCTTCAAGGAGAAACTTAAAGGGCACAGGTGCTGCATCCATGCTGGAAATGACTCCTTCTCAGGCCCTCCCTCACCTGTGCTGTGTGGGTTGACTTTCCAGACTGACTGTCACATCTGTAGGGCCATTCCTTCTGCCCAGCTGTTGCTTGAACACTTCTGCTTGGGATGTTCATGACATGGGACACAGCATCGGCCAGGACACTGCTGTGTGGTGTGGGGATAGTGCCAGGGAAAAGCGGTCAGCAACCAGTGCAAAGTCTTGACCACGTGTCAGGTCCAGCCCAACCTGTTTGCATATTCCTGAAAAGGGGAGTGAGGATTGAGGGAAAAAATAAGCAAAAGACAGAAGGTAGAGTCGGGAGTGCTTCCAGTGAGGCTCAAGTTTATTATTCATAGCCCTTCTATATCCCAAACAAAAGGGGAGGGCAAAAGACTTCCCTCCCAATGATACAAGGAAAAAACAAGCGTAATTACCTCCTTAAATCTCAAAACACCTAGTAATCGTGTCCTAAGTTAAACATCCTGTTGTCTGGTCTTTGAGTAGCAAGACATCCAGTAGCCATACCTTTGGCCGAGTGGTCAATTATTTGTCCTTCAGAAGCAAGAACAGGTTTGAACTCTGATGGACCCATGTTGCCTACAACAGAGTTCCACAGTCTGAGGATAAACTCACAGAAAGAGTAGGAATCCGCAGTCCTCTGCATGTACTGGGAGCTGGAACTGAATCCAGCAGCCAGGAGACCTGCAAAGGCTTTTCATTTGCATTTATAGTATATGAGAGCATGGTCAAAGTGGGCCAGTATCTTAAAGGCTATTGACTGAAGGAGTTCGGATTCAAAACTGTGGACTCCTGACAACTATGGAGGGCCATTGCTGTCAGGAAGGCCAAGAGCTGTCAGCTCTTCCCTACCAGCTTCTGCCAGGACCAGCCTACACCTCTGCTTTTCTCTCTGCCCTTTTACACTTACTTCATAGGGTCCCCCTGACTGCCCAGGCACTCTGCCCTGGTCACTTCCTGGCCAGATGACCCAGGTAACTATCTTTCCTCTGTCTTCAGGATCCAATCACAATACAAGGGATAGACAGGCGTCTGGAAATGCAGCACTTCTAGGGGCCACTTGTGACAGTCCTGATGGAATACCCACTAGTGTCCTTCCCCCTGCTGGTGCCTGCACTGATGCAAAAATCCTGGAGGGACACCAGAGTGCCTCCCCATCTCTGCAGAGAAAACCCACAGGGGTATCTGTGATCTATTGGGAGCAGCTACTGCTAGGTTCCAGCAGTAATGAGGCAACTGTTAGCCTGCGATTGACTTCCCCAGTGGGAATTCCTGAAGAGGGTTCATCCAGAGTGAAGGCCTTGTCTGACCTCCTGACCCCAGAGAAGCAGCCACGAGGAGCTGTGCAGCAAAAGCCAGAGTTGCAGCTAACCCCAGGGAGAGTCTTCCCAAGTATCCCAGATCTCCATGGGGCTGAGGAGGAACGTGGAATGAGTGGGGATTGGCTCAAATCTCAGAGAGACTCCAGTGTTCCAGAGCCCCCACTATGGGACAAGCTGGGGGAGGCCCTCCAGGCTGGCCCAGGACTTCTCTCTGGGGACAAACCTTTTGAATGCAGGGCATGCAACAAAGTGTTCGTGAAGAGTTCAGACCTCCTCAAGCACCTGCGCACCCACACGGGAGAGCGGCCTTATGAGTGCACCCAGTGCGGCAAGGCCTTCAGCCAGACATCACATCTGACCCAGCACCAGCGCATCCATAGCGGGGAAACGCCCTATGCATGCATGGTATGTAGCAAGGCCTTCCGACACAGCTCCTCATTGGTGCGCCATCAGCGCATCCACACGGACGAGAAGTCCTTCCATTGCAGTGAGTGTGGCAAGGCCTTCAGCCATGGCTCCAACCTCAGCCAGCACCGCAAGATCCACATGGGAGGGCGGCCCTATGCCTGTGCTCAGTGTGGCCGCCGCTTCTGCCGCAATTCGCATCTCATCCAGCATGAGCGCACACACACCGGGGAGAAGCCCTATGCTTGCTCCCTCTGCGGCGCAGCCTTTAGCCAGGGCTCCTCACTCTTCAAGCACCAGCGTGTGCACACCGGAGAGAAGCCTTTCTCATGCCCACAGTGTGGCCGTGCCTTCAGCCATAGCTCCAACCTCACACAGCATCAGCTGCTGCACACTGGCGAAAGGCCCTTCCGCTGCGGGGACTGCGGCAAGGCCTTTGCCAAAGGCGCAGTGCTGCTCAGCCACCGGCGCATCCACACGGGTGAGAAGCCCTTTGTGTGCACGCAGTGTGGCCGTGCCTTCCGTGAGCGCCCAGCCCTCTTCCATCACCAGAGGATCCACACCGGAGAGAAGGCCCTTCGGAGGCCCAGGGGCGGCATGCACTCCCAAGTCAGGTCTCTTGCGGCATCCTTAGATGGTACACCTCCCAAGGCCACCCTGGACTCTGGCAGCAGTCCCAAAGCTAGCTGAGGACTGAGGTCACAATTATGCCCTTCCCTGCCTTCTCTGAATACCTCTCACTCACTGTTGAAGAGCTTGTGTCCTCAGAAAACCCACTGAGAAGCCCTGTTATGTGAGCCATGTATGGGGAAGACTTGCCAGTTGGTACCATTTACACATGACAAGACCTGTTGTTCAGCCACAGTTCACACCTACACCCTGAAAGAAGCCTTTCTGGAGAGGCATCCGGAGTATGCATGTGCCCCCTGGGTCTGGTGGAGCAGACAAGGACTGCCCCCAGAATAGGTGGGTAACCCACAAACATTATCTTCATGTTGGTGCCACTTCTGTATTTCCTAACTGTGGCTATGAAAACCAGGTGGTGGTGGTGCACGCCTTTAATCCCAGCACTTGGGAGCCAGAGGCGGGCGGAAGTCTGTGAGTTCGAGGCCAGCCTGGTCTACAAGAGCTAGTTCCAGGACAGGCTCCAAAGCTATAGAGAAACCCTGTCTCAAGAAAATAGAAAAGAAAGAAAGAAAGAAAGAAAGAAAGAAAGAAAGAAAGAAAGAAAGAAAGAAAGAAAGAAAAGAGGAGAAGAGCAGGTGGTAGGTAGAGACTGCTGAAGAATCTGCCTGCTCAAGCTAGCAGCTGGAGATGCACCCCCAGGGTGCAGTGCATACAGTTTCCTTGCTGCAAGCCTCAGGCAAATAAATGGTTTGTTTCTGAACCTCGGCTTTGTCCTCTGCGAAAACGAAGAGGGAAGATTTGGGTCAATGGAGGGCAGTATTAAAAAATACTGACTGCTCTTCCCTAGGTCCTGAGTTCACTTCCCAGCAACCACATAGGGGCTCACAACCATCTGGAATGTATTTCCGTGCCCTCTTCTGGCCTGCAGTGCAGGCAGAACACCGTATACATTTTAAAAAAAAATAGCAACTGGATGTAGCAACACAAGCCTTTAAACCTGGTGCTTGGGAGGCAGAGGTAGGCATATCTCTGTGGTCAGCTTGGTCTACATAATGAGTTCTGGCCCCAAGCAGAGCTACATGGTGAGACTCCACATCAACAATAAGTAGATGAATGAATGAATGGCGCTCTAACAGAATCCAAATAAAGTCCAGGTAGACTCACTGCCAGGCATGAGTTAGGTGCTGCACAGTAAGCAGCTTTGTGACTCTACTTCAAGGGAGAAAACTGAGGGACACAGAAGAGGTAGTGTGGCCTGGAGCACAGTACAGAACCAGGACTGAGTCTCACAACCGCTTCCCTGCAGTCTGCCAGGCTTGAAGGGCTGGCATTACCCACCAGTAGGAAATGGAGACAGGTAGGGTCTCAGCACTGTAAGCTGGATCAAGCATGCCAATTGCTCATCAGCATCCATTCCCATTCTCACCCAAGCCTGTCATCAGTCATTACCCATGCTACATGAGCCTTTACGCCTGAAGTGCGGTAACTTTAGAGGAAATACGATGGCACTGCTAGTTTCTGCTGGGCTTGGCCATCATTTAGACACACACACACACACACACACACCTTCCCTATTGTCGTCCCCACCTTGGTTGGAAGGTAAAAAGCTGAGCTGGGAGGACTTGACATTTCCTATGAGTGAGTGAGATTCAGTTTGCTTCTTATGGCCTCCATTAGACCAGGCCCCATTTGGACTTTAGGCCACACCACTAGGGAAATGGAGGCATGGTGGCGCTTACTTTTAATCCCAGCACACAGGAGGAAGAGTTACAGGCCAGCCTGGTCTACAGAGTGAGTTCAGGACAGCGGAGCTGCTACACAGAGAAACACTGTCTCAAAACAAAACAAAGAACTAGGTTTGATGATGATGCTTAGAATCTCCACCTCTGCAGTTCAAGGATAGTTTTAAGTCCTTTCTCTATAGCTTTGGAGCCTATCCTGAAACTAACTCTTGTAGACCAGGCTGGCCTCAAATTCACAGAGATCTGACTGCCTCTGCTGGGATTAAAGGTGTGCGTCACCACCACCCGGCTGAGGCCCTATCTTAAGAAGAAAAAACTTAGCCAGGTGTTGGTGGTGCATGCCTTTAATACCAGCACTCTGGGGGCAGAGGCAGATGCGAGGTCTACAGAATGAGTTCCAGGACAATCAAGGCTACAGAGAAATCCTGTCTTGAAAAACAAAAATTGAGATACCTTGACTTTTTTGTTTTGTTTTGTTTGAACTCACAGAAATCCACTGCCTCTGCTTCCCAAGGGCATGTGCCACCACCACCTGACTATCCTGACATTTTTAACATCTGTATGAACAGTAATAGTTTTTTTTTTTAGTTTTTCGAGACAGGGTTTCTATGTAGCTTTAGAGCCTGTCCCAGAACTAGCTCTTGTAGACCAGTTTGGCCTCGAACTCACAGAGATCCGCCTGCCTCTGCCTCCCGAGTGCTGGGATTAAAGGCGTGTGCCAAGCTAGTAATAGTTGTTTTTAACCTTAAAACGATGCAGATAGTTTAAGTGGAGCACACAGACATGCCATTGGAGTGTCAGCACAGATTTGGCTTTAATCTGGGTTCTCAGGGGGGCCATAGGGTAGAGATACAGTTTGTCTGCATCCCAGTATAGGATGGGATCATCTATATCCCCCTTGGTGGCCACAGGTGGGTTGGGGAAGCCAGGAGACCTGGGCAGAGTGGGACAGCCCCAGAGCAGTGGATCTGTTGACAGATGAGCCTTTGTGGGTCCGACTGTGGGAGGCAGAAGACTGGGAAGGCCAAGGCAGTGCTTTGAGGAGGGACTGCTATCAAGGCTCCAGTGCCATCGTCTCAGGATCCTTGCAGGTATGGCAGTGCATACCTGTGACGCGAACACTTGGGAGGATCTGGAGTTAAGAGGCCAGACTTGACCGCATAGCATGTTTGAGGCCAGTGTGGGGGCTACTGAGACAGTTTAGAAGGGGGTGGGGGTATCAGATGTGTTGATACCTTTAATCCCAGAACTCCAGCACTCAAAAGACAGACACAAGCAGGTCTATATAACAAGGTCTAGAGCAGTTGGGGCTGCAAAGTGAGATCTTGTCTCACAAACAGAACAACCTGCAGTTGTCCGCTGTACTTAAGACACACCTGAGCTGGACGGTAGTGGCACTCGGGAGGCAGAGGCAGGCGGATCTCTGTGAGTTCGAGGCCAGCCTGGTCTACAAGAGCTAGTTCCAGGGCTGGAGAGATGGCTCAGCCGTTAAAGGCTTGGCTCACAACCATCAATATAAAGAGTTTGGTTCCCAGCACCCACGGCTGTCTCTCCAGCAAAAAAAAAAAAAAAAAAAAGAGCTAGTTCCAGGACAGGAACTAAAAGCTACGGAGAAACCCTGTCTCGAAAATAAAATAAATAGGCAAGTGGCCAGGTTAAGACAGCCTGCTCTCCAACGAGTTCATCCCGCAACCACATGGTGGCCACAACCATCTGTAATGAGGTCTGGTGCCCTTCTGGCCTGCAGACATACACACAAAGAATATGTATACATAAAAGTAAATAAATAAATAAATAAAAACAAAATCCAAATTTTAAAAAAAAAAAAAGAAAATAAAATAAATAAATAAATAGACACACCTGTCCCACCCATTTGTCAATGAAATCTGTCCACTAAACCTCAATAGTTCATGCAGGGAGGGGTGCTGTGCAGAACCCAGATGCCCAAAGTCCTGTAGGGGCAAGTTCTCTGAGCTAGGCCTCCTGTGATACCCAGTGGGCATACTCAGCTCCTCTTGGATGGAACTGTGTAATGCCAGGAGGGCTCAGAAACATTATGCTGTATAATTTTTTTGTGCCGTATAATTTTATTTCATTACTCTAAGGGCAAGGTCAGTAGGTGACCATAGGTGAGGTCTTTTACAGATTCTCTGGATGTAATTCTCACAACCAGCCAGTGGGGAGAGGCTGAGTTTTAAGGGGCTTCCCAGGAAGCTCTCCCCTGGAAACACCTTTGTTCTAGGGCTCACCTTCCTGGTTAGCTGGCTCCCAAGCCTTCACTGTGCTGCAGGGTAGACCTGGTTGAATCTTGTGGTATACCTGTTCCTCCTGAAACAACTATGGAGCTAGTCCCAACTCCATTACATATTATGGTTATATTGGGTTGACCAATGTAATCATAAAAAATATATTTTTTTAAATATTTATTTATTATGTATACAATATTCTGTCTGTGTGTATGTCTGCAGGCCAGAAGAGGGCACCAGACCTTATTACAGATGGTTGTGAGCCACCATGTGGTTGCTGGGAATTGAACTCAGGACCTTTGGAAGAGCAGGCAATGCTCTTAACCACTGAGCCATCTCTCCAGCCCTAAAAAAAATTTTTTGAGGCAGGATCTAAATTTCCCAGGTTGGCCACTCAGCTATCTTACAGCAGAGACCTCATCTCTCAAGGCAATCCAGCTGGTAAGCTGAGTTGACAAACTCCCCACACAATTGCTTCGGAGTTTCAGATGTTGTACACCAGCAGCTGGCAGCCAAGGAGGGGGTTCCCAGGAATCAGAAGAAACTAGAATAAACACATCCAGTTCAGGACTGAATGATTATATTATGGTATATGGAAACAAAACTAACTCCACATACAATTGAATTTAAAAGCTGTTAACTGCTGCGTGTGGTAGCCCATGCCCTTAATCTCAGCAGACAGGAGGAAGAAGCTGGAGGATATCTGAGTGATCTCCAGGCCAGCCGGGGATAGTTGTTTTGTTTGGTTTGGTTTTGAGACCCTGTTCCCCCATAACAAACAAACAAATAAAGCCATTAACTTATTTTTAAAAAGCTCCCCCCCAAAAAAAATTAATATAGGTGAATTTGTCTAACTGCAGGCTCCAAATTAAAGGTTGAGTGTGTCCCATTATCTCAGATAGAAACCTCCATCCTCATTTGGAGTACTGTTATCTAAGACTGTTAGTGAGGGGGTAATCACATGATTACCTCCTCTGAACGCTTGCCCACCCCATGGGCCTATTGCCCCCACAATATCCCGGGAGCTTAAGGGGGTGTAACAGAGGCCATACTGGGTCTTCTTCACCCAACACTGTCTTCCACCGGGATCGTCGGGAACAGCCACCTAGGCCTTCCCCGCCCTAGGGCGACGTTTACAGTGTTGCTTTGGCAACAGCAAGAGCAGTGCACTGGCTGTTACCTAGGCGACACACGGAGCGACGATACCTTCTGGAGCTGAGCGCCAGCTCTAATTGGTCGGGACACCTCACCAGCCAATAGAAACCAGGTCCGCTGTGCACATGCGCAAGGAGGTTATCCCGCAGTCCGGTCCTCAGTGGGTGAGTCCTTCGGTTGGGGTGCAAAGGCAGAACGGTTGCCAAATCAAAAGAGGGTACCCCCGGAACTCTGCGGCGGCACCGCGGGCTCAACGACAAAAACGAAACGTCTCGCGCGTGAGAGGCCTTGGAAACGCGCTGTCGTCCTTGCTGAGGCTCACGGGAGACGTAGTCCGAGCGGAGGGGGCCGTGCCTGTGGGGCAGGCGCAGGATTGGCCAGACCGGTAGGGTAACGAGCAAGGAGGCGTTCTGTGAGTGGCGGTGGGACGCGCGGTGTCACTTCCCGGAAGTGCCCTGAGCTCCTGGTGCGCCCGGAGGCGTTAGAGGTGTGTGCACTCCTGGCCGGGAGGGCGCAGCTTCTCATGGTATCCCGAGCTCCAGGAGCGCCCCCCAGCCTTCGAACACAAAACACCGGGACCCTCCCTTTCCGACATCCCCAACTCTAAAGTTCTCCTGGACAGGACAGGTGCCCCAGGAGAGCCGATTTCAATCCAGAACCTCTTAAGGACTGGGACGCAGGTTCCAGTTTGTGACTCCACACAATACAGGGCTGTTTGGTTTGTCTTTTGCTTGGGAATTTCACGGGCAACGTGAGGCATCCACAGTTAGGCTGTGATCAGCGAGCCGTGTCACCATGCCTATATAGGCCCCTGAGAGTGCACCCAGGCTTTCAGCTCTGTCCCAGGTGATGTATTTGGACCTCAGAGCCAACTCTTCTGCCTTCTGCCTGAAGCCTCAGGTTACCCTGGATGACGGTCCTATCTGTGTCCTCCTGATGGTTTGTCTGCTGGGGGAGTCACCTTCATGTTCCAGTAGTCCTCTGTTGTACCCAAATGTTTGAGCCGGCCATTTGCAGTGTCCTAGAATGGACGCCTTCCACCCAGATATTTACATCAAGGCATCCCCCAGGTCTCAACTGCTATAAGCTCGCACCTCCCATGACCTTACTTGAAGCACTCCTGGCCTCAGGGTTCTCTTTTCTGGCTTCCTGGAAGGGTCTGGTGTGTGTCTTTGGCCTTAGATGACACTCTCGTTCCTCCTTTTCTGTAGGTCCCTCTTGTCAGCTCCCAAAGACCCTTCAAAACAAGAATGTCATCTCCTCTCGGTCCCTCACACGTATCCCTCAGGGACTCCAACACCACCATTGAGGAGCCTGAGGCTGCACGACTCCGATTCCGGGGTTTCTGCTATGAGGAGGTAGAGGGGCCCCGAGAGGCGCTGTCCCGGCTTCGAGAGTTCTGTCACCAGTGGCTGCACCCTGAGTCGTGCTCTAAAGAGCAGATGATAGAGCTGCTGGTTTTGGAGCAGTTCCTTGGTGTGTTGCCCTCTGAGATCCAGGCCTGGGTGCGAGGGCAGCAGCCAAGAAGCCCTGAGGAGGCTGCAGCCCTGGTTGAGGAGCTGCAGCATGATCCTGGGCAGCTGCTGAGCTGGGTGAGTGTAATGACGTTAGCTTCTTAGCTGGATAGATTGGAGGTAGAGCCCCTGTGACATGCTTCTCTTCAGATCACAGCCCACATCCTGAAGCCAAAGGTGCTTCTTGCAGTCCAGAAGACAAAGGAGTCTTCAGAGAGCCACCACCTCTCAGTAGCAACGGAGTCCTCTGAGGCAGGCCCTGCAGGGGCGGCACAGGATGCGGGGTTAGACAGAGCTACCCAGATCAATTGCGGTGTGAAGGAGGAAGCCAATGCTGATGGACAGGAGATGGGTGAGAGAATGCAGCATCAGAATTTCAAATCCCTGGGTGTGTGTGTGTTGCGGGGCGGGATAGCCTAAGAGGTTGTGTCAGGGTTGAGACTCCTGAAATAAGTCTGGATGTCCCCAGCTGCGATGGGGACCCTGGAGAAACTATATAGCTGGATCCCTATGGAGCAACGAGACAAGGCTGACCTCCCACTATGTCACGTGACAGAGGCAGGCCAAGGCCAATGCAGCTTGACACTCTTTCCCATCTGCCTATCTTTCTCAGTATCCCCAAGCCCTCTCCTTCCAGCCCAGAAGCCTGAGGGACATCTTGGACACCAGGAACCAACCTCCACAGCCTTCCATCCAGGAAGGATCCAGGTAAGCAGCCTCCAGCAGGAAAATCAGGCCATGGCTGTGGGAGGGGAAGTGTACTATGGTTGTGTTCTGCCCTGTGGTTTTGTAGACTCCTCTGCCAGTGACTCCTGTGTCTTGTTTTGTTTTACTACTTCTGAGTAGTAAATAACTTCCCTCCCAGCAGGTCTTGAGAGCTAAAGACTAGACTGGTAGTCTCTCATTGGAAAAGATTTAGGCCTGAGGTTCATGCCTGGTCCAGAGTGGACAGAACTGGTGGACATGGCTTACTTACCTCCAGAGAAGCCAGTTACTGGAGAGGCTTGCAATACCCAGGGGCCATGGGCCAGCTGTTGTGTATGCAGGTGGAACGGAGACTGCCATTGCAGGATTCCTGTATTCCTGAGAGCACATCAAGACATTCTCCCTGAGCATGCCTCAAGACCCTTCTACTGTTCTCAAAGTTCAGTGACCTGGAACCTTAGTATAAAGCCCCTGCCACCTAAGTGTGCATAGTTAATGTGGAGTGGGAGTAGGGATCTTGGCCTCTCCAGGTTCTTTCTGTTTCTGAGCCCCTCCACTTGGGTGGGAGCGCCCTTCCTCAATAGGATGTCTAGTTAAGTTGTGCTTCAAGATTAAGAACCCCCCCCAAAAAAAAGATTAAGAAACCCCTCTAGGATCCCTCTCTGGTGTTCTCACTTCCAGCCAGCATCACCTATAGATGTACCTGTCTGTGGCATCCACTTCCTTTTCCTCCAGATTTGCTTTGGGGTTATTTTTTCCAACATACCAAAGACCTATATGGCAGATCTTAGGGCAGGGAAGAAGGTAGATCTTTTAGGCAAGGAATTCTTTGCTTGGTAAGCCCCCGTCCTGCCACCAAACTCACCCTCTTCAGACCTTGCCTAAACCAGCTGGCACAAAACTCCCGTGCCTTCTCTATCATGGTTGCCTCCTCAGGTCTTCAGGATCCTGAAATTCCTCATTATCTTAACCTTGGTGGTGTCCTGCCCTAACCTTTTTGCTTTTGTTTTGTTACATTTATTTTGAGACAGCATCTCTCTACACAGCTCAGACTGTCCTAGAACTAGCCATGTAGACCAGACTGGCCTCAAACTCACAGAAATATGCCTGCCTCTGCCTCTGAGCACAGGGATCAAAGGTGTTCCCCGCCATGCCTGGCTCCTTCACCCTCTTTCTGAATAAAATAAAACAAAACAAAACAAAACAAAGGTTTTGGGGAATGTAGCTCAGCTGGTAGAGTGCCTGCCTAGCATGCACAAGGTCCTAGGCTGTATCTCCAGCACTGCATAAACTGGGGGTGGTACTGCTCACCCATAATCCCAGAGCTCAGGAGGTAGAGACAGGACAGTCAGAAGTTTAAAGTCATCCTCAGCTACAGAGTGAGTTTGAGGCCAACCTGGGCTACTCAGACCCAGTCTCACACGTACACACCCCAATAAAGGCCAAAAGAAGAAATTTCTCACCCCAAGGAAGTTTCAGTTTTGTTAAGCAGTCTTGACAGAAAGTGTCTGAATCCTGGTAGTCGCCTGGCCTCTTACTCTCCTGCCAGCACAGTTTAGTGACCAGAAGAAGGATGGAGACAGCCATGGTGTCTGGCCATCACTGAGACAGGCCACTGAGAGGACAGTTGACAGATAAAAGCTGACCCAGTATTCACAAATGCCAGTCTGACTTGGTCCTTAGCCTGCTGCAGTTGGAGATTAGGTAGCCTGTCACCCACTGAGTGATGGACAGGATGTGAGGCTGGGAGGGAGAGGCAGTGACTGGTTACATCCTTGCAGAAGGAGTGGGGCCTGTTGGACTCATCACAAAAAGAGCTGTACTGGGGCGTGATGCTGGAGAAGTACGGCACAGTGGTGTCTCAGGGTGAGGTTCAATGGCTCTTTGCCCTGTCTTCCCTGCCCCATCCTCCACGTGCCTCCCTGCATGCGCTAGGCCCCCACTGGGGCTCCAGGGTGCAGTGACCCAGCATCTGGTTGCATCTCTCCTACCAGGAGGAACCCACCCCCATTCTTCTGTGCAAGTCCCCATGTGACCAAGCCCCCAAATGAACGTTTTCCCCACCCCAGCAAGCCTGCCGCTGTTAGAGCCAGATGTGCAAGTTGAGTGTGAGCTGAAGCCAGCTCATGCAGCAGGACCGGAGTCCCTCAGGAGCCATCTCCCAGAAGTGGGAGCCATTGCAGGTCCAGGGCTTGTTCGAGCCTGCACATCCTCTCCAAGTGATGAGACCCAGAGCCCTTGCAAGGACCCTTCAGCCTTATCTCCCTCACCACTGCTGGAAGCCCCTGCTAGGCCTGCACCTCGGAAGCTGTATACTTGTGAGCATTGTGGCCTCAGCTTCGATTGGAAGTCTGTTTTCGTCATCCACCATCGCACACACCTGGGTGGGTCAGGCCAGGAAAGGCCACCACAGGTGCACCGGGAGCCAGCCACTGGGCACTCCACTGGCCTTCGGGGCTATGCATGCGTGGAGTGCGGGCGCAGCTTCAGCTGGAAGTCACAGCTGGTCATCCACCGCAAGAGTCATGCAGGCCAGCAGCGCCACTTCTGCCGGGACTGTGGGTGCAGTTTTGACTGGAAGTTTCAGCTGATCATTCATAGGAAGATCCATCAGCCAGAGAGTCCGCAAGCAGCTGGAGGAGGCTGTCTCACCTTGGGAGCCCCTGGCTCCCAATGCGGCACTCCAGGCATCCCCTCCAGCCAAGAGGAGGGCTCTGGGGCACCCAAGAAGATGCCCTATCCAACGCCAGACCGTCCAGTATGAGAAGAGGCTGTTCAGTTTCTGTCCCTGCTTTATGGAGCCAGGTCAGACGGTACTAATCCACGGCTGGGGTCCTGGGGTCCGGCTTCGGCAAGGGAAGAGAGCTCCCTGCTTCGTAATTCTCAGAAATTGCCTTAGGTTCCTCCTTGCAGTGACCAGGAGAAAGAAGTCTCCGTGGAAGGTACAGAAAACCACAGCTGCCTTTTCATCCTCTTGCATGTGACCCTCAACTAATGTGCCAGGTTTTTAATGTAAGTTATGTCTATAACTAGAATTTCTGAGGAAGAATTCTAACTTCCTGCTTCCACTGATCAAAAGAACAGCCTTGTGTCTGGCTGACGAGCCACGGGAACCACAGGGCAGCTGAGCCCAGACACTTCAATTAGCCACTTCGCTCCAGCCTGCCTAGTTGCCTGACCCCACGCACTGCTCGCCACCTCCCTGGTCTTTGAATTCCTGAACCTGGACTTGGATGAACAATAAGGGACTTTCCTTGGGGAATCTGAGAAGTTAGACAACACATGGTTGCCTCAGGCCAAGCATGCCCCTAGGTCAGGCCTACACTCCACACCACCGGGTCAGTTCATCATTAAACTGGAGGGCAAAGAGCAGCTCCCTGCTGCCCAGAGAACTGTGACCCTCCGGACAGTCACTCATGATTTGTCTGTGCATGGTGTCCTATTAACTATGTCTGTAAACTAGGTGGCTCGAAACATTTATTTACTAATTTTTCAGCATCAAAACTCTGAAATAGATCTCACTAGAACAAAGGTGTTAGTAGGGTGGCAGGCTCCCCCTGGGAGGTGCAGAGGTCACCCGAGGCCCTTGACTTACGGTTTTTTCTCCCATCTTCAGCAGTGGGCAGTTCTTTTCCTCGTTGGATCATTGATTTCCAATTGCAGGACATGGGGGGCCTTATATATTCCAGGGTGATCACCATCTTTAGGTCAGATGGTGAGGCAGGAGATTTTGTTTGAGACGGGGCCACCTTGTGTAGTAGAGGTTGGTCTCTAACTGGTGATCCTCCTGTCTCAGCTTCCTGGGTGCTGGAACTATAGGCTTGTACCACCAAACCCAGGTTGGTACTTTTAAATTCTCTGTATGTGTGTTTGAGATAGTCTCGCTATAAAGTCCAGGCTGAGCACAAACTCCCTATAGCTCTCCAGCATCAGTCTCCTGCATGCTGGGATTAAAGGTGTGCACCATCAGCTGGGCGAAGACTTTAAAGACTTTTCACTTTCAAATTTAGAAATATGGAGCAGGATTCGGTGTTGTAGACAGATCTCTGTTAATTTGAGGTCAGACTGGTTTCCATAGTATGTTCCAGGACAGACAGGAGCTATGTAGTGAGATTCTGTCTCAAAAATAAGTAAATAAAGAAATAAACAAATAAATTCTAGAGATGGACATATTAAAGTTTCTTCTAGAAACTTGGGTTTTCAACACTGTCCATTATTGCTCACTGCTCTGCAGTTCCTTCCTTCCTTCCTTCCTTCCTTCCTTCCTTCCTTCCTTCCTCCGTGTGTGTGTGTGTGTGTGTGTGTGTGTGTGTGTGTGTGTGTGCACGCACACACATGGAGACCAGTAGAGGGTATCAGGGTCTCTACCTATTCATCTGTTGATGTTCGTGCTGGGATTCACACTTGAACTCTGGAACTTGAACTCTGCTCCTCATGACTTCACATCAAGGGCTTTTAACTGCTGAGCCATCTCTGCAGTCCCACTGGGCAGAACATTATTGAAATGCTTGCTCAGAGTGCCTCCTAGCTGCTCCTATGTGCCTCTTCTTTCATGTCCAGAGGATGTATGCCTTCCCTGTTCCTCCTGCACCTGGTCATGCATTCCTTAAATCCCTTCGCTATTCATTAAGTTTTCCCTATAGCAAGTTCCAGAATCTGCTCTTCACATTGTTTTTTGAGGAGAGCTGAGATGATCTCTCCATAAGGCCCAAGCCTGCCCTCAGTTTTTTGTTGTTGTTGTTTTTTGTTTGCTTTGTTTTGTTTTGTTCTGTTTTTTGAGACAGAGTTTCTCTCTGTGTAATAACCCTGGAACTCACTCTGTAGACCATGCTGGCCTTGAATTCACAGAGATCCGCTTGCCTCTACCTCCTGAGTGCTGGGATTAGTGTGCACCACCACTGTCTAGCTTGCCCTTAGTCTTTTTTATGTCTGTGTGAACCATATGCATGCACTGTCTGCAGAGGTCATAAGAGAGAATAAAATCCCCTGAAACTAGAGCTAGAGGTGGTTTGAGCACCATTTTGGTGCTAGGAACTGAACCAAGGTCGCCTGCAGGGTTGGCCAGTGCTGACCATAACTGCTGAGCCATATCTTCAGCCCTCTGCCTTAAGTTCTTGATCCTTGATGAATTTCTCTTTTCTTTTGGAGACAGAGTTTCTCTGTGTGGCCTTGGCTGTCCTGGAACTCTATAGACCAGGCTGTGCTCAAACTCATAGATCCACCTTCTCTGCCTCCTAAGTGCTGGGAATAAAGATGTGTGCTACCACCGCCCAGCTCATTGGTGGCATCTTAATTATAGATGTGTGCACCACTACACCTGACCCTCTTTTTGTTGTTTTGTTGTTTGGAGGATTTTTTTTCTTGGCAAGAATTCAGCTGGGCGGTGGTAGCAGCCTTCTCTGTGAGTGTGAGGCCAGCCTGGTCTACAGAGAATGTCCCAGGACAGCGACAGAGTCCCTGTCTCAAAATACAAAAAAAAAAAAAAAAATTAAGAAAGGAAGAAATGAAAAGAGAAATACTCTTCACCCATGTGAGAAACCCTGTTTTGAAAAAAAAAAAAGGAGGAAAGAAACGAAAAGAGGAACACTTCACCACATGAGGCATGTAAGAAGACACCCATCTGTGGTGATGGGAAAGCCATGGAACCTGTCCTGCCCTTGTTCTAATCTGGAATTTAGAGCCTTCATAGCTGAGGTATAAATCTTTGTTGTCTTTTTTTGGAAGAGAGGGTGGTGTATTGGGGTTGCGGTGCATTTGGAGAGTGTCCTGGCTAGTTTTATGTCATCTGAGAGATGGGAACCTCATTTGAAAGGAATTCCTTCATGTGACTGGACTGTAAAAGTCTACAGAGCATTTTCTTTTTTTTTTTAAACCAACAACTTTATTTTATGCACATTGGTATAACGATGTCAGATTCTCTTGAACTGGAGCTACAGACAGCTGCGAGCTGCCATGTGGGTGCTGGGAATTGAACCCTGGTCCTCTGGAGGAGCAGTCAGTGCTCTTAACCACTGAGCCATCTCACCAGCCCCCAGAGCATTTTCTTAGTGATTGACAAGAGAGGGCCCAACCCATTGTAGGTAGTACTACTGTGGGCTGGCTGTCTAGCATGCTATAAGAAAGCAGACGGAACAAGCCAGTAGGCAACACCCCTCTATAATCTCTGCATCAGCTCCTGCATCCGGATTCCTGCCTGGTTTGAGTTTCTGCACTGGGCTTCCCTTAATGGATTGTGACCTGGGTTATGTAAGCCAAATAAACCCTTTCCTCCCCAAGTTGCTTTCAGTCAGTGTTTTATCACAGCAATAATAACCCTAACTAGCAGTGTTTTGCCTAGCATGCACAAAGCTCCTCAGTAATGCATAAACAGTGTGGTTGTACATACCCAACCTGAACCAGAAGGCCCTGAGAGGGAGGACTGGGAATGAGAAAAAAGAAGACAGGAAAGCTGGGACCAGGAGAGCTTACGTTAGCTGATGGCTTATGTATGTCAAGCAAACTTATTAAGAAGTTCAGCATCAAATCTTTAATAAATAAATTTAAAAAATAATAATAAGGGCTGGAGAGATGGCTCAGTGGTTAAGAGCATTGCCTGCTCTTCCAAAGGTCCTGAGTTCAATTCCCAGCAACCACATGGTGGCTCACAACCATCTGTAAAGAGGTCTGGCGCCCTCTTCTGGCCTTCAGGCATACAGACAGAATATTGTATACATAATAAATAAATAAATATTTAAAAAAATAATAATAATAAAATAAAAAAAAGAAGTTCAGCATCTTTTTTTGGAAAGATTTTTTTCATTATGTATACAGTGTTCCACCTGCAGGGCAGAAGAGGATACCAAATCTTATTACAGATGGTTGTGAGCCACCATATGGTTGCTGGGAATTGAACTCAGGACCTCTGGAAGTGCTCTTAACCTCTAAGCCATCTCTCCAGGCCCCCCTTTTTTTTCCAGAGAGTATTTTTTTTGAGTATTTTTTTTAAATATTTATTATGTATACAATATTCTGTCTGTGTGTATGTCTGCAGGCCAGAAGAGGGCACCAGACCTCATTCCAGATGGTTGTGAGCCACCATGTGGTTGCCGGGAATTGAACTCAGGACCTTTGGAAGAGCAGGCAATGCTCTTAACCACTGAGCCATCTCTCCAGCCCCAGAGAGTATTTTTTAACAACCTCAGTACAATACTTTTTTTTTTTTTTTTTTTTTTGTTTTTCGAGACAGGGTTTCTCTGTGGTTTTGGAGCCTGTCCTGGAACTAGCTCTGTAGACCAGGCTGGTCTCGAACTCACAGAAATCCGCCTGCCTCTGCCTCCCGGGGGCTGGGATTAAAGGCGTGCGCCACCATCGCCCGGCTCTTCCAGAGGTCCTGAGTTCAATTCCCAGCAACCACACGGTGGCTCATAACCATCTGCAGTAATATCTGGTACCCTCTTCTGGAGTACAGGCATATATGCAGGCAGACCACAGTATACATAAGAAATAAAAACAAAACAACAACAAAAAAGAATGAGAGAAGAAATGCAAAGGTACAGAAACCCAATTGTTTTAAGGAAACTGGGGGGGGTGTCTCATGTTAATATATATGAGACTAATCCTGATTCAGACACAGTGAGACACATCTGGAATCCCAATACAAGAAAGGCTGTGGTAAATGATTAAAGTCCAAGGTTAGCTTGGGTAAGTAGTCAGACTCTGTCCAAAATACACAAAGATCACTTGGGGCAAATATTTGCCATAAGCACTACATGAAAGATCTATTTTTTAAAAACAAGGGCTGGAGGGATAGCTCAGCAGTTAAGGGCACTGGCTGCTCTTCCAGAGGACCTGGGTTCAATTCCCAGCATTCATATGGCAGCTCACATCTATCTGTAATTCTAAGATCTGACACCCTCACAGAGATATACATGCAGACAAAATACCAATGCCCATAAAATAAAAATTAATTAATTAAAAATGGTAAATGCCTTTAAGCCCAGCGCTCAGGAAGCAAAGGCTGGTGGAAGTCAATGAGTTGGAGGCCTGCTAGGTTGATACATATCAGGCCAACTCGAGTTTCAGGTCAACTTACACTACCTAGTAATAGTAGTAGATGCTCCAGGTACTCTAAGAACATAGTATCAAACTGTCTTCTGAATACTTTTATGAATACCTTTATGAATGTCTTTATATCCATAGACTAGTGCAGCTCTCAACCCTAAATAATTGTGGAGTTACTCAGCCCCAAATCGGTCCTTCATATCCCCCCCTCAACATAATCCAGGAAACATCACAGAAGAGGGGGCAGAAAGTTTGTAAGAAGCAGGGTTGGTGAGCCAGGGCTTGGTGTGGATGGTGTAGACGGGCCTTGAGGAAGACAGGAGGGCCATGCCTTGTGCATCCACACCAACTGTGGTTCCTATGCAGGGAACAATGGCTAGGGATGTTCAACAACTCGTTACATTTCTTTGGCAGGGAAGAAGAAGAGGAGAGTTGGTCTGGAGTTCACCCACTAACTGGCCCTGGGGCTATGCCACAACTCCACAAGTCATCATGCCCATCACTCAATACCAAGTCTCTTAAAACACTTTTGGCTCCTGATTACAGAGAGAGCGGCTCAGCATTCTGTTAGCCTGTGGTTCTTAGAGTCACCATCAGGGCCAGTATTTCTAAGCTGGGGACACCCACATAATCCTGTCTAGATACCATAAGTCATACAAGTACTCTCACCCCCTGACAGTTTAGACCTTATTTTCCAGAGGCCATGGTGATGAGGACAGGAGATAGAAATATAATTCACAGGGGGCTGGAGAGAGATGGCTCAGAGGTTAAGAGCATTGCCTGCTCTTCCAAGGGTCCTGAGTTCAATTCCCAGCAACCACATGGTGGCTCACAACCATCTGTAATGGGATCTGGTGCCCTCTTCTGGCCTGCAGGCATACAGACAGAATATTATATACATAATAAAGAAAGAAAGAAAGAAAGAAAGAAAGAAAGAAAGAAAGAAAGAAAGAAAGAAAGAAATATAATTCACAGTAGAGACCCCTAAACAGCTGTTCTGTTCTTAGCCAGAAATGCCATGAGTCCTGTCTTCGCTGGAGGCCAAAGATGCGAGAGCATTTTGATTCCTGCTCTGTGTTCTTCCTAAACTAGCATTCCTGCCCAGACGCAGTATATGAGAGTGAGACCTAACCTTCAATCCAGATACTATTCCCGTCCAGTGAACACCTTTAAAAGTGGATCATAGCCAGGCGATGGTGGCACACACCTTTATTTAATCCCAGCACCGCGGGAGACAGAGCAGGCAGGTGAATCTCTGTGAGTTTGAGGCCAGCCTGGTCTATAGAGTGAGTTCCAGGATAGCCAGAGATATACAGAGAAACCCTGTCTCAACAAACCAAACCAAAACAACAACAACAAAAAGTGGATTTCTGGGTTTTCATAGGTTATATCAATTTCCAATTTTTTTCTTTTTTTTTTTCTTTCTTCAGGTTTTTTTTTTTTTTCGAGACAGGGTTTCTCTGTAGCTTTTTGGTTCCTGTCCTGGAACAACTAGGTCTTCTAGACCAGACTGGCCTCGAACTCACAGCTTTCTTCAGTTTTTTTTTTTTATTATGTATACAATATTCTGTCTGTGTGTATGTCTGCAGGCCACAAGAGGGCACCAGACTTCATTACAGATGGTTGTGAGCCACCATGTGGTTGCCGGGAATTGAACTCAGGACCTTTGGAAGAGCAGGCAATGCTCTTAACCACTGAGCCATCTCTCCAGCCCCTTTCTTCAGTTTTTTGAGACAGTTTCTTCATGTAGCTTTGGAGCCTGTTCTGGAACTCTCTCCGTAGACCAGGCTGGCCTTGAACTCACAGAGGTCCACCTGCCTCTGTCTTCAGAGTCCTGGCATTAAAGGTGTGTGCCACCACCAGCCAGTCTCAATTCCCAAATTTTAATCCATCTCCTAATGATGTTAGGTTCTCATTCTTGACAGGGGAATGTTATGGTAGCATGAGAGGCCATTGAGGCTTTGAACCCCACCTGCCTAATATGCTAGCTAGTTTTATGTCAACTCGATAGAACTGAGAAGATGCCTCCATAGAATCCAGCTATAGGCAAGCCTGTAGAGCATTTTCTTTCTTTCTTTCCTTTTTCTTTTTCTTTTTTTGTTTGTTTTTCGAGACAGGGTTTCTCTGTGGTTTTGGAGCCTGTCCTGGAACTAGCTCTGTAGACCAGGCTGGTCTCGAACTCACAGAGATCCGCCTGCCTCTGCCTCCCGAGTGCTGGGATTAAAGGTGTGGTTTAATTAATTAGTGGTTGTTGTGGGAGGGCCATCTCTGGGCTGGTTGGTAGTCCTGAGCAAGCCACGAGGTGCATCATGGCCTCTGATCAGCTTCTGCCTCCAGGCTCTTGCCCTGGTTTCCTCCGATGATGGACGGATGTGTAAACCATACGAACCCTTTCCTCTCCAGTTTGCTTTTGGTCATGGTGTTTCACCATAGTGATAGTCACCCTAAGTCACTTGGTAACACTAGAAGGGTAGACATCACTTCTGTCCCTCCCTTGGGTTTTAAAATAACCTATGAGGAGCTGGAGAGATGGCTTGGTGGTTAAGAGCACAAGCTGCTCTTGCAGTAGGGCCCGGGTTTAGTCCCCAGCCTGCTTGAACTCCAGCTCCAAGGGGATCTGACGCCTCTGATCTCCATGGGTACTTGAACTCACATGCACATTCCCACACACAGGGAGCTGGGCATAGTGATGGAAGCCTTTAATCCCAGCACTCGGGAGGCAGAAGCAGGCAGGCAGATCTCTGCGTTCAAGGTCAGCCTGGTCTACAGAAAGGCTACACACAGAGACCCAGAGTTGTGGTCAACACGCTCTTCTCATCACTAAGGTAGCTTCAGAGCTGCTCTTCCCATACCCTTCACCTTGGGCTGATGGGGACACCTCCAAATATATATATATATTGTCCTTGGCAGAGAACCCCGGAGCAGGAGCGAGGGGGTGGGGGAAGGGGCAGTGCTGCATTCATCTATTACTTCAAATCCACACACAGGCTTCTGCATATGCATTCAAGTTTATTCTCTAAGGGCTGCTAGGCTGTGGCAGCTGGAAACCTGACAGCTTTGTGAAGCTGACGCTGAGAACCCTGGCCAGTGCTGATGCCCACACTTTTGGATAGCCTTGCAGTTGGTGAGGTGGTCACAGCTTCCACGTTCCTTCACACACAGCCTTGTACACGTCTGGCATTAAACGGCTGAAGGTCTGGGTCTTGTGGTCCAGTATGTACAAGGGGTCAACAATGACTCCCACGTCAAAACCTTCACGCACCAGTTGTAACTTCACCAGTTTGAAGGTGCCTGTGACCTCCAGGGAGTCCTGCAAAGGAGTAATCGTGACCCGATTGTGACATCAATTCCCTTATCCATCCACTCCTACTACCTTGCCCTCACCTGGATGCGGATGAAATGAGGTGCGGCGTAAGCAGGGAGCCGGGAATGGACGTGCTGGTATAGTTTCTGCCCATCAAAATCCTGCCCAGGAGTCAGCTTCACAGCAGCCATGCCAACCTTCCCCTCACACCCTGGAAAGCACACTGATCACTCTCGGCTGGCCAGCTCTCCACATTGACTGTGCAACTAGACGTAATTCTTAACCCCTCTGTACCCCAACAGTACCCCCAATTTATAATGACAATCCCCCACCCACAAAGGTACAGATGTTTAAAGTCAGGCAAATTCTCCATACCTGGCACGGGCACGCCATAGACATTGACTTCCTGTAGGAAGTCTAAGCTCGACAACACTCCCTCCACCTCTCGCGTGGATACATTTTCGCCCTTCCACCTGCAGGGTGGGAGGTCATGCCCTAGGATAGGAATGGGCTGCCCCCTGAAAAGGATGCTACCATCCCTGAGAGACCCCAGCCCCAGGAAGGGATGTTCTGTCCCTGGGAAGAGAAGCCACATCCCAGGAATAGAGAACACACTCCAGAACGGGATGTTATACACTTGGGAAGAGAGGGCCACACCCATCCCTAGAGAGGCTGGATGCCCCAAAAGCCCCATACCCCAACCCACCCAAGCCTGACCGGAAGGTGTCACCAAGGCGGTCCTGGAAGTAGAAGAAGCCTTCACTGTCCAAGGACAGTACGTCGCCAGTGTTGAAGTAGAGGTCTCCTACACGCCGCACATCTGTAACCAGTTTTCGCTTGGTCTGTTCCTTGGGACCACGGTAGCCCAGAAAGGGTTGGTTCTTTAGTACCTTGGTCAGCAGGAGTCCTGCCTCCCCTGGAGGTATAAATGGCAAATAAGCCCTAAGTGAGAACCCCACCAGCTCATGAAGCAGCCCATACTAGAGGTTCCTCACTTTTCATCTGGCCAAAGGCAGAACTCAATTGTACTGTTACGGCTGGAGAGACTGTGAGTTCAGTGGTTAAGAACACGGGCTGGCTGGCAGTGGTGGCACACGCTTTTAATCCCGGCACTTGGGGGCAAAGGTAGGTGGGTCTCTGTGAGTTCAAGGTGAGTCTGGTCTACAGAGCTAGTTCCAGCACAGCCAAGGCTATCTCTGTGTACAGAGAAACCCTATTCTCAAAAAAACGAAAAGGAAAGAGGGGGAGAGAAGGGGGGGGAATACTGGCTGCTGTATCTAACGTTAGATTTCCACCATCTACACGGTCCCTCACAATCACCTTCTGTATCTTTAGTTCCAGGGGATTCGACACCCTCTTCTGCCTTGCCCAGGCACCAAGCACACACGGTGCAATTCATAAATGCAGGTAAATAACATATACATAAAATAAAAATTTGAAAGAGGTGTTGATGGGAGACACACTTAAGGCGAGAGAAACCAAGAAAAAGACAGAGAAACTTGGAAAATGGAGAGTTCTGAAAAAGAGAAGGTAGCATCAGGGTGTCCATAAGAAACAGGGCGAGGGGGGCTGGAGAGATGGCTCAGAGGGTAAGAGCACTGGCTGCTCTTCCAGAGGTCCCGAGTTCAATTCCCAGCAACCACATGGTGGCTCACAACCATCTGTAATGAGACCTGGTGCCTTTCTTGCCAGCAGTACATTGTATGCTTAATAAATAAATAAATCTTTAAAAAAAAAAAAGAAACAGGGCGAGGGTGGGGAACTGACAAATGGGGATTGGAAGAAAGATAAGCCAGAGCACGTGTAAAACCCCAGGAGAGGAAGTGCGGGGTAAGGGACTGATGTCTAGGAGGTTATGACCCCTACAGAATGCTCGAGGGAACCAACAGATACACATCAATGCGGTAGAACAGAACAAGACTGAAGCAGTAGAACTGGGCCGAGCCAGAATTCTGGAAGGCAGAGGTCCCCAAGTGATGGTGAGACAGGCCAGTGACTTGAGCTCAAGGTGAGGGTTATAGACCTACCTATGTTAAGACTTTGGACCAGGCATGGTGGCACACTCCTGTAATCCTATCACTTGGAAAGTAGAGGGAAAAGGATTGAGAGTTCCAGACCAGCTTGGGCTACATGAGGACTTACACTTAAAAATTGAAAGAAGTTAACCAAAGGCCCTGGGGCAGCTTGTTCCAGCCAAGGAGGTGGAGGTAACTACCCTTCATACATCCACAGAAGGCTTGCTGACCTCCTTACCTGGCCTCACAGGGATGCAGAAGCCCTGGTTGTTCCTTATAGGCTCTGCCGTCTCTACATCGAACTGTACAAGCTCAAAGGGACTCAGCATCTGGGATGGAGGATGGGGCGCATCGGTTAAGGTCCTGGGGGCTCAGTCTCAGGACCACCATCACACCGGGAGTCCCGTACACTCACTCGAAGGAAGCAGTTGGTCTTGCCCACAGCCCCGCAGCGTCCCACATAGTTCATTAAGCCCGAGTTGCCCTCTGTGGAGCCATAGAATTCCCAGATCCGAATGGGACCAAAGCGTTGCTGGAAGGTTTTCCACACTTCTTCCCGAAGTCCATTACCCATTGCCAGGCGGACTGGATGTGTCTTGTCTTCTGGTTGCTGCAGGGACATCCCAAGAAAGGTCAGAAGGTGGTGCCCTAGAAGGCATGGCTGAGAACTTTTTCTGAAGAAAGTATCTTAAGTGTTAATCTTGGAAATTACCTAGGACGTGGTAGTGGTAGGACCTATACTTATAGAATCTACATGAGGTATTTAAGAAGTAGACATTGGCCAGGTGGTGGTGGCACACACCTTTAATCCCAGCACTGTGGAGGCAGAGGCAGGCGGATCTCTGTGAGTTCGAGGCCAGCCTGGTCTACAGAGTAAGTTCTAGGACAGCCAGGACTGTTATATACAGAAACCTTGTCTAATAAAATAAAACAAACAAACAAAAAAAGGGTTAAACATGGGTGCTGGAGATGCCTAGAATCCAGCACTCACAAAACTGAGGCAGGAGGATTATGAGTTGGAGATCAAATGAGCTGCATAGCAAATTACAGGCCAGCCTGGCTATATAGGGACAGCCCCATCTTTTTTTTTTAATATTTATTTATTTATTTATTATGTATACAATATTCTGTGTGTATGCCTGAAGGCCAGAAGAGGGCACCAGACATCATTACAGATGGTTGTGAGCCACCATGTGGTTGCTGGGAATTGAACCCAGGACCTTTGGAAGAGCAGGTAATGCTCTTAACCTCTGAGCCATCTCTCCAGCCCCACAGCCCCATCTTAAAAGAAAAGCAGGACCATTCTTCCAGAGGTACTGAGTTTGGTTCCCGGTGGCCACATGGTGGACAACCATCTACGGGGAGGATCTGGTGCCCTCTTCTGGCATGTGTACACATAATAAATAAATTAATTTAAAAAAAGGAAAGTATTATTGGCATCTCTACCTAAATTATCTCTGCAGACAGTATAGAGGAGCTTTGCTTATGCACAGTTACCTAGCTAGGAGTAACTAGAGACAACAAGCCCTCTGCTCTTCCCTCGGCAGGCATCTGACCGGCTGACACTGCTGGGAGTAGTCTCCAGGAGCCTGCTCTAGGAGAATTGTTACCTGCAGGCATTACCTACAAGGGTTTCTGTGGAGGGGTGACATTCATCTATAGGTAAACCTTATCTAGAAGTGCCTACCTAAGGAAGGGATCTTATCAGGACGGATTTTCAGGGGGCTTTTGATTTGAAACTGCAGGGGTAGGGAGAGACTGGGAAGTGGAGCATATTGCCTAGAGACAGTTTCCTAGGGACTGCAGCTCAGCTCTATAAAAATAAAAGCATCTAGCATCAGTGTGTTTACCCTGCGTCACATTGTTCCAGGTACTTTACATAATCAATTCATTTCATGTTTCAGGTAGGGGATATTCTTTTTATTTTTTATTTTTTTTTAATATTTATTTATTTATTATGCATACAATATTGTCTTGTGTATATGCCTGAAGGCCAGAAGAGGGCACCAGACCTCATTACAGATGGTTGTGAGCCACCATGTGGTTGCTGGGAATTGAACTCAGGACCTTTGGAAGAGCAGGCAATGCTCTTAACCTCTGAGCCATCTCTCCAGCCCCGGATATTCTTTTTATTCCAGTATCTACCATTAGTCATTATATTTGTAAACTGAGATCCAGAGCTAGTTAAGGTTCAGATTGGAACTGTTCTTTCTTTCTTTCTTTCTTTCTTTCTTTCTTTCTTTCTTTCTTTCTTTCTTCCTTCCTTCCTTCCTATTAATTTATTTATTGGGTTTTTCAAGATAGGGTTTCTCTGTAGCTTTGGAGCCTGTCCTAGAACTAGCTCTTGTAGATCAGGCTGGCCTCGAACTCACAGAGATCCGCCTGCCTCTGGCTCCTAAATGCTGGGATTAAAGGTGTGCCGCCACCACCGCCTGGTTATGGTTTTCAAATGAAGCTACTGAAACTGGACAAGTTAGAGTCACCTCCATTGTGAGTTTGCCATCGTGACACAATCTAGAACCAAGTGGGAAAGGAGTCTTAGTGAAGGACTATGTAAGTTCGATTGGCTTGCGGCACGCCTGTGACAGACTGACTTTGGAAGACCCATCCTGAACGCGGGTGTCGTCATTCTAGGTAGGACTAGACCAAGGGGAAACAGCCGAGTGTGTATTGGAGTGCACACATTAAGGCACTGCTGAGGCTCCTGACTGTGGATGTGATGTGAAGAGCGGCTTTAAATTCCTGTAGCCTGAGCATTGTTTGTAATAGCCAGAACCTGGACACAACCTAGATGCCCTTCAATGGAAGAATGGATGAAGAAAGTATGGAATATATACATATTAGAGTACTACTCAGCAGTAAAAAACAAGGACTTCTTGAATTTTGCATGCAAATGGATGGAAATAGAAAACACTATCCTGAATGAGGTAAGCCAGACCCAAAAAGAGGAACATGGGATGTACTCACTCATAATTGGTTTCTAGCCATAAATAAAGGACATTGAGCCTATAATTCGTGATCCTAGAGAAGCTAAATAAGAAGGTGAACCCAAAGAAAAACATATAGGCATCCTCCTGGATATTAACCTTCATCAGGCGATGAAAGGAGACAAAGACAGAGACCCACATTGGAGCACTGGACTGAAATCCCAAGGTCCAAATCAGGAGCAGAAGGAGAGAGAGCACGAACAAGGAACTCAGGACCGCGAGGGGTGCACCCACACACTGAGACAATGGGGATGTTCTATCAGGAATTCACCAAGGCCAGCTGGCTGGGGTCTGAAAAAGCATGGGTTAAAACCAGACTCGCTGAACATAGCTGACAATGAGGACTACTGAGAATTTAAGAACAATGGCAATAGGTTTTTGATCCTACTGCACGTACTGGCTTTGTGGGAGCCTAGGCAGTTTGGATGCTCACCTTACTAGACCTGGATGGAGGTGGGTGGTCCTTGGACTTCCCACAGGGCAGGAAACCCTGACTGCTCTTCGGGCTGACGAGGGAGGGGGACTTGATTGGGGGAGGGGAGGGAAATGGGAGGCGGTGGCGGGGAGGAGGCAGAAAACTTTAATAAATAAATAAATAATTGCTGCAGCCTGGACTTCCCCGCAATGATGCACTATGACCTAGAACTGGAAACTGAAGTAAACCTTTTCTTCCTTGGGCTGTTTTCATACTTTACAACAAAGGAAACTAGGACACACCTGCCCAGGTGACTAATCATCAAAGCACCCAGTACAAAACAACATGGAAAGTGCAATTCACCTGTGACAGTGTAGCCCAGGCTAATTTAGCTCCCTTGTGTAGTCAAGAGGTGACCTTGCTTGAGACCCGTAGGTGTGGGTCCTTCCATCTTTGGTGTTGGGTTTCACACACGCTAGGCCTGTGCTCTACTTCTGAGTCATGTTTATCTGGAAAATTGCTCAATCTCGGAGCCTCACCTCAGGAACATTACACAGGTACCGTAGGACCTCACCCACATACTGGATCACTGTTACACCGTGCTGCCGACAGTCAGCCCAGAAGCGGGAGGCAGAGAACTTGGGGGCCAGGACACAGGTTGCTCCTGGTAGGGAAAAATATAAGTGATCATGTTCCATGTTGCTAAGAGAATCTATGTGATTACCTGGGCGTGGCATTTCAAAGGCAAAGTAATGGCACGCTCACCTAAACGACCCACGCACCTAAAATTTACCAGCGAGGCGTTAGAGTTTGGTTCATTTTTGCCTAGAACCCACCAGTGAGGGGATGGTGGTGTGGCTCAATGGTAGAGCACTTGCCCCAAACTCTCTAGAAAGGGGCTTACCTTGTTCGAGGTCTTAGGCTCCACCCCTTGGGAATGGAGACTCTAGAAAACATTTTCTTTAACCTTGTCTTTTTGTTTTTTTTTTGTTTGTATTTTGAGACAGGGTTTCTTGTGTAACAACCCTAGCTCTTCTAGACCAGGCTGGGTTTGAACTCACAGAGATCCGCCTGCCTCTGCCTCCCAAGTGCTGGGATTAAAGGCTTGCTCTACCACTGCCCGGCCTTGTTGTTGCTTTTTTAATGAAAGAACTTTTTTTTTTGGCGGGGGGACAGTTTGAGACAGGGTTTCTCGACCAGGCTAGCCTCGAACTCAGAGATCCACCTGTCTCTGCCTCTGTAGCGATTAAAGGTATGAGCTACTACCTCCTGGCAGATTTGTTTTTTATGTGTACATGCCTGCATGGGTATGTGTGTGAATATATGTATGTGTGTATGTATATGTACCACATGCATGTGGATGCCTATAGAGGCCAGGAGAGGGCGTCAGATCCCCTGGAGTTGGAGTGACTCTGATGTTGGTACTGGGAAGCAAACCTGTTAAGAGCAGCAGGTGGTCTTTTCTACCGAGTTATCAGCCACAGCTGACTTGGGCCTTTCTATGTATGTAATCAGCCTGAGACTGATCTGCAGTGTCTCAGCTTCTGCCTCCCGAGCAATGTACTGAGCTTAGTGGCACTAGTCACCTCCTGGGACTCACTGTGTACACCAGGCTGGCCTTGAACTCCACCTGCCTCTGCCTCCCAAGTGCTGGAATTAAAATCAGGCCACCACTGGCCTGAGCCCTTGTCTTCCAAGGAAAACGAAAAAGACAAAAAGTGTCTAAAACTGGGCATGATGGTACGTGTCTGCCAGGAGCATCAAAAGTTCAAGGCCACCTTCAACTATATACCAAGTCTGAGGCCAGCCTGGGCTAAATGGCCCAACCTGGGGTAGGGAAAACAAAGTCAGGGTGCATAGTATAGAATCCTGACCTTTCGATTGCCCTGCACTAACGCACTGTGGTCCTTGTAAGACTTACCAAGTTCTAAGCAGCCCAGGACTCCAAGGACGAGGCCAATCGTATGGTACAGAGGTAGAACAACATAGACCACGTCGTCAGCTGTGGCCTCGCAGAAGGACAGCATCTTGCTCATCTGGATGACCCGCTCATGTGAGAGAATGGCTGGCTTTGGGAGGCCTGGAGGGAGAGGGAGCAGTAAGGGTGGGCAAGAAGAGAGACCGACTACCACTGCAGGGTGGTCTGCCTGCGGTTGAGCCTCTCAGAGGGGACCAGACATGAAGATTGTTCTGGGTAAAGTGAGGTAAGAGGGTGAGGCAGCTACAGAGGGAGCTCAAAGCCAGTTAAAGCTGCAAGAGACCAAAAAAATAAATAACAAAAAGCATGAAAACTCACTGAGTATCTTTTTGTTTTTTCTGCATTTTTTTTGAGACAATATTGTTCTCTGTGGCTCAAGCTAGCTTAGACTCACTATGTAACCCAGACTGCCCTTCTTCCTTCCTTTCTTCCTTCCTTCCTTCCTTCCCCCCCTTTTTTGCCATCTTCCCTTTCTTTTTGTCAAAAAGAACCTTCATTCCTTATTTATTTATTTATTTATTTATTGTTTTTTTTTTTTTTTTTCCAGGACAGGAATTCTCTGTGTAGCCCTGGTTGTTCTGGAACTTGCTCTGTAGACCAGGCTGGCCTCAACTCACAGAGATCCTCTAGCCTCTGCCTCCAGAGAGCTGGGAATAAAGGCATACATTACCACACCCAGCTTGAATTTGTATTCCTTTTTAAAAACACGGAATGGAATGCTTGGTGAATTTGCCTTGCACAGCGGAAATGCTAATGTGTGTATTTTTTTGATTTTAGTAAGCAATCCACTGGAAGGTGCACACCTTGAACTCTACATTCTCTGGCCTCTCAACCCCTGAGTGCTGAGATTTACATGTGAACAGCACCACATCCCAGTCTGTGGTTGGTTTTCAGAGTTGGGGGAGGATCATAAATCCAAACAAAATAGTAGCGCACTTGGGGTCAGAGTCAAAGTCAGAGGTTGGGTGTCAAGTGCTAGGGCAAGGTGAGTGAGGTCAGGGTGTGGGAGCGGAGGGTGGGGGCAGGGCCATCAGTCTCCTCACCAGTGGTTCCTGATGTGTAGATGAATAAGGCAGGGCTTCGCCACTTGATCTGGGCTCGAAAGCTGGCAGGCACCGGGTCAGAAGGAGCAGCATCCAGGGCAGGCCCCAGAGCCTCCACACCTGGAGTGGGTGAGCTGTGGCCAAGGTAGAAGCAGGAGACGTTCTCTTCTAAGAGCTGGGGAAGGACTTCTTCCAGGCTCTCCCGGAGGTCTGCAGGGACCATCAGAGGAAAAGAGAGGTAACTCACAGCTTCCTTCAAAGTCAAAAGGGAGTCTCAGAAACCCAGGGTCTGAAAGCAGGTAGCAGAGAAAAGTTCCCCCATTCCTGGATGAAGAACTTTATAATGTCAGGCGGTGATGGCACATGCCTTTAATCCCAGCACTCAGAAGACAGAGGCAGGTGGATATCTTGAGTTTGAGGCCAGCCTGGTCTATGGATCGAGAAACCCTGTCTCGAAAAACAAACAAACAAAAGAACCTCATAATTCATAGAATATAAATTTAGTCAAATAAAGCTGGGCATCATGGCCCACGCCTTCAATCCCAGCACTCAGGAGGGAGAGGCAGGTGGAACTCTGTGAGTTCGAGACCAGCCTGATCTACATATGCAGTTCCAGACAGCCGATGCTTCATATGAGATCCTGTCTTAAAATAAAACAACAGCAACAACAACAACAAAAAACTTCAATTAAAAAAATTAATCAAATGGACCTGAAAGATTTAGAGGAAAATATTTAAAGCGGCAACCCTAGAATTACTTCCCAGGTAAACCAACATTTTGACCCTTACGGCACGGGGCAGATATAGATACAACAAAGGCTTCCTGCCCAGCTCCCAGAAACTTGTCCCCTTTTCACTGGCCCTAGGGCACTCACCTGGGTCCACAATGAGCACACTGGCCCCAGAGCTCAGCACAGAGTGCAGCAGGGGCTTCCCTCGGCCATGTGGGTTGATCCAGGCCACAGGGCAGCCCAGCTTGGCCAACCCCAGAAACACACTCAAAGCAGAGATGTTCTTGGAAGGGAGCACTAAGAGGGCCGCAATCTCTCTGGCCTGCTGGCTGCTGTCTTCCTTCAGCTTTGCTTTTAGTGCCCACGCTGCCTGACAGGCCCTGGCATTCAGCTGGCTATTGGTGACTGAGTGGGCCCCAGACCCTGTACACACCAAGGCCGCCTGGTCAGGTCGTGCCCGTGCTTGCCGCTCCAAAGCATCCACAAAGGTCTCTGGAGGCTGCTTGTTAAGGAGTCGCCTAGTTTTCAGGGCATAGGAGAGGATCTTGAACATGTAGGCCACATCTTTGTGTAGCCAGCGTAGTCCCGGGGGGTGGCTGTGGGGGCAACAGAGTTAATGTAACACCTGCAGCTACCAGACTCAGCCAGTGGGGCATCCAGGAGCTGATCCAGGGTTTGGCCAGGAATGCCAAGCCAAAGAGTACAAAGCATGTGGGATCCCCCAGGAACCAGCGCAGAGCCAAGGCCACAGCTGCTGGCCATGGGGGCTGCCTCAGGCCAACCAGCAGAAGCAGCAACAGTAGCAGGAAGGTCAGTTTCTGCCACACGCCCATGGTTCTGAAGTCGCTGAGTGCGGTGGTAGTCTCGATTCTGTCCAGAGCTCTGAAGCCCTACCTTCCTGCCTTTAAGGGAACCTGCCTACCCCAATCCCCAGTTATGATCAGTACTACCAGCAACTGCTCTTGTCCCTTGAACTCTGTCCTTTTGCCACACAGTTCTTACTGGCTGGGAGTCCTCCTACAGTTCCAGCCCTCTGCCTGATCGCCAGGCCTGCTCCACCTCCTTTGGACACCACCAACCAGCCTCCTCTTGAAGGCTAGCGTTTGTCTCATGTCTGTTAAGGATGGGAAACTAGGGGGCTGGAGAGTTGGCTCAGCAGTTAAGAGCACAGATGGCTCTTCCAAAGGACCCAGATTCAACTCTCAGCATGCACATGGAGGCTCACAACTGTCTGTATCACCACTTTTTGGGGATGTGACACCCTCACACGGATATACATGCAGGCAAAACACCAATGCACATTAAATAAAAATAAATAAATAAAAAGTAGGCATATGCCTTTAATCCCAGCACTCAGTAGGCAGAGGCAGGAGGATCTCTCAGTTCAAAGCCAGCCTGGTCTACAGACTGAGTTCCATGATGGGCTCCATAGCTACTGGGAAACCCTGTCTCAGGAAAATGAAAAGGATGAGAAAGTAGGCAGGAAGGGAATAAGACCTGCCTAACTCCAGTCAATAAGATAAGAAGTTGGGGGCTGGAGAGATGGCTCAGTGGTTAAGAGCATTGCCTGCTCTTCCAAAGGTCCCGAGTTCAATTCCCAGCAACCACACGGTGGCTCACAACCATCTGTAAAGAGGTCTGGCACCCTCTTCTGGCCTTCAGGCATACACACAGAATATTGTATACATAATAAATAAATAAATATTTAAAAAAAAATAAGATAAGTCCAGCCTGTGTCTCAATTACCTACCTTGAGGTAATTTCATGAAACCCAGGTCTTGGCCTGAACTATCCAAGGGAAACCTGTTGACTGTCAGGTACAGTAGCAGCTCAGTAAACACTCAGCGCACCTTTAATCATCTGGATTTAACACACTTCTGTTCTCCACCATGAGCCTGCGGCACGGGGATTCTGCCTCACTTCTGGTGTCCTTGTGGATTGAGCCTTGGGATTCAGAAGGCTGAGCCACAGAAGAGCCCCATGGGCCCAGGAGACAAGGCTGAGCCACAGAAGAGCCCCATGGGCCCAGGAGACAAGCAGGTAGGCCTTCCAAGCTAGAGCTTCTCCTGCCCCAAATCCTTAGTTAGACATCAGTGTATCAGAGGTGGGAAGGGGACAGGGAGGAAGCCTTTCTGAGCTGAGAGCAGGTATCATGCTGGTTTCTTTGACACTAGGCCACCTTCTTTATTCAACAGGCAACCTGGGTTCTATGAATTCTTGCTTCCCACCCACCTGACACAGCCATCCAGTTCACTCTGGGTTCTCTAGTACTGGGAGTCCAACATCCAGGGTTCAAATGTCCTCACAGCAGCCTGGCCCCCAAGAGCCCTCCTAGGCATCTCACGAGTGGGATGTCCAACATTCATGTCCATCAGGAAGGGGGAGGGAAAACCTTGAGTCTTAAAGGTTTCTGGTTGGAAGGGGGACTCAATTTCTGCAATGTGTATGTAGCAGCCAGCATTGGGACTGGGATTCCCCTCCCCACAGGGTTGAACACTTCAAGAAAAGTGGATGACTGTTACATATGCAGGCCACCCACCTAAATCCCAAAATAAAAGTTCAGGCTATCAAACCAAATTGTGCCTACCTGCCCAGGAAATCTCAAGGGACTGCAAAGGTACAACCCATGAACGTGGGGACCAAGCCCCAAGCTCATAACTCAGAAAGCCTACTAGGCATGTACTGGCCCAACATCCTTTATTAGAATGGAATCCTAAAGTTCCATGGTAGGTCCATCCGAGTCTCCACAGGCGCCCAATGAGGAAAGGGAAATCCAGACTGAGGGTGAGCGTAGGGCCCATGGGTCTACCCCTGCTCCCGGGTTTCATCTTGAGGAGTTTCTGGTCAGCCAGCTAAACATCCTGTTTGTTCCTGTGCTCCCTCTGCCCCGCCTGATGATTAGCTTCACCTTGGGCGTGGTAATTCCCACCTGCCTGGGGGGTATTCCATTCTGCAGCAGCTAGGTATTAAGGTTTTTGAAGGTTTTCCCTTAACTTGAATAAACGGCATTCGGCTGATCTTCTTTCGAATGACCCAGGTCTCTTGTGTGTTCTTTCCATCTCCAGGCTCTTGCCCGGCTCACTTACAGTGGCGAGCGAACTGTACCGAGAATAGCGCAGTCGCAGGCGTTACAGGTGAGGTCAGTGAATTCTAACCCAGCACTGGGACAGAGGATAACCCTAGACATCATATCCCGACAGGGGGTAGGGCAAAAATCCCATATCAGGTTCCAAGAGTCTGTGGGCCCAGCTCAACCTGGAAATGGTCTAGATCACTGAGGTGGTAGGGTCCCTGACCATCCTCTACCCCGCCATATCCCATCCAGAGATGCTAAGCATGTGTAGGAGGGAATAGGGTTCTGGGTCCCAAGTCAGGGAAAACAGGTGAGAGTGGGGAAGAGAAAGAGGCAAGAGCCTTCCGGTGGAGTGGATCTAGTCCAAGGGTCTGACTGCACCTGCGCACTGAGTACAGCTGGATCCCAATCAAGGTGCAGGGTGAGCTGCCAGGTGGCGCTCCAACAGTGCGCGGTGTGAGAAAACCTTGCCACAGGCAGGGCAGGGTGCACGCTCCGGCCGGTGTGTGCGCATGTGCACATTGAGCGAGCTCTTCTGCGTGAAGCGCTTGGCACACACAGCACACTGGAAGGCTCGCACGCCAGTGTGTGTGACCATATGCTTGAGCAGGTAGTCGCGCAGCGAGAAGGATCGCCAACACACTGCACACTGATGTGGCTTCTCCCCTGCAGACGACAAAGCAAGCCACACACACATTAGTCCATCTTGCTCTCCCTGGAGCCTGTCCTTGGTAGGGACTCCTCTATTGTCCCCTCCCGAGTCAGGTCAGAAACCCTTTGCTTGTCAAGGAAACCACTCTGGGATCCCATTCTGCCAGGAAGCCCTCTCCCAAACCCACATCTTCATTCAACTATGCCACCGTCTGCCAAGAACCCTTAAAAGGGAACTCTACCTGTCTGGAACAACACCCATTGCCCATTTGGGCTACACTCAGATCTTTCCTACTTCAAGGATTTTTCATCTTTGGTTCACACCTCGGCTGGCATTCGCAGACCCTTCTCTACTCAGACCCATATTATGAGCCACTTTTATAGGAAATAAACCCACGTTCCTTCACCATAACTCTCTTCCTGCAGCTCCCACCCCCGAAGCTGGTCGGTTCCCCACCAACACTTCCTTTAACCTGACCAGCCCAGGCTTTCTAAGGCCTTAGTAGGTCTGCTTTGGAAGGGCAGGCTCCCACTTCCCAATCAACTGCTTTACACGGGGGAACTAAGTTAGACTTCTAAGGCTAACACAAAACAAAGCACCTCAAGTGCCTGATCCCACCCAGGAACCAAATGTCCAACGATTAAGGGGTTCAGAAATCTGTGTGAGTAGAGACGGCGATTTCCTTTTCTCTCGTACTCACCAGAGTGGATGAACATGTGTTTGGTGTAGTTTTTCCGAGAACTGAAAGTCTTGCGGCAGTGACTACACTCATAGGCGGGTTGCTCAGTACCCGAGGCACCGGGGGCGCGCACAGGAGGGCCTGAGATGGCTGTTGCAGGAGCAGCAGGGGCAGCAGGTACAGCCGGGGTTTCTCCTAGCTGAGCACTGGGGGCTGCATCTGGCTGGAGAGTGGGGTAGAAAGCGGGAGGGGGCGCAGGGGCTGGCCCTGATGGAGCCGGAGGTGTTGGTGCTGGCGGCCCTGGGGCACCCAAATGAAAGGGGAAGAGAGCCACGGGGGGTCCAGGGGTCTTCATGCCAGTGGGGCGAGGCCCAGCCAGGGCACAGTCAGGTGGGGCAGAGGTTTCCACCGGACAACTTTCTGGACCCCCGTTGCCTTCCGCTTCATGCCAGGCAGACACGTAACTATCTGGGAACACATCCTCGGTCACTGTAGTCCCCCGAAGGAAATCTCTCCCGGTACCACCATAATCAGTGATGCCAGTGGATGCAGGCGGGTCCTCACGTGCGCTGTCAGCTGCGGTGGCGGTAAGGAAGCCTCCTGAGCAGTCGGGGAAAGCAAGGGGCGCCTGGCTCTCACCCGGGCCTAAGCCGCCGCCTTCACCTTCTTCAGCATCGGTCTCTTCATCGGTCTCTTCGTCGTCATCCTCTTCACCTCTGTCTTCAGGGGCGGCAGTCAGCACCGGCTCGGTATCCGGCCCCTCAGCCTTGATAGGTGCTGGGGGTGCAGGCAGCTGCAGACGTGCAGGCTGGCGCTGTTTGCGGCTGTGCGCTGCGCTGGGGTGACCCGGGGGGCGGGCCGCCAGCAAGTGGCGCAGACGGTGGCGCAGTTGCGCGGGAGCGAGTGGAGGGGGCACAGGTGGTGGCAGAGGTGCAGGTGCCGGGGTGCTGGGGACGCGGGCACGCGCAATGATTTGCGTGCACTCATCAATGACGGTTTGGATGCGAAGCACCGACGCTGCTGTGAGCACCTGTAGCGCTTCGCCCTGAGCCACCACCAGGGAGCCACTGTACAGGAACTCGACCAGCTGGCGCACCGTCTGCGCAGGCACCACTGGTGGCACACGAATCTCTGAATGGCCAAGCAGCAGCTTATCCTGGAAGAAGGGCGAGCCTGCGGCCAGCACGCAGCGGTGCGCACGCAGGGAAGCTTCACGGATGCGCACAGTCACATCGCAGAAGTGACCGCCTAGCCTCTGCCCATTGAGGGTCTCCAGAAGTGAGCGCGAAAAATTCTGTAAGTGGATGTGGTGCACAGCCTCGGTCGCTGCCATCTGCGGGATGAGGAGACAATGGGGGTTGGGCTATCAGCTAAGGACTCTGTCATCCTATGTCCTGGTCCCTTTAATCCTTATCACAGAACCCAACGGTGCACCACATCCCCAGGCTGGGCCGACCTCATACATCCCTCCTCACAGTCCCTGAACCAATACATAAAACACGTCAGCACTCCTGGCCTAGTTATTCTTCAGTGCCCTCCATCCCTGCAACACCAGCATATATATCCCGTTTTCTGCCCCAAAGAGGATCTAGGTTTAGCCTCCTTCTGGGAACTTATCTATCCCCAACTTTAATATCTTTAAATCACAGGATTGTCCTCCTCCCAAGGGGGTGGTCTTGTTTAAAACAAATGCCAGTAACTCCCATTCAAAACTGGCTACCCTGTCTCATTGAGAACGACCTCCAGAGGAAACAATACGCTACTATCTCATCTCCAAGCTACTCATGACCCTTTCCTCTATGGTTGTTTTCTTTCTTTTCTATTCTCCCCTAGCCAGATTTCCTTATCCTAGCACCACTAAGGCCCAAGACTACTACCTCAGAAGCAGGTGCCATTAACTGCTGTGTGGGGGTGGATGCACCTGCCTCCTGGAAAATATGGGGGCACTTCTTCAGGCTGGGCATCAGTGTCCCCTCATACCCAAGGAAATCAAATAAATACTACTTATAACAAAGCACTGCGGCCCTGTTTCTTTTTTACATCAGCTGAGCCCTGAGGTGCTAAGAAACCACACACAAGGGATGTGAAAGACCAGCAAGCTGAAAACCATCACACTGGGTTTCAATCCTCATATTTTATGCATCCGAGACTATCATCCTGGCACTGACGAGACTGAGGCCCTGGAAAAGGAAAGAAACTCCCCCGTCACACACACACACACACACACACACACACACACACACGAGCTAAGAAGCTGAGATCTGCCAGGTAAGCCACCAAGTGGATAATTCCAGGTCTCTGGGCCTGTTTCCTTATTTAACAAATAAGAATGTTACATTTGGTTCAGACTGCATACAACTCTGCTCCAAGGGAGAGAATCAAGATACAGGATACACCCTAACACCCGTCTCTCTGGGGCCTTGGCTCCTGAGTGGGGCCCCTTTAAATCCTGCCCCTATACCAGGGCTGAGAACTTAGACTCAACGGTTCTATATCCTTAACACAAACACGTCCTTCCCTTTGGCCAGGCCGATTCCTCCCTTTCTCTCAAATCATCTTATACACTGTGCCAGTTACCACCAGCCTGGACTGCTGGAAGTCACCTTGTAAGTCCCTTCACACCCCCACCTCCGGACATTTTCCTCACGCGACAGCCAGAGGGAGCCTGCTAACCTAGTTTATCTGAGTCCTCTATGGCGATGAATTAATTCTTCAGACAAGGCTTTGCACCTGCCTCTGCCAGCGGCCTCCTTTTTCAACTTGTGTGCCAACCCATAGGTCCTAAACTCCTCAAATCCACCCTCCACCCCCACCCCACTTCCCGGAGGGCTCGGACTCCTCAGATGCAGCAGGACCTTCCTGGATGCTCGAGAACAAAGACACACTCTCGACCACATCTACTGCTGTATTCTCGCCGCCATGTCCTCTCCCATGCCATGCACCTAGCTCCATCAACCTGTCTCTCTCCCACCCTGTGCCAGAGCCCCCTTCGGGCCCACAACGACCACACCGACTGTTTCCCGCCTCTGCAGCCTTGCCCGCGCCCTGCCCCGATCCTGCAGCGCCCTCTCGCGTTCGCCACGCGTGCACCGATCCTCACGCGGGCGTCCCTCCCCCAGCACGCCCGGGCCTTCCCTCTGACTCTGGGACGTGACCGAGGGATGCCCGCTGGACCCCACCTCCGACTCCTCGGGCACCAGGTCCTGCAGTGGCTGCCTCTTGCTTGTCAACTTGAAGGCCGCACTTCCGGGCCGCGAAACGGAACCGATGGCCGCGGCGCAGGCGGAACGATAGTCGGGAACACGTTTCCGGTGTTTCTCTTAAGACTAGGCCGTCTTCCGGCCTGGTTCGCGTCAAAACCAAATCCCAGAAGCTGGGATGGCGGAGGAGCCAGGGATCAGTGGGCCTGAGCACGCTTCCGTCGTCGCCAGACTGGTGTGAGTGAGCCGTCAGTCAATTCTCTGGCCACGCCCTCGGTTTTCTCAGCCGGACTGGAGAGGGCGCACGAACTCGGAGGCTGAGGGCCTGGACCTCCTTTGGTGGCTTTTCTCCTAAAGCGGAGAAAAAGGTTCTCTTGAGTCTCTCATGCTCCCAAGCCAGATGAGGACGCTTTACAGGGCTCCCCTGTAGTCGCCCAAAGAACACAGGCCCGGCTTCTCAGGGAAACATCCTTATTTGGTGTTCCCACCTTATCCCACCCAGACCCCCAGAAATTCACTACTCTCTAAATGAATGGTTATGGAATCAATGCCGCAGCTTGGCCACAGATCAGAATAGAGGGTAGCTCATGAAATGGGGTGGAAAGTAGACAGGCACCAAACAATAGGGACCAGTTGTGTCAGAGAGGACAACAGTCATCCAAAAAGGCACCCTTAGTGCTGTCCAAGACATCCCTGAACTAAATCTATCAAGAGATGGGTTGACCTTCCTTTGCCCTCCATTCTTGAGGCCAACCAGTCAGCTACCACTTAAGACCATCCAGGTACCAGTGAATAGGGCTGGAGAGATGTAGGGAGCCCTGGGTCTCCATGTACCTGGTACTGTGGAGTGTAGCAGGGCTGGTGCCTCAGGAGGACAATGTCAGGGTTTTTGTTCTTCATCCTGGACAGATGCTGGAGAGCTGTGTTGTAGACGTGTGTGAAAGTCTAGTGAAGCACGTGCCAGGTAAACCTTATTAGAATCCAGACCTAGTGCTGGGGGTATAGCTCAGTTGCTAGAGTGCTTGCCTAGCATGCAGACAACCTAGGTCTGAGCCTCATCTCCACAGAAACTGTGTGTAGTGATTCACACCTGTAATCCAGGCACTTGGGAGGCCGAGGCAGGAGAGTCTAAAGTTCAAGATCATCTCCAGTCATCCCCATAAATCAGAGTTTGAATTCAGGGTGGCCTACACAAGATGCAGTCTAAAAAAAAATCTTAAATTTTACCAGGCGGTGGTGGCACACACCTTTAATCCCAGCAATCCGGGAGGCAGAGACAGGTGGATCTCTGTGAGTTCGAGGCCAGCCTGGTCTATAGACCAAGTTCCAGGATAGGGTTCAAAGCTACAGAGAAACCCTGTCCATCTTGAAAAAACAAAATAAATAAATTAATAATAAATAAATGGATAGATAAATAAATAGTAACTTAAAATTTTAATGGCCAAGAATGCCTGTAATCTTATCACTTGGGTGGGGGGAGAGAAACTTGAAAATTGGGAATTGAAGGCACCCTCAGCTATAAGAACCTGTTGTTCATCTAAAAACAAACCCACACAGTAAAAGAGCTGGGGACATGGCTTAGCACGTACAAGATCCTGGGTTCAAACAGCAAAATAACCAAGCATAATGATCTGGCATCTTTACCTCTTTTTCAGATTCTGAGCCCAAGAAGGAGACGTTTGCCTCCCCCACACTGAATCAATCTTTTTTTTTTAAATATTTATTTATTTATTATGTATACAATATTCTGTCTGCATATATGCCTGAAGGCCAGAAGAGGGCACCAGACCTTATTACAGATGGTTGTGAGCCACCATGTGGTTGCTGGGAATTGAACTCAGGACCTTTGGAAGAACAGGCAATGCTCTTAACCGCTGAGCCATTTCTCCAGCCCCTGAATCAATCTTTCATACTGGATAGTCTTCTCTTTGCTCATTCCTCTCCGGCTTCAGGGACCCCTCTCTGTACCCTCACCTTCTTAATTGGCTGCTATGCCACCAGAGCCTTTCCTACCTTAAGGCTGCACCATCTTCTGTCATGTGACTTATGTACTCCATCCTGGGCTGCCATCCTGTAAGTCTATGAGGCCTCACCAAACTAATCTGGCAAGAAGGAGTCCAGATTCTAAAAACGCCTTTCTAAGACTTGGTACCCAACCTTCTGCTGTGCATCAGTAAACCCTATTAATTCTATCAAGGGGAGAAGGAAAGGTGTTTTTGAACTAAAGATTCAAAAGGCAGGAAAAGTTTATTTTAAAGATTTTTTATTTTCTTTTGTTTTTCAAAATAGGGTTTTTCTGTGTAGCTTTGGAGCCTGTCCTGGTACTAGCTCTGTAAACCAGGCTGGCCTCGAACTCACAGAGTGCTGGGATTAAAGGCGTGTGCCACCACCGTCTGGCAAAGATTGTTATTTTTAGAGTGAAAAATAATAGTAATAAAACCAAGCAACACAGGTGTAGCATAAATGCCCAGAGGAGGAAAACAAAGGAGAGGAAAAAGCAAACCAGCCTCCTTACTGTTTGAGTTACCCCAGCACGGAAGTCAGCCGTATTGTGAACAAACAGATGCATGACAGGGACAGGAACTTTAGAGAAAGAGAAGGAAGCCCAAAATATCAGGAAAGTGTATATTTAGGCTCCAACCAGCACTGGAAAGAAAAAGACCAAAAAGGAACAAGGTGGGCAGACCCCATGGAAAGGATGGAGGCTTATGGGGACTCTGGAGAAGAAGAGTGCAGCAGGTCATTAAAGATGTAGTTATTCCACCTTCCTAGGTGTGCTCTCACCTTTCTGAGGGGTTGTCTCTTAGCCTGGTGATCAACCAGCCCAACTGGACTAACTCTGTTTTGCTTTGAGTAGCTTGCAGTGTTAGGTCTCTACTACTAGCTTTCCATTAAGGGGCATTTAATGGACTGCTGTGACAGTCACCATCACTCGGGGAGGCTGAAGCAGGAGCATTACTGTGGGCTGAAGAGTAAGGGCCACTTCAGGTAGAGCTGCATAGTAAATATAATGATTAAAAAAAAAAAAGAAAAGTGAAATGAGTCCTTTCAGCTGGTCCTGCCAAAGTATGTCATTAAACAAACACGCCACATGCAACAGCATTTGTGCAAGAGGTTTATTGGGGGAGTGGGGAGTGAAAGAGTAAAAGGTCATGTTAGGGTGGGGATGAGAGAGGGAGGCAGACAGACAAGGAAAGGGAAGAGAGTAGAGGAAGGGGAGAGGAGCAAGAGGCAAGAGAGGAAGCTGTGCCTGGCGGGCACTTTTAAGGGGTGCACATGCCTCATTGCTGACAGTGGAGTGGCACCTGGTGACAAATGATGACATAACTTTGCTTTGGTAGCATCAGGAAACTACTAGTAAGGACCCTTGACTTAAAGCACACACACACACTTAGGGAGAAAGAGAGAGAAAGATTTGAAAGATTTGGTGCTTGAATCCCCCCAAACCTGTAATCATGTTAAGTGATTGAAGTTGTTCATCAAATACTCTTTTTTGTTTTGTTTTCTTTTTTTTTCTTCTTTTTTTTTTTTTTTTTTTTTTTTTTTTTTTTCGAGACAGGGTTTCTCTGGGGCTTTGGAGCCTGTCCTGGAACTAGCTCTGTAGACCAGGCTGGTCTCGAACTCACAGAGATCCGCCTACCTCTGCCTCCCGAGTGCTGGGATTAAAGGCATGCGCCATCATCGCCCGGCTTGTTTTATTTTTCGAGACAGGGTTTCTCTGTAGCTTTGGAGCCTGTCCTGCAGCTAGTTCTTGTAGACCAGGCTGGCCTTGAGCTCACAGAGATCCACTTGCCTCTGCCTCCTGACTACTGGGATGAAGGGCCTGCACCACCACCATGGGCTCATCAAATACTCTTAAAATGGGAGATCATTAGAGAAAGGGGGATCTGTTGGGAGCCGTTTCCCCCTAAAAATCATTACAGGAACCATCACCCTGGGGAGACTGCAGGAAACCCCACACCCATAATTGTGCTAAGAATAGTTCTATTGCCCCACACCCAATTAAAGCTGTTAATGGAGAAAAATAAAATAAATAAAATAAAATGGGGAAAAAAAATGGGAGATCATTGCATCTGGAGAATGAGTCAGTGGTTAAGAGCACTTGCTACTCTTCCAGAGTGAAAAACATATGAAAAAGAAAGGACATGATTGTTCCTAGGTATGGTGGAGAAATATTTATATAAAATTTATTGTAGGCTGGAGAGATGCCTCAGCGGTTAAGAGCATTGCCTGCTCTTCCAAAGGTCCTGAGTTCAATTCCCAGCAACCACATGGTGGCTCACAGCCATCTGTAATGGGGTCTGGTGCCCTCTTTTAGCCTGCAGGCATAAACAGAGACAGAACATTGTATACATAATAAATTAAAAAAAAAATTATTGTAGATAAAAGTGAGAACATAGAGACAGACACACCTGGGAGAGTCCAGAGCCATTCCCCTGGACCTTAGGGGGCGTGGGATAGGGGAAAGAGAGAAAAACCAGGTGCATCAGCCAAGAGGCCCAAAAAAAGAGACTATATGAAAAAGACCGGGTGCTAGGCGGTGCTAGCACACATCTTTAATTCTAGCACTGGGGAGGCAGAGGTAGAGGCAGGCAGAGCTCTGTGAGTTGGAGGCCAGCCTGGTCTACACAACAAGTTCCAAGAGAGCCAGGACTATTTAACAGAAAAACCCTGTCTTGGGGGCTGGAGAGATGGCTCAGTGGTTAAGAGCATTGCCTGCTCTTCCAAAGGTCATGAGTTCAATTCCCGGCAACCACATGGTGGCTCACAACCATCTGTAACGAGGTCTGCTGTCCTCTTCTGGTCTGCAAACACACACAGATTGAATATTGTATACATAATAAATAAATATTTAAAAAAAAAGAAAAGAAAAACCCTGTCTTGAAAAACCATTAAAAAGGAAAGAGAAGGAGAAGGAGAAGGAGAGGAGAAGGAGAAGGAGGAGGAGAAGAAGAGGAGGAGGAGGAGGAGGAGGAGGAGGAGGAGGAGGAGGAGGAGGAGGAGGAGAAGAAGAAGAAGAAGAAGAAGAAGAAGAAGAAGAAGAAGAAGAAGAAGAAGAAGAAGAAGAAGAAGAAGAAGAAGAAGAAGAAGAAGAAGAAGAAGAAGAAGAAAGAGGAGAAGTAAGAGGAGAGAGGTGGGCAGTAGTGGTGGCGCATAACTTCAATCCCAGCACTTGGAGGCAGATGCATCTCTGTGAGTTGGAGGCCAGCCTGGTCTAAGAAGCAAGTTCCAGAACTGTCAGAGCTGTTGCGCAGAAAGATCCTGTATGGGGGGAGACTTTTCTCTTTTTTTTTTTTTTTTAATTTTTCTAGACAGGGTTTCTCTGTAGTTTTTGGTTCCTGTCCTGGAACTAGCTCTTGTAGACCAGGTTAGCCTCGAACTCACAGAGATCCACTTGCCTCTGCTTCCCAAGTGCTGGGATTAAAGGCATGAGCCAGCACCGCCCGGCTGAGACTTTTCTTTGGAGCCTTTACAAAAGACCCCACCTGATGCTGGGGGTGGAGAGGTGTGCGTGTGTGTGCACCCCCTTTAATCCTAGCACTTGGGAAGCAGAGGTAGGCAGATCTCTGTCAGTTGGAGGCCAGCCTGAGAGAGTTCCAGAACAGCCAAGACTGTTACATAGACAAACCTTGTATCAGAAGATGAAGAAAAAAAAAAAAGCTTCCATCTGACTAGCAGCTGAGGCTTGTGGGCACAGCCCCTGCCTGCCTGCCAGTGTGAGCTGCAACAATGTTACTTTTAGTTAAGGTTACTCAGTTTCTTGTCACTTGTACAGCAGCCATAAAAACAGAATCATCTGAGGGCTGGAGAGGAGGCTAAATTGGGCTCTCCAGCCCAGCGAGAAACCAGGAGAGGCACCAGATCACTGATCACTGTGAATTGGAGTTGATACCTGCTCTACACAGCAAGTTCCAGGCCAGCAAAGACTAAGTAGTGAGACTTTGCCTCATAAATAAACAAATAAGTTTTAAAAACTTCAAAACAAATAAAAACAACTCAGCCACAGATTCCTTTAATTCCAGTACTTAGGGAGGGAGGGAGGGAGGGAGGGAGAGACAGAGACGGAGACAGGCGGATCTCTGTGAGTTTGAGGACAGCCTGGTCTACAAGAGCTAGTTCCAGGACAGGCTCCAAAGCTACAGAGAAGCCCTGTCTCAAAAACCAAAAAATCATCATCATCATTATCATCATCATCCCAGCACTTAGGGAGGCAGAGGCAGATGGATCTCTGTGAGTTTGAGGCCAGCATGATATACAAGAGCTAGTTCCAAAAAAAAAAAAAAAAAAAAAGCGCACGCCTTTAATCCCAACATTTGGGAGGCAGGCGCATCTCTGTGAGTTCGAGTTCGAGACCAGCCTGGTCTACAAGAGCTAGTTCCAGGACAGGCTCCAAACCTACAGAGAAACCTGGTCTCAGAAAACAAAACAAGAACAACCTACAGCACAAAGGTTTCAGCCCTGAGGGAAGAGACCTGAATACCAGACAGACAGGGTTGAGACTGGAAGTATAGGGTGGGTTAAAAAGGAGGACCTAGCTATAAATAGCCTCAAGAAAACTTTTGTGGAGTTTCTGTCAAGACCTTATCACAGTTGTGAAGGTATTTTTGAAAAAAAAAAAAGTCTTGGGCAGCAGTGGTGCTCACCTTTAGTTCCAGCAACCAAAAGGCCCACACCTTTAATCCCAGCACTCTGGGGGCAGAAGCAGGTGGATCTCTGTGAGTTCGAGGCCAGCCTGGTCTACCAAGAGATCCAGGGCAGCCTGGTCTACTGAGAGGATCCTATCTCACAAAACAACAACAAAAGAATAGATGCGCCAGGTGGTGGTGGTGCATGCCTTTAATCCCAGCACCTGGGAGGCAGAGGCAGGTGGATCTCTGCGAGTTCGAGACCAGCCTGGTCTACAAGAGCTAGTTCCAGGACAGGCTCCAAAACCACAGAGAAACCCTGTCTCGGAAAAAAAAAAAAAAAAAAAAAAAAAAAAGAATAGATGCATATATTTGAAGACAGTTTCTTTTTTTTTTAAATATTTATTTGCTTATTATATATACAATATTCTGTCTGTGTGTGTGTCTGCTGGCCAGAAGAGGGCACCAGACATCACTACAGATGGTTGTGAGCCACAATGTGGTTGCTGGGAATTAAACTCAGGACCTTTGGAAGAGCAGGCAATGCTCTTAACCACTGAGCCATCTCTCCAGCCCCCTGAAGACAGTTTCTTAAATTACTTTTATATTCTGTGTATACATGCGTGTGTGTGTGTGTGTGATATATATGTACAGGTCTGCAGGACAGCTTACTAGGGATAGTTCTCTCTCTTCACCATGTCACCAAGTGAGAGGAGCTTAGGCCTGGCGGCTAGTGAGTGCCTTTACAGGCTGAGCCAGCTCTCTGGCCCTGAATACAGCTTTATCAGACTACATGGCCTGCAAATATTTTTAAAATTCTAGGCCCTGGAAGAGAGGGAAGAAGCAGACAGCATGGGTCAGACACTTAAGGGAAGAAACTTCGAGGTCACAGAGACCAGATCTTCAAAAATATTAATAAAAAATGAAAGGGAGGGGGCTGGAGAGATGGCTCAGTGGTTAAGAGCATTGCCTGCTCTTTCAAAGGTCCTGAGTTCAATTCCTGGCAACCACATGGTGGCTCACAACCATCTGTAATGAGGTCTGGTGCCCTCTTCCGGCCTTCAGACATACACACAGACAGAATATTGTATGCATAATAAATAAATAAATATTAAAAAAAACTTAAAAAAAATAAAAATAAAAGGGATGGAGGCTGACAGATAGATATTCCTCCTTTGGGCCCTGCTAGTTAGGGGTGTTGCTTATGGGCTACTGCTAATTAACATCTTTTGTTTTGCTTTGTTTTTCTTTGTTTTTTTTTATTTTTATTTTTGGAGCCTGTTCTGGAACTAGCTCTTGTAGACCAGGCTGGTCTGGAACTCACAAAGATCCGCCTGCCTCTGCCTCCTGAGTGCTGGGATTAAAGGCGTGCGCCACCACCGCCCAGTTTTGTTTTGTTTTTCCGTCTTGAAAAAGGGTTTCTCTGTAGCTTTGGAGCTTGCCCTGGAACTCACTAGTAGACCTGCTAGATAGAATCTTAACCTCCTCTTTTCCATCAAGTCAGGTCCTCATTTAGTGTCTCCCACTGTGATAGCAACTATTCAGGAGCAATATCCAAAACTCAGGTGCTACTTCCACAAATAAAGCCCCACCCTTAGGGGCCTAGACCATCCCCCAAGATCCAGACACCCACGTTGTTCTTTTTGTTTCCATTCCACCCAGGTACAGACACTAAACCGTACCCCCCCATGGAATTTGCTTCCTGGTACAAGACAGGATGGAGGCAGGGGAAACCCAGGCAAGATAAGGAAGGGACAATTTAGAACGGAGAGGAAATGGGTGCTCCTGAGTTGAGGAAGGACAGTTTGCACCCCCCTGAAAGAGCCTCTAGGACTGCAGTTTAAGGTGTGGAGACCACAGGAGACCCAAACGTGGCTTCAGAAGTCGTAGAAGCTGGAAATAGGTCGTGGCCCTTGCCTCCAAGGTTTACCAGAAAAATAATAGCGCCTAGACCAAGATTAAAGAGCAACAAAGGGGGGTGGAGATGAGGAATGTGTTCTGGTCTGCTGGTCAGGGAAAAAGTTTACAGGAGGAGCTTTTATATGTAAAAACATTCCTGTAGCCCTGGGCAAGGGCCATAATTTAAGGAAGGGCCCATCCTTAATTATCTCTCAAGGCTTCCATTTCACAGCTGGATCTGGGGATTGGACTGAGGGAGACATTTTCACACACAGTAGATACTGGTCAAGCCTTTGCACCATGCATCCAAAGGTTGACTTTTCCTCCTGCAAGCCCTAGCCTTGCAAGTCCCTCACCCCACCCTTACTTGCTCAGTTCAAGTTATCCTTAAGTTTAACAAGGAATGTGACCTTACCCCCTGCTGTTTTGTCTTTCCCGGTATCCCCTGAGCTCCAGTCTCAGCACTGTTTTTCTTTTCTTTTCCATATAATATATATATATATATATATATATATATATATATATTATTCTGTCTGTGTGTATGACTGCAAGCCAGAAGAGGGCACCAGACCTCATTACAGATGGTTGTGAGCCACCATGTGGTTGCTGGGAATTGAACTCAGGATCTTTGGAAGAGCAGGCAGTGCACTTAACCGCTGAGCCATCTCTCCAGCCCCCTTTCTTTTTCTTTCTTTTTTTTCTTTCTTTTTTTTTTTTTGGGGCGGGGGGTTCTGGACAGGGTTTCTCTGTGTAGCCTAGCTATCCTGGAACTCACCCTGAAGACCAGGTTGTCCTCAAGCTCACAGAGCCTGTCTCTGCCACCCAAATAATGGGATTAAAGTTGTGCACTTCCATAAACCGCCCAGCTCTACTCTGATTTTTCACTAATCTAAAATCACTTTGGACTGGTGATTTTGGGCATTCGTCACACAATATAAAGTCTTGGTAACTACCTTTGAAGTACCTGTCACCTTCCCTTGTGCTCCTCAAATCCCCAAACTTGAATTTATTTTTTTTAAGTTTTCAAGACAGGGTTTCTCTGTGTAGCTCTAACTGGCCTGAAACTCACTTTGTAGACCAGGCTGACCTCACACTTACAGAGATCCTTCTGCCTCTGCCTCTGCCTCTGCCTCCCAAGTGCTGGGCCACATACCCGTCAAGAATTTATTTTTAATTAAAATTTTTTCATATCTATGAGTGTTTGCCTGCATGTATAGCTGTGCACCACAAGCATGCTTGGTGGCCTCTGGAGGCCAGAAAAGAGCTTGGGGTCCTCTGGAACTGGAGGTACAGATCTAGCAAGCTACCATGTGGGTGCTGGGAAAGAACGCTGGTCCTCTGGAAGAATAGCCAGTATTCTTACCCACTGAGCCATCTCTCCAGAAACTAAGGAACTTAGTTTATGTGGTGCTAGGTGCTAAATCCAAGGCCTCATGCATGCTAGACAATTATTCATTCTATTACTGAGCCATATCCCCAGTCATGAATCTTTATTTGTTTGTTTATTTATTTAATGTTTTTCTTTTTTTAAAAAAATTTTTTTCGAGACAGGGTTTCTCTGTAGCTTTTTGGTTCCTGTCCTGGAACTAGCTCTTGTAGACCAGGCTGGCCTCGAACTCCCAGAGATCCGCCTGCCTCTGCCTCCCAAGTGCTGGGATTAAAGGCGTGCGCCACCACCACCAGGCTTAATGTTTTTCAAGACAGAATTTTTTTGAGTAACCCTGGTTGTCCAGGAACTTTTTCTGTAGACTATGGTTGGCTTCAGACTCAGAGATCCTGCTGCCTCTGCATCCCAAGAGATAGGATTAAAGGTGAGCACCACCCCTGCCTGTCCTAGTCATGAATTTTTTTTTTTTTTTTTTTGGTTTTTTGAGACAGGGTTTCTCTGTGGTTTTGGAGCCTGTCCTGGAACTAGCTCTTGTAGCCCAGGCTGGTCTCGAACTCACAGAGATCTGCCTGCCTCTGCCTCCCGAGTGCTGGGATTAAAGGCGTGCGCCACCACCGCCCGGCTCACGAATATTTTTTATGATTTTTTTTTTTTTGCACGCTTTGTTATAAAGATGTCAGATCCCCTGGAACTGCAGTTACAGACAGTTGGGAGCTGCTGTGTGGCTGCTGGAAATTGAACCTGGGGCCTCTAGAAGAGCAGACAGTGCTCTTAACAGATGAGCCATCTCTCTAGCCCTTGTCTTGAATATTTTTAAAAATACTTTTTAGTCATTGGTGGCTAACTCCTTTAATCCCAGCACTTGGGGACAGAGGCAGACAGATCTCTGTGAGTTCAAGGCCAGGCTGGTCCACAGAGTGAGTTCCAGGACAGGCACCAAAGCAACACAGAGAGACCCTGTCTTGAAAATCCAAAAAATAAAATAATAAATAAATAAATAAAATACTTTTCACCAGGGTTGGAGAAATGGCTTCTTCTGGTGTCCTTGGATATTTAACATGCAAGTGGTGCACAGAAATACATGTGGCAAAAACTAACATATAAAATAAACATTTGTATATATACATAGATATGTTTGCACGCACGTGCACACACACACACACATATACTTTTAACCACATTTATTTGCTTGTGTGTGATGGACCACACATGCAGCTAAGCACCTGTGAAGGTCAGAGGACATTTTTAAGGAGTTGGTTCTTTATCTACTATGTGTGTATTCTGGGACTCAATTCAGATCATGAAGTTCAGCAACAGGGTGTCTTTAATCACTTAAATGACTGTCTTTTTTTTTTTTTTAAAGACAAGTAAAACGTTTCTGCACCCTGATAAGCTTCTCCGCTGTCGCAGCAATACAAATTAGACTAAATCAAACCTCATTAGAAAAAGCCCTGGTTTAACGGATAGAACACTCCCAGATGACTTTCCAGTCTCCTTGAGAGGAGACAGGAAAGAAAGACTGGAAAACCACATGTCTGTTTTCTAGGGGACAGTTTACGTACCCTGTGGGAGTGGTCTTGAGCATCTCTGGGGAAGGAGTCATCATTTGGCAGGCTTTCTGAGATGCAGCAGGGTTTTGGGAGAAAGATGGGGGAGGGGCAGGGGCTGGGATGGCGTTTCCACCAGAACAAAGACTCAGGTACACAGGCTGACCTCAAACTTGCAGAGATCTGACTGCCTCTGTCTTCCCAGTGTTAGGATTAAAGATGTGCATCACCACATCAAGTTTGCTCTGTTTCTGGTTTTGTTTTTTTCTTTTCTAAGACAGGGTTACTCTGTGTTACAGTTCCAGTTCAGGCTGTCCTCTGTCCTAAAACTCACTTTGTAGACCAGGCTGGCCTCAGACTCACAGGGATCCACCAGCCGATGCCTCCAGAGTGCTGGGATTAAAGGCATGCGCCATCACAGCCTGGTTTTGTCCAGCTTTTTGAAACCGGATTTAATGTATCCCAGGCTGGCCTTCAGCTGGCTATGTTAGGGAGGCTAGCCTTGAACTCCTGATCCTCTTTCCTCCTGCTCCCGAATGTTGAGATTATAGATGCATGGCACTGTGCCTGCCTGCATTGTCTTGTTCTTTGTTTGCTTTAGATTGGGTCTCTCTGTGTAGTTTTGTCTGTCCAGTAACTTGCTATTTAGACCAAGATGGTCTTGAATTCACAGAGATCTGCCTCTGAGATTCAAGGTGTGTGCCATTATTTCTGATAAACTTGCAATGTTTTTAGTGAATTCATAGTCACCATAGTCCAGCTTTGGAGCTGTTCCTTCCAACTGGAAACCTCCTTGGTGTCGTCTGTATCCATTTCAGTCTGACTGAAGCCCCAAAGCCACTGATCTGGCATCAGGCTACAAAGATTTATGGCCTCCTCCGTGAGGACTGATGGAGGATGGTAAATCCTGACTGACTTATGTAGGACATGCACCCATGGTGCTTCTCTGCTTCTCTCCTTGCCTGCCTGCCCCCTCTCTCTCGACAGGGTTTCTTTGTGTAACAGCCCTAACTGTCCTGAAACTAGCTCTGTAGACCAGGCAAGCCTTGAACTCACAGAGATCATCTGCCTGCCTCTCCCTCCTGAGTTCTGGGATTAAAGGCGTGCGCCACCACTGTCTTTAAATCCCTTGTGTCCAGTGTGTGCCCTGGTGTAGGCAGTTGCCAGCTTGACTGTCCTCTGCACACTGACACTACATACCCCTGGGCATCTCCTTGAGTAAACATAAACAGATAATCCTGTTGCTCAGGGATTTCATTGCAAGTTAAATGATGCTGTTTTTCACATTCTAACATCTAATGGTCAGGCAGTGTTCTGTGCGCAAGCTGTAGTGCCATGTGTCTCTGAGATTCTGTTCCCTCAGGGAAGGCAAGATTGGTGCCAAATTCTCTGAGTGCATTTGACTTCAATTTAGCAAGTATCTTGTGGTGACAAAAGGAGTAATTTTTTCTGGCTCACTTCTTTTTATCATTTATTTTTAAGTTTTAGTTCTAGGAACCCAACTCCACCACACCACCCCTCTCCCACTTCCCAAGGTCTCACTCTAACCCAGGCTAAGGTAACTACTGCTAACAAACTCCTTAGCTCAAGCTGTCTTGAACTTGGAAGTGATCCTCCTACCTCTGTCCCCACTGCCCCAAGGGCTAAAGACTGCTCCTCTGGTTTTTTGTTTGTTTTTAGATAGAGCCCAGGTTGGCCTCCAGTTGAGGATGAGCTTGAGCTACTGATCCTCCTGCCTCAACCTCCTAAGTTTCTTCTTTGGAGCTCATACCTCACTATGTAGCTGAGAATTGTCTGGAATTTAATGTGTAGTACACATTAACCTCAAACTCAAGGTTTGTGAGTGCTGGCATTACAAGTGTGTGTTCCTGTACCCGGTTCCTCCAACACTGGACACAGAAACCTGGGTTTCCTCGCGCTACTCAGGCACTCTAATTTAGCTTTCTCTCTAGTTTCCTTATTTAGAGTGTGGATAGGGAACCATGGCTTCATTGTGCCAAGTGGTGAATTGAGTGGTTGTGCTGCCAATTTTACAGAGGCTGAGGTCATTTGGGAAGAGGAAACCTCAATTGAGAAACTGTCCCCACCAGACTGGCCTGTAGGAAAACCTTGTTTTGTTTTTGAAACAGACAGGTCTTTCTATAATGTATCTCTGGTTGTCCTGGAACTCACTTTGTAGACCAGGCTGGCATCGAACTCACAGAAATCTTGCCTGCCTCTGCTTGGGGAGTGTTGGGATTAAAGGTGTGGACCCCCACACCCAGCCCATGGGGCATTTGTAACCTTAGTGAATGAGAGAAAGAGCACAGGTGGGTGGTTCTGTTCCCAGGTTGGTAGGTGGTCCTGGGATCTATAAAAAAAACTGCCTGCCTTTAATCCCAGCACTCAGGAGGCAGGCAGATCTCTGAGTCAGAAGCCAGCCTGGTCTACAGAGAGAGTTCCAAGGATTTGGAGAGCCAAGGATGCACAGGGAAACCCTGTCTTGAAAAACAAAACAAACAAGCAAAGTAAATAAGCAAAGAAGAGAAAAAAAGCTGAGCAAGCCATGGGGATACAGAACAGCACTCTTGTGTGGCCAGCTTTAATCTTTAACTGGACTGGGACTAAAAAAGACCATTTGTATTATGTGTCTCTAGAGAACCGGAGAAACAAACATTGGGAAGATTTATGAAATTTTATCCTGTTGGAATGACATACCAATAGGTCAATTTGCTCTTTTCCTTGGGACATTTTTTCTGGATAGTTTGTGCCTTTTTTTTTTATTTATTATGTATACAATATTCTGCCTCCATGTGTGCCTGCAGGCCAGAAGGGGGCGCCAGATCTCATTACAGATGGTTGTGAGCCACCATGTGGTTGCTGGGAATTGAACTCAGGACCTTTGGAAGAGCAGGCAATGCTCTTAACCACTGAGCCATCTCTCCAGCCCCTTGTTTTTTTTTTTTTTTTTTTTTTTGGTTTTTCGAGACAGGGTTTCTCTGTGGCTTTGGAGCCTGTCCCAGACCTAGCTCTTGTAGACCAGGCTGGCCTCGAACTCACAGAGATCCGCCTCCCGAATGCTGGGATTAAAGGCACGCGCCACCACCACCCGGCTGTGCCTTTTCTTCAGATGTCTCATTTGTCCAGTGGTCTTCAGATCCCTTAGCTGGATACCTTTATTCTCCTGAAAAGACAGCAACAAAACCTTTCCCCAACCCTAATTTTTGGGAGATTCTCTTTGGACAAGTTATATCTGATCAAATGAAAAGCAGTTCTTAGTTTTATAGCTTAGTTTAGATTAAAAGGCCATGCTGTTTGGTGAACTATTATCTCTTCTAATTCAGAGGTGTCTCTTGTTCAAATCGAATCTTTATCAGTTTTGATGGTATCCATAGCTTTTTTTCTTCCATGGAAACAAAAGCAAAACCCCTTCCCCAATGTTACATATGTCCCGGTTTCCATTCTGAGCTCAGTACATTTTTAAGAATATTGGCTGATTTCATTCCATAGTTTTTTCTACTATCCAATATCTCTCTACAGCTGTTGTTTCTCTCACTAGTATTTAAAAAAACTCAAAGATAATAAAGCACTATGCAATCTATTTCTGGGAGTATTTATCATTCCTTTCTGCTTATTTAACATATCCTTTAGAGTTTGATTTTATCTTTCTATAACTGTCTGCCATGTAAGATTGTGTGGAATACCTGTGATATGCTTTATATTATAGAAAGCAAAAAAGCTTTCATTTTCTTAGAGACATGTGCTGGAGCATTGTCTGTCTTTATTTGTACAGGTATACCCATGACGGCCATAACTTGTAGTAAACGTGTGATTATCAAATCAGCCTTTTGCAAACTCAAAGCAGTTGCCCATTGAAAACTTTAATAGGTATCAGTAGTATGGTGTATATATTTTAATTTTCTAAATTCTACAAAATGGAACACATCCATCTGCCAGATTCCATTCCTTTGAGTAACCTTTGGGTTACTTTCTGCAGGCAGTGATGTTTGGTTGTATAAAGAAAAAGTAGGGCATTTCTCTATAATTTCCTTGGCTTGTTGCCATGTGGTGAAAAAGTCTTTTTTTTTAAAACCTTTGCTATTGACATGATGTTTCTTAAGAAATTCTGAGGCCTCTGCATTCATACCTGGCTTGATTTCCTGGCACGATTTCTTTGGTTGATGGACTACAAGCTGTAAAATGAAATAAACACTTTCCTCTTTAAGTTAATTTTGGTCATGGTGTTTTGTCACAGCAATAGAAAGCTTAACTAAGATAGTGATCAAACTTCTTTCTGCAGATTTTTTTTTAACTTCTTTCTTTTGTTTTTTTGAGATAGGGTTTCCGTGTATAACAGTTCTGGCTGTCATGGAACTAGCTCTTGTTAACCAGACGGGCCTCAACCTCACAGAAAACTGCCTGCCTCTGCCTCCTAGAGTGCTGGGATTAAAGGCCATCACCCGGCTTAGTTTTGTTTTGTTTTTTTGCTGGAGCTAGCTCTTGTAAACCAGGTTAGCCTTGAACTCACAGAGATCCACCTGCTTCTGCTCCCAAGTGTTGGGATTAAAGATGGCCAGGCGATGGTGGTGCATGCCTTTAATCCCAGCACTCGGGAGGAAGAAGCAGGCGGATCTCTGTGAGTTCGAGACCAGCCTGGTCTACATAGCTAGTTCCAGGACAGGCTCCAAAGCCACAGAGAAACCCTGTCTCGAAAAAAAAATCAAAAAAAAAAAAAAAAAGATATGAGCTACCACTGCCTGGCTCTGTGGATATTTTTTTTAAATATTTATTTATTATGTATACAATATTCTGTCTGTGTGTATGCCCGCACACCAGAGGAGGGCGCCAGATCTCATTACAGATGGTTGTGAGCCACCATGTGGTTGCCGGGAATTGAACTCAGGACCTTTGGAAGAGCAGGCAGCGCTCTTAACCACTGAGCCATCTCTCCAGCCCCTCTGTGGATATTTTTAAAGACACACGTATGTATGTACATGTCTATATATACGTATATGTATAGCATGGATGTTGTGTGTATGTACCACAATGTTCACACAGAGGTCAGAGAACAACCTTATGAAACCATTTTCCTCCTTTTGCTTTTTGAGTGGTCTCCAATAATTGTTGTTATGTTTGCTGACCTGAGGCTTTACCCTCTCAGCTTCTGTGAATTCTTTTGCTTTCTTTCTCTCTTTCTCTTTGTTTTTTTTTTTTTTTTTTGAGACAGGGTTTTTCTGTAGCCCTGGTTATCCTGGAACTTACTGTGTAGACCAGAGTGACCTCAAACTCACAGAGAGATCTGCCAGCCACTACCTCCCGAGTGCTGGAATTAGAGGCATGTGCCACCACGCCTGGCCACCTTGTACCTTTTTGTTTCCTTTTGTTTTGTTTTGAGACAGAACCTCTGTTTTGTAGCTCTGACTGTTTTTGAATTTGCTTTGTCCAGCAGGTTCGCCTTGCCTCCCTAGTGCTGGGAATCTGCCAACACACCTGGCTGCTTTGATTTTATTTATTCATTTATATTTATATGCATATTTATAATTTATAATATACAGTCTGAATTATATTTAAATCAGACTGATTTCACACTCAAAGAGATCTGCCTTCCTCTGCTTCCCAAGTGCTGGCATTAATGATTTTTTTTTTTCTTCAAGACAGAGTTTCTTTGTAGCTTTGGAGCCTGTCCTGGAACTAGCCTTGTAGACTAGACTGGCCTTGAACTCACAGAGATCTGCAGGCCTCTGCCTCCCAAGTGCTGGGATTAAAGGCAGGTGCCACCACCGCCCAGCTACAACATTAAAGATTTTTTTTTTTTTTCGAGACAGGGTTTCTCTGTAGCTTTTGGTTCCTGTCCTGGAACTAGCTCTTCTAGACCTGGCCGGCTGATTTTTTTAAAAAATTTATTTTATGTGTATGGGTGTTTTGCCTGTCTGTATGTGTATGGGTACCACATGTGTGCTTGGTGACTGAAAGACAGAAGAGGCTATCAGATCCCCTGGAACTATGGAGTTATAGATGGCTGTTTGGTACCACGTGGGTGCTGGGATCAAACCTTGCTCTCTGCAAAAACAACAAATGCTCTTAAACCCTAAGCCATCTCTCCAACCTCCTACCCCCCACCTACCTTGAGACAAGGTCTCAATAAGCAACCTTAGCTGACCTGTACTATATTTAGACCAAATTGATCTCACACTCACAGAGATCTGCCTTCCTCTGCTTACCAAGTATTGAGATTAAAAGTGAGAGATCTGCCTTTCTGTCATTCTATTTGTCTATTTCTCTCTCTCTCTCTCTCTCTCTCTCTCTCTCTCTCTCTCTCTCTCTCTGGCACACACACACACACACACACACACAATCATATATACTTGACTTTCGAGACAGGATTTCTCTGTGTAATAGCCCTAGCTGTCCTGAACTCACTCTGTAGACCAGGCCTCTAACTCACAGAGATCTGCCTGCCTCTGCCTCCTGAGGGCTGGGACTAAAGGTGTATGCTACCACTGGCCAGCATATATATATATATGTATATGTATGTGTATATATATATATATATAATGAAAATTTTAACTAAAAAAAGTCATGTGTGGTGGTATACTTTTAGTTCCAGCACTCCAGAAGCAGGTGGATCTCTGAGTTTAAGGCCAGCCTGGTATACACAGAGAAACCTTGTTTCAAAAAACCAAAAAGAAAAAAAAAAAGAAAGAAAACTGAACTACAGGTATTAAATAGCAAAAAAGTAATATTTATTTTATTTATTTATTTATTTATTTATTTTTGAGGCAGTGTTTCTTTGTAGTTTTGGAGTCTATCCTGGAACTCACTCTGTAGACCAGGCTGGCCTCAAACTCACAGAGATCCACCTGTCTCTGCCTCCTGAGTGCTGGGATTAAAGGTGTGCACCATCACCACCACCACCACCACTTGGCTATTTTTTTTTATAATTTATATAAATAATTTATTTCATTTAGCAACCTAGGAAGCCATTTGGCCATGGCCTTTTGCAGTCAGTGTCGCTGGGGCGTGAGTGGTGTGACTGGTCCTGTAGTTGAAGTGCTTGCTTGCTTGGGGCTGGAGAAATGGCTCAGTGGTTAAGAGCACTGCCTGCTCTTCCAAAGGTTCTGAGTTCAATTCCCGGCAACCACATAGTGGCCCACAACTATCTGTAATGAGATCTGATGCTCTCTTCTGGCCTGCAGGCATACATGCAGACAGAATATTGTATACATAATAAATAAATAAATATTAAAAAAGAAAGAAATGCTTGCTTCCCTTTGCTAGGCATTGCTCTCTGACATCATTGGTTTCCTTCCCAGCAAACTGGCCTGGTGTGTAAGCATGGCTTCTTTTTAAAAAATATTTATGGATATGAGTGTTCTATTTACATGTATGCTAGCATGACAGAAGAGGGCATCAGATAGAAGAGGGCATCAGATCCCATTATAGATGGTTGTGAGCCACCATGTGGTTGCTGGGAATTGAACTCAGGACCTCCAAAGGAGTTGGCGGTGTTCTTAACCACTGAGCCATTTCTCTAGTCCGAGCATGGTATTCTCCTCATAGTACAGTCAAGACTATCAAATGCTAATTTGATTTATATGGTGTTGATGTTCACAGCCACCATAGATTGTCTCCTTTCCATCCATCATGTTTGAATTTTGAGGTGGGTTTGTTAGCTACTTCTGTCCAAATGAATGCATAAGATTCCTCATCCTATGCCCCTTAAAAAATAATTAAACAAGGTTCCACTGTGGGAGGGAAAGGCAACATGGTACAATCAATGCTGCTGTTCACATATCCTAAGCCTGGGAATCTGATGAGTTGCTGGCATAAGTAATCCTGAAGGCTTTGGTGTCCTTCTTTCTGTCTAGGTGTCTGTCTGATTTCAGTATTCTTTTCTTTCTTTCTTTCTTTCTTTTTTTGTTTTTTTTTTTTTTTTTTTTTTTTGTTTTTTCCATACAGGGTTTCTCTGTGTATCCCTGGCTGTCCTGGAACTCACTCTGTAAACCAGGCTGACCTCGAACTCACAGAGATCTGCCTGCCTCTGTCTCCTGAGTGCTGGTATTAAAGGCGTGTGCCACCACCGCCCAGTTATCCGAGTTTATCTGATGATGGGTCCTAATACATACATTGACTTTCTTTGTATTTATTACTTTTTGTTTTATTTATGTATTTGGATTTTTTTCTTTTTTTCTTTTTTTTTTTTTTTTAAATATTTATTTATTATTTATTATGTATACAATATTCTGTCGTGTGAGCCGCAGGCCAGAAGAGGGCACCAGACCCTTACAGATGGTGTGAGCCACCATGTGTTGCCGGAATGAACCAGGACCTTGGAAGAGCAGGCAATGCTCTAACCACTGAGCCATCTCTCCAGCCCCCATTTTTTCTTTTTAAAAAAATAATTTTATGTGTAGAAGTGTTTTGTCTTCATGTATGTATTTGTACCACATTTGTGCTTGGTGCTAGAGGGAAGTCAGAAGAGGGCATTAGATCCTGTGGAACTGGAGTTACAGGTGGTTGTGAGCCTCCATGTGGGTGGGTGCTGGGTATTGGACCTCTGGGGCTCGGCAAGAGTTGCAAGAGCTCTTAATCCTTTTGTTTTGAGGCAGAGCCTCATTCTGTAGAAGAGGCTGACCGGAACTCATTATGTAACCCACATTGACTTCAGATTTACTGTATAAACCTGCCTCAATTAACACTGTGTAACTTTTACTTTTTTGGTTGTTGTGGCAGAGTAGTATGTATCCCAACTTGACTTTACTACACAGCACAGGCTGTCCTTGAACTCCAGTTCTGTCTGCTTCTCCAGTGCTGGGAGCACTGGTACCTACCAATGCACTGGGCTCCAACCTGTGTCTGTCCTCCTTGTGGGTTTTAGCACCTATTTCTAGTTACAGGGTTCTTCACTGTTGTGGACAGTGTCTAATAGTTACTTCTGTGCTTTCTACCAATTAACTCTTTAAAATATTTAGATTGCAGCGGGTGTGGTCGAGCAGGCTTTTAATGCCAGCACTCAGGAGGCGGGAGAATCTCTGTGTATTCAAGACCAGCCTGGGCTACAGAGTGAATTTCAGGACACTCAGGACTGTTACACTGAGAAACCCTGTCTTGGAAAAAGAAATGAAAAAAAGAATTCCAGGGCTGGAGAGATGGCTCAGAGGTTAAGAGCACTGACTGCTCTTCCAGAGGTCCTGAGTTCAATTCCCAGCAACCACATGGTGGCTCACAGTCATCTATAATGAGACCTGGTGCCCTCTTCTGGCATACAAGCATACATGGAAGGAATGTTGTATACATAATAAATAAATAAATCTTTAAAAAAAAAAGAAAAAAAGAATTCCAGCCGGGCAGTGGTGGCGCACGCCTATAATCCCAGCACTCGGGAGGCAGAGGCAGGCGGATCTCTGTGAGTTCTAGGCCAGCCTGGTCTACAAGAGCTAGTGCCAGGACAGGCTCCAAAGCTACAGAGAAACCCTGTCTCGAAAAACTAAAAAAAAAAAAAATAATAATAATAATAAAATAAAAAAATAAAAAAAAGAAAGGAAAAAAGAATTCCAATTGCTTTTGTTATTGTTGGTGTGTGTGTGTATGGTGAATGTGAGCATGTGAGCGCACAAATTGCGTCTAATAGTGAGGAAGTTGGTTCTTTCCTTCCACTTTGTGGGACTTAGTGATTAATGATTAAATTCATGTGGTCAGACTTGGTGGCAAGTGTGTCTGCTTGCTGAGTCATCTCCTGGCCTCCATCACCATTCTCCCCCATCCCTAGCCCTGGTTCTAAACACTGGGGATGCAACCTAGGGCTTAGCACAGGATAGGCAGGTAAGCGTTCTGCCACTCATTAAAACCCCCAGTTTTAGCCAGGCGTTGATGGCGCATGCCTTTAATCCCAGCACTCGGGAAGCAGAGGCATGTGGATCTCTGTGAGTTCGAGGTCAACCTTGTCTACAAGAGCTAGTTCCAGGACAGGCTCCAAAGTTACAGAGAAACCCTGTCTCGAAAACCAAAAAAAAAAGCACACGACAACACTATTGTTAGAAAAGAAACCGAAACAAACAAACAAAAAAACAAAAACCAAAACCAGTTTTGAACTTGTGTCTGGTACCCTAATGTCTGCTCCAGTGGTCTAGTTAGACTTGGTTCACAGGCTCCCTATCTTGGTCATTCTGGAGAACACCTATGGGTGGAGCTGTGAAATACTCCGCAAATATTTCTACGCTTGCTTGCTTCTCCATCTTCCAGATAATGCCCTTATTTTCAGAGGTAGGAAGTGAGAGTCCAGCGTCTGGGTCTGGTGGGGGCGTGGTCCGCCTACTGGTGAACGCTGAACTGCGGAGGAACAAAGGCTGGGGCGGGGACAAAGCCCTGGGCCCCCAGCCCGATTGGGAACAAAGGCCACCCGGGACAGTGGCGGGACACTCCTCGCTTCTTCGCTTCCACGTGGGCAACACCTGGCCCCGCGCGAAGATGCGGCCTCCAGCTGTTGCGAACCCTGGAGCTACTAGAGTGGTAGTGCATCCCAGACTAGAGCCCGAGGGTCCTCATGGCACTGCCAGGCAGCAGAGGCATTCACCCTCAGCAGGGAGTGGAATAGGATGCCCTTTTCATGCTAATCCTGTTTCTGAGTTTCTAGCCACGCTTGATCTTGCTATCCTCTTCCTCAGAATAGATTCTTTATCGTAGATCCCGCTCCTCTCCTCAGGCAGGTCCTGATTCCAGGTCCTGTTCTTCCCCTCAGATAAGATTCACCAATCTGATTCAGTTTTTATTCCTCTACATTAAACGTTCAGTTCGCCAACCTCCAAAAAAACGCCATCAAAATCAGGCTAGTAGATGGCTAATCCAAGAAGGGGCTATCGAGGGACAGGGCAGAGTTTTACAGAGTGGCTTCTCAATAGCTCTCTGTGATCTAGGGTTTGAAACCTTGGGCAACTTTCTGCTTCCCGAGTTTAACAATAAGAAAGTTTGGGTTAAGACCGCCTCCGCGTTCCGGCGGGAACTTCCTTCCTGCTAAAGACCCCGCGCCCCCTCCACCTGGGCTCAGTCTCTTTGCTCCGCCGCAGCCCCGCCCCCTCCCCATTGTCCCGCCTCTCTTCCCCGACTATAGGACAGGTTGAGGCTGCAGACGTCGCCACGCCTGCTGAGGAGGCGGGGCCTACGGTGCAGCTTTGCAGGACTCGCACGCTGGAGCACACTGGGGTCAGCCTTGGTGCACCGTGCCTGGGCCGGGGAGGCGTCGCTCACGCACTCTGCTGGTGAATCCCGCACCCGCGGACTCGCTAAATAGGCCCTGAAGGCCGGCTGCGAGTAGAAGGGAGGGCACTGGCGCGTGCGTAATCTGCCTGCGCCCCGCCCCCGGGTTGCGGTGCTCAACGCGCGTGCGCGGCGTCGTCGGCGCCAGATATTTCTGTCCCGCCTCCAGGCCGCGGCTCTTTCTGCAAGCGGCGCGCGGTCGGGCGGTTGTTAGCAAGTCTTGCGGCGCGCGTCTCAGCAGCAAAGGAGGAGGCGGCGCGGGTGGCGCCGTCGTCTGCAGAGAGGCCAGTAGCCAGCGGCTCGGCCGCATCGCGGCTGCGCCCGGGGCGCGGCGGGCGTCGGCCTAGGAGACGCGTGGCGGCGCTCGGCCTCGCGGCAGCAGCGGCTGCCCCGGCCGTTGGCGGCGAGCGCTCTTGCGCCTGCGCAGCGGGCTCCGTGCCCCTCCTCCCCTGGGCGGCCCCCCCACCCCCCGGCGGCGTGTGAATGGCGGCCTCGGCTGCGGCTGCGGCGGCCTCGGCCTCCGCGACGGCCTCGGCGGCCTCTGGCAGCCCCGGCTCGAGCGAGGTCCCGGCGGGCGGTGAGAAGCGCCCTGCCGCCTCTTCAGCCGCCGCGGCCTCTGCATCCGCGTCGTCGCCCGCGGGGGGCGGTGGCGAGGCGCAGGAGCTTCTGGAGCATTGCGGCGTGTGTCGGGAACGTCTGCGGCCTGAGCGGGAGCCTCGACTGCTGCCCTGCCTGCATTCGGCCTGTAGTGCCTGCTTGGGTCCCGCCGCACCGGCCGCAGCGAATAATTCGGGGGATGGCGGCGCAGCGGGCGACGGCGCTAGTGAGTGCTGGGTGGCCAGGTGCCCCTCCCCCTCCTCGCAGCCTGTGCTCGGGACTGCGCCTGTGCGAGAGTTTGGGGGGCCCGGGTAGGGTCAGGCCTGGTGATTTACTGGGGAACGGACTCTTGGCCTCAGTGCGATGCTTGTGGCTTGGTCTGGACATGAGATAGATACAGAATGTGATAGGAGATGGGGAAATAACGTCAAGGAAGGAGAATATTTGTGGTTTAGCCTTTGAGTGGGAGGCATAGCTTAGGTGAGAGCCCAGTATTTCACACATTTTTGTCTCAGCAGTGGTGGATTGTCCAGTGTGCAAGCAGCAGTGCTACTCCAAAGACATCGTGGAGAATTATTTTATGCGTGATAGCGGCAGCAAGGCTTCTTCTGATTCACAGGATGCTAACCAGGTGTGTTCTGGGGGAGAGAAGGGGGTCATGTTCTTTTCTGGAGCCTTATCACTAGCTTCCTTCGCTGGTTCAGGATGCAGTCTCAGTCTATGGGAGGGCAATGCATTCTATGAATTTTAGGTTGCATTTTCTGGATGTAAATGCGGGTCTGCTGGGTGGTTCTGCCTGTTCTAATCCTCTGTTCTTTTATAGTGCTGCACTAGCTGTGAAGATAATGCCCCAGCCACTAGCTATTGTGTGGAGTGCTCTGAGCCACTGTGTGAGACCTGTGTGGAAGCCCACCAGCGGGTGAAGTACACTAAGGACCACACTGTGCGCTCCACAGGTATGTGAAAATTTGGAGGCTGTTGGAGCTGCCCCCTTACGTCTTTTATTTGCCTAAAATTCCTGCTCACTGGATAACTGGGTTTCCAGGTACCTCACAGGGAACTCAAAAAATTACTGGTTTCAGGAGTGCATACTCTAGGGGAATGTGTGTAGCGCCGCCCCCCCCCCCTTTGGATTGTCAAGATTGTTCTCATTGTGTCCTTGGCTGGCCTGGAACTCACTCTGTACCCCAGGCTGGCCTTGGACTTCTGCCTCCAGAGTCCTGGGATTAAAAAGGCGAGCACCACGTGTGTAGGAGTTGCATGTCAACAAAGGATTGGATTGAGCCAAGATTGTCTTGGAAGACTTGGGAGAGAGCAAGTGGTTTCTGGTAGACAGCTTAGCATAAGTACCTAGTGAAAGCAAAATGGAAGTGACTCTGGATTTGGATGGTCTCTGGCACTTGACTTTAGACTGCTCGGAAAGTAAGGGCTCTGTAAGGAAGGGTTTCTTGACAGGTTTGTAAGGCTTTTGGGCCATCAGTTGAGGGTGAGTCTTGACATGATTTAGCAGTGAGCCTTAAGCATCTTCCCTTAAGACTCATGTTCAGACATCTAGGATTTTATGGTGTATGGTGACTTGGGTATGGAATAGGTCTTGTTTTATGGGCTTGGTCTAGATTCCATAGGAGAAGCTTTTTGGTGTGGTAGTTCCTCTCACCCCAGAGGCATTGTGATGGTGGTAGTGGAAGTTAGTGGACATGAGAAGCCAGAAGGGATAGATAGGGATCTGCAGGTTCTACTTAATAACCCTTACAGGACAGATGAGGGCTACAGCAGTGGGTAGTGACATTAAGGAAGCCAAGGCCTGACTGGCTTGTGTTCTACTAGTACATAGTTTGGACTTGGTTAGTATAGCCTGAATTGGGGAGTAAAGGGACTAATAATATAAGTCTGTTACTTTCTGTTTTTGTGAGACATTCTTGTTTTAGCTGAGGCTGGCCTTAGACTCCTGATGTTCCTTCCATAGCTCCAAAATGCTTGATTAAAATAGGCTCTTGCCAGTATGCTTAATCTCCCCACCCTTTTTGATTTTTTTTTTTTTTTGAGATGGTTTTTCTTTTAACAGCCCTATCTGCCCTGGAACTTGGTAGAACTGACTGGCCTCAACTCAGATGCCTTTATCTCCCAGGTGCTAGAATTAACGGAGTGTGTTGCCACGCCTAGCTTTAACTCACTGTGTAGACCAGGCCTTCACTCTGCTTTGCCAGTGCTAGGATTAAAGTATGTTGCCACACCCAGCTCTTTGTATTTTGAGATAAGGTTTCAGTATAGCCCTTCCTGTCTTTTAAATCACTACCTAGACCAGACTGACCTTCACATTTACAGAGAGATCTTGCCTACCAATGCCTCCCAAATGCTGGGATTAAAGACCTCTTTTTTTTTTTTTTTTTTTTTTTTTTTTTTTCGAGACCGGGTTTCTCCATTTCTTCGTAGCTTTTTGGTTCCTGTCCTGGAACTAGCTCTTGTAGACCAGGCTGGCCTCGAACTCACAGCGATCCGCCTGTCTCTGCCTCCCGAGTGCTGGGATATTAAAGACCTTTTTGAGGAGAGATAGCTCAGTATGTAGTTCTGGCTGACCAGTTAATCAGGTTGGTGTCAAAATCAGATCTGTCTGCCTTTTTTTGCTTCCTGGGTTATGTCTAGCCTCTTTTCAAGATAAGTCTCACATAAAGACAAGTCTGGCTTTGAATTCAATTTATGTAGCTCAAGCTTGCCTTTGAACTTGTGGTCATCTTTCCTGGGTGCAGATAATGTAATTAGATTTTTAACAACGAGGAGTTACTATACTAGTGTTTTGGTGTCTAGGCATCATTAACCCAAGCCATCAGCACCATATAGGGTTAGGCATGATTTGTTGGCAGGCAGAAAGATAAGCAGGAAATAGAAGTTTCTTCACAAGCTTGTTATCCATTATGATGGATAGTGTGATCATCTGGGAGCAAAATGTTTTGTTGTTCTAGGTTTTTTATTTTTTTATTTTTATTTCTTTTTGGTTTTTCGAGACAGGGTTTCTCTGTGGCTTTGGAGCCTGTCCTGGAACTAGCTCTGTAGACTTAGACGAGGCTGGTCTCGAACTCACAGAGATCCACCTGCCTCTGCCTCCCGAGTGCTGGGATTAAAGGCGTGCGCCACCGTTGCCCGGCTGATCTAGGTTTTTTAATACGTGGGCCTAGGTTATAGGATGAACTAGAAATAAATGGTCACAGTGCTTTTGTCTGCTGCTGCTTAAGTTTTAGATGGCTAAGGGCATGATTTTTCTTCCTATTTTCCAGGGCCTGCTAAGACTCGAGATGGTGAACGCACAGTCTATTGTAGTGTGCACAAGCATGAACCCCTTGTGCTGTTTTGTGAGAGCTGTGACACTCTGACCTGCCGGGACTGCCAGCTCAATGCTCACAAGGACCATCAGTGAGTTTCAAGTCATACTGGGAAGGTGGATGCCATCATTTCCAAGTTGAGCATGCAGGCTCACTTTTTTGTGGTTTCAGGTACCAGTTTTTGGAAGATGCAGTGAGGAACCAGCGTAAACTGTTGGCTTCTCTGGTGAAACGGCTTGGGGACAAGCATGCCACACTGCAGAAAAACACCAAGGAGGTTCGCAGCTCGTAAGTGTGGGTGCCAAGGCTATTGGGTTCCCAGGGCAAGGTTTCCTGGTTTAACTTGTCTTGTCTATTAGGATCCGCCAGGTGTCTGATGTGCAGAAGCGTGTGCAGGTTGATGTCAAGATGGCCATTCTGCAGATCATGAAGGAGCTGAATAAGCGGGGCCGAGTACTGGTTAATGATGCCCAGGTAAGCCTTATCCTGCTGGCATGACACCATCCAGGGTGTAGAGAATGAGCCTAGTACTCATTGTCTTGCATTTTAGCTGACACTGTTCTTTTGGTCTTGCAGAAAGTGACAGAGGGGCAACAGGAGCGTCTGGAGCGCCAGCACTGGACCATGACCAAAATCCAGAAGCATCAGGAACACATTTTGCGATTTGCCTCTTGGGCTTTGGAAAGTGATAACAATACAGCCCTCTTGCTTTCTAAGAAGCTGGTGTGTAGTGGTGGGCTTTAGGTGGCCCCTCAGTACCTTTGGTACCCTGTAAATTGCAAGTGGGCTCATGTGCGACCTTTTGCCCCATTAGATCTATTTTCAACTGCATCGTGCTCTCAAAATGATTGTGGATCCTGTGGAGCCTCATGGTGAAATGAAGTTTCAGTGGGATCTCAATGCTTGGACCAAGAGTGCCGAGGCTTTTGGTACGTTGTTTGTCTTGCTTGACCTGGGAGCATCCTAGGCAGTACTGCACCTACTGAGGATTCTCTCTCTTTCAGGCAAGATTGTGGCTGAGCGTCCTGGTACAAACTCCACAGGTCCTGGACCTATGGCTCCTCCAAGAGCTCCAGGACCCCTAAGCAAGCAAGGCTCTGGCAGCAACCAGGTGAGCTGGGGAAAGGAGCCAGGAAAGGGGTGAGGGCCATAGGGTGCCATGGCATACTTAACCACTGATCATACATTTATTGTTCTGTCTCTAGCCCATGGAGGTACAGGAGGGCTATGGCTTTGGGTCAGGTAAGTAGTTTTGCCTGGGGAGTTAGTTGGAAGGGCTTGGGGAGTACCCTGTTTGTCTGTTCTGCCAACTCTTTTATCTTCTGAGCAGATGATCCATACTCAAGTGCAGAGCCGCATGTGTCAGGCATGAAGCGGTAAGTATGGCAACCCATTGGAGTAGGTGGGTATAGTACTGGTGTGGTAGGGATGCATAGGATCTCATGACAATGTGTTCTTACAGGTCCCGCTCTGGTGAGGGAGGAGAGGTAAGTGGCCTCATGCGGAAGGTGCCACGTGTGAGCCTTGAACGCCTGGATCTGGATCTCACTGCTGATAGCCAGCCACCAGTCTTCAAGGTCTTTCCTGGAAACACCACTGAGGATTACAATCTGATTGTTATTGAGCGTGGTGCTGCAGCAGCAGCAGCTGGTCAGGCTGGGACTGTTCCCCCAGGAGCTCCTGGTGCCCTACCCCTGCCTGGCATGGCCATTGTCAAGGTGAGCCTGTCTTCCATCACAGGACGGTGACACCTCTTAGCTGACACCTCTTAGCGCAGATTTGGTAACAGCACTTCAACTGTCTTACAGGAAGAAGAGACAGAAGCTGCTATTGGAGCCCCACCTATTGCCACTGAGGGTCCTGAGACCAAGCCTGTGTTGATGACTCTGGCTGAAGGCCCTGGGACTGAGGGACCACGCCTGGCTTCACCTAGTGGCAGTACTACTAGCTCAGGCCTGGAAGTGGTGGCTCCTGAGGGTACCTCAGTCCCAGTAGGGGCACCAGGTATCCTGGATGACAGTGCCACTATCTGCCGCGTCTGCCAGAAGCCAGGTGACCTGGTCATGTGCAACCAGTGCGAGTTTTGCTTCCACCTGGATTGCCACCTCCCTGCCCTGCAGGATGTTCCAGGGTATGTGTGAGGCTGGCTGGACCAAGATGGATCATGGAGAGCTGAGTGTTTGTCATCATTTACATCTACTCTTCTCCCTAGGGAAGAGTGGAGTTGCTCACTCTGCCACGTGATCCCTGACCTAAAGGAGGAAGATGGAAGCCTTAGCCTGGGTGGATCAGATAACACTGGTGTGGTTGCTAAGCTCTCACCAGTCAACCAGCGGGTAAGGGCTGAATGCTTAGATGTTGGGTAGCCCAGTGGCTGAAGCTCCATGCTTTAACTGCCATCTGTTGTGCCGTCTAGAAATGTGAGCGCGTCCTTCTGGCCCTGTTCTGCCATGAACCCTGCCGCCCCTTGCACCAGCTGGCTACTGATTCTACATTCTCCATGGTGAGTTCCAGAACATAGGAGAGGTTGGGGATGTCAAGAAGTGGTGGTGTATCCCCTCATGCCAATGTTGTGTCTCCCTGCAGGAGCAGCCTGGTGGTACCCTAGACCTGACCCTGATACGTGCTCGCCTTCAAGAGAAGCTGTCACCCCCTTATAGTTCTCCCCAGGAGTTTGCCCAAGATGTGGGCCGCATGTTCAAGCAGTTCAACAAGCTGACTGAGGTGAGCCTGCAGAATGAACGCAGGAGGGTGGGGATGGGGGAGGAAAAAGCCAGGACCTACTCACCATTGTACTCTTAACTTGGTCCAGGACAAGGCGGATGTGCAGTCCATCATCGGCCTGCAGCGCTTCTTTGAGACGCGCATGAATGATGCCTTTGGTGACACCAAGTTTTCTGCTGTGCTGGTAGAACCACCACCGCTGAACCTTCCCAGTGCTAGCCTAAGTTCTCAGGAGCTGTCCGGTGGCCCTGGTGATGGTCCCTGAAGCTGGAGCTCTGTGGTCAGCCCGGTCAAGCTCTGGTCTCTGTCTGTCCTTTTACCCCATACCCTCTCCTCCTTTGGTGGCCTGACTCCTGCTCTTGGTAGCCCTGTCCTCCAGTCCCTCTTCACAAAATGGTTTTTACTTCTGTGGATTTAATAAAAACTTCACCGAGTCGCTTACGCCTCAAGCTGTTTTGGGGACTCTCCTGCCTGCATTCCACCATATCAAACTTAACTTCCCCAGGGGACCTTCTCTGACAGAGTGAAGTACTGGTACACTATTTCTAATGAGTCTTGGGTTGAGGTCTCAGACTACCATGTGCCTCCCAGTGACCAGATAGAAAATCTGGACCTGAAGCTACTCAGTTACCAGTTCCGTACTATTGATACTATAAGTGGGTTGTGTGTCAAGATTCCAGAGTTTTCTTTTTGCCCTCTACCCACAGGGTTTAGCTTTCCTGGAACTCTAAAGCCAGGCTGGCCTTTAACTCAAGACCTGCCTGCCTCTTGAGTGTTTGCATTATTCACACCCGGCAGGAATTTGCTTCTTGCTTAGGATCCTGACACAAGTTTGTCATTGTCCCCTGGTTTGACAATTGCCAGTTGAGCCCCATTCTGACCCCAATTTGGCTGACAGTCACTATATCTATTGGCATGTTGTAACTTGGTATTAAGCTATGGGTCAAACCTTGTTGGGTCGGTAGGTGGAGGGTTTGCATTACCAGGATGCTACCCACCCACTTACATGGTTGGGCTTTGTAGTCTGTACTGCAGCTCTGTAGACCAGGCTGTTCTTGAACTTGGAGATCTGCCTGCCTCTTCCTCCTGAGTGCTGGGATTAAAGGCGTGAGCTGCCACTGTCCATCTCTTACATGTTTTATTATATGGGGAAACTCACAGCCTTGGGAAATCATATCCAAATTTCTTTTATTTCAGAGGGGCACAAGGTAAAGACCCTGAGCGTAGAGTCCATCATTTGGAGAATTGTTCAGTCCCTGCGAAGGTTCTTGAGCCTCTCTTCCAGGTCTGCATCAGCATCAGCCAGGGCTGAGGCTGTGGCCTCTGCTTTCTTCCCACCAGCAGCCACACTGAGTGAGCCACCAGTGGAGGGGAGGTCTGCAGAGAGAATTGAGGGTCAAGGGCTGTGGCTGAGCTTTGGGTGGGGAAAAGAAGGGTTTGGAACACTCACTTGATAGCTCATCTGTGAGGCTCAGTCCTAGCTCATCCAGGACCTGGGACACAACAGCATCACTAGGAAAGAAGGATAACTCATGAGGGCTATGGATGGTAAGAGACCTGGAAAACATCCCTGCGTTCCCGTTACTTTCCATACCTCTCCTCTTCATCTTCCTCATCACCCATGGCATCATCGATGGCATCATTCATCATCTCTTCCTTCATGTCCATGATCTCTGCTTGCCGTTCAAACTCCATCATGATCTTCTGAATCTGGGGTAATTTCAGCTGGAAGAATAGGGAGGGTAAGCTGCCTGCAGGTCAATGGGGATGAGAAAGTAGATTGAGAGGGACAAACCTGTCTGTTCATGGTGCCCATGGCCTTAGTAACACCCTTCATGGCTTGTGCCATTGAGTTGTTGGATTTTAGAGTCTGTATCTTGAGGGACACAGCCTGGATGTTGGCCCGCATCAACACAAACTTGCGTACATATCGCCGGGTTCGCACTAGGTCTTTTGCCATGATTCGAACAGCATCCTTCAGAGTGGATAAGAGAAAAAATTATGAAGCTGTGAGGTTACGCTTTAAGAAGACTAATGGAAATTAACCTGAGTGATCAAATCTCACCTTCCTCTCAGGGATATCACTCCAGCCATGTATATAGTAGCTCAGAGTAGCCTACTGGCAGTTCTATCTCTGCTTCCCTAATGCTGGGACATGGGCCACTACATCCACTTATTCAGGCATCTCTGTAATCTGGTCCTTAAGTGCAGGAAGACAGCAGGTCTAGGCTCAGTCCTTATCCCTGTTCCCTTCTATGCTCAGAGTCACTTAGACTTACATAACTCTTCTCAGTTTTGACTCCTAGACTAGGCCAAAATCTGCCCTGGGCAAGGGACTCTGGTAGAGAGCCTTGCCTGACATGCACAATATTCTGGAGTCTAAGCCCTGGCACTGAAGAAAACAAAATACTTAACTCTTCTGTGTCACAGAGCCTATGTATGCCTCAGACTGTTTCTAGAACCACATGCAAACCTATCCAAGGTCCAGCTTTCATTCCTTACTTAAATGTTAATGTTGCTGGAACACTCAAGGAAATGGTACCTCTAACCAACTGTTTACACCAGCCCACCTCCCATCCTCACTGGTCATTCGTTTTGAAATTTTATTTTCTTGCGTCAGGGTTTCTCTGTGTAAGTCCTAGCTGTCCTGGAACTCACTTTGTAGACCAGGCTGCCCTTGAACTCAGATCTCACGCCTCTGTCTTCCAAACGCTGGGATTAAAGGTGTGTGCCACACTACCTGGCTCTCATTGGCCTTTTTTATTTATTTTATTTATTTATTAAAGATTTCTGTCTCTTCCCCACTGCCGCCTCCCCTTTCCCTCCCCCTCCCCCATCTCACTGGCCTTTTTGATAAGGCACATTAACTCAATCCTTCATCCTGGCTCACACTACAGCCTCCTATTCTGTTTGGCTCACAACCACTCAGGTATTGTGCTCTCCCAGTTTGCTATGGCTACCATTTGTTGTCTGCTTGATGCATACACTTCTTAGGCTAGCTTCTCTGCAGGTTCACTCATTGCACTTCTATTAAGAAGTCTTCCCAGACAGCCCAAACTAGGGAACTCCTGTTCTACCTTTCACTCAACTTCTTCCACTGTCGTACTTACAATAGTGGCTGAGATGGCGTCTTGCCTTGTCGCAGCCCTTGACCACTTGGCACTTACCATCTGGCCTTGCTTTGCCATCTTTTTGATATCCGCAATGATTTTCTTCTCCTGGGTTTCTAGCTTCTGCCGCTCCCTGTCCAGCTCCCTCATGGCTCGGTTCAGGGCCCTCTGGTTTTGACGAAGGAGTTCCTCTGGCGTCTTCCGGCGCCCAAACAACAGGTCCATAGTGGTAGGACTCCACCAGTATGACTGGGGCAGACTTCAGACCTAGCTGTAGGATGCGGGGCCCAGGCAAAAGGTAGAAGTAGGATCCTGTAAGTGGTTAGGACCTGGGAACTGGGGGTATACATGAGTAGTCAAAAAGAATTTGGACTAGAAGTGAGAACGGCCAGAACTAAAGTTATCCACTTCTTTGGCTCAGGCGCACCCCCTCCGCCCGCCCTGCATTTAGACAGTAAGGCAGAATTAAGGGTGTGGTTCTGGAGTATTCCAGGGACCCAGACGTGAGTGACGCTGAGGTGTTTAAGTTCAGTCAGGAGAGGATGATTGTGGGGGCCCCGCAACAAGGGAGAACAGGATGGGGTAGGTTCTGAAATATAAGGTGGAAGTTGGGCCCTAAGGTGGGGCAATGGATTTGAATGATGAGGGATCCTGCCTCCCCGGGGTAGAAGTGGCATTCTACACCCAGGACGTGACAGAGACACGGAGGGCAGGTCTTGGGGATGAAGAGGAGCCTGCATACCGAGGGCAGGCAGAGGTGGGGACCTCGTTGACGAGGGCAGGGTCGGGCAGACTGCGCGACATCCGATACCCCAAGCCGAGAAGTCTTCCTACGCTGCCGCCCAACCGGGGCCACTCACCGGAGCCGAGAGCGCGATGGGCTTCCGCTTCCGGGTCACGCCCCTTACTCTGCAAAGCCTTGTCCCCACCAACGACAGCCCCTCGGTTCGGTAGCTTCTGCCGTCGCCGCCGTTTCCGGATTAAACGGCCTGACGTCACAGGTCCCACCCTCTCCCGGAATGCTGGGAAGTGGCAGGACGCACGCGCACAACCAGAAAACGGGCGCATGCGCAAAATACCCCACACCTCTGCGGAACTCGCAAGTCCCACCCTAATAACCCTTGCAGGCCCCGAGCAGGAATGCAGCACGAAGGCACCTTTGGCCTATTCATTCTGGAAGAGCCATACTCCACCCTTCTTTGGGCGGTTCATTCAGGGGCTCTTAGCAAGTGCGAAAACTTGCAGGAGCCAAATCGGCGGGCCCTCACATGGCATAAAGGGGCAAGCCTGGAGATGATTTGTAGCTTCTTTATGTTGGTGTAAATGCCAGGAACCGAAATTGGCCGATTCTTCCATTGCTTGCTCCTCATCCCAGTGAGTGGTCCCACTCAACCCAAGGACACAGCTGCCACACATTTCATCACAGACGCTGCAGGGCCTCACTTGTCCCTCCCAACCCACAGAAGGAAGAGGCAGAGGCCATGCAGTAACATTCCCCTTTAATAGCCTGGTGGGACCTCCAGTGGTGGTGGGGTGGGTTGCTTGGGCCCAGAGACCCAGGCCTATTGCCCACTTACCCCACAGTCAAGAGTGGGGTGTTGGACAGCACCCAGCGGGAGGGGGGGCGCTAAACAAGCCAATTCATTTCCCATCGCTGAGCAGGTCGGGAGGAGGCAGCGCCGACCATAATCACGTGGTGGTTAAAAAATAATAACTAGGGGCAGGTGACAGGAAGGAGAGGCAAGGCCAAGGCAGGAGCCAAGGCTACCCCATACACCCTACCCGGGCCCCCAATAAATATTTGCAGGGGATGCCTGGGCTGGTAACCCTGGCAGGGATGGGTATTTGCTAACCCTATTTCAGGCAGCGCTCGAAGTAAGTGGACCCGATGTAACCACCTCTCATGGAGCGCTGCACGTTTTGTTCAAACAGCCGCCGGTTGTTCTGCAGGACCTCGGCGGCCTCCTTGTTCAGTGGGTCCTCGGGGTTGGGCTCCTGTGGCCAGCACAAGCGGAAGTTAACAGGCAAGAGAGGTAGGTAGATGGCCAACAAACCCTCAGCCTCAAATGCCTCTTACTCACCAAGAAGAGATACTGCAGGCCATAAATTATGGAATTTATCGTAAGGACTGGCTTCCAGTCCTCTCTGTGGGCAGAGAGCATCAAGGTTATCACGGGTTGGTGAGTGGGAGGCTGCCACAGGCCCTGCCAGTACCAAACAGGTCAGGCCCACAGGAGGCTCCTAACACTGAAGAGTGAGAGGTGAGAAAGGGGTAGGGTATGCAACAGGGCAGGCCATGGAGAAAGCCCAGGTCGGGCTGTTAGGAAGGCAACTTGGAAATGAAAAGACGGAGAAGGCTGACAGGATGCAAGGAAGGCAGGCCTGGGGAGGGAGAGGCAAGGCAGTGCCATCACCTGAGGATGTTGAGGCAGACGTTGCCCTCGAGGTCAATGTTGGGATGATAAACCATTGTCTCACACTTCACCTTGGGGGGATCATGAGGATAACCTTGTCCCACCTGGCCCCAGAGAAAGAGAAAGGAGACGGGTGGGTGTTCTGACTACGCCTCAGCTGCTGCCGCTTCTCCACAGGGTCGCCTCTGTCCACTTGGGACTCACCTTAAAACTGAACACAAACTTCCCACTCTTGTAGAAGCCCTGGGAGAGGAAGGGGAGAATGAGTTAAGACCCTACTCTTAGGGTTCCCTATTCTCTATGGGGCTACCCCTGGTCTGTTCTTGGGAACCCTGCCATGCTTATTTCACTCTTACCTCATCAGGACAGATAACCAGCTTGAAGTTGAGGAGGTCGTCTGGGTCTGAGAAGCTGATGTCACAAGTCTTAGGCAGGTTCAGCTCGTTAATGTCTGGGTTTGGGCAGCAGAGAGAGGGAGAGGAAACAGGTGAAAGAGAGGCGGTAGGTCTGGGCAGGTGTCAGAACTCCCAAGTCTTCCTGGATCTGTGTGGTGTGCTTTATTTACATCTCAGTCTGTACTATACACTCTCCCCACTTTTCAGTCTCTACATGGACTCTCCTGGATACATAGTACCCCACATACAAGCATCTTCAGTTGTAACTGGGTACCCATCTCTTGGGACAGGGAAAACCCTTATTACCCTCCTAAATCCCCCACCACAAGTTCCCACAACACAGTCCCCAAGAACCTCTATTTCTACAACCCTAGTTTCCAAGAAGCCCTGAGCACCTAAACCCGAGGCTCTCGAATCATGCTCTCCACTCACTACTGTGTACCTGTGCATCCTAATTCAAGGACCACTGACCCTTCCAACACTACATCATCTCTTCTCATCAACCATCCAACCTCCACTGTCCTTCCTCTTCTCCGGGTTATTCCACACCCCGGATCCCATTTGAGTCTTGAGACTTCCAGCATGGTAGCTTAAATTGACCCTCACTCCCATTTTTTAGTCACCTTTCCTCCCTCCCCTTCACCTCCAACTCAAAACTACTCTGCCAGACCCCTGAGTCCTGGGCTACAAGTCCTCAATATAATATATTAAACCGTCTCCTAATTATCTCCAGTTCACAACCTTCACCTTATCTTCATAGCCCGTGAAGCAAAGTTTCCGTCTGACTCCCAAACTATCCCCTTCCCCTAACAGATTCCGGGCACCTAACACTCCAGGCCTTAGTATCCCAACGCCCCAAACCCGGCCCCAATCGCTGACCCTCCCTAGTGACCGCACCCCCGTTTCGCACCTCAACCCTCGAACCCTGACTTCCGATACTCCCACCTCAGAGGCTGCATTTTCACACCCCGGTCCCTGACTTCAAACGCGGGGTCCCGACCCCTACCCTTTTGGATCCGGAGCTGCGCCGCCGACGCCTTCTTGCTGCTGCCCTTGGTGCCGCCGGCCGACTCCTCCTCCTTCTTCTGCTGCTTCAGCGAGAACAGCTTGATCATCCTGCCGCCGCCGCCGCCGCAGCCGCCGCGGGGCCCGGGACCCCGGCCACCCGGCCCCCCCGCCGCCTCCTGCGCCGCTTCCGCTTCTCGGACCCGCTGCCGCGGCCTCCTCCGCTGCCGCCGCCTGGCCTGCCGCTCTGCTCCGCGCCCACCACACGGCCCGCCTCGGCTTCCGTAGTCCGGCTCCTGGCCTGGCTTAGCACCTCGGATGAGTTCGGAGGCGCTCGGGAGGACTCGGAGATCCTCGGCCCCGCCCCTGCTTCGGCCCCCGCGCCCTTCTCCCCCCCCTTCCGCTCAGGTCTTGCGAGGCCCCGCTGTGGCTGAGGACACCGGCCTTCCCGGGTCCGCCGCTCTCTCGCCTACTTGTTCCCTTTGCGAGGAGGCTGTGGTGAGGTGGAAGGAGGAGGTGGCAGCCGCGCTGACGATGGCAGGGTACCGGTGGAGGCTCAGCTTCCGCGGCAGGCGCGGCTGCTATGTGGAGGTCGGCAACGGCCTCGGGCGCCCCGCCGCTTCGGCACTTTCCGCCGCCTGCCTACTTCGGGTCTTCCTGTCCCGGTTGCGTTCTGCGCCTGCGCAACCCTTGCAGCCCCCCCACCAGGTTGCTCCTCGTTGGAGTTTGGGGATCGGTCTTCTTCGGTTAAGCTCGGGTATTCCCGTTTGTGGAGGTGCCTATTCGGCGGTCCAGCGGGTACTTCCTGGGATGCACAGCAGAGTAGGAAGCGGTGCTTGCAACCATTTTTTGAGCGAGGCGGGTAGTGGCCGTTTGGTTTTTGGTGGTTCCATCCAGTCTTGCGCTTATGCGGAACGCAGCGGGAACGGACTAAAATGGATCTTGCTCTCTGTGTACTCAGCAAAGGCAGAGCCTGGGCATTATAAGGGCCGTTGTCTGAGCCCCTTAATCCCTTCGCAAACTCAGATTCCGATTGATGTAAATTAGCTTAAAACTTATTTTTCTGGAGGCCGAGGCATCAGGTTCGATTGAGCTCAGGCGTTCAGGGACATACTAGGCAACAAACACATCAAGGCCCTTGTTCCTTAAAATAGATTTCTACTGTGCAACAGAGAGTGAGCACCGTGTAGTTTTACGATCCAAGGTGGACGTGGGTACAGTGTCCATAGCTGCGGTCTAGAGACTAGCAGAAGTGGCCTTGTGCCTCTGGCGGACTTAGGTTGAGTCAGCTCGCATCCAGTCACAATTTAGGGTATTTGGGAGGCGGAAGGAAATAGCTTAGGATGAGCCAGTGTCTTCCGACTGTCATCTAGGAAACCAGCAAGCAGCCACGGTGGATGTTAGGCTTTTCTGCGCTGGTCTGGTTATCGCTTGAAAAACATACCTAGAACAGGTTGGGACGTCTTTATAAAGCAAAGGCCCTTCTTTGCCATCTGGCATATCATTCATACCACCAAGCATGAACCACGATTCTACATTTGGGACTTTGTACACCCTTGCTGGCAGCGCCCTAATCTTTCTGACCTATTTTTGTTTTGTTTTTCAAGACGGTTTCTCTGTGTAGCCCTGGCTGTCCTGGAACTCACAGAGATCTGCCTGCCTCTGCCTCCCTAGTGCTGTGATTAAAGGCCACCACCACCACCACCACCTCCTGACCTTTTAAGTCTAGTCCCCGTTCAGCCCTCTTGTCATCTCAGTGGCCCACCCCCAGCAGCCTTTTTTGACTTTATCTTTAAAAGCTGAGAAAAGTTGGTGCCAAGGATGGGAACTCAGCTTGGGTTTGGTGACAACCTGGCCTCCACCATCTGCCCTGACCTCAAGCCCACACTGAGACCCAGAGAAAAACAATCACTCCAGAACTACTCTTTAACTGTTCCTCAGGTGCACAGCTTTATGCTGATTATTGTACAGCTGCTGCTTTTGTGGCTTTACCTTTATTCTTCCACCCAGGACCCACACTTGTCCCAAACTCAGCAGGTAGTCCAAGCTGACCTTGAACTCACATTCTCTGCTGCAGTTTTCAGAGTGCTGTGCTCACAGGTACGTCCTCCCTGGCCCTCCCAGGGTCTCAGGACTAAATGGGTTTGGGCTATTTGTAGCCGTGCAGTTCTACAGTGTTCTAGTACTTCCCTGCCTGTGGCCTTTCCCCACTGCTCAGATTCTAAAGTCTGCTTATCTTGGTTCAGGATCTTCCTTGGTTTTTGTTTTGTTTTGTTTTTTTGAGACAGGGTTTCTCTTTGTATCTTTGGAACTTGTCCTGGCACTCACTCTGTGAATGAGGCTGGCCTCGAACTCATAGAGATCTGCCTGCCTCTGTCTCCTGAGTGCTAGATTTAAAGGCGTTTGGTTCAGGATCTTTGCTGGTCTGTGAGGTAGAAGAGAACACTGAAAATCACGGGGACCCAAGAAAGGGATAGAACTTCTGACCCTGGAGCCTGGTTGAACCCTCTTTTCATGCATAAGCAAGAATGCCCGTACAAACCAGCTGATGGCACACGTCTTTAATCGCAAGCACTCGGGATTGTAATTCTTACAATGTTTTTAGGAATCTCACCAGAAACTCCATTTACAGGGCAAGGACGTGTACTGAACCTGTACACTTTAGTAGCTTTTGTTTTACCTTATGAGATGATAATTCCATCCGGCTTGTCTGGAGCCGGTAGGAAAAGGTTTCTTTTTTTTTTTTTTTTAAATATTTATTTATTTATTTATTATGTATACAGTATTCTTTCTGTGTGTATGCCTGAAGGCCAGAAGAGGGCACCAGACCTCATTATAGATGGTTGTGAGCCACCATGTGGTTGCTGGGAATTGAACTCAGGACCTTTGGAAGAGCAGGCAATGCTCTTAACCACTGAGCCATCTCTCCAGCCCAGGAAAAGGTTTCTTAAGTTTCTTAGCAACCCTTTGAAATGTAATTTGAGAGCCTCCCAAAATAAATTAGCTATTTTATATAGCTAATGCTAAGACAGTTGAGACTCTTCCTTGAAGATCCCACATCCACTATTCCCCCCACCCCCATTCTTCCATGGAAAACACATCCACACTTCATTAAGTCATTTTGAGCACTTCTCTCATGCTTAAAGCTTATTTACAATATGTTTAACAAAATCTCCAACTTTGCATCATACTGGCTAGGGCTGAAATTCTTTTCTGCATTGGAACCATGAATCTCAGTTTGGTCTGAGTCCATATCTCTATAAGATGAAGGGTGTTCCATAGGCCGCTAAATGGCCTCATGGAGCTGTGTCTTTGTCCCATCACAACTGACAGTTGGAGGGAACAAGGGAGTGTCACAGGAACCAGGGATTCCCCCTGCCCTCACTCTGTCACTCAGGATCAGCCTCTGACTTGGTTTGGCTTGTTTATTTTCCTTGAGGTCAGATCCCGGTTTTGGGTGTCATGAAGTGGCAGGAACCAGTGAAGCAGCTTGGACATGCAGACCTGAAAATGGTGTTCCTGGGACCTCCCAGAACCCATCTGACAACGACCCAGAGAAAGACCTCAACCTGGGTTTAGGGCTCAAGCTGAATGAATTGTGGTAAATGGGTCTTCTTTGACTACTTGCACCCCAGTAATCCATGGGAGGGGGCAGCTGTGTCAAAGTCATAGATGGAAGGGAAGGTGGCTATTGACGGGAGGAAATGGCATGGGACACCAGGCCTGAAGTGTCCAGGGTCATGCAAACTGTTGTCGGCTGCATATCCTGTCACTTCTTGCAGAATGCACTCCTGAAGAATCCCCAGTGTGAAGGAGACCCCTGTAGAGCTATGAACAGAGCCATGGTGGAAGGGCCTGTGGTTGGAGTGAGGGGAACAGAATCCAGAGGATAGAGCAACTGGTCCTGAAGTCTGTGCTCCACAATTCGGGGTCTCACTCATTCCTTCTTAGTACCTGTTAGTTGCAAACCCATGAGGACAAGAAAATACTGAAATGTTTGAGTTTCCAGGTTAAACCTCCCAATCTGGTGTTTATCTCATGGCACCTCCCATGTTCACTCAGTGCCCATCCTGCTGGTGGGAAGAAAGCTTTGACTTTCTGCTTATGACTGTTTCAGGGGTTCAGGGTGGGGTGCTGTTAGGAGGAAAGTGAATGGACAGTGGGTTTGGGCACAGGGAAACAATGTCATGGGAGTTGCTGGTATTGACTTAGCAAGATGGAGAGCACAAGAGGTGGGCAATCCCTTTGGAGGCTCTGGAATGTGGTGAGAGTATCAAGGCACCACGAGATCCTGTCTCCTGACAAAGGTTGAGGAATCATTCAAGTTCCTGCCTCTGGTCTCTAGACCTGTCTATCTGGGCATCGCTGCAGGGCGGGGACTCCACAGAGGCCTTTCAACCTGCTGCTCTGAGAAACAGGGTGCTACAGGGGCTGAGCAGAGTGGCCTTGTGGCCCTTCACCAGCCAGACTCTTCACCTGGCAGCCAAGGCCCTTGTGATAGTAGTGTACACACTACCCAGAGTCAGGCCTTCTAGCTCTCTGGAGAGAAGGGCCCTGAAGGTCCTTAGGATTCTCAATCACCGAGGCACAGGATGAGCAATGAGTGGCTCCTCCCCGCAAAGCCTTACCTCCTTGACAGTTCATTACTTTAAAAATGTAAAGCACTAGGAAGCTGCCAGAGATCTTCACTGCTAAGCCTGCCCACTTTTCTGAGTTCTAGCTCAAAAAGCATAACTTTTCTTATCCCCCTCTCTTTGAATACTCGCTAAAGTCCTAAGTGTGCTTATCTTCTTACTCTGGACGTTCTCACCGTCTCCGATAACCCCAGCCTGCTGCTCCCATCCAGCTGATTGCTGACAACCACAGCTGAACCTTCCTGCTTCCTGGGACCCTGACTCAAATGGCATGCTTCTGTCTTCCTCTTTCCCTCTCTTTCCTGTCCATTTCTCTCTTCTCAGCTGCAACAAAGATTTGTTTTTCTCTCCAACTCATAAAATGGTCTTTAAAGCAGAAGGCATTGATCCCAGGGCCTGGTGAATGTTAGACAAACAACCCATCCATAAACTACATTCCTAGCCCTCTTTTAAAGGCTCTCCCCCATTTATTTCTTTACCCGTGTGTGTACATGTGCACACATAACAGAAAAACACATACACACAGCTTGTGCAGGTCAGAGGACAACTTTCAGGAGTTGGTTGTCGCCTTCCACCATGTGGTTTTAGGGATCAAACTCAGGTCATCAGGCTTGATGACAAGTGGCTTTACCACTGAACCACCCCACCCAATCCCATAAGCCCTGGGTTTTTGTTTTGAGATAGGTCTGTGTGCTAAGCAGGCCTTGAACTAGCTAGCAGTCCACCCGCCTCAGCCTCCTGCAATAGCTGGAATGATCACAAGCCGGTTACCATTACACCACCACATTTGTATAGCTGTATTTGGCCTTCTTTTTTTCTGGACATGTTCTCACCTACCTGCTGAACTTACGGCAGTGCTTTTGCCTTTGCCCTCTATCTGCTGGCGTATGGGCGTGTGCCACCACACTCAGTGTGTGCTTTTGAGATAGCAGCTTATGGTGTAGCCCAGACTAGCCTAAAACTCTGTAGTCCTTTCTCAGCCTCTGAAGTGCTAGGGTGCCACCACATCCAGCTGGACTACCCTTTGTCCCTTTGTCGTCACCCAGCAGTCATGGTGGACCTCCCCAACCGCCCCCTCCCCGTTTTTTCCCCCCATTTTTTCTTTCCTTTTTGTTTTTTGTTGTTTCTGTTTTTCGAGACAAGGTTTCTCTGGGTAACAGCTCTAGCTGTGGCTGTCTTGGAACTCGCTTTGTAAACCAGACTGTCCTCCAACTCACAGATATCCAACTGCTTTTGCCTCCAGACTGCTGGGATTAAAGGCATGGGCCACCACCGTCCAGGTAGCTCTCTCGACTAGACCCTGGTTAATTTTTTTTGTGTGAGTGTGGCTACTTTTCACCATCTGTGGCCGGGCATGCCTATTGTATAAGCCAGAGGTATGGTACAGAGTATATCCCATAAGAGAGCAGGTGTGGTAGGTACGGTTACTTGGGAAGTATACGGAAGGCCAAGGCGCAGAGGATATGAAACAGCCGTAAGGTGGGCAGAAGAACCGTGCAGGTGGGGAAGCATCATCTATTTATTGAGTACCTACTGAAGACCTGGCCCTCAGCGGGCCTGTTGTCGATGCCAGCCTCACAACAACAGTGTGAGGTGTTTTTGACCTACTCAGTGCTGTGCACACGCTGGTGCTGAATGAGCTTGGTGCTCTGGTGGAAGCGGCGGCCACAGTCCTGGCAGGCGAAGGGCTTTTCGTGCCGGTGGGTACGCAGGTGCTGAGTGAGCGTGGGCCGCTGGCGAAAGGTTTTGCCACACTCGGGGCACGAGTAGGGCCGCTCGCCCGTGTGGATGCGCCGGTGCTGGGTGAGGTTGGCATGCTGCCTGAAGCTCTGGCCGCACTCCGGGCAAGCGAAAGGACGCTCACCTGTGTGGATGCGCTGGTGCTCAGTGAGCCGGGACACCTGCGTGAAGCCGAGGCCGCACTCACCGCAGTGGTAGGGCTTCTCGCCCGTGTGGGTCCTCTGGTGGCGCGTGAGCTTGAGTCGCTGGCTGAAGCGCTGGCCACACTCGGGACAGGCGAAGGGCTTCTCGCCTGTGTGCACACGCAGGTGCTGCGTGAGTGTGGGCCGTTGGCGGAAGGCTTTGCCACACTCGGCGCAGGCGAAGGGCCGCTCGCCGGTATGGATACGCCGGTGCTGGGTGAGGTTGGAGCGCTGCCTGAAGCTCTGGCCGCATTCGGCACAGGCGAAGGGCCGTTCGCCGCTGTGCACGCGCCGGTGCTGCAGCAGCACCGAGCGGCGGCCAAAGCGCTCGCCGCACTCCACGCATCCAAAGGACTTGTCCCCAGTGTGCACCGCCTGGTGCTCTAGCAGCACGGCACGGCGTGGGAAGCTCTCACAGCACTCGCTGCACGGGAAGGGGCCCGGGGGCTCGGGAACTCCCGGGAGGGGCAGGGTGAGTGGCGCTGGGCCGGGCGGGTCACCGTGGATGCGCTGATGCTGTAGCAGGTTGGAGCGCTGCCGAAAGCTCTGGCCGCACTCAGCGCAGCGGAACGGCTGCTCACCAGTGTGCACTCGCCGGTGCTCTTCCAGGCGCGCGCTGCGCACGAAGCCCTGGCCACAGTCACGGCACACGAAAGGCCGTTCCTCGGTATGCGTGAGCTGGTGGCGCAGCAGGTGAGAGCTGCGACTGAAGCTGCGGCCGCACTCGCCACACACGAACGGTCGCTCGCCCGTGTGGATCTTCTGGTGCCGCAGCAGATTGCTTCGCTGACTGAAAACTTTGCCACACACGTCACAGCGGCCGCCTCGCACCGCTCCAGTCCCGGTACTAGGGCGGCCCCGGCTCCGGCCCTTTGGGGCATGCCTGCGAGTCGCCACCAGTGCTGGGCCCACACCGGGGCAGGGATTCTCGCAGGCAGGGTCCTGTTCACCTCCCGGGTTGCTGGGGAGCACGAGGGCATGGGCGAAGCCACCTTCTCGGGAGGGGGACTGCATCTGTCCAGAGAGGCTAGCCATGTCGAGATCCCAGGGAACATGGAGGTGGGGGCTCACCGTTTCTGGCTCTGCTGTGTCCATCTGAAGCGCAAACCCTGCACAAGGGGACCCATTCATTCATGAGACTCTGGCTTTCTGCCCTAACCCACCGAATTCTGGGAGACTGAACTATAGGCCTGGAACTAGCAGGTGATGCAGACAGGAGATGAGAGTGGCAGTTGTATCTGGACAGATTTCCCTGAGGTGTGTGTGAAGGCTTTCCTGATTTGACTTAAGTCTCTGGGAGAAAACTAACATCTCTTTGTGGAAATGGGTGATAGTGGGGCCCAGTTTAGGTGGGGAGTGAGGGTCTGGGAAGATGCAAAGAATGTAGATTCAATAAAGACCAGAAGAACATCAACAGGAAGCAGTAAGGGTGGGAATACAGTTTTTTAGTTTTGGATTTGGACTTGCCACACTTGAGATGGCCCAAACATACTAGAGTAAGAGGACTGCATGTAGGGTTGGAGGTTGGAGATGAGATGAACACAAGCCTACATGTGATCAACATGAGAGCTGTTTGTAGAAGCATGTTCCTGCTACAGAATGAGCCGTCCAAGGTGCAAGCCTGAGGCACAGTGGACTACAGAGTGAGCTTCCAAGATATGAGGCTAATCGAGGGATGAGGTGTCCACCCAGGCAACTGAGGCTGGAGACAAAATGAATGACAGAAAATCCATGAGGCACCAAAGGGAATTAAGAGAAATGTGAATGCACAAAAGGAAACCAGAATCAAAGGCCACACTAACAACTCTCCAGAGACTAAGGGATAATTAAATTGCTACAGAAGCTTCAGTCAATTCATAGCGTGTTGACAGCTACATTGTGGAAGTATGTGAACAAGAAATAATGTAACTAATTATTTAAGCTCCACTCAACGTGCTAGTCCCTGCTTAGGAGAATTCACAGAAGGGCTGCATTGACACATTGTTTCCTAGTCGCAGCATTTTTTTTTTTCCAGTGATGGGACTTGAACCCAGGAAGTCTCGTGCTAGGCCAATGTTCTATCATTGAGCTACATCTCCTAACCTGTTACCATAATCTTTTCCTTTTTTATCATTGTGTGTGTGTGTGTGTGTGTGTGTGTGTGTGTGTGGGTAGGTGTTTTGGCTGTGTGTCTGTATACCATGTGAGACCATGTGGCTACAGTTCCTGTGGAGGCCAAAGTCGGGGGTTGGATTTCCTGAGACTAGAGTTAGATAATTGTAAACTGACATGTGGGTGCTGGGAACTGCAAGAGAAGCCAGTATGCTCTTAACTGCTGAGCCATATCTCTAGCCTTGTTTCCATATTAAGTGTTTGTATGCATTGCTGGTACAACACAGGCTGGGTTGGAAATTTTTATCAAAATAGTGTGTGGAGGTGAGTACTTCCATTCACAGAATTTGGGGGATGGAGGTAGGAGTTCAAGGTTGTCATCTACTGCAATCAAGTTCAAGGCCAGCTGGGTTACATGAGATACTTTCTTGAAAACACAAATCAAAACAGCGGTGTTTCCCACCATCCTAGGAATTATACTTCTAGGCATTCCTGTTTAGTAGCTGTATTTCTCCTGGTGTCAATGACCTATGCACAGGGTTTTCTAGTATTTAATGAGAATCAATCCAAAGAACTGTGGACAAGGGAGTGAGTGTGGACCACAGTGAGTCTTCAGAGCTGTGTGAAGACCCATGACCACCCCTGCTGTTTGCCAAGCACATGGCATGAAAAGAGGGGAATGAGGTCATTTGGGAATCCATGAATATTTTCTTTCTTTCTTCTTCTTCTTCTTCTTCTTCTTCTTTTCTTTTTGCTTTGTTTTTCAAGACAAGGGTTTCTCTGTGTAGCCCTGGCCATCCTGGAACTCACTCTGTAGACCAGGCTGGCCTTAAACTCACAGAGACCCACCTGCCTCTGCCTCCCGAATGCTGGGATTAAGAGTGTGTGCCACCACCGCCTGGCCCATAAAGAGTCTTTGTAAATATGTGCATGTATGCATTACTGCATGAGTTTAATTGTACCATGTGTATGCAGGGCCCTAGGAGGTCAGAGGGTATCAGATCCCCTGGAACTGGAGTTCCAGGACATTGTGAACATCCTGAGATGTGTTTGAAAAGCCATAAACACTCTTAACCACTGAGCTCACTCTCTAGCCTCAAGGTTTGTTTTTTTTTTTAAAGATTTATTTATTTATTTATTATGTACATAGTGTTCAGCCTCCATGTATGCCCTTAGGCCAGAAGAGGGCACCAGATCTCATTACAGATGGTTGTGAGCCACCATGTGGTTGCTGGGAATCGAACTCAGGACCTCCGGAAGAGCATTCAGTGCTCTTAACCTCTGAGCCATCTCTCCAGCCCCCTCAAGGTTTTTTTTTTTAAAAAAGATTTATTTCTTTATTTATTATGTAGTCTGTTGTCTGCATGTACATCTGCAGGCCAGAAAGAGGGCACCAGATCTCATTACAGATGGTTGTGAGGCACCTTGTGATTGCTGGGAATTGAACTCGGGACCTCTGGAAGAACAGCCAGTGCTTTTAGCCTCTGAGCCATCTCTCCAACCCAAGCCTTAAGTTTTTTAAAATATATTTTTAGCCTACATATTGGTGTGTGCGTGTACTTATACTGGAGTGCACATGTGGCGGTCAGGGAGAAACCTGCAGGATTTGGTCTTTTCCTTTCACCATGGGGGGTCCTGGTGAACCAAGCAAGGTTGGTTCATTTTCTATTTATTTGTTTAGCCTTTTGAGATAGAGTCTCACTTATATATCCCTGGCTGTCACTCTGCAGACCAGGCTGGTCCTAAACTCACAGAGATCCACCTGCCTCTCCTTCCTGAGTGCTGGGATTAAAGGTATGCCTTGCTTTACCTGGTTTGTTCATTAAAATTTTTTAACCTATTTTATGTGTATGAGTGTTTTGTCTGCTTATATGTATGTCTGTGCACCATGTGTGTGCCAGAGGAGGCCAGAGAGGGTGTCAGATTCCCTAGAGTTACAGATGGTTGTGAGGCATCTATTCTTTCCAGCCCCAGGGTTGTTCATTTGAAAATACTATTTTTATTTGAGACAGAGTCTGTATGGCCCTAGCTGTCCTGGAACTCACTTTGTAGATCAGGTTAGCTTTCAACTGACAGAGTTCTACCTGCTTCTGCCTCTGCCTCCTGAGTGCTGGGATTAAAGGTATGTGCCACCAATTGGCCAGCTATGTCCATTTATTTTAAATTGTGTATATATGTGTATGTGTAATGTGCATGTGAGCGCTGTGACCTCCAAGGTTACTGGAGCTGGAGGTATAGGAGGTTGTCAGTTTGCTTGACCTGAATGCTAGGAACCCAACCTGGTCCTCTTATCTGTTTATCTTCAGTCCCTTAAACATTTTCTTCTTTTTGAACTTTTCTTTTTTTTTTTTAAATATTTATTTATTTATTATGTATACAATGTTCTGTCTGTGTGTATGCCTGCAGGCCAGAAGAGGGCGCCAGACCTCATTACAGATGGTTGTGAGCCACCATGTGGTTGCTGGGAATTGAACTCAGGACCTTTGGAAGAGCAGGCAATGCTCTTAACCACTGAGCCATCTCTCCAGCCCCTTTTTGAACTTTTCTTGCAGTGCATGGTAGTGCATGCCTATAATTCCAGCACTCTTGGTGGCAAGAAGGCTGACATAAGTTTGAAACCAGCCTTTGATACATAGTGTGGTCAAGACTCCCTGGTTACACAGAAAAAAACAACCTAAAACAAGGAACAAAAGCAAACAAACCACCACCAAAAAAAAAAAAAAAAGCCACAAACACAAAAATCCAAACTACCATCACCACAACAAAAGACCCTTTTGTCTTTAAATTTTTTATTTTAGATGTATATGGGTGTTTTGCCTGTATGTATGTCTGTGTACCACGTGTATGCAGTTCCTATAATAGTCAGCCTTATCCTTTGGGACAATTTCAAGTTACCATGCGGGTGCTGGGACTCAAACCCAGGTCCTCTCGAAGAGCAACCTATCTTTTTAACCATTCAGCCATCTTTCTAGCCCCATAAAAAAAGCCTTTTCATCTTTCTGCTTTTTTGTTTTGTTTTTGGTTTAAAACAAAACAAAATGGGTGTCACTATGTAGCTCTGGCGATCTTGAACTTGCTATGTAGTCTACATTGGCTTTAAATTTACAGAAATCTGTCTGCCTTTGCCTCTTTTAGGTGCTGGGATTAAGGGTGGATGCTATCATTCCTGGTTTGCTTTGTGCTTTTGAAACAATGTTTCGCAACGTATCTAGACTGGCTTAACGTGTGTTTATATAAGGCTACAGAGGGCCTGGCTGCACGGGAATAGGTTGTTTAACCAAAGGAAAAACTCTTGAGAACGGTGTTGTCAAATGGTTTTTGATTTTTACATTAAGAAATTATTTTTGGTGTGTGTGTCTCTATGGCCATGAGCATGCTATGATGCATATGTAGAGGTCAGAAGACAACCCGTGGGAAAGACTCTCTCCTTCCACCATGTGGGTCCTAGAGATTGAATTCTCGCTGCCAGGCTTAGCAAGTACTCTTTCTGCTTGAGTCATCTTATCAGCCACAACTTTTTGAGACAAGATGTCACACTGTAGTCCAAACTGACCCTGAAGACATGGCAATCCTCCAGTTTCTGCCTGCCTCCTGCCTCTACCTCCCAAGTGCTAGGTGTGTAAAGCCATATCCAGCTTTGGCAATGTTGTAAGGTAATTGTTATTTGTGATCTGGGTTGACCAGCACACTGTTGATGCAGTGCATGATTAGATTGTGTCTGCTTTGCATACAGATTCTTTCCGGAAGGCACTGAGAACTTGTGTTGACTGCTGGGCACATATCGGGCACTCTACTGTGTGCTCTTTGTACACCTTTTGGAGTTTTCACCATGTGAATGTATTAACTATGGATGCTGTGCTGAGCTGGTCTAACCTTGGGAAACAAGCTTGCTTTTGCTTCACGGTAGGGCGGGTTCAGGGCAAGGAACTATTAACTATCTGAGCAGGACTATTAACTGCCCTGGCTGCAAAATGTAGATGCCTGTTTAGAATGGGCAGTCCCACCGAGCCATTTCTGACTCGGGATAAGACAAACCATTATTGTCTCAAGGCTTCGTATGCAGCTGCTAACCAGGATACACCCCAAATGCAGATATCTCAGGGCTCCAGGACACGGAGATGCTGCTTCACTGTACACATGGCCACTCACTGCTACCCAAAGCAGCCTCATGGAATGGCTCTGTGGAGACAGGCTCTGTTTACGGTCTTGTCTTCTGAGGTCCCACCATGTATTAAACTACTTCTGCCTTGTGTCTTTTTTTTTTTAAAGATTTATTTATTTATTATGTATACAGTGTTCTGCCTGCATGTATCCCTGCAGGCCAGAAAAGGGCACCAAATCTCATTATAGATGGTTGTGAGCCACCACATGGTTGCTGGGAATTGAACTCAGGACTGCTGGAAGAGCGGCCAGTGCTCTCAACCTCTGAGCCATCTCTCCAGCCCCCTGCCTTGTGTCTTTAGTGAGTTCATTTGTATCTGCATGTTACCAGCCTATTAATGCTGTCCCTGGTATGGTGTTAATATTTAAAATGGTGTTATAATGAAGCACTAGAAAGATCTCTGGTAGTATAGCTCTCATAGTAGACTGCATGTTTAGTGTGTGTAAAAGGCCAGGGTTCAATCCCTGGTGTACAAGTGTGTGCACAAACACAAACATGCATGCCTTTGTATGCACACACCCATGTGCGTGTGCCACAACCAAATCGCCACCACCAAATCACCAACAGGGCTGTGACTTGTCTCAGCTGGTAGACTTCTTGTAGCATGCATGAAACCCTTGGTTTTGGCCACAACACTGCCTAAACCAGGAGAGGTATCTTGCATCTATAATTCCAACACTTGGGAAGTAGAGGCAGGAGGATCAGTTGTTCATGATCCATCTCAGTTACATATTGAGGTCCAGGCCCCCTGGGATATAGCAGACCCTGTCTCAAAACAAAGCAGGACCCTCTCCCAATAACCAAAACTCTGGCCTCCATAAAAGTCACAGCTGGAGGATGAGCCAAGCAGCCAAGGGGCATGACAGGAGTCATGGAGGTGAAGATGAACTGATGTTTGAAAGCAAGAAGTATGGTTATCTACAAGAGCGGCCCAAGGAGGAAGCAGCTAAGGGGCTGGAAGCAATAGTGCCAACGTGCCTGCAGGAGAGCTAAGAGATTGGAACTGTGGTGAAGAGAGGGGCAGGTCCAAGAAGACAAAGTGGTCTCTAGGCAACACAAGCAGGGCTGGTCAGGCCCGGTGACTGCTGGGTGTTCTCTTCTGCCTCAGTGTGCTGACAAGCCTGATGACCTGAATTTGAGTCCCAGGATCCTCATGACAGGGAGAGAAAACTGACTCTTGCAAGTTGTTGTCTGAACTCTATCTACATGTGTGCTATGATACACAAAACAGGGTGAGAAGCTGGAGTGGTAACAATGAAGGACCACCCCAGAGGCCAAGAGCCTCGGTTACACCATCACATCATGCTCCAAAGAAACATCTCATGGCAGTTCCCTACTAGGAGATATGTGAATTTCAAATAGAGAGGACTCGTCAACAGCAGAAATTAAACAAACAAAAGAGGCCTGAGACTGAGTCTAACAGAACAGTTCTGGGACTGCGGGTACAGCTCAGTGGTAAAACTCCTACCTAGGACAGGCTAAAGCATGGCTCAGTGGTGGGACAAATCCCTGGCTCCACCAGAGAGGTTAAAGTAGGGCTCAGTAGTAGAGTTCTTGTCCATACCCAGCAGTGGGAAGCTGGGAGTGTAGCTCTGTGACAGTGTGCGTGCCTAGCATGCCCAATCCCTGAGCTCCCTACCCAGTGTGGAAAAATAAACTACCTAACATGGACTAGACAATTGGATTTCAGATCTGTAACCTCTCAAAAATTTACCTCCTGCACCAGAATTCAGAGGATGATGCCCTTACACAGGGAAGTCAATCAAGAAAGAGGAGGCGGGGTCCTGGTCCCTTCTCAGCAGTTCTCAGAACTACTTTTGCCTTATCTACTAATAGGCTTTCCTCATCAGGTCCCAAACTTCCCTGCTCTGGTATCCAACCTGCAAGATGCAGACTAGAGTCTGGAGGCCATGCAGAATTCCACGACTGGACACAGGATGTGGGTATGGGGGAAGACAGGGTCTGTTTCCAGGAAGGTATTATGATGCAGGGCAGAGTCAGGAGGAGCCAAGGGCAGAGAATGCTAAAGGAGCTACTGCAGAGATAAGGCTGTCTTGTATAGGGACACAAGGATTCGTGGGTGTAGGGGATCATGAGGAGGATTCAGTCCCACTGTGTCTGTCTCACTAACCTGGTGAGAAGATGCCCCCTACTTCCTCTTGCCACAGGGATACAGGGTCCTCACTCCATGGGGCCACATCAGGCTCAGTGTCGCTGTGAGGAGAGGTCTGGTCCAGTGCTGTCCCATGGCCCTGCAACCACAGTGGTCACTGTTGGACTGTGCCTGGCTGGGCCACCCACCCATTAGAGGCTCTTAGGGCAAAGGGTGGCTCACATTCTGTGTCAGGCTCACCTGGGCCTCCTTAGGTAGGAGAGCAGCTGTAGCCTCTTGGGCAGCAGGAAGAGGCCCAGAATCCAGGAGTTCTGGGGAGAAAGAGTGGGGTCAGGCAGCTCAAGAAAGTTCTTACTCTCCCTAGCAGTGCTAGGTGCTGGGTTCCAGACACAAAGGCGATAGGGCATGAACTCAAGGCTGGGAAGGACAAGGCAGGGTAGCTGATGACCCAGTTGGGAATGGGGTCAAGTAGGGCTTTCTAGAAGGGAAACAGTTGAGACAAGCACTGGTTTGTGCCTCTGCATCTCTGTGGGTCCCAGGGCGGTGTGTCCCATGATGCTTGGGGAAAACTGTGGAAATGGGGCTGTGGTGGCTAGACTGGAGGGTAGATGAAGGCCAGGGGCAACACTAGAACTATTTCATCTAGCAGAGCCTGGCTTAGTGGAGTGTAGGCAGCTTGGCCCAGGCAGGCTTGAAGCCCCACCCACTTTGTCTACTCTCACCTGGATTCTCCATCACCTCTGTCTCCTCCTCTTTCATTTGAAGGTTCACTGGCAATTCCTGCATGGCCTCAGGGGGAGTTTCAGCCCCAGGCTCTGGAGTCTGGAGCTTGATGTGAGGTATAGGCTGGAAGCTGGAGGGTTCCATCTTTTCTGATAGGACCTCCTTTCCCTGTACCTGGACTGTGACCTAGAGAGATGCATCGAAGAAGGACAGAGTGGAGCTGGGTACAACCCATGCTCCATGGGCACCCACTCTACTGCAGGACTTCCTGGTCAATACATAATGGGTAGGTCTTCCAAAGTCCTCCACCTTCCCTTCCCTGTCCCCAAGCAGAAAGCAAAAGGGCTCTCTGCTGGCACAGGGCTGCCCGGTACCCTTTGTGTCTCATCTAGCTTGGGGGATGACAGGTAATAGAGGTATGGGCTTCTGTCCTGAGCAACCACACGAAGGATCCAGCCCTGACCTTCCACTCAGCTATTGACTCACCCATTTCCGAGGTCCATCCAGCTCCCATCGAAGTCCATCAACCAAGGCAGCAGCCTCTTCAGGGCTGCCTGGCCACTGCCCTTGCACATGGGCCTGTATTTCAGGAGGCAGTGCACCTAGAAACTGTTCCAACACCAAGAGTTCCAGCATCTGTTCCTTGGAGTGTACCTCTGGGCGGAGCCACTGGCGACACAACTCTCGGAGCTGGGCCAGGGCTTCCCTAGGGCCAATTGCCTCCTCGTAACGGAAGCACCGGAAGCGTAGACGTGCAGCCTCAGGGCCCGGGTCCCACAGACTGCCTTCTTCCTCCTCCTCAGTGTCCTCCAGCTTCACCACTACAGGCTCATTTTCTGGGGGTGCACGGTCTGGGGAACCCAGCACAGTGGGTCTCATCAGGAGTACCAGATCAGGTTTCAGGTCCCTAGGGAAGGAACAGTGTGAGGCATCTGGAGTAAGGACAGACAGTGGCAGCGAATGCTTACTGAGTGCCTACTGTATGCTGTGTTGTTTGCCCCTGAGACCTTCTCCACAGAGTACCCGTGAGGGAACAGGCACTGACAGGCCAGCCACACCCCAGAGAGCCGTGGGAACTCAGCAGAGCCACTTGCTTTCCTGATCTTTCCAGCTGGGCCTCTGCAATGTCTGGTAGCTTCTTCTGTTCTAAGTACAGGCTGCTGCTTAGGTTCTTCCCTAAATCCTGTTCTTTTCATTTCTCTTCCCTGAATCCTATCCTTTTCTATACTAGCAGCCTCATCCCAGAAATCACCTCTTTATTTACATCCGGGCATCAGTACCACTGCTGCCTCCTCCCCGACTCCCACTATCAGCCTATTAATGTTTTCTCTCAAATCTCAGACATGCATCCCCTCCCAGTGTGGTTTCAAAGAGATAGCCACCTTATCCCGCATCCCAACTTCTCTCAGGCAACGCCTTTCCACTGCTCCTCTCCAACACCTGAAGCTATAACATTACATTTAGCAACCATCCATTTCTTCAGCTCTAATTTAGTTGGCTTTCGGAGGTAACGGGGGGGACTTCTGAGGACCCTCAAAGGCCCCCTAAATCACTGGAGCAACAGTCTGCAAGGAAGGTCCGAGATGCTGATTCCGCTGTGCCTATGTGAACTCTGCAGTCTGCAGTCTCCTCACCTGCAAATAGGGCTGTCTTCCCTTCCCTCCATACTTTCTGCAACTGGGACTTTGTGAAAATCTGAATTTATTATTGGGGTGGCGTCAACTTAGAGGCAGTTAGATTTCTGTGGGTCACACCTCTGCCGCCTCAGGGTGCCAAGTCAACTCGAAACCCTAGGAGAAACTTGGAACAGCCACTAACAAGTAGAGGAGGGTCCGGAAATACATTTCCTAGAAGTCTACCACACTTTAAGCTCCACTACTTTAGGGTGCTTAAGAGATCTGTCGCCGTGGCAATGGTGGCGATTGGAAAGCTCGCGTGACAGCACAGGGGGTTCTCAGACCTCTGCTGAGGCTCAAGGTCTAGCTGGGCAGCCGGAACCCCAGAATCCACTCCTCTCTGTAGTCCCCCACTCCATCTCAGTCCCCTCCTGAAGTTTCGCGGTGCAGGGACTCCCAGCATCCTTTCAGTGTTCCAAGGGCGGCTGAGCGCTCCTCAACATGCGCACTCCCGTTCGCTTCCTCCAGGTCAGACTACATTTCCCAGACTACTTCGCGCGCAGCTCCAGCCCTTCTGCCCTTCCCCCACCCCACCTCCGTTTCTACCCTTCTTCCTGTCCCCAGGGGATTTCGCTGGTAACGATCAGGTCGCTCTCCTGGCCTTCTCTTTCCACGCTCCTCGTCTCAAATCCAGGCGTTTAGGCCCCGTCGACGTGCGCAAACCTCTCTGGGGGCAATGGATGGTTGCACCTCCTTCCAGACGGCGCATGCCCCCCACCACATTTTTGTCAATTCTCTTCGGGCCTTCCCAGGATTTGCAGGTTTCTGCACCAATCACCGTTCTCACTAGGAAGCCGTCAGCCTCCTCGTCTCCATGGCAACCCCGGTTCAGGAGGGGCGCCCCCTCGGCTACCTCTTGAGCTGCTGAGAAAAACGTTCAGCTAGAGGCTTTCTGGGACTCGTAGTTGGCAGGGTACTCCGTGTGTGCAAGCACAACATCACCGGACCTGGGTGGGACTGAGCGAAGCTCCATGGTAACCGGGGGACCAAATCTGGTGGTTTCCCGGTTAACGCCCCGACTACCTGGTTTGGGAAAGGCTGTCCGGTTCTGTGGTGAGGGAATGGGAAGGGGACAGGGACACCAAATACCCAACGAGATAGTTATGAAGGTAGGAATTAGGGTGGCAGATATACCCGCACACAGAGTCGGGAACAAGAGGGGCAAAAGGGCCCGAAGATTGTTGAGGGCGGCGACTGAATGCGAGGAGGGAGTAACAGTGAATATAAGTGAACACACACAGGGATACAGGTCTGAATGAAAGGAAGAGTTTCATTCATTAGAGTCAGAGCATTTGGACCTGAGGCATGTCAGAAAATTTAGTGAGAGGAAGAGAGAAACAGAAAGGGATTGGGATTAAGAAGGTGAGACATCGAGATTCTAGAGACCGACACGAATAGAAAGGTAAGCAAGGAGAAAAGACGGAGAGTAGAGATACAGTAACACGGACTGATAGGTTTCAAAGACGGAAAGAAAGACAGCAACAAGAGGAGACAGAAAGTTGGGTGTGTGCGTGAGGGAGAGGCATTTTAAGAAAAAATTCATAGAAAAATTGACGATACTCCAGAAAGATGACTGGGAGCTGTCCAGTTTCCTCACATCATTTACCAAATTCATTTTGGGACATCTGACGACTTAAACGTAGTAGATTATTATTATTATTTTATCTTATGTGCATGAGTGTCAGGTCCCCTGGAACCGGAGTCACAGACAACTGTGAGCTACCATGTGGGTGCTGTGAACTGGACCCAGTTCTTAACCTCTGAGCCATCTCTCCAGCCTTAACCCCCTTTCTTTCTTTCTTTCTTTCTTTCTTTCTTTCTTTCTTTCTTTCTTTCTTTCTTTCTTTCTCTCTCTCTCTCTTTCTTTCTTTCTTTCTTTCTCTCTCTCTTTCTTTTTTCTTTTCTTTTTTTTACTTTTCTGTGATTGAAGTCCACACACTCACTATTCTAGTAGAGACTGACTTGCAAGAAGCTGATGGGTTGCAAATGAGTTCTGCCAATGCATGCCCAAGAGGGTAGCTAAATAGCTCTGTATGCTTACATCCAGCCTTTTGTTTTATTTCAGATTCATTGTTTCATCTTCCTGGAACCACCCTTGCTACCTTTCTGGTTTCCTGGAGGCACATAAATTTGACATATATCCTTGAGACTTGTGGTTTTAATTTATATGTATTTATTTTAGACGGGGGTCTCACTGTGCTGTCCTGGAACTCCCTATATAAACAGAGTGGCCTCAAACTTAAAAAATCCCTTGTCCTCGCGAGGGATGGGATTAAAGGCTTGTGCCATGGCCACTGTGCCCAGTCTTTTGGTTTTGGTAGTGTCTCCAGTAATCCAGGTAGGCCTCCAGAGCTTGGTATAGCTAATGACCTTGAACACTGGATCCTTTTGGTTTTACCTCTGTGTTGTTGGGTAATGAATATTAACACCACTCCAGACAGGACTGAAGCAGTGGAACAGAATGAGGCTAGAACCTAACAAGAAAAACAAGTCTTGTAGCATCATGTCCAGTACATTGCGTTGGTTTGATCTTTGCTCCAGTGGTCCTGGGCAGCCGCTACCCATAGGGCCTTTCTGTTTGCAGCTCAGGTAGCCTGTATCTTTTCTCAGCAGTCATGCCATGTGCTGTGTTCTTGCTATCACCAACATCTTGGGGTCTTTACCCTTAGGGCATCACACATTGCTCTCGTGTGGTGGGGGAAGAGGAATTTCTAAGATGAAGAAGATACAACACAGCTCAGTTTCCTGGTTCATGTGTGTACATGTAGGTTGCTCAGTGCCCTCCTGTGGCCAAGCAAACTGATCACATCTCTCCGGTAGCCCCTCTCTTTGCCCTCTTTTCTCATTCCAGCCATTACTGCCTAGTAATTTAAAGCGTCCAATCAAAATGCATATAGGCATATATGGGCGACAAAAATGTATAAAACCTCAACCCTATAGCACTTGAGTCTCTAGCCTTTGGATACAAAGCCTGAGGACCAATATAGCAAACTACTTCCTGAGTTCTGGCTTCTTTCCTTTCTTTTTAACAGTACTTATAGCCTCAATTGTTTTTGATTGTTTTAGACACATTTTTTTAATGTGTATGCGAGCTTATGTGTAACCTTGAGAGCCTGGTGCCTTAGGGGGTCAAGAGGCCCTCAGAGGTGAGAGGATCCCCTGGCGCTTGAGCTATGGATACTTGTGAACCAGCATGTGAGTGCTAGGAACTAAACCCGGGTTCTTTACAAGAGCAAGTACTTTTTTTTAAAAAAAGATTTATTTATTTATTTATTATGTATATTGTTGTTTTGCCTACGTGTCCCTGGAATTGGAGTTATAGACAGTTATGAGCTACCATGTGGGTGCTGAGAATTGAAAGGAAAAAAAAATTTTTTTGGTCTTTTTTTGAGACAGGTTTCTCTGTAGCTTTGGAGCCTGTCCTGGACCTGGTTCTGTAAACCAGGCTGGGCTCGAACTCACAGAGATTCACCTGTCTCTGCCTCTTGAGTGCTGAGATTAAAGGTAGGCGCCACCACTGCCTAAGAGTTATTTTTACTCTTTTATGTGGTTGAGTGTTTCACGTGCATGCACATTTGTGCACCACATGCATACTTGGTACCTGAGGAGGTGGTGTGCTTCCACGTGGGTGCTGGGAATTGAGCCCAGGTTCTTCACAATAAGTGCTTTTAACCACTGAATCAACTCTCCAGCTCCTCTATCCCCAACAAGTACTCTTAAGCCCTGAGCCATCTCTTCAGCCCCAGGATCTTGCCTTTGAAAGCCTGCAGATCTCTCTAGAGATCACGTAGGGACTCTGACCCTACTACTATAGATTGCCCGGACTCCCAAGCCATCACCCTTGGAAATCTGGTTGTGAGTCTTCATGACTTGCATTCTGCATGTTTGCAATACCAATATTATGTGTCTGGTACCTTCTGGAGCAATGCCATGACCTTCTTGAACTGTGTTTGTAGCTACCTTTGAGCACTGGAGGAGCTGAATATCCTGAACTGAATCCTGAGTAAACATTTTCCTAGGTGGTGGCTCTGTTCAAGTAGGGAGTTCCTTCCCAAAGGAAAGGGTCAGCCTTTCATACTTTTGAGCCAGTGATGGGTGGTGTCTGGCCATTTTCTGAGATACTCTCAAGACAAAATTCATATTGTTCTAGTGAAACACTTGTCATCCAACACTCCCCCCTCCCCGTCCCATACACCTACTTAGACTGTGTCTCACTATGTAGCTTTGGCTGTCGTGGAACTCACTTTGTAGAGCAGAGTGGCTTCAAATTCACATAACTCTGCTTGCCTCTGCTTCCCAAATGCTGGGATAGTCATGCACTACCACCGCCCGGATTACTTGACCTCTCTTTAATAGAGTAAACATAGAGTAAATGTGTTTTACAACCACTGATTTATCCACAATTTTCAATTCACCCCTTTTCTGGTAAGACTCCCCTCCCCCCACTTTGAGACAGAGTCTCCATATGTAACTCTGCCTAGACCTGGCCTGGAACTTTCTGTGTGGATTGGCCTAGTCTGGAACTCACAGAGATTCACCTGCCTCTGCCTTCCTAGTACTCAGATTAAAGTCATTTGCTACCATCCTGGTCAAGACTGTGTTTAAAAATATAAGATTTGTGATTGATGTGTGTGTTTCTGTTATGTTTGTAAGCACCACATATGTGTAGTTTTCCACACAAATCAGAAGAAGGAGTGGAATCTCTTGGAACTGAAGTTACAGGTGGCTGTGAGCAGCCCAACATGGGTGCTGGAAAGTAGCAAGTCCTCTTTAACTACTAAGTCGTATTTTTTTCCATAAATTTATTTATTTATTATGTATACAATATTCTGTCTGCTGTATGTATGCCTGCAGGCCAGAAGAGGGCACCGGACCTCATTACAGATGGTTGTGAGCCACCATGTGGTTGCTGGGAATTGAACTCAGGACCTTTGGAAGAGCAGGCGATGATCTTAACCGCTGAGCCATTTCTCCAGCCCACTAAGCCATATCCTCAGCCCCAAGACTATATATAGGTTTTAACAATATTTCTGCTCTGCTTTTTGTGTTTCGAGTTCTTGGCTAACTAAAAAGGAGCCAGTAATAAATATAAATCCAGTATGCTGTAGTCTTAGTTAGCATGATTATTACTATGATGAAACACCATGATTAAAAGCAAGCTGGGAAGCTGGGCGGTGGTGGCGCACACCTTTAATCCCAGCACTTGGGAGGCCGATGCAGGCAGATCTCAGGCTGGCCTGGGTTTGAGGCCAACCTGGTCTACAAGAGCTAGTTCCAGAACAGGCTCTAAAACTACAGCGAAACCCTGACTCGCAAAACAAAAACATAAGCAAAAACAAACATGCAAACAAAGAAAAGAAAACTCCTAGGTAAACTGAGCTTCAAAGACTGAGACCAGACCACCTGCCTTTAAGAGGTTTAGAGCAACTGAGGCACTTGGAACGGACACTCCAATCTGGTGAATTATTTGCAGGCTGTGTGGTGTGCTCCAGGTTCCTGGCTTTGTGAACTGTCACACATGCTGGGATGGGCTTTGGTGATACAGCTGTCCTTGAGTAATTTCTGCTCCTGTGAGTAACTCCAATAAAATTCACGATTCACTAAGTTGGACTTCATTCTTTGATCTGTAGTGGGCTTACCTATCTGTGTATGTTGGGTATGTGTATCCATAAGCAAATGAGAAAACTCTCCGGGAGTCCTACACAACACCTGATGTTATATGCAGGAGCTGATACAGAGGCCAAGGAAGAGTGCTGCTTTCTGGCTGGCTCTACATGGCTTGCTCAGCCTGATTTATTATGGAACCCAGGACAGAAAGGCCATGAGTAGCACCACCCACAATGGGCTCCTCCATCAATCACTAAGAAAACGCCCTACCGCCCAGTCTTGCAGAGGCATTTTCTCTTTGGAGGTTTTCTCCTTTCAGATGACTATTTTATGCTAACAGAAAACTAGCTAGCACAGATGTTTTGACATTTCCACTACCAAGTCAGTTAGTTCACGACCTTTGAACTCATCCTCAGATTCCATGTGCATTCTATGGCGTGTTGTTATGTGACATTATTCCTAGGAAAACATGGAAAAAATATTACTCACCTCAGATAGGGCACCATTGTAGGGCCACAGGTCTACCTCTCCTCCTGGGGCTCATATTGAGGATAGCTTGCATTTTCTGCCAAACATCCTGTTTGTTCCTGAGCTCTCTCTGGCCCCCCTCCCTTAATCACCATCGGCTACTACTGAATCCTTGCACCGGCCCCTGAGTGCTTCTCTTCTGTAAACACCCCAGACTCTCCTTACAGGTAATGTCACTGTGTCTGCAGGTGACAGAGTGACAGCCACCTGGGAGCTTTACTCTGGAGTTCCGGTCCCATCATCACTGGCCACAGACAGCTGCTGTGCACTTCATGTCTGACTCCGGTGCTTGTTGATTACTGAGGTTCAAGTCCATAGGCAAGGGTGCAGTTGAAGATTTATGAGCCTGAGCAGACGTACTACCCAGAGCCAGGCTTTGTCCCTTTAGCTTATACTGTAGCCAGCCAGCTCTGTCTGGGGCTGGCACCAAGAGGCTGCTGAGAGGCGATTAGGCCAAAGGAGCATGTCTTGAGAACCTGTGAGGATGGGAAGGGAGAGGGTGGTGGGGTTGCAGCTTGAGGAATCCCCATGTCTCTGTCTGATCCTGACGGGGTGTATGTGAAGGGATGCGTTCTGAATGCGAACTCTTCCCCAAGTCTCAGGATCTGTCATCGTAGTGACGAAAGGGCAACCTCCTGTCCCAGCTTGGTCTCAACAGGAATGTTCTGTTTTCCAGTGTTCAGGATACTTAATGTAGCTCCTAACTTATAATAGGTTCTCTCGTGTTCTCTTTCTTTCTGTCTTTCCCCCCTTCCTTCCTCTCTTTCTATCACCTTCCCTGTTTTCTCAATATCATCTTTTTTTTTTCTTTCGCCTGAGACAGGATTTCTCTATGTAGCCCTAGCTGTCCTGGAACTACCTCTGTAGACCAGGCTGGCCTCAAACTCACAAAGATCCACCTGCCCTCTGCCTCCTGAGTACTGGGATTAAAGATGTGCGCCACCATCTCCCAACTTCAATATCATGAATTCATCTTCTCTTCCCAAGTGTTCTGTTCTATGTTTTTCCTTTGATCCTTTAGGTTTTAAATTTTATTTTTTAAAAAAATAACAAAATTGCCAGGCAGTGGTAGCCACGCCTTTAGTTTCAGCACATGGGAGGTAGAGGCAGTAGATATTTGTGAGATGGAGAGATGGAGGCGGTCTGGTCTGCAAAGCTGTTGGGGGCTATGGACCCAGACCCTGAATTTCCTGTAAACAACCTGCTATGCTTGCAGCTGCTCTGAGCAAAACAACTTGTTTTCCTGTGTTTGTAGCTACTCTGAGCATGAGACCCTCAGGAGTTCCTGATGGCAGGGGAGTAGTTTCTGGTGGGTTTGGCTGGCGAGTGGCTATCAGTTAAGGATCCCTATATAAGCAGCTCTGGTACACAATAAAGAGGGCATTCTTGTTTCAAGGATGACCCATGTCTCTATCTGTGTGTCTTTGTGTCTTTAAATCTCCAGGCCCTTGCCCGGCTCACGAGTGGTCCTGTAATGCAGGCTCCACACTACAGGCGTAGTACTGTAGTACATACCCATAGTAATATGGACAGTACACAAAGTGAGTTCCAGGACAGTCAGAGCTACACACAGTGAAACCCTGTCTCAAAAAACAAAACAAAAAAACAAATAAAAAATCAAATGTATACTTAGACAATAAATGTATGGTTCTATGTCTTTGTGTTTGTTTTGAGACAGAATTTCACTATGTAGCCCTGAGTGGCTTGGAACTCACTGTGTAGTCCAGGCTGGACTTGAACTTACTATTCTGCAACCTCACCCTACGGAGTGCTGGGATTACAGGTATGTGACATCACGTCCAGCTTCTGCTGACTATGATTTTTAAAAATTACGGTTTGCTGGCTAAATGTGGTAGCACATGACCTTAATCCCAGCCAATGAGAGGCAGAGGCAGGCGTCTGGATCTCTGTTAGAGGCCAGCTGCACTCACATGATGAGTTCTAGACCAGCTAAGGTTACACAGGAGACCCTGCCTCAAAAAACTGAAAATAAAAACAGTGTGTTTTTGTGTGTGCACGTGTGGGTGTGACATGATGTGCATGTGGAGGTCAGAGGACAACTTGTGGAAGCTGAGTCTTTCCTTCCAGCATGGGTTCTGGGGATCAAGCCTTGGTTGCTAGGTTTGGGAGGAGGCATTGCACCTGGCCATCTGTCAACTTTTTTTTTTTAATATTTATTTATTATGTATACAATGTTCTGTCTGTGTGTATGCCTCCAGGCCAGAAGAGGGCACCAGACCTCATTACAGATGGTTGTGAGCCACCATGTGGTTGCTGGGAATTGAACCCGGGACCTTTGAAAGAGCAGGCAATGCTCTTAACCGCTGAGCCATCTCTCCAGCCCCATCTGTCAACTTCTTGAACCAACACCGTGTCAGAAAGCAGCGACTTTGGGTGTTCACACATTTTTGAGAACACTGTGTCTACTTGTTTGGGTTCAGGTCTTGTTGCTGCCCCGTGGAGCTGAAGGAGCTTGAGTGGCATGTGGGAGCTGGAAGAGAGGCAGATGCTCAACACCTCCTTTCGCGAGGTACCATGGGAGCCTCTGCTCTGTGTCTTCAGTGTGTAGAGAGAGGATGCTTCCTCTATGCTGGGAATGGAACAAGATCTAAGAAATGGGTCCCACACCCTGACCTGTTGTGGCATATAGACCTGTGGGAAGGCCTGTAGTTCCGGGAAGTCTTGCAGTATTCTGGAAGAAAAAACTCCCCCTTTAGGATCCTATAACACTGGGGACTTCCCTATTCCCATCAAAATCTTCATTATCTGCCTATGAAAGTCAATGAACAGAATGTGGAAGGTGTTTCTGCACAGCCATTGTGTGCATTTGGAGGTAAGACTATGGGGATGGTGTGGGGTCTGGGGTTAGCTCTGAGGTATGGTGCCAATCATGCATGATGCTTTGTTTCATCTCAACATCACAAAATAATGAGAAACACATGGGACTTGTGTTGTTGTCTGTTATCACAATAACATTGTTATTTTATAGCAGACAATATATATTGTACAATAGTAGTCAGAAGATAATGTCTGATTAAAATTTTAATCAAAAAATTTTTAAAAAGAAAACAAATTCTTATATATCCTAGACTAACTTAGACCTCATTGTTTAGTCCAAGTTGCCCTTAGACCCATGACAATCCTCTTGCTGTTGTTTCCTGCATGTTGGAATTACAGGTATTTCCAGACCCAAGCAGATGCAACACTCATGTAGTAATTGTGATGGTAATAAAAATGTCTAATATGGAGTTAGAATTCTGTTTGCGGTACTGGATATAAGAAGGAAAGGCCTCGGAGAAAACAGTTTAAGTTTTTTTGCTATTTGAACAGATGGATAATTTTGCAATATTTCTGTAATATGATGGGTTTTTTTGAGCTAACGTTGCCTGTGGGTATAACAATAAATATTTATAACAAAGTGAGAAACCATATTCCTTCATAGATTTTGCAGATGAAGATTCTGCTTGTTTACTCACTATCTCCCTGGCCACATTGAGTAGTCTAGCTTGTTAGATTGGGACAGATTGCCTTCCTGTCCACGACATATATCTATATTACTGGAAAAAAGTTAGAGTGAAAAATTTGAGGATGTCTTTTGGCATTAAACCAGTCATCCCCTACGTAAGGATAAATATTGATAAATTATAACTTTTGAAGGAAATGGTGAAAATAAAAAATTGAGTTGAGGGGGCTGGAGAGATGGCTCAGTGGTTAAGAGCATTGCCTGCTCTTCCAAAGGTCCTGAGTTCAATTCCCAGCAAGCACATGGTGGCTCACAACCATCTATAAAGAGGTCTGGCGCCCTCTTCTGGCCGTCAGGCATACACACAGACAGAATATTATATACATAATAAATAAATAAATTTGAAAAAAAAATTAAAAAAAAATTGAGTTGATATTTTATACTCCTGTTAACTGAAGTTTTGATCTTAAATGTAGGATGATTAGAATGAAATAATAACTATATTAAGGGGTTAGGTATACCCCTTAGATACCAATAGTATAATAAACTGCTATAAGTATCATATTTTTAAGAGGACCAATGATATAACAAAATTTAATCGAATTCTGAGGTTTTTCTATACCTGGGATTCTTCAGTGCAGTTTTTGTTTAATGTTTGTGTAGATTATAAAAGAATGATAAAGACACTGTCATCTGTATATTTTAATCATTGTATATCCAATCTAGCATTGCTACCTTATCAAGCCACACAAATCACCATTTTTCATACAGTCAGAAAATATGGCAAGTAAAAGTCAGACACAATTTCAAGTCATAAGAAAATGGATATCTGTGTGATGACAGTGTCTTCCGATAAGGACAAGGTATTAAGAGGTAAAATTTAGAAGTCTCGAATGGCATCCAAAAGAAAAAAAAAACCTCAAGAGGTTAGCACAATGACATCACAAATTGTAATTTCAACACAGAGAGAGAATTTTCTCAATTCCCAAAAAAATACCACATTCAGAATAGAAATAATCTGATTCTAAGGTACAATTACCTTGACAGTCCTTCAAGTTCACTAGGATAATAGTAAAAATGGATACACATAATTGCCACAATGTGTATAGACTGTGAGTTAGTTATGTTTATATTTATATTTGCAAATAATAAAGTAATTTTAATAAAAAAAAGAAGGAAAGGCCTCATGAATGTCAGGCGAGCTCTACCACTGTCCCACAAAACTGGAGCTTAAGTGCCAGGAAGCTTCTCAGCAACTCTCAGTTTAATTTAAAAAAAAAAAAATTAATGGGGTTGGAGAGACGACTCATCACTTAAAAGCATTGACTGCTCTTCCAGAGGACCCTGGCCCAGTTCTCAAGCTCCTGGCAGCGATGGCGCACGCCTGTAATCCCAGCACTCTGCTCCCACGTAACCTCCAGTCCCAGGGGATCCAGCGCCCTCCTCTGGATTCCTTGGGCATTTACAGGCACGTGGTACACAGGAAATAAAAATAAACCTTTAAAAAGTTAAAAAATAGCTGGGTGGTGGTGGCGCACGCCTTTAATCCGAGCACTTGGGAGGCAGAGGCAGGTGGATCTCTGTGAGTTTGAGACCAGCCTGGTCTATAGAGCGAGTTCAGGCTTCAAAAACTACACAGAGCCACCCTGTCTTGAAAAACAAAACAAAAAACAAACAAAAAAGGTTAAAAAATAGTTTTGTTTACGTGTACGGATGTGCACACAAGAGTTCAGGAGGCTAGAGACTTAAGATCTCCTGGGGTGGGAGGTGGAGACAAAGCTGTCAGCCTCCACGTGGCTGCCGGGGGCTGAATCTGGATTCTCTAGAAGAACCTCCAGTTTTCTTAATCACGGAGACATCTAGCCAACCTACTCGGTTGAAGTTTTTTTTTTTTTTGACTTTAGTTTGTTGGAGTTTAATTTATTAATTGAGACAAAGTCTCATACAACCCACCAGGCTGGCCTAGACTTTACCACGTCCTTGACATTTGACCTTGGATCCATCCGAATTCACCTCCGTGTGCTGGGGGTTGTAAGGTGTTGACGCTGATGTTTGCACATATTTGCATATGCAGGGTGTTTACATAACCCAGGCAAGCCCTCTACCTACTAAGATGTATCTTAGTCTTGTCAGTTTAATCTTTTAAAAAGGAAGAATTGTGAGCAGGGAGAAAGGCTAAGTCAGTAAAGAGCTTGCATCATAAGCATAAGGACCCAAGTGAGTGTCCTCCACACCCACGCAAAAAACCAGATGTGATAGCAAGTACGTGTAATCCTAGCGCTGGGGAGGTAAAGATGGGAGGGTGTGTGAGCCTTCCTGGCCCTGTTTTTTTTTTTTTTTCTGTCCTGGAACTCTATAGATCAGACTGTTCTCAAACTCACAGAGATCTGACTGCCTCTGCCTCCTCAGTGTAGACAGTTTAGGTGGAAAAAGAATGACAAAGGAGCTGGGAAGACGTTGGCTCAGAAGTCAAGGTAACTATGGTTCAGTTTGCAGCACCCACATAGCTGCAAACAACCATCTGTAACTCCAGTTCAAGGGGATTTGGCCTCTCAGGCACTGCACACATGGTTGCAGATACACATGCAAGCAAAACATCTGGACATAAAATGAAAGAAATGGCCAAGCAGTGGTAGCACATGTCTTTAATCTCAGTATTTGGGAGGCAGGCACAGAGGCAGACAGATCTCTGAGTTTGAAGCCAGCCTGGTCTACAGAGTGAATTCTGGGACTGTTGGGACTACACAGAGAAACCCTGCCGTGAACAAACAAATACACAAATCAACAAATAAGTAAGTAAATGGAATGACTTGGGGGTCACAAGGGGAACGGGTAGGAGGTTGTAATGGGTCTAAATCATCCAAACGTGTTGCATAAATGTATGAACATTTCAGAAGATGGATAAAAAATAGTAGTAAAATGTTTTAACTAACCAACAGAAATATGTCATCTTAAATAAATAATGCCACACAAGGATACTGATAAGGGAACAGAATTACTTTCTTAAGCAATCCCATGTCTTTTTTACATTCAAATTGTATTATTTATCTTCTTATTAATGTTAAATATATATATTTCTACTTTTGAGATTATAAGAAAATAACATCAATTCACCTTCTCTTTCCTCCTTCCTTATCCACCCATGTGTCCTGTCTCTTTCTCTCATTCAAATTCATGGCCTCTTTTCTCTAATTGTTGTAAAGGGCATTCATATAATGTATGTATTGTAGTGGTCTGGGACCATCCTGGACATAAATTATTTCTCTGGACCAGTGGAGAGACATGAAAATAAAGACACAAGCTGGGCAGTGGTGGCGCACGCCTTTAATCCCAGCACTCGGGAGGCAGAGGCAGGCGGATCTCTGTGAGTTCTAGGCCAGCCTGGTCTACAAGAGCTAGTGCCAGGACAGGCTCCAAAGCTACAGAGAAACCCTGTCTCGAAAAACAAAAACAAAACAAAAATAATAATAATAATAATAAAAAAAGGGGGGGCTGGAGAGATGGCTCAGTGGTTAAGAGCATTGCCTGCTCTTCCAAAGGTCCTGAGTTCAATTCCCAGCAACCACATGGTGGCTCACAACCACCATCTGTAAAGAGGTCTGGCGCCCTCTTCTGGCCTGCAGGCATACAGACAGAATATTGTATACATAATAAATAAATAAATAAAAATAAATAAATATTTAAGCCGGGCGATGGTGGTGCACGCCTTTTTTTTAAAATTTATTTATTATGTATAAAATATTATTCTGTCATATAAGTACCGCGCGCTAACCGATTGCGCCACTATTCTGTCTGTGTGTATGTCTGGAGGCCAGAAGAGGGCACCAGACCTCATTACAGATGGTTGTGAGCCACCATGTGGTTGCCGGGAATTGAACTCAGGACCTTTGGAAGAGCAGGCAATGCTCTTAACCACTGAGCCATCTCTCCAGCCTGGTGGCGCACGCCTTTAATCCCAGCACTGGGGAGGCAGAGGCAGGCGAATCTCTGTGAGTTCGAGACCAGCCTGGTCTATAGAGCTAGTTCCAGGACAGGCTCCAAAGCCACAGAGAAACCCTGTCTTGGAAAAACCAAAAAAAAAAAAAAAAAAAAAAAAAAAAAAAAAAAAAAATAAAGACACAACTACATCATTTTATCAGGAGGAGTTTTCAGGGGTGCCTCATGAAATCTTGAGTTCACATCCTGAAAATTCACCTGTGTTTATTCTCCAAACAGCTTTTATACCAAAACATAAACTGAGGAAAAAGTTCATTAGCATTCTGTTTCCTTAGGTGGCCAAGTGAATGATTTTGTTTACATCCACACCAAGCAGACTAAATTAACACTTCTTTCCAGGTGATCTCTCAAAATTACAAAAAAGAAGCAGAGCAACATCAGCATATCCTCACCCTTTGTTTTGGTTGGTGTAGGTGTGGAAGGCAAGGTGACCACCTCTTGTGTGGCCAGGTGCCAATTGTGGCCTAAGAGTCTGGCCGCCAAACAGTGTAAAAATATGAGCCTGTATAATATGGCCCTACAATGTATGGAATTCCTAAGTACATAAATACGACCTGCTCGGTCTATATAATGTTACTTGCATGTATGTTTTCAGGGCGGACCATTTGGTGTTGGACAACCAATTGCTGTGCTCTTCACTGGGAAGACTGTTCTTTCCATTCTCAGCATTCCTTGCATTTCCATGTCCTTCATTATAGAAAATTTAAATTTGGGTACTGTTAGCATTCCGGCATCCATAGTGGCCTACCCTTGGGGTCCTGACAGGATGGTCCCTCAGCTGCAGCTACTAGAGCACCCCTGTGTACATTTGCTATGTTCCCTTTAAACGGTGGGTCTTGCCCACCTCCCGTCTCTTTCTCTTTCTCTCCCTCTCTCTCTTCTGCTACTTTTGACCCCTGAGACCCGTGTCTGAACCCTCCTCTGTCCCCTTTTCTGCCCCTTTTCTCTCCTCTTCCAATAAACCTCCCATGAAAGCCCTGTTGTATGGCATTTTAAAAAATTTAACAGGTACAGAAATACTATGACATGTAACTCTATACAGAATATCAAACTAGAAAATTACAAAGTGAAAGCATGCAGTGGGATATTTCAAGAAGTCTTACAATACTTGACGAAACTAACAGACATGAGAGAAATAGCATTTAAGTGCTCTGAGTGAGACCAATTATATAACACACACACGCGCACACACACACATGCACACATATTTAGGACAGGGTCTCCCCAAGTATCCCTGGCTGTCCAGCCTATGTAGATCAGACTGGCCTCATACTGGCCTGCCTTTGTCTCCCGAGTGCTGTGGTTAAAGGCATGTTCCAGTATCCCAGGTCTTGCGACCATTCATATCTTTAAGATAGGTAACTCTCATAGCACAATCACCACAAATACAGATCTGTCTCTATCAGACACACAGGATGCGTGTGATAAACAACACCGAAAGTCATAGCTCATTTTTGTTGGAAAATTTTCTTTTTTCTGCAGTAATTATGAATTTTAGAGAAATTACACAAGTATTTCTCAGTACATTGAAAACAGGAATCACATATTAGTTATTATGTAATGAATAACTCCATCATGGCAATGAATTACAGAGCTGGGAGATGGTTCATCATTCAAGAGCGCTGGCTGATCTTCCAGAGGACCTGGGTTCAATTCCCAGCAGCCACAGGGAAGTTCATAACTGTCTGTGACTCCAGTTTCCAGGATCTGACACCTTCACACAGATGTATGCACAGGCAAAATATGAATGCACATGAAATATAAGTAAATTAATTATTTTTAAATCATTTTTTAAAAGGAAAGGAATTACAGAGTCCCTGTGATAGGAATATGTGTGGATAATGGTTGAGAGGTTTAGGCATTGAATCCAAAGACAAAAGCAGAGTAATATTAAACAACTGAGAAGGAGACGTGAATCTAAAGTCAATCAGTCCTTGTAGAGACAGCATCAGGATTCAAATGTTGTTGCTGTGTGTGGTGTGCCACACCTTTAATCACAGCACTCAGGAGGCTGTTGGTTCTCTGCGAGTTTGTAGCCAACCTGGTCTACAAAGCAAGTTGCAGGACAGCTAGGGCTACAAAGAGAAAAACTCTGTCTTGAAAAGCAAACAGACAAACAAAAATGTTGGGGATAGTAACTGCAAAACTGCAAATACTTGTTACAAGATTATATTATAACTACCTATGCAACAAGTTGGAAGTTTGAGTGAAAGGGCAAATTTCTCTGAGCTGTAATTTCTTTTGCAATATTTCAGAATTATAGAAAGAAATAAGTGCCGATGGTCCTCATAAAATTCAATCTTCGTCTAGAACAGATGGAAATACATAAAAGGAGGAAAAGAGTGAAACTATTATGGATTAAAGACAAGGATTCTAGGGAAAACAAGAAGATTCAATTTAATTAACTTGTGAGAAAAAGAAATCTGAAAGAAAGTCCTAAGTCTAAGAAAGGACAGAGGGGGAAGAGGAGCAGTGCGGTCATCGTACCTCTCTTGCTCTCGGAGGCTCACTCACAGCCTCGTGAATCCCACAGATGTGAAGGGTCTTGGAAAGTCTACCTAGCAGCAGGAGCCATGACGAAATCAAGGACAGGATGACAGGACTCTTCCTCCCAGTGGACACAAATCAGCTTGTGACCCAGGATGTCAACGACCTTGTTTACTGTGCACCCGAGAGGAAAAGATTTACTCTCCCAGATGAAATGTGAATCTCAGATAACTTTACTAGGCTGAGTGTAAAGTCTGTATCTGAAGATGTGCATTTTCCCAAGATGAACTACACCAGAAAGTAAACTTGGACTGAGAATGTCATTAAAAGTTTTAAGACAGGGGCTGGAGAGATGGCTCAGAGGTTAAGAGCATTGCCTGCTCTTCCAAAGGTCCTGAGTTCAATTCCCAGCAACCATATGGTGGCTCACAACCATCTGTAATGGGGTCTGTTGCCCTCTTCTGGCCTGCACGCATACATGGAAGGAATGCTGTATACATAATAAATAAATATTTAAAAAAAAAGTTTTAAGACAGTGTTGGGAATTATGCAGCTGTTAGACCAAGCTGAGCCCCGAGCAGGGCCACAGAGACCACTTGCACTGTTTTATTGGAGACGATTGTGCCGTCTGCTCTTATGGTGTATTTTAAGGTTCCATAGACAACATGGCACCACACTTGAAGCTTTATTTTGAACACATAATATGTGGATTAGTCATAGTTGTATCATATGCTTTGCTGAAGAATAGAGTTCTACCCTAAGATTGCTCACATTTGCAAAACAGACACTGTTTATCGGCCTTCCAAATGTTTATGATTATACAGACAAGTCCCGATTCAGCCTGGATCAGATAAACTTCTTATCAGAGGTGGATGGTTAATACAGAAACTCCTAAGTATTCGAAGAGTTGAGAATACCTGTCCATCAAGTCCAGATACATAAACACGACGTCTATTACATCCTCTCCAAGACTCAGGGAATACCGGAGGAGAGGGACAAAGATTGAAAGATCCAGAGCAGCACTGTTATGAAACACTCTCTGCTGGTTATGACATGGATATGACAACCATGAGCACCCCATAGTGGTGCTCACCTACTCAAGGCCTGCATACAAAAGAGACAGCCCAAAGGACAGGTGGGTGGGTGTAGTGGATTCTTTTAATCCCAGTATTTGGGAGGCAGAGGTAGGTAGCTCTTTGAGTTTGAAACTAGCCTGATCTACAGAGCAAGTTCAAGGCCAGCTAGTGCTGCATAGTGAGACCCTGTAGAGAAGAGAGAGGAGACAGAGAGTCAGAGAGAGAGAGACAGACACAGAGACAGACACACAGAGAGAGACAGAGATAAGACTAGAAATCCGGTAGGGGAAGAGAAGCGTATTAGAGAAGGCAGTAAGAAGTATACAAGCACAATGATGATATACATAGATGAAAGGTATAAAAATTAAGCAACTACGAAAGCTTACAGGCTTCAGTTGAATGACTGAAGGTATTTTTTTTCTTGGTAGGTTCTCTCTACAGAGTTCCGACTGCCCTGAAACTTACTACGTAGACCAGACTAGCCTCGAATTCACGAACAGCTGGCTTTGTGTGTCTCCTAAATGCCGGATTAAAGGTGTATACCACAATGCTTTGCTATATCATTAAATTTAATTTGATACATCTCAAAATATTTTTGATTGAAATGATGTCATTTATTATAGATACCATGTTGGAAACAACCCACTCTGGCAGGTGTGCTGGAGTGAAGCTTGCAAGGTCCCCATCCCCATTTTCCCTTGTGTCACCATCTAGGCCAGCTTTTCACACCCTATGCTGGAGTCTTCTTAAAGAAATCAAACCCCATCAAGGACAACAGCCCTTTGATTTAAGGCAAGGGCCGTTATTACTCTCAGCAGGATCCCAACACTCATCCTGATTCATGCAGATCTCTACTGAGGTCATGGACCACAGAAATGCCTTGTTGGGTGAGGCAGAGATTGAAGGACACTGGAGGATTAGGTGAAGGCATCTTGTGCCTGGTGTCTATAGGTCCATATTTCTATATGGTGTGGCAGCCAGGCTATAAAACCATAGTCAATATCTGAGGATGTTCATGTAGCCTACCAAAGAGGCCTTCACTACCTAAGAAAAGGTCAGCATGTTGTTGCTCCTTTCTTTGTAATCTGGAGGATGCCTGCTAGAGATGTTAATTCAAACCTAAGTGGCAGCTAGCATACATAGCTGACAGGTAGTTGTAGACATGACTGTAAGCCATTCACCTGGTTACCTAGGAGACAGAATGCTGGTGTATTTCCCACTCCGTTTATGTTTTGATATAAAAGCTGTTTGGAGAATAAAGCAAGAGGAATTCTTCAGGATGTGAACTCAGGACTTCATGAGGGATCACTGAGAATCTCCCTCCCGATAAAGCCATGTGAGTTGTGTCTTTATTTCCACATCTCCACGCTGGTCCAGAGAGAGAGAAAGAGATAGTTTATGTTGGGGTCTGGTCGAGAGAAATAATGGAGCATCCGGGCTAGCACTGGACTCTGACTGGTGTCCCCCAGCTTCATAAAGTCCTCCATACCCTTGATCTGCTGCACTCAGTCATAAGAACCTGTTGACAATTGGGGCAGACTGAGGGGCACTAGGATTTGTCTCTACTTCATGACTTCATGTACTGGCTTTTTAGGATCCTATTCTCTTTGGATGCATACTTTGCTCAGCCTGGATGTAGGGGGGTGGGCCTTGGACCTCCCACAGGGCAGGGGACCTTGCCCTCTCTTAGGGCTGGAAGATGGTGGGGCGAATATGGGGGAGCGGGAGGGAAGTGGAAGGAGGGGAAGAAGTGGGACTTATGATTGGTATTATTTATAATGTAATAATAAGAAATAATAATAATAAAAAGAACCTGCTTCTCCACTTCATCTGTCTTTTCTCTCTCCGAGGCCACTGAGAGCACCTTTTCCAGCAACTTGACTTTGTTCACAGTGGTATTAATACTTTCAGAAATTTCTTCAAAAGAGTTGTCCCTGTTCATCCATTCACTGGCAGGTTTCTTAGGTTTCTTTTTCTTTTTCTTCCCTTTTTAAAATATTTATTTATTGAAAAGAAAAAAAAATTCCGCCTCCTTCCAGCCTCCCATTTCCCTCCCCCTCCTCCCGACCCTCTCCTCCTCCCCCCACTTTTCTCCTCCTCTCTCTCCAGTCCGAAGAGCAGTCAGGGTTCCCTGCCCTGTGGAAAGTCCAAGGTACTCCCCGCTCCATCCAGGTCTAGGAAGGTGAATATCCAAACTGGTTAGGCTCCCACAAAGCCAGAACATGAAGTAGGATCAAAACCCCGTGCCATTGTCCTTGGCTTCTCATCAGTCCTCATTGTCCACCACATTCAGAGAGTCCAGTTTGATCACATGCTCTATCAGTTCCAGTCCAGCTGGCCTTGGTGAGTTCCCATTAGATGGGCCCCACCGTCACAGTGGGTGGGCACAACCCTCGCGGCCCTGACTTCCTTGCCCATGTTCTCTCTCCTTCTGCTCCCCATTTGGACCTTGGGAGCTCAGTCCAGTGCTCCAATGTGGGTCTCAGTCTCTATCTCCATCCATTTCCAGATGAAGGTTCTATGGTGATATGCTAGATATTCATCAGTGTGGCTATAGTATAGGGCCAGTTCAGGCACCCTCTCCTCAGTTGCTCAAGGAACAAGCTGGGGACATCTCCTTGGACACTTGGAACCCCTCTAGAGTCCAGTCTCTTGCCAACCCTCAAATGGCTCCCTTAATTAAGATATCTACTTCCCTGTTCCCATATCCACTCCTTTTCCATCCCAACTGTCCCATCCCCCCAAGCTCTCCCCATCCTCCCCTTCTCACTTCTCTCTCCCCATCTCTTCTTACCCCTGTCCCACCCCCACCCCCAAGCTCTAAATTTTTGCCTAGATATCTTGTATACTTCCAATATCCAGGAGGATAATTACATGTTTTTTTGGGGGGTTCATCTTCCTATTTAGCTTCTCTAGGATCATGAATTATATGCTCAATGTCCTTTATTTATGGCTAGAATCCACTAATGAGTGAGTACATACCATATTCATCTTTTTGTGGTCTGTATTGCCTCACTCAGGATAGTGTTCTCTATTTCCATCCATTTGCATGCAAATTATTTTCATTTTCACTTCTCTTCTCTTCTTTCCTCCCTTTATCCCTTCCTCCCTTCCTCCTTCACTCCTTTTCTCCTTCCTTCCCAGTTAGGTCATATTATACTGTGTTAATGTACTACATGGTCTTTTATCCATTTATCAGTGGATGGATCTGGTTCAATTCTATTTCACAACTTCTGTGAGTGTCATTAAAATTGGTACTAATCTCTCCAATCTTGCATTTTTCTCAGGTGTGTAAAATCAATAAATAGTGACAAAGTTGTTCAATCATTAAAAGAACATAGCAGCAGGTGCTGGGCAGGACTTGTATGTAGGAGACTGAGGGGAGGAGAGTCTTGAGGTGTGGAGATGCTGGTTCTCTTGTGTAAATAAAGGAGAGTCATCATGCAGAGGCTGGTTCACATCATGACAGTCACAAAGAGACCTCTAATCAGCATATTAAGAGATTGCCTGGTGGTGGTGGTGCATGCCTTTAGTCCTAGCTGTAATGGCTGTTCTGTTTCTTTAAGAGACAAGCCACGCTGACTAGCTCCCTGCTTGCAGCCTTAGTCTGTCTTCTCCATCTTCCTCTGGAAGAAGCAGCTTCTGCCTCTCCCAACATCTTCCCTTCCCTCTTCTCTCTCTCTCTCTCTAACTCTGTGTGTGTGTGTCTGCCCAATCTCCCCTTTCCCATACCCTCCATAACCCACCTAATAAATGTATAAATGTCCAACTTCACTCTGAAAAAAAAAATCATTACACTTGCACTCTGGAGAAATAAGTAGGTGGATTTCTCACGGCTACCCTGGTCTATAGAGCTAGTTCCAGGGCAGATAGTGCTGTTATACAGAGAAACCCTGTCCCCCCAAAAAAAAACAAAACAAACCAACAAACAAAGAAAGATAATTCTGGGGCTCATACGTTAAGAACACTTGCTGCTCTTGCACTGGACCCTGGTTCAAAACCCAGCACCCACAGGGTGGCTCACAACCACCTATAATTCCAGTTACAGAGGATCCCATGCCTGGGATGCACAGCACACATGTGGTGCAGGCAAAACCCTAAAACATATAATAAAATAAGCCAAAAAAAAAAAAAAGGGAGAGACCCTGGACTGCTGTGAAACCAAACTTCCTGGTTTCCCTATAAGGAGGAGTATGCCCATGACTAGCACCAGTGCAATTAGTTCTGGGTCTGTGTGGAACAACCCTTTACACTGTGTGATATAAGTCACTATGATAGCTTTAGTAGACAGGGTCCATAGCGGAACAGGGTAAAGATAGGCGGGAGAGCCTAACTGTAAATGCTGGGAGGAAGTAGGGTGAAATCTGGAGTTTTAGGAGATGCAGAAAAAAGCAAGATGGGCATGCCGTGCTGAGAAAAGTAATCTATGGGAAAGCATAGATAAGAAATATGGGTTAATTTAAATGTGAGAGTTAGCTAGTAACAAGCATAGCCATTCGCTGAACATTTACAATTAATATTAAGTTTCTGACTGATTATTTGGGAGCAGCTGATGGACAGGAACCCCCCACTTGCAGGTCTTCCTGTCATGTGCACACTTGTGCATGTCGTGTGGGAGCCAGGTACCAGCCTTGGTATCTTTCCTCATAAGCCTGTTTTTGATATTTGTTGATTTTCAAAATAACATTTTGTTTATTTTTTTTTGAAAATTGCATACAACATATTTTGATCATATCCACTTTCCTTAGCATCCTCCAAACACCTCTCTCCTAACTTCATGTGCTTTAAAAAAAACTTAACTCATTACATCCACTCAGTGCTACCCCTATGCGCACGGGTCTGAGGCCGTTCACTGGGGCCTGGCAGTCTGCTAATGGCCACTCTCCTATAGAGAACCATCTCTCCTGTTCCAGTAGCCATCGACAGTCCATAGCCCCACATGTATGCCTGTGGCTTTAAGAGTCTCTCTCATCCCTGCTGGGTTTTTAAAAATTATTTTCTTTATACAATATATTCGGTTATGTTTTTTCCTCTCTGCCAACTCCTCCAAGATCCTCCTCACATCCCCACCCACCCAACTTCATGTTCTTTCTCTGCTGCTTCTTTCCAAAAGCAATGACAAAGAATCAAAAACAAACTTTTGGCTGTTGTGAGCCTCCATGTGGGGTTCTGGGAACTGCACTTGAATCCTCTGGAAGGGGAGCAAGGGGTCTTAACTGGTGAACCATCTATTGAGCCCTTCTAAAATATTTTCTTTTTGTTAATTTTATGTATTTGAATGTTTTTGCCTGAATGAATATATGTGTCCCACACGCCTGCCTGGTACTGGTAGAGGTCAGAAGAGAGGGTCAGATGCCTGGAACTGGAGTTACAGATTGTTGTGAGCCACTTCGTAGGTGCTGGGAATTGAAAATGGATACTCTGCAGGTGCAAATAGTGCCCTTAACCACTAAGCCATCTTTCTAGACTCTCAGAGTATTTTTATTAATTCTTTAAATAATTTAATTTATTTCTGTTTTAAAATATCATTTTATATTCCAACCACAGTTCTCCCTCCCATCCCTTCTCCTACCCCTCCTCACCTCCCTCCCCCAGCCGACTTCCCATGCACTGCTCCCAAAGGGTAAGACCTCCCATGGGAGAGTCAACAAAGCTTGGTACAGAACTTGAGGCTGGACCAAGGCTCCCTCCTGCCCCCTTTAAGGCTGAGCATGGCATCCCACCATAGGGAATGGGTTCCAAAAGGCTAGTTTGTGTGCCAGGGATAGACCCTGGTCCCACTGCCGGGGCTCCTCAGACCGACCAAACTATACAACTGTCTCCTACATGCAGAGGATCTAGTTCTGTCCCATGGAGGCCCCACAGCTGTCTGTGTAGAGCTTGTGAGTTCCCATGAGTTTGGATCAGCTGTCTCTGTGGATTTCCCCATCATGATCCTGACCTTCCTTGCTCATGTATTCCATCATCCCTCTCTTTGACATGATTCATAGAGCTCGGCCTTATGTTTGATTGTGGATCTCTGCATCTGGTCCCATCAGTTACTCAATGAAGGATCTATGATGAAAAATTTATATATTTTATTGTGATTATTTTCATTCTTCACTTTAAAAAAAGTTATTTACTTGTATTTTATGTACATTGGTTTTTAGCCTGCATCTATGTCTGTGTGAAGGTGTGGGGTTTTCTGGAACAGGAGTTAGAGACAATTGTGAGCTCCCATGTAGGTGCTAGGAATTGAACCTAGGTCCTCTGGAAAAACAGCCAGCGTTCTTAACCACTGAGTCATGGCTCCAGCCCCTCATTCCTCAATCTTCCCCTAACTCCTCCCAGATCTTTCACTCACTCCTTACAAGTTCACCTTCTCTTAAAATATTGGATGGTTCCAATTTGTATGGTTTATAAACTCCTGGGTGTGCGGCCGTCCACTGGAGAATGGTCAACTCACTAGGGCCACAATCATAAAGAATAATGTCTGTCTATCTCTATGAGAAGCCACCAACTATCAATAGCTTATTATTAAAGGATAGGACTCATGATTGACCCTAAATTAGGTGTTTTTCCCCAAGATTTCTTTACCACATATACAATATCCTGCCTGCATGTACAGCTGCAGGCCAGAAGAGGGCACCAGATTTCATTATAGATGGCAGTGAACTACCATGGTGGCTTCTTATAGAACTCAGGATCTCTGGAAGAGCAGGCAGCGCTCTTGAGCCCTGGGCCATCTCTCCAGCCCCCCATACTGGAATTTTTAATTGTTTTGTTTTTGTGAAGGTCATCACAGCTGCTGTCAGTTCATATTTTCAACAGCCATTTCACTTCTAGGGGTCAGCACCCACAGAGCTCTTCCTTATTATCCAGCTTTGTATCCTTAATGAGCCTCCTTCACTCTTCCCTTTAGAGACGAGGTCTCCCATGGGACATGGGTATCATCAGTGAGGTTCTGCTGACTGCCCGGGAGGATCAGAAATCCTGATGTCTTCACACTCCTATTTCCACAGACACAAACACATGATCCTGTGCCTGGGAGCTGTGGATCTCACTCAGGGCCTCACGCTTCTGCAGAAAGCTCTATCTATCTGTCTGTCTGTCTGTCTGTCTGTCTGTCTATCTACTGTCTGTCTATCATCTATCTATCTATCTATCTATCTATCTATCTATCTATCTATCTATCTATCTATCTATCTATCTATCATCTATTTATCCATCTATCTATCATCTATCTATCTATCTATCTATTATCTATCATCTATCTATCTATCTATCTATCTATCTATCTATCTATCTATCTATCTATCTATCAATCATCTATCTATCTATCTATCTATCTATCTATCTATCTATCTATCTATCTTTTTCTAGACAGGGTTTCTCTGTGTACCTTTGCTTTTCCTGGAACACATTCTCTAGACCAGGCAGGCCTCAAACTCACAGAGATCTGTATGTGTCAGCCTCCAGAATTCCAGATTAAAGGTGTGTGCCACCGTGCCCGGCTTCAGAAAGCATTTTATGATCTATGTTTATGTGGAGCCCTTTGGATAAATATCAAAGAATGTTACAGTTGGATCACAAAGTAGGTCGTTTTTCTTTTTTTAGTTTTTAGTTTTTATTTAAAGGGTTGTTTATTATTTCTGTGCATGGTTTCAGGACTGGCGTTCTTTATTGGACAACCCATTATGGGGGAGGGGCTTCATACCTGGGAAAAAGTGGCTATCCTTTTCCAAGCTGTCATCAGTTTCTGTAGTTTTCTTTCTGGAGTTGGGCTGTCTGCATGTTGTGTGTGTGTATATATTCCCATAATTATAAGTACCGATGGCACACACACACTTGTGTATTTGTGCATACATACACACACATTCATGTAATAATAATAAAGAAAAAGAAACTATAAACTTGAGAGTTGGAGGTCATGGGAGGGGTCTGAGGAAGAGCAGCTATGAGGGTCTGGAAGGAGGAAAGGGAGGAAGAAAGTGATGTTATTCTGACTGGGGTAAGATGGAATTTCACTGTAGTTTTGCATTTACTTGATGGCTATGCATCAAAATATACATATACATGTAAAAAGTATACAATAAACAGACTTTTTAATTCAGTTTTTTCATCCACTACATTTTGATCATGTTTTCTCTTCCCTCCACTCATTTCAGATCCTCCCCTCATCTCTGCCTAGAATTTTATACTTGAGTGTTGTATTTACATCATTTCTGCTCTTCCTCCCCCCCCAATGCTTCTTATGTTCCTCTCCAGCTCCACCTGAGAGTCATGATCTTGTCTTCTTCAGTTATTATTGTTACATATGCTCATTGACTCATTATTATTATTATTATTCTCATTATTTTTTGAGACATGGTTTCTTTGTGTACCACTGGATTCTCTTTTTTTTTAAAGATTTATTTATTTATTAAATACAGATGGTTGTGAGCCACCACGTGGTTGCTGGGAATTGAACTCAGGACCTCTGGAAGAGCAGCCAGTGCTCTTAACCTCTGAGCCATCTCTCCAGCCCCCACTGGATTCTCTTAAACTCACTCTGTAGACCAGGCTGGGCTCAAACTCACAGATATCTGCGTTCTTCTGCCTGTAGAGTACTGGGATTAAAGGTGTGAACCAGCACTGCCCTGCTGCTCATTGACCTTTTGTTTTCTGTGTTCTCAGATCTGTCTGTTCATTTCAATAGCTCATTCCTTGGTTGGGTTGTTTGATTTCTTTCTTAAGAGTCTTAATTAGTTTATTCTTTATACATCCTCTATCAGGTGTATAGCTAGCAAAGGTTTTGTCCCATTTGTGTGCTATCTCTTCATTTACTTTCCTTTGCTGTCAAGAAGCCTTTTACGTATCTGAGATCACGTTTGTCAATAGCTGACATTGGATGTTGAGGGCCTGGAGTCTTATTCAGAAAGCATTTCCTGTGTCTACATCCTGCAGTGCTTTCCCTAATTTTTTCTTATAATGGTTTCAGAATACAGGGTCCTGTATCAAGCTTTAAAATCTAACTGGGAATGATTTTGGATGCAACATTTTTTTCTCTACCCATGGATCATCAGTCTTTATTTAATCATTGTCAAAGAGGTTGTTTCTTTCTACACTGCATTTTTGGCTTCTTGTGAGTCAAGTGGTTGTTTCTTTGTGGGTTTATATGTAGGATGTCTGTTGTGGTGACCTGTGTGCTTTTGTCCCTATGGACAAAATTATTCTCACCTAGGGATGAATCCCCTTATTGTGGTCCAATACAGAATGGTCAACACTGAAATATTATAGAAACAACAGAAACAGCCCAATCAGATTGTATCTAAATCTATTTGTGTATGTATATATATGCATATAGGTGTATGTAACAATAATAAGAAAAAATTGGTTATCAATTTGAGAGTGTATGGGAGGATATGAGAAGAAAGGGTTTGAGAAAAGGTAGTTGGGAGGGGATGGAAGGAGAAAAGGCAGTGAGAAAGTGATGTAATTCTATTTCGATTAATTTTTTTAAAAAATAAAAAAGTACAACAAATATTAAACATCTAGATTGGTGATACTCCATGGGTGTAACTTCTGATATTACCAGGTGATACAATCCCACAGCCGATTCCCTCATCCACGGGCTCTTTAAACCTTCTGTCCTGCCTTCATCAATGTTCCCTGAGCCTTAGGTGCAGAAGCTGTATTGCACATACAGCCACTGGGACTGGGCTTCACTATTCTGCATTTCGACTGGTTGTGGTTTCCTGTAATGATCTCCATTGTCACAAAGAGAAATTTCATTGATGCTGTGTGAGGACTACACTAGGAGGCCTGCATCCTACACAAGAACTGTACACAACTAAGGAAAGTCAAGAGTAGGAGAAATAGTCATCCCCAGGAAAGAGCACACCAATTGTTTATCCAATACCAAGTGGTCAGCCCGGGTACATACATACATGTAACATTATAGCGACTGAATAGGTAGCTTTCATGTATTTAGGGACACACACACAGACAAACACACACACACACGTATGTAACAATAATTAATTTTAATTAATTTATTTTTTTATTTATTATGTATACAATATTCTGTCTGTATGCCTCAAGGCCAGAAGAGGGCGCCAGACCTCTTTACAGATGGTTGTGAGCCACCATGTGGTTGCTGGGAATTGAACTCAGGACCTTTGGAAGAGCAGGCAATGCTCTTAACCACTGAGCCATCTCTCCAGCAATAATTAATTTTAAAAAAGAGGCCTTGAATTTGAGAAAGAAAAAGGAGACACATATACAGGTGGGTTAGAAGGGCAGAAAAGAAGCAGGAGAAATATTTTAGTTATATCATAAACATAAACATAAAAATAAAAAAATAATTAAAACATAAGGAACAGTAAATTAAGACAGCTATGGTACTAGGACATCCATTGTATACCTGTCAGTTATAACACTAAAGAGTCCCACCCACAGCAGTACCTTAGGTAGGTAACAGTTAAGATAGGGAAATTTATTTGTTCAATGGTTAAAAGACATTCCTTAGGACAGAACACTCCACCAAAGGTAATCCAAGATCCAAAGGGTTTTTTAAATTTTTGATTAGAAGTATTTTAATAGAGAAAAATTGAGAAGTAGACTATTGTTCAGAATACTTAAAATGAATTTATTTTTCCCAAAGTGTCATAAATTGAGTGGGTAGTAAAGCTGAAATTATCAAAATAATGAACACAGAGTTGTATTCAAGAAAAATGTTAGCTCCTTTGAATTTTAATATTGTACAGAATGTGAGAGTTATAACTAGGTCATGTTAGGTATTCGAGGTGCACATTCAAATTATTCATCTCAGGGAAATCATTAAAAAGTGTTCAAACCTGAGAAAGTGTGGGTTTCAGTTCAGCCACGTAGTGCACGTTGAAACAGGTCATTCTCAGTGCCGAAAAGGAAGAAGTGAAGTGCAAAATTAGTTTATTATTCTTCATTATTAAAAAAGGGCAGATGGTTGGATAGCATGCAGCCCAAAATGCATTAACTGCCTCCAAATTTAGAATTTTTGTAGGTGCATAAATCCCATAAAGGGTGATCAAGTTGTTCAACCAATACAAGATCACAAAACAGCTCACCAGCAGCAAGATGCTGTGAGTGGCTCTGAGCTCGGGAGATTGCTGGCTGGAGAGGCTTGGGCTGCGGAGATACTGGGCTCTCTTGCGGTGTCTGTTGAGGAGAATTACCATGTACATGCTGGTCCACATCATGATTCCCACATAAAAGAGATCATACATGAATATGACACTCATAAAATATCCTGAATTGTGGTTCTCCAATTTTTTGCTTTGACAGTAAGCATGTAAATATACACGTCCAACATGAGTAGAATTGTTTTTGGTCATTACCGATTCAACCATATATCCATAGATGGCCAGGTTAATGAGCCAGGAGCAAAGTAAGGAAGAAAACGTCCACGTTGAGAGTTTGGGTTTAAGCCAAGCCCACTGAGAATTACTGGGAGTCACAGTGATGGCTTGAAATGTGCTTAGAATACAGGTGGTACTGATCGACAGACCGCGGGAAACTCTGTATATACATAAAACAACCTTACAGCCAACATCATCCAGAAAATTGGGTACTCCAAAGGATGCCACGATATCAGGTATCAAAATGAACAGGATCGTCACCATATTAGCTATTGTCAGGTGCATGAAAAACAGATCTATCAACTTCTTAAAATGAGGCTTAAAGAAGAAAGTGTAAATATATAAAATGAACAGTGATGTGTTCCCTATGACACCAATGCATAGCTGAGATATGAGAAAGACCACCAAGACGGCATTATTTATAAGCATGATGTTCGTCAGATGTGTTAGGCCTAGTGTGACATTAAATAGACTGTATTATAAATTTATTTATTTATTTATTATGTATACAACGTTCTGTCTGTATGCCTGCCGGCCAGAAGAGGGCGCCAGACCTCATTACAGATGGTTGTGAGCCATCATGTGGTTGCTGGGAATCGAACCCAGGACCGTTGGAAGAGCAGGCAATGCTCTTAACCACTGAGCCATCTCTCCAGCCCCTATAAATTCATTTTTGAAAAGGCATTTATGGGAAAATATAATGATTGCCAGCTCAGGAAAAGAGCTGATAAGTGATGAAATGTCCAACTCCTTTCTTTTCTTCCTTCCTTCCTTCCTTCCTTCCTTCCTTCCTTCCTTCCTTCCTTCCTTCTTTCTTTCTTTCTTTCTTTTTTTTTTTTTTTTGGACAAGGTTTTTCCAAGTATCACTGGCTGTTCTGGAACTTGCTCTGATTCTGAGGCTGGTCTTGACCTCACCAAGATCCACCTATCATTGTCTCTTAAGTGCTGGAATTAGAGACCTGTGCCACACCACCTGGAGATGTGTCCAAATCCTTTCAAGGTTAGGTCCACAGATGACCTCTTAGCAACTGCATTCCAGGTATTCTTGACCATCTTAGAGGATAGAATAAAGTCTTGGAAAGTAGGCAGTCGAATCCCCCCGATACCCTGAACACTGTTATGTCAGACAGAGGGATGTGTTGACCTAGGTGAAAGCCAAATATACATGTTATAATAAATTTTAAAAGTTGTGTGTGTGTGTGTGTGTGTGTGTGTGTATGAATGGGCAATTTGCCTGCATGTCTCTGCACTATATGCTTGCCAGAGATTCAAACCCGGGCATTCTGGAGAGCAACCAACAGTCTTTAACTGTGAAACCATCCCTTCACGCCCCTGGAATTTTCATTCATGAGTTGATATTGTTTCCAAGTTTATAACAATATTTGTTTTTAACACATATATAGTAACATGTGTACTTGAATGTCAATGTTTTAGCTGCAGATACGTTTCTTTAGCTTAGTGATGAGTTAATACTCAGACTTTCCATGTGGGACTCTGCTCATTTCACCTTACAGGGTAACCAGCACGTCCTGAAGCATTTCTTTTCATTTGTCTATTTCGCTGACAACTTAGAGCTGAGCTGCCGATATGCAGACAGTGACAGCAAGGGTGAGACTGCGTATCCCACAGTGTTGAGCACATCTTCACAAAAGTGTGTTTCCTGTGACATTTGGTCATTGACACAATCAGGCTGATTCTGGCTGATAACCCACTGTAACAAAGAGTTATATATTTTGCAACACCTGAATTACATTTCCATTAGAAGATTCTTCTGCTTTGCTGTTGCATAAGCAGAGATCTCAGGTCCACAGCTACACAGAGAATGGCAAAGACATGATACTCATGAAGTTTGACCTTAAATTTTACAACATAGTAATATCACCCATGTTCAGTGGATTTGGGAGAGTTTTACTCTATATTAATTTTAGACCCTCCACTGATCTAATTATTTCTGTCACCTGAAATACAAACCTTTTTCTTTGTTAACATCTATGGATTCCTCAGCAGTCTCTTTTATTCTGACAAGGTCTATTAGACTTTTCTCAGTGTGCACTTCTGAATTTCTCCATGCACCTCAAATCGCTGCCTTGACAAGAGTCCCTAAATACCTAGACAAGGTATTTATTATGAGTGATCAACATTTAAATAACTTAATGAATTTTACTACACAGAGATATTGTTCTTCCACAATCCCAGTTATTCCTTATATCAGTGTTCAACTTGTTTTCTGACTTGTCATTGTTTGCCACTGTCACATATTATATAGTTAGACTGCACCCACCCTCCTCTAAGCTTTGAAAACACATCTCATCTCTACTGTGCCATATGGCTTTTGCTGACCCACATTTATTTCTTGCATCATTCACATCTTCCTAAGTGTTATCCTGGATTGATTGTCATCCTCCTCACCGTTCACCAGAATTTTTTTTATTCATCTTTTCTCCTTGCTCTGTATCTCCCCTTAAGTGCCGTAACTTTTCATAATTTTGTTACTCAGCACGGTCCTGAAAATTCCCTCCAGCAGCCATGTTTTTACTATTTGTTCCTGCAAAGAATAAGAGTTCTGGGATAAAATGACAGGCTGTCATATGATCCCAGATAAAACAAACTCACACTATGACTTACACAGGAAGATGCTCTCAATGGAAAATGGAATCTAAAAAGATTATCATTCCTTACTTGTTACGTTAAAAAAAATGAAACTACCAGATTATGGTGGCAGGCTCATTTGTTCCTAGCCTTTGGGAGGCAGACACAGGTGGATGCCAGTGAGGTTGAGGCCAGCTTGGTCTACAAAGCAAGTTTCAGGACAGTTAGTGGTAAACAGAGAAACCCTGTCTCAAAAAACAAGAAAAAAACAAACAAAGAAGAAAAGGAAATTTGGACAATGAGGAATCGGTATATTCATAAACAGCAGAGGAACTGCTATGTGTATGTAAAAGGATGTGAAATATTTAAAATAAATATTTCCATACTTAATTTCATATATGTGTCATATTTTCATAAATAAAATTATAGTAAAAATTAACCTCAGCAAATATATAGATGCATTAAAAACAGAGAAATAAGCTATCCAATTGTGTGAATATTTACGTAAGTTATGAAACATAACAGCGATAATCTTAATTCAATCACATTCAGAGTTCACAAAATACAGATGACACATACAATTTGGAATAGGCTATTTGAATTTTACTGAGAGCAAAACTGGAAGTGTTCTCTTTTTTTCTTTCTGTGAATGAAACCGTCAGCATGTTGGCACATTGGAGGAAGAATGAAAAAATCCACATTCTGCCTGAGTGCTAAAAGATTCACCATTTCACACCAGTTCAAATATATCAAACACAGTGCAGAGGATAAATTTCCCCTGTGCAAGTGATGATCAGCCCACAGCTAGGGTGTCACAATGAAAATGGGAAACATTAGCCTTTACAGCACTGTATATGGGTTCAACTGTAATTAAGAGAGATGCAAAATTTAAAAAATGGAACAACATTTTCAAACTACAAGTAAAATTTCATTTTAAATAAGCTATATTTCACAAAAGAAATGCTAAGGGGACACTCTTACTACAGGCAATCAACCAACTTTTGCAGCAACATTAAACTTAAATTTGAGAAAAAAATACACAAATATATCTATACATCATCAAGTTTAGATGAGGCATAACGATCAGAAGCAATATGATGAAATTTTTATTCAAGAGAAGGCTTCTCCGTGTAGCCCTGACTGTCGTGGAGCTCACTCTGTAGACAGGACTGGTTTTGAACTCACTGAGACTGCTTGCCTCTCTCTGTCTTCCAGTGCTGGAAGTCAAAGTGTTTGTTACCCACCCACCTTGATGGGGAATCTTAACAACGTCTTTTTGCAGTTAACCAAGCGAACAGATAAAAGAGAAAATGGGATATAAACATTTGAGTTAGAGAACCTGGAGAGATGGCTCAGTGGTAAAGAACACAGGCTGCTCTTTCAGAGGATCCAGGTTCAATTCCCAGCACCCATAAAGCAGCTCATAACTGTCTATACCTGCATTTCCAGGGGATATGACACTCTCATATAGACATCAACTCAGGAAAAGCCCAAAAGGACATAACATAAAAATTAAATAAATTATATAAAAAAGTCTTAAGGGAGCTGGAGAGATGGCCTAGTGGTAAGAGCACTGGCTGTTCTTCCAGAGGACGTGGGTTTGGGTCTCAGCACCCACATGGCAGCTTACAACTGTCTGTAACTCCAATTCCATACACCCTCATATAGACATACATGCAGGCAAAACACCAATGCAAATTAAATAAAGATAAATAAATATAAAAAAATGTCTTAAAATTTTTTTTTCTGGAGAACTGTGTAACAAAAGCGCGCAGTTACAGTAAAGCAACAACCGTTTGCCATCAGGAAACTATGACTTGAGGAGCGAATGTGACTATATATCTAATATTAAAGAAAGGATAATCGATTATCTAGTTTGCTGTTAGACTAAATTTTATGTCTATCATGCTGTATTATAGAGAAACTAAGTAGGGCTGGAGAGATGACTCTGAGATCAAAGTGTTTGTCATGTGAGCACTGGAAAGTGAGCTCAAACACCAAGCACTGATGCAAAGGCTGAGTGTGGTGGGTTAGACAGGCTGGTGACAGGTGGATCCCCGAAGCCCATTGAGCAGCTGATTGAGCCAACTGATGTGCTCCAGGCTGAATGAGAGATCCTGTCTCAAAAAAATTAGGAGGAGGTAGAGGAAGGCACATGACGTCAGTGTCTGTCCTGTACACACACGAAGTCACATACGTGCATATACCACACAAAAGAAAGTGAAAACTCCCAGTTCCCACCATGTTAAAAACAAATGAATATCTTGGCAATGACAATGAAAAAAGTCCTTTATGTAAATGAACTGTAGAGTGTCTCTTGTAGAAATGTGTGTGTGAAATAAACAATGCAATTATATTGAAAATGATTTCAGATGAAATCTAAAATAAAAGAGCTGAATAAACAAAAGCAGAACAATAGCAAGCAACAGAGATATACAGGAAACATAAAGCCAAGGCCACCACCTTGAAGGGAATACTGCAACACTCCTCTGTGAGACTGCACTAATGTCCAGGAGGAAAGACAGAGACTAGGACAGAATGCTGCACACAGCGTCTGGAAAACGGCAAATGCATCTTCTAAGATTATGTTATGACTACCTAGGCCGATATGAGGCTTAAGAGGAATGTGCAAAATCCTCTAAGATGTAACATCTCTCCAAAGATTGTAGAATTCTAAAATGTCATAGATGGGCAATATTCTCATGAGATTGCATCATTGACTAGATCAGATGAAAAAGTCTTAAGGAAGGAGGAAAATGGGTGTTTCAGATGTGTCAGTAGTTAAGAGTTCTGGCTGGTATGCCTGAGATCCTGGCTTTGATTAGCAACACCATACATATGCCCTCAATTGTCTGTAATACCAGTTCTAGGACGTCTTTCACCTCTGACTGTTTTCCTGGGGCATTGCACTCATGTGGGGCACAGACAATCATGCAGGAAAACCACCACACAATAATATACATGAATAAAAATTAAAAACAAAAATTATTTAAAGTATATGAAGATCAAGAGAAGTATTGTACAGAAAAATAATAAATGAGATAATCTAAACTGACAGAGAAGTAGGGGAAATATAAATCTAAAACCAAAACAAAACACACAAAGTGTAGGGATGGTAGACGGGGGAGAAGAGAATAACAGTTGAAAGGTTGCCATACCTCCCTCTCACTCTGAGTGCTGAGGCTGCAAAGTCTTACTCAGGGCAGTGCGAATCCCACAGGCATGAAGCATCATAGGCAAGAAGCATCTTGGAAAGGCTGCCTTGCAGGAGCCATGACTAAATAAGGGGCAAGATAAGAGGAGTCTTCTTCCCAGTGGACACGGACCAGCTTGTCAACGATGGCGCCAGTGGCCTTGTTAACTGTGCATCATTCTGATGCCCTCCAAGGAAAACTCACTCTCCCAATACAATGTGGATCCCATGGTAATTGACTAAACCAACTAAATAAGAATGCAGTCTTTGTCTGAAAATGTGTGTGTGATTTTCCCAAGTTGAACTACATCAGAAAGGAAACTTTATAATCTAGGAAATCATTAAAAGTTTTCATGCAGCTGTGGAAATTATCGCAGCCATTATCATCTGATGCCAGGAAAGTCTACACTTCCCTGTAGGTGTTTCCAAAGGCCCACTGTTCATTCAAAACTGTGTTGTTCAACCTTCACAACTTTGTGCAATTTCTCTTGCTACTGATTTCTAATTTTATTGCACTATTATCAGAGAAGGGACAAGTAATTACACTGGTTCTTCCTTCCTATTTTATTCTATTCTATTTTATTTTATTTTTAGAGACAAGATATCTCTGTGTGACATCCCTAGGCATCCTGGAATTTGTTCTCTAGATCAGGCTGGCCTAAACTCACAAAGATCCACTTGCCTCTCCCTCCTGAGTCCTGGGATTAAATGCGTGCACCAAAACTGCCTGTTTTTTTGTCTTTCTTTAAAATTATTATTTTATTTTATTTATGAGTTTAATACTTTTAGCATGTAAGTCTTTGCCACACATGCATGCAACGCTCAGAGAGGCCAGAAGAGGGCAGTGGAACCCCTGGGACTGGAGTTACAGATGGTTGAGAACCACCATGTAGGTCCTGGGACTCAATTAAGCCAGGGTCCTCTGGAATAGCAGCAGAGCTTTTAACCTTTGGGCAATCTCTCCAGCCCTAGCCCCTCATCTCTAATTTTATTAATTTTGTTCTTTTCTCTCCATCATTTCAATACTTTGGCTACAAGTTTTTCAGTCTTTTTTATTTTTCTCAAAGAACTAATTCTTTTTTTTATAATTGTATTTATTTAGCTGTAAATGTTCTCCACTTCCTTTCCTTCCTCCCCTTTCCTCTTGTACCTTCTCCTGTGAGTCCATGCTCCCAATTGCCTCAGGAGATCTTGTCTTATTCACCATCCTATGTAGATCCCTGTATGTCTCTTTTAAGGGTCCTCTTTGTTGTCTAGGTTCTCTTAGGTTGTGGCCTGTAGGTTGGTTTTCTTTCCTTTTTCTAAACATCACTTATGATTGAGTACGTATTTGTCTTTCTTGGTCTGGGTTACCTCAGTCAACCTTTTTTTCTTGTTCCATGAATTTATCTGCAAATTCAAGATGTCATTTTTTTACTGCTGTGTAGTACTGCATTGTGTCAATGTGTTACATTTTCTTTACCCATTCTTTGGTTGAGGGGCATCTAGGTTCTTGCTATTACAATTCTGCTGTGAATGTAGTTGAGCACATGTCTGTCTTTGTGGTATGATCGAGTGTCTTTTGGGTACATAGTCAGCAGTGGTATTGCTGGGTCTTGAGGTAGATTGTTTCCTAATTTTCTGAGAAACCGCCATAGTGATTTCCAAAATGCCTATACAAGTTTTCACTCTCACCAGCTGAAAGACCCCTGAGGAGGACTTTCCCTCTGGAGGAGACTCCCCCGAAGCCAAGGAACAGGCCGAGACCCCATGGATGCAAATCGCAAGAGGTTTATTGGGTGAACACAGGTACCTGTGGGCAGCAAAGTCTCTGGAGGACTTGCGTGCCTCCAGGTCGGGGTTAGTGGGTTTATATAGAGTTGGGGTGCAAAAAGCGCGTGTACAGAAGCGAGAAGCGTAGTTATAGGGTTTCCATTGGTCAGTTTGAATGTGGCCGAGTTCGGCCGGGGACAAGGTCCCTAGTTCCCGAAAATTCAGATATGGGCTGCCTTGGTTCTTATCTAGGGCAGACAGGGTGTCTTTTCTCGGTATTCGCCGTTCCTCCCTCGGCCCATCCACAGGTGTCCCTATCTCGTTTTGGCAGCTTCTAAACTGCCCTTTGTTCAAACCCTGAATATTCAGTACAAGCCTTGTAAAATGGCGTTACCGGTGCTAAGTTGTTTAACAAGCTGGACGGGGGTCTTTCACAACAATGGAGGAGCATTCCCTTTACCCCATATCCTCTCCAATATAAGCTGTCATCAGTGGTTTTGATCTTGGTCCTTCTGACAGGAGTAATATGGAATCTCAGAGTTGTTTTGTTTTTTTTTTTAAATATTTATTTATTTATTATGTATACAATATTCTGTCTGTGTGTATGCCTGAAGGCCAGAAGAGGGCAGAAGACCTCATTATAGATGGTTGTGAGCCACCATGTGGTTGCTGGCAATTGAACTCAGGACCTTTGGAAGAGCAGGCGGTGCTCTTAACCGCTGAGCCACCTCTCCAGCCCGAGTTGTTTTGGTTTGCATGTCTCTGATGGCTAAAGATGTTGGGCATTTACTTAACTGTCTTTCAGTCCTTTAAAATTTCCTGTTGAGAGTCTCTGTTTAGGTCTGTATTCCATTTTTTTTTAAAAATTAGATTATTTGTCCTTTTGTTGTCAAGCTTTTTGAGTTCTTTGTATATTTTGGAGATCAATTCTCTGTCAATGAGGGGTTTATAACTTTTTTTCCAATTTGTAGGCTGCTGTTTTGTCTTATTGACCACGTCCTTGTTTTACAGAAGTGTCTAAGTTTCAGGAGGTCCATTTATTAATTAAATAAAGGTTGCTGTTCTTCGACCTGAAAAAAAGCTTCTGTCTCTCTAACCCAGGCCCCTCTGCCTCCCGCCCTTCCCCCGCTAGTCTAGGCATCCAGGCTGTGCTGGTGCAGCAGAGAGGAACCTTTCCTTTAAGGTTGTGAGTTATCACCATAAGTGGAGGTAAAAAAAATTAACTTCCTGCATCATCACAAAATATCTGAGATCTAAGCAGACCACAGTTACAAATATAAGGAAAGCCCCTATTGATTGGAGTGGCCAGTCACTATCAGGCATTGATCCTGCAGATAATACAGGAGGGTATTGTCCTTGGATGTATTTCAGAAGTATTGACCCCCAGAAAGTTGTCAAGGGCAATGGGTAGACAAACATCCTTGAAATTGTAGGATCCATTCAGGGCAGACATCCTAACTTCCATGCAGATTGTAAGATCATATAAATAGCGGATGTTCGGGTGAGAAGATGTACAGGGCACCAATGAAGCATTTAGACATAGTATTTGAAAAGTGCCCTTGATCCTGGCCATGGGTCCATTCCTGAATGAGAGTTCCTTGGTACCATCAGCCTGGGGGAGGTGTATGGTAATGCAAAGTACTCTTCTCGCTGGGGTTAACTATTTATGCAAATTGAAAAATCTCCTTTGGCTATCTTTGCCAAAGAGACAAAATCAGGGGTGGAGGCAGGTATCCTCATGGAAGCAAAGCCCAACCATATGAATAAGGCAGGCTCCAGATGAAAAGCTGTTAACGGGAGAAATCATAGATGAATTTTCTGGTGGGGTGAGGGTCATCTATTTTAGGGTTGTCACTCTGTTGATGACTCTGCCTCTAAAGTTTTCCTCCTGGTTCTGTACATTTTGTTTTCCTGAGCAAGTATTATCTCCGTGAACCAGATCCTCTTCTCGCTTGTCCAGCAACAGGCTGTTCATCGTGGACATCAGTCTCTCCATTCTTTAAAAATGACTTGACAGCTCACCCAGGTACTCATATGGGTTTTTCTGCTTCTTCTGGGAAAATACAAGCAAAATCTTGACTTGTTGTTAGTAGTGGGGCAGACCCCCAACTGATCATCAGAGGATAAGTTGCAATGGTGTAGCTCAAGGGAGCATGGCTCCCCAGTGCATTTAAATTTTATTATTTTACACATCTTACATAGTAATCACTGTTCTCCCTACCTCCCTCAACCCTACTACACCATCCACTCCACAGAGAAGCTAAGGCCTCCCATAGAGAATTAACAAAACCTGAAACATCAAGTTGAGACAAGACAAGCCCCTCCTTTCTTCAGTGATGCTAAGCAAGGTATCTCACCATAGAGAATGTTCTCAAAAAAACCCACTTATGTACCAGGGATAGATCCTGGTCCAATTGTCAGGGGCCCCACAAAAATCCAAGTAATCCAGCTGTCACCCATATGCAGAGGGCCTAGTTTGATCCCAAGCAAGCTTCCCAGCTGTCAGTCCAGAGTCTGTGGACCCCCAGTAGCTAGAGTCAGATCCTGTCATGATCTGGATCCCTCACTTTTCCTAATATAATCCCTCTTCTCTCTCTTTGACTAGACTCCCAGAGCTTGACTGTGAATCTTTACATCTGCTTCAATCAGTTACTAGATGAAGGTTCTTTTTTTTAAATTTTTTTCTTTTTTCTTTCTTTCTTTCTTTTTTTGGTTTTTCGAGACAGGGTTTCTCTGTGTGTTTTTTTTTAAATTTATTTATTTATTTATTATATATACAATATTCTGTTTGTGTGTATGCCTGAAGGCCAGAAGAGGGCACCAGACCTCATTACAGATGATTGTGAGCCATAGATGGAGGTTCTATGATGACAATTAGGGTAGTCACCAATCTGATTGCAGGGAAATCAGTTTAGGTACCCTCTCCTCTATTGCTTAGGGTCTTAGCTGGGGTCATCCTTGTGCATTCCTGTGGGTCATCCCTAGTGTAGTAGGTGACTGCTTGTTCCTTTTCTAGCTTCCAAGACTCCTGAAATAACCACACAGAAACTGTATTAATTATATCAGTGCTTGGCCCATCAACTCTAGCTTTTTATTGGCTAACTCTTACATCTTAATGTAACCTATTTCTATTCATCTGTATATTGCCATGTGGCTGTGGCTTACTGGCAAGTTTCGTCATCTATCTCCATGGGGGCAACACGGCTTCTCTTGACTCTGCATTCTTTCTCCCAGCATTCAGTTTAGTTTTTCCAACTTACCTTTATTCGGCCCTGCATAGGACCAGGACAGTTTCTTTATTAACCAAAGGTATGCACAGCACACAGAGGGGAATCCCCCAACCTCTCTCATTTTTTGTTTAATTAAAAAGAAGGTTTTAACTTTCACATAGTAAAATTACATAAAACAAAACAGATATCAAGGGCTGGAGAGATGGCTCAGTGGTTAAGAGCACTGCCTGCTCTTCCAAACGTCCTGAGTTCAATTCCCAGCAACCACATGGTGGCTCACAACCATCTGTAATGAGGTCTGGTGCCCTCTTCTGGCCTGCAGACATACACACAGACAGAATATTGCATACATAATAAATAAATAAATATTTTAAAAAAACAGATATCAAGTAAGAATTACAGTTACAACATTTATGTCTATTTTATCTTTTATCATAACTAAGAAAATCTATAATTATAGCATTTGTTTTTCAATTCCATCAAATTGGCACCAATGTGGGGACACCCTAGTTTGTCTGACATTTTTAAAGAATATGTAGCTCTGCAAAAATTCTTTCTATGCTAAGAAGTTTTACATCTGTAAGGAGAAGTTATGTAACAGCTTGTGTGGGGGCACAGTGACTGTTTGACTGTTGTCAGATGGAGCTGAGAGGGAAGTGATTTTGGGGCACGACAGGGCATTAAACACCAGATTTCACTAGTTTATATGGAATACTAGAAAAAGAAAGTCATTAGAAATGTAGTGGTTCTCAACCTTCTTAATGCTGAGACCCTTTAGTACAGTTCCTCATGTTGTGGTGATCCCCAACCATGAAGTTACTTTTGTTGCTACTTCATAATCATAATTTTGCTACTGTTGTGAATTTTAATGTAAATATTTGATATTCAGGATATCTGATAAGCAACCCCTGTGGAAGGGTCATTTGACTCTCAAAGAGGTTGTGACCCACAGTTTGAGAATCATTGATTTAGAGATAAGAGTGTGTCATCATTTGAATAGGTTGGTTCAGTAGTGTAAAGGTCTTGCTGCCAAGTAAAGTGATCTGAATTCTATCCTCGAGACCCACATGGTGCAAATAAAAACTGACTTCAGGAAGTTTTATCTGACTTCCACACCATGGCATGAGTGCAAAGACACACACATGCACACCACACAAGATACACACACTAACACACACAAACTCATGCAGACAGACACAGACACACTATACTCACACAAAAATGAATAAATGCAATTAAAACAACATTGTCATCCTGTGATGTCCTGTGATGGGGCTCATGATCTGGCCCAGTGGCTCCAGAGCACAGGAAACATTAGAGAGGTTTGAAATAGTTGAGCTGGGCTCATAAAGCACATGAGTGGTAAATTAAACAGGCTGTTTTAAATCATTCTAAGGTGGAATGTTATAGATGGTGCAATTATCTCCATTGTTACGTTCTTTTGAAATTATTTTTATGTTTTATTTGTTTGAGACAGTGTCTCTTGTATCTCATTCTAGCTTTGAACTTGCTATGCAGCTATGTAGCTGAGGAGTGACTTGAACTTCTGCTTACACTTTGTCTCAGGTAGGGTTTCTATTGCTGTGAAGGGACACCATGACCATAGTAGTTCTTATAAAGGAATCACATTTAATTGGATGGCTCACATTTTCAAAGGTTTAGTCCATAATCATTATGGTGTAACATGGTGGCATGCCAGTAGACATGGAGCTGGAAAAGAAGCTGAGAGTCCTAAATCTTGACCTGAAGGCAACAGGAAGTGGTCTGAATTAGGCATAGCTTGAGCATATGAGAACTCAAAACCCACCCCCACAGTGACACACTTCCTCCAACAAGGCCATATTTACTAAGTCAAAGCTACATCTCCTAATAATGCCTTTCCTTTAGTTTTACACTAGATCTCAATTGTTCAATTTTACCAATAAAGACTGGGAGTCAGATGCTTGGGTGAAAGTACCCAGTTTACCTTACTCCTTTGCCAACATCCTGGAAAAAACTTTCTCCTATGCTGTCTCAAATAAACTCCTCCAACCAACGTACCTCCCTTCTACTTCTTGTGTCTGTCGCCTGTCTATCTGTCTGTCTGTTCTCCTGACTTCTTCTTACTCTCCATGGTTATTTCCCGTCAACTGGTTGCTTGCTCCACCATTGGACCTAAGGTTGATTTTTTAAAATATTTCTTTTTCAAGACAGAGTTTCTCTGTTTAGCTTCTGGAGCCTATCCTGGATCTCATGCTGTTCCTGATCTAGTATGGTGAGCATCCAAACTGCCTAGGCTCCCACAATGCCAGTACATGCAGTAGGATCAAAAATCCATTGCCATTGTTCTTGAGTTCTCAGTAGTCCTCATTGTCCGCTTTGTTCAGTGAGTCTGGTTTTATCCCATGCTTTTTCAGACCCAGGCCAGCTGACCTTGGTGAGTTCCCCATTGTCTCAGTGTGTGGGTGCATCCCTCGCTGTCCTTGCTTGTGCTATCTCTCCTTCTGCTCCTGAATTGGACCTTCAGATTTCAGTCCGGTGCTCCAGTGTGGGTCTCTGTCTCTGTCTCCTTTCATCGCCTGATCAAGGTTAATATTCAGGAGGATGAACATAGTTGAGCATATACTTTTTTGTATGATAGGGCATCTCTTGGGTATATTCCCAAGAGTGGTATTACTGAATCTTGGGGTAGGTTGATCCCGAATTTCCTGAGAAATCGCCACATTGATTTCCAAAGTGGTTGCACAAGTTTGCAATCCCACCAGCAGTGGATGAGTGTACCCCTTATTCCACAACCTCTCCAGCACAGGCTATCATTGGTGTTTTTGATTTTAGCCATTCTGACAGGTGTAAGATGGTATCTCAAAGTTGTTTTAATTTGCATTTCCCTGATCACCAAGGAGGATGAGCATGACCTTAAGTGTCTTTTGGCCATTTGAATTTCTTATGTTGAGAATTCTCTGTTCAGTTCAGTGCCCCATTTTTTAATTGGGTTAATTAGCATTTTAAAGTCTAGTTTCTTGAGTTCTTTATATATTTTGGAGATCAGACCTTTGTCAGTTGCGGCGTTGGTGAAGATCTTCTCCCAGTCAGTGGGTTGCCTTTCTGTCTTAGCGACAGTGTCCTTTGCTTTACAGAATCTTCTCAGTTTCAGGAGGTTCCATTTATTCAATGTTGTCCTTAATGTCTGTGCTGCTGGGGATATGCGTAGGAAGTGTTCTCCCTTGCCCATATGTTGTAGAGTACTTCCCACTTTCTCTTCTATCAGGTTCAGTGTGTTCAGCCTGATATTGAGATCTTTAATCCATTTGGACTTGATTTTTCTGCATGGTGATAGATACAGATCTATTTTCATTCTTCTACAAGTTGACAACCAGTTCTGCCAGCACCATTTGTTGAATATGCTATCTTTCTTCCATTGAATACTTTTAGCTCCTTTATCAAAAATCAGATGTTCATAGGTTTGTGAGATAAAATCTGGGTATTCTACTCTATTCCATTGATCGACTTCTCTGTTTTTATGCCAATACCAAGCTGTTTTCAATACTGAAGCTCTGTAATAGAGTTTGAAGTCAGGGATGGTAATGCCTCCAGAAGTTTCTTTATTGTATAAGATTGTTTTGGCTATCCTGTTTTTTTTTGTTTTTCCATATAAAGTTGATTAATGTCCTCTCAAGATCTGTGAAGAATTTCAATGGGATTTTAATGAGGATTGCATTAAATCTATATATTGCTCTTGGTAGAATTGCCATTTTTACTATGTTGATCCTCCAAATCCAAGAGCAAGGGAGATCCTTCCATTTTCTGGTATCCTCCTCAATTTCTTTCTTCAAGGACTTAAAGTTGTTGTCAAATAGATCCTTCACTTCCTTGGTTAGAGTTATCCCAAGATATTTTATTCTATTTTTGGCTATCATGAAAGGTGATGCTTCTCTGATTTCCCTCTCTGCTTCCCTTTCCTTTGTGTATAGGAGGGCAACTGATTTTTTGGAATTGATCTTGTATCCTGCCACACTATTAAAGGTGTTTATCAGCTATAGGAGTTCTTTGCTGGAGTTTTTGGGGTCGCTCATGTACACTATCATATCATCTGCAAATAATGAAAGTTTAACTTCTTCCTTTCCAATTCGAATCCCCTTTATCCTCTTATGTTGTCTTATTGTTATTGCTAGAACTTCAAGCACTATATTGAAAAGGTATGGAGAGAGTGGACAGCCTTGTCGTGTTCCTGATTTTAGTGGGATGGCTTTGAGTTTCTCTCCATTTAATTTGATGTTAGCTGTCGGCTTGCTATAAATGGCTTTTGTTATAGTTATGTATGACCCTTGTATCCCTAATTTCTCTAAGACCTTTATCATAAAGGGATGTTGAATTTTGTGAAATGCTTTTTCAGCATCTAATGAAATTATCATATGGTTTTTTCTTTCAGTTTATTTATATGATGGATTGCATTGATAGATTTGTGTATGTTGAACCAGCCCTGCATCCCTGGGATGAAGCCTATTTGATCATAATATAATTTTTCTAATGTCTTCTAGGATTCGGTTTGCCAGTATTTTATTGAGGATGTTCGCATTGATGTTCATGAGTGAGATTGGCTTGTAATTCTCTTTCTTGGTTGATTCTTTGTGTGGTTTTAGTATCAGGGTAACTGTAGCTTCATAGAAGGTATTTGGCAATGACTTTTCTGTTTCTATATTGTGAAGAAGTATAGGTATTAGGTCTTCTTGGAAGTTCTTGTTGAATTCTGCATTGAAACCATCTTGGTCTGGGCTTTTTTTTGGTAGGGAGGTTTTTTATAACAACTTCTAGTTCTTCGCGACTAACAGGTCTATTTAGATTGTTCACCTGGTCCTGGTCTAAATTTGGTATATGGTACTTATATAAAAAGGTGTCCATTTCTTTAACATCTTCCAATTTTGTGGTATACAGGCTTTTGTAGTAAGATCTAATGATTCTCTGAATTTCCTCTGTGCCTGTGGTTATGTCTCCCTCTTCATTTCTGATCTTGTTTATTTGTGTATTCTCTCTCTGCTGTTTGATTAGTTTGGATAGGGGTTTATCAATCTTGCTGATTTCCTCCAAGAACCAGCTTTTTGTTTCATTGATTTTTTTGAATTGTTTTCTGTGTCTCTATTTTGTTGATTTCAGCCCTTAGTTGGATTATTTCCAGTCTTCTACTCCTCCTAGGTGAGTCTGCTTTTTTTTTCTAGAGCTTTCAGGTGGGCTGTTAAGTCGCCAATGTGTGCTTTCTCCGTTTTGTTTAAGTGGGCACTTGGTGCTATGAACTTTCCTCTTAGCACTGGTTTCATAGTGTCCCATAAGTTTGAGTATGTTGAGTCTTTATTTTCATTGAATTCAAGAAAGACTTTAATTTCTTTCTTTATTTCTTCCTTGATGCAGGTGTGGTTCAGTAGTTGACTGTCCATTTTCCATGAGTTCGTAGGCTTTCTAGGGGTAGCACTGTTGTTGAATTCTAACTTTAATCCATGGTGATCCGATAAGACACACGTGGTTACTAATATTTATTTGTAACTGTGTAAGTTAGCTTTGTTACTGAGTGTGTGGTCAATTTTCGAGAAGGTTCCATGAGCTGAAGAGAAGAAGGTATATTCTTTCCTATTTGGGTGGAATGATCTATAGATACCTGTTAAGTCCATTTGATTTATTACCTCCCTTAATCCTCTAAATTTCTCTGTTAGGTTTCTGTCTGATTGACCTGTCCATTGGTGAGAGTGGGGTGTTGAAATCTCCTACTATTAGTGTGTATTATTTGATGACTGCCTTGAGTTTTAGTAATGTTTCTTTTACGTAAGTGGGTGCTTTATATTAGGGGCATATATATTCTGGATTGAGACTTTGTCCAGATGAATTGTTCCTGTTATGAGTAAAAAATGTCCTTCTCCATATCTTCTGATTGATTTTAGTTTGAAGTAAACTTTGTTAGAAATTAGTATGGCCAAATCTGCTTGTTTCTTAGGTCCATTTGCTTGATAAGCGTCTCCCCAGCCCTTTATTCTGAGTAGGTGCCTCTTTTTGTGTTTGAGGTGTGTTTCTTGTAAACAGCAGAATGTTGGATCCTGTTTTCGTATCCAATCTCTTAGCCTGTGATTTTTTTTAATATTTGTTTATTTATTTATTATGTATACAATATTCTGTCTGTGTGTATGTCTGCAGGCCAGAAGAGGGCACCAGACCTCATTACAGATGGTTGTGAGCCACCATGTGGTTGCCGGGAATTGAACTCAGGACCTTTGGAAGAGCAGGCAATGCTCTTAACCACTGAGCCATCTCTCCAGCTCCGAGCCTGTGAATTTTTATAGGTGAGTTGTGTCCATTGACATTAAGTGACATTAATGACCAGTAGTTGTTAACTCCGGTCATTTTTTCTTTTTTTTTTTTTGGTAATAGAGTTTGTGTGTTTCCCTTCTTCGAGTTGTGCTGGTTCAGGGTCATTAGATGTCTGAGTTATTGTGGGCATTGTTGGACTCCTTGGGTTGTGATTTTCCTTCTACTACTTTCTGTAAGGCTAGATTTGTGGCTATGTATTGTTTAAATTTGTTCTTATCCTGGAAAATTTTGTTTTCTCCATTTATAGTGAATGATAGCTTGGCTGGGTATAGTAGTCTGGGCTTGTATGCATGGTCTCTTTGTTTCTGAAGTACATCTATCCAGGACCTTCTGGCTTTCATGGTTTCCATAGAGAAGTCAGGTGTAAGTCTGATAGGTTTACCTTTGTAAGTAACTTGGCCTTTTTCCTTTGCGGCTCTTAGTATTATTTCTTTATTCTGTATTTTGTGTTTTGATTATTATATGGCGAGGAGATTTTTTTTTTGGTCCAGTCTATTTGGTGTTCTGTATGCTTCTTGACCCTTCAAAGGAATATCTTTCTTTAGGTTGGCAAAGTTTTCTTCTATAATTTTATTAAATATATTTTCTGGTCCGTTGAGCTTAACTTCTTCTCCTTCTTCTACCCCTATCATCCTTAGGTTTGGTCTTTTTATTGTGTCCCACATTTCCTGTATGTTTTGTGATGAGAATTTGTTGGTTTGCTGTTTTCTTTGATCAGTGTGTTTACTTTCTCTATGGTATCTTCAGTGTCTGACATTCTTTCTTCTATCTCTTGTAATCTGTTGGTAGTAGTTGTCTCTGTAGTTCCTGTTCATTTACCCAGATTTTCCATCTCCATCCTTCCCTCGGTTTGTGTTTTCTTCATTACTTCCATTTCATTCTTCAAGTCTTGAACCGCTTCCCTTACCTGTTTGATTGCTTTCTCTTGTTTCTCTTGGTTTTCTTTGGTATCTTTGAGCGATTTATTCACTTCCTTTACCTTTTTGTTTGTAATCTCTAATTGTTTATGGATGTTTTCAACCTCCTGTTTAAGGTCCTCTATTAATTTCATATAATTCACTTTTGAGTCTATTTCTTCTAATTCTTCTGGAGTAGGGTGTAAAATTCTTGTTTCGAGATCCCTGGATTCTGGTGATGTCATGTTGCCTTTCAGGTTGTTGGAGGAATTCTTGCATTGGTGCCTTCCCATCTCTTCTTTCTAATGGAGACAAGAAAGGACTGATGTCTTGGTCCAGACTTTGCTGTGACTGACTCTCTGGGTGTATCTCCTCCGTGTACGAGCAGGAACTTTTCCCATCAAGATGAAACTTGTCAGCATCGAAACATGGACGACTGGTAATCCAATGACCCGTGGACAAATGGGCGAACTTGGAGGGCAGGGCGGGGTTGAGTAGAGGACAGGAGACCCTGCAGGGCAAACTGAAGGAGACCGCACTCACTTTGGGGGTCCTTGAGGCCTGCCCAGTAGGCAGGCACTCACCTCTCTGGGTGGGTAGCCTTAGTGTAGGAGCAGAAAACTGTTCCTGAGCAGAGGACCTTGCAGATCATGCAGGCTTTGGGGGTGGGTCATGTGTAAGAAAGACAGCCCTGCAGACGGAGCTGGGGGAGGGGGGTTTGTGCTCTCTTCTGGGACAATCTGCCCCTGGATAGCACACACTCACCCGTCCAGATGGAGTTCCTCAGCACCTAAACAGGGACGGTTGGTAGCCCAATGAGCCGGGGACAAAAGGAAGAACGTGGCAGGCAGGGTGGGGTCCAGTAGAGCACAGGAGACCCTGCTGGGCATACTGAAGGTACCCATGCTCCCTTTGGGGGTCCTTGAGGTCTGCCCTGTAGGCAGGCACTCACCTCTCTGGGTGAGTAGCCTTAGTGTAGGAGCAGAAAGCTGTTCCTGAGCAGAGGACCTTGCAGATCATGCAGGCTTTGGGGTGGGGTCGTGTGTAAGAAAGACAGCCCTGCAGAAGGAACTGGGGGAGGGGGGTTTGTGCTCTCTTCCGGGACAATCCGCCCCTGGATAGTACACACTCACCTGTCCAGATGGAGTTCCTCAGCATCTAAACAGGGACGGCTGTCCAGTTTTCAAGTCTTGAACTGTTTCCATTATCTGTTTGATTGTTTTTCCTTGGTTTCCCAGGGTATCATTCACTGATTTATTCAATTCTTCAAACTTTCTGTTATACTTCTCATCCATTGTATAAGGGCATTTTTTATATGCTGTTTAAGGGCATCAATCACTTTCATAAAGTCAATTTTTTCTACTTCTTCTTGATTAAGCTGTTCATGTCCTCCTGTTGTGAGGTCGCTGGGTTCTGGTGGTTTCATGTTGCTTTTCAGATTGTTGGGTGAATTCTTGCATTGGCACCTGCCCATTTCTTCCTCAAATGCTCCCCTATGGATCTTTTTTCACAGGATTAGGTCTCCTTGCCTATTGATGTACCTTCCTAGTGATGGCACTCCCTAGTGATGGCTCTCCTAGTGCTCCAGTGATGTCTCTCCTGGTGCCGAGATCAGATCTCCCTGCTGGTTGGGTAGCTTGTAAACAAAGCGCCTACCTTGCTTGCTGCAGGCAGGCTATTGAAACAAAGGAGCTCCCGCCTGCCTGGTTGCCCTCAGGATTCGGCCCCAGCACCCAGACAGGCTGAGCTGGGTGATGTTATGTGCCTGAAGAGGGAAGGGAGGCAGAAGGGGTGAGGTTTCTGGATGCAAGCTGGGTGGGATAGGAAAAGAGAGGCAGTATGTGGGAGTATAGGCCCTGCAGGAAGCCCAGGAAGTATAGAGGGGGATGCGGAACTTCTGAGTTCCGTGTCCCGGGCTGCTGCCGTGGGTCAGAAACTCGCCCCAATGATGGCTCTCTTCTAGATCGAGAAGCTTATTGGGGAAGGTATAGTGTTTTTATTTTTCATTCTCAGAGATAAATCTGAGAGACATCCTCCAAAAGATAAAGAGGCAGGAGGGTGAATTGAAAGGCCTCAAAAAGTAACTGAAACTCTTAAAGCAACAAGGCACGGAAGTTACAAGGAAGACAGTCGAAGATTTTGTACAGGAGGGGGTTTAAATGTTCCAGACTGGGAACAAGCCAAGTCAGATTAAAATGAGTATGTATGTCTTCATCCCCAGAGATGCTCTGAGGGATGTCCTCTGGAAGACTGGCCAGTAAGGAAGAAATAAATAGGAGGCAGGAAGGTGAATTGAGGGCCTCAAAAGATAGAATGTGTAGAGATATATGTTATTTTGTTAATTGTATTGACTTTTGTGTTCTGGACTATAGAAAGATATTTGATCTTGTGACCCATCCAGCAGGTCCAGTTATTCCAGGGTCCTGAACAGATGCTACCTGAAAGAATCATGGACAGAAGAATGAAAGGAGACCAAGCAAGATTCTGTTGTCAAAGTCTCATTTATTGAAGAAACTTTCTGTCTTAAATAGTCCTCCAGTAAGGAACTGGGGCAGGGGCAAGGGAAAAGGGAAGGAGGGACTCGGAAGCTCAGCAGCTATGTGGAGTAGTTGTGAGGTCCATGGTTAGAGCACCTGCTGTTAGCAATAATTGGGAAACAATGGGGATACTCTGTGGTGTTTTCCACAGCTTGAGTCTCTAAGAATAGCACACAATGTTTTAGTTAACTTTAGGTTTTTATCTCCTTAGGTTTATTTTTCTAGGCCCTGTGAGAAAGGAGAGGCCCAAAATGGCCCCTAACAATCTGGGAACTGCTAAGAAAGGTATTTTGACTTTAAAATATGGGCCTAAGAATTTGATGCTTTGGGAAAAAGGTTTTGCTTTTGTTGTGATTCAGCTGCCCCTGACTGACAGCAGAACTTCCTTGTGGTTTGTCATTGACAAGGATGTTTGTGTTCTTTCTGGCTGGTGGGACTCCACAGAAGGAGTAGAGGTATAAAAGGTTGCTGGGCAAAATAAAGGTTGCTGTTCTTCCACCTGAAAAGAAGTCTCCATGTGCCAATCCCGGTACCCCCCCGCCAGGCTGAGCAATCCTGGCTGCACTGGCTGCAGCAAGTGGAGGTTCCACTGAGATCTGGAAAGTGGGGTTATGTGAACGGGGTCACTCCAGTCGCTGGCTAAGTCGAGAAGCGTATTGGGGAAGGTAAAGTGTTTTTATTTTTCATCCCCAGAGATAACTCTGAGGGACATCCTCCAAAAGATAAGCAAGTATAAAGAGGCGGGAGGGTGAATTGAAAGGCCTCAAAAAGTAACTGAAACTCTTAAAAGCAACAAGGCATGGAAGTAACAAGGAAGACAGCCAAAGATTTTTGTGTAGGAGTGGGTTTAAATGTTCCTGATTGGAAAAAAGTCAAGTCAGATTAAAAGGAGTATGTTTGTCTTCATCCCCAGAGATGCTCTGAGGGATGCCCTCTGGAAGACTGGCCAGTAGGGAAGAAATAAATAGGAGGCAAGAAGGTGAATTGAGGGCCTCAAAAGATAGAATGTGTAGAGATATATGTTATTGTGTTGATTGTGTTGTCTTTTGTGTTCTGGACTGGAGAAAGACATGTGATTCTAGGAACTGATAAGAAAGGTATTTTGACTTTAACATACAGGCCTAATTATTTGATGCTTTGAAAATGAGGTTCTGCTTTTGTCTCCACAGAGGATGAGAACCTGTGGATTCATTGCAATTTTATCACTGAGACCCCTGAATGTTGATGTAAAATATTCCCAAGAATGCAGCACCCCGCTCAGCAGGAAGTAGCCAGACAGGTTGACTATGCCCAAATTCCCTAAAAGATTGTTAAAGTGGGGCCCCTTCAATGCTTCCGGAGCAGGAGCAGCGAGCCTTCTTCCCTGAGTTCTGCTCCACTCCATGCTGCAGTTTGGATCCAGAGTGAGTACATCTGGGGCCAGAAGGCAGCTGGAGCAGAGATTTGCCACCACAGCTACTGCTGCCGGACTTGCTCTCTCACAGACTGTGCAGACAGCTGAGACTGTCAACCAGCAGGCTGAAAAGAGTCAGCAATGCTTTGGACAAATTCAATCGGGAATATTAACCTTGAACCAACAAGTAGCTCTGGTTCAGGAGCAAGAGGACTATCTTTGGACTTTTCAACAGTTAATCGTGTTATGTTAGTTACTTATGGCACTGTATTGCATGCTTCTGCTACTGTTATGGAACTCTACCATCATATGAGAGGGCTTTGGAATACTGCTTTTGTTAACTTTACCACCCAGTTAGTGCATGCTGGATGGTTGCAGTGCTGGTCTGGCTCCTTGGTACTGTCAGTCCTGGGGATACTTGGTTTAGGGTGATGTGTCTGGGTAGCCATGGACTGGCAATACTTTGGGGGCAGGATGCCACCTAAGACAGGGAATATTAGAGAGCTATTCCCCATGGCAGGCAAGGTATTATAAAATAAAATGGGGGGAATTGTTGTGATCCAGCTGCTTTCACTCCCCCTGAGTGACAGCAGAACTTCCTTGTGCTTCCTGTAATTGACAAGGATGTTTGTGTTCTCTCTGGCTGGTGGGTCTCTACAGAAGGAGTAGAGGTATAAAAGTGTTGGGTCCCTAGAGGACAGGCCTTCGCACCCCCACTTCATTTGTTTTACAGTCTTGAGGTTAGTTGAAAACAGGAACAAAAACAGGAACAATTTGTTGTTTTCAGCAATGTTTCTAAGGATGTTTACCCCTAAGCCATTGAGTTATGGTGATGAGCTTCCTGTTATTGCTGATTTGGCCTCTCCTGCTGAGGGCTATATATACTTGTGAGAAAGTGGAATAAAAGGCTTGTCTGCAGAACCTGAAGTTATGTTGCGTGTTAATCCTGACATCCCTCATTCAGAAGAATGACAGTTGCCATGCTGGTGCGGCATAAAAGGTTGCTGGGCAAAATAAAGCTTGCTGTACTTCCACTTGAAAAGAAGCCTCTTGTCAACATCTGGGTATCCCCATGAGGACTATCTAGTTTAGGTTAACTGAGGTGGGAGGACCACCTTAACTGTGGGTGGTGCCCCTCTACCGACTGGGTTCCTGGATGGAATAAGAAGGATGAAATTAGCTGAACACTGACTGGCATTCCTCTTCATTGGCTCCTGACTATGGATGGGCTGTGAGCAGCTGCATGCCAGGACTTCCCTGCCAGGATGGGCTGCGTCCTTGGACACTGAGCAAGATAAATCCTCCCTTTCTGAACATGAAAAAAAAAAAGAAAAGAAAAGAAGCCTCTGTGTCTCAATCCCAGCACTCCACCTCTGGCCAGTCTCGGCTGTCCTAGCTGCGCTGACCACAGCACAAACTTTGTATAGCCATTTGGAAATCACTATGGTGATTTCTCAGAAAATTAGGAAACAGTCTACCTTAAGACACAGCAATACCGATGTTGGGTAAATACCAAGAAGACACTCAATCATACCATGAAGACAGACATGTGATCAACTACATTCACAGCAGAATTGTAACAGCAAGAACATGGAAACAACCTAGATGCCCCTCAACCAAAGAATGGGTAAAGAAAATGTGACACATTTACACAATGGAAAACTACACACCAGTTAAAAAAGTGACATGGCCTGGTCTAAAAAAAAAAAAGCCCGGGATAAAACCGGTCTCGCTGAACATAGCGGACAAGGAGGACTACTGAGAACTCAAGAACAATGGCAATGGGTTTTTGATCCTACTGCACGTATTTGCTTTGTGGGAGCCTAGGCAGTTTGGATGCTCACCTTACTAGACCTGGATGGAGGTGGGTGGTCCTCGGACTTCCCACAGGGCAGGGAACCCTGATTGCTCTTTGGGCTGACGAGGGAGGGGGACTTGATTGGAGTAGAGGGAGGGAAATGGGAGGCGGCGGTGAAGAAGAGACAGAAATCTTTAATAAATAAATAAATTAAAAAAAATCTTGAAATTTGAGGGAAAATGCATGGCTCTAGATAAAAATGTTGACTGTGGTAACCCAGATCAAGAAAGACAAATATAATATGTACTCACGCATAAGTGATGTTTAGACATAAAGAAAAAAAAAACAGCCTACAGGCCACAAACTCAGAGAACCTAGACAACAAAGAGAACCCTAAGAAACACATACATTTATCTACATAGGGTGGTTAAAAAGACAAGATCTCCTGAGTAAATTGGGAACATTGGGTCACAGGAGAAGGTAGAAGAGGAAAGGGAAGGAAGGAAGGGAAGTGGAGAAAATTTACAGTTAACTAAAAACATTTTTACAAAAAGAATTGGTTCTTTGAGAACAATAGGCAAGACTGACAAACTTGTAGCCAAAGTATTGAAATGATGAAGAGAAAAAGACAAAATTAATAAAATTAGATACGAGGGGCTAGGGATGGAGAGATTACCCAAAGGTTAAGAGCACTGCTGCTATTCCAGAGGACCCTGGTTTGATTGAGTCCAGGGAACTACATGGTGGTTCACAACCATCTGTAACTCCAGTCCCAGCGGTTCCATTGCCCTCTTCTGGCCTCTGTGAGCATTGCATGCATGTGAGAGAAGACTTACATGCTAAAATTGTTTAAACACATAAAATAAAATAAATTAATGTTTAAAGAAATACAAAAGAGCCAGGCAGTGGTTGTGAATGCATGTAATCCCAGGACCCAAGAGGGAGAGGCAGATGGATCTTCGTGAGTTTGAGGCCAGCCTGATCTACAGAACAAGTTCCAGGATGCCTAGGGATGTTACACAGAGATATCTTGTCTCTAAAAATAAAATAAAATGATGAAATAAAATAAAATAAAGAAGGAAAGAAGACAAAAGCACCAGTGTACTTACCTGTACCTTCTCAGATAATAGTGCAATAAAACTAGAAATCAGTAGCAAGAGAAAGTGCACAAAGATATGAAGGTTGAACAATACAGTTTTGAATGAACAGTGGGCATTTGGAGACACCAACAGGGAAGTGTAGACTTTCCTGGCATCAGATGATAATGGCTGTAATAATTTTCACAGTTGCGTGAAAACTTTTAATGATTTCCTAAATTGTAAAGTTTCTTTTCTGATGTAGTTCAACTTGGGAAAAGGCACACACATCTTCAGACAGAGACTGCATTCTTATTTAGTTGGTTTAGTCAATTACCATGGGATCCACATTGTATTGGGAGAGTGAGTTTTCCTTGGAGGGCATCAGAATGATGCACAGTTAACAAGGCACTGGCGCCATCGTTGACAAGCTGGTCCGTGTCCACTGGGAAGAAGAATCCTCTTATCTTGCCCCTTATTTAGACATGGATCCTGCTAGACAGCCTTTCCAAGACGCTTCTTGCCTATGATGCTTCATGCCTGTGGGATTCACACTGCGCTGAATAAGACTTCCAGAGTGATCAGCACTAAGAGTAAGAGGGAGGTATGGCAACCTTTCAACTGTTATTCTCTTCTCCCCCGTCTACCATCCCTACACTTTGTGTGTTTTGTTTTGGTTTTAGATTTATATTTCCCCTACTTCTTTGTCAGTTTAGTCTATCTCATTTATATTTTTCTGTACAATACTTCTCTTGATCTTCATATACTTTTACCATTTTTTTTGTTTTTAATTTTTATTTATGTATATTATTGTGGGGTGATTTGCCTGCGTGTATGTATGTGCCCCACATGAGTGCAATGCCCCAGGAAAACAGTCAGAGATTTCAGATGCTCTAGAACTAGTATTACAGACAATTGAGGGCATCTATGTGGTGTTGGTAATCAAAGCCAGGCTCCCAGGCATACCAGCCAGTACTCTTAACCACTGAGACATCTGAAGCCCCCATTTTCCTCCTTTGTTAAGACTTTTTCATCTGATCTAGTAAATGATTCAATCTCATTAGAATATTGCCCATCTATGACATTTTAGAATCTAAAATATTTGGAGAGATGTTACATTTCATAGGAATTTTCACATTTCTCTAAACCCCTTATCAGCCTAGGTTGTCATGACATAATTTTGAAGATGTGTTTGCCGTTTTCCAGAGGCTGAATGCAGCATTCTGTCCTAGTCTCTGTCTTTCCTCCTGGACAACAGTGTAGTCTCACAGAGGAGTGTTGCAGTATTCCCTTCAAGGTGGTGGCCTTGGCCTTATATTTCCTGTATATCTCTGTTGCTTGCTATTGTTCTGCTTTTGTTTATTCAGCTCTTTTATTTTAGATTTCATCTGAAATCATTTTCAATATAATTGCATTGTTTATTTCACACACACATTTCTACAAGAGACACTCTATAGTTCATTTACATAAAGGACTTTTTTCATTGTCATTGACAAGATATTAATTTGTTTTTAACATGATGGGAATTGGGAGTTTTTCTTTCTTTTGTGTGGTATATGCACGTATGTGACTTCGTGTGTGTACAGGACAGACACTGACGTCATGTGCCTTCCTCTACCTCCTGCTAACTTTTTTGAGACAGGATCTATCATTCAGCCTGGAGCACATCAGTTGGCTCAATCAGCTGCTCGATGGGCTTCGGGGATCCCCCTGTCACCAGCCTGTCTAACCCACCACACTCAGCCTTTACATCGGTGCTTGGTGTTTGAGCTAACTTTCCAGTGCTCACATGACAAACACTTTGATCTCAGAGTCATCTCTCCAGCCCGACTAAGTTTCTCTATAATACAGCAATGTAGACATAAAGGTTTGTTTAACAGCAACCTAGACCATTGATGATACTTTCTTTGATACTGGTTACATAGTCACATTGGCTTCTCAATTCCTATGTGCCGCATGGCAAACGATTTCTGCTGTCATGTAACTGTGCAGTTTTGTTACATAGAGGCTATTGGTTGTTCTGAGTAACTTTTATTAAGATTTTCCTTTTTATATTATTTATTTAATTTTTATGTAATGTCCATTGGGGCTTTTCCTGAGTTCATGTCTATATGAGAGTGTCAGATCCTCTGGAAATGCAGGTACAGACAGTTATGAGCTGCTCTGTGGGTGCTGGGAATTGAACCTGGATCCTCTGAAAGAGCAGCCTGTGTTCTTTACCACTGAGCCATCTCTCCACATTCTCTAGCTCAAATTTTTATATCTCATTTTCTCTTTTATCTGTTCACTTGGTTAACTGCAAGAAGACATTGATAAGATTTCCCATCAAGGTGGGGATGGTGACAAACACCTTGACTTCCAGCTCTGGAAGGCAGAGAGAGGCAAGCAATTTCAGTGAGTTCAAAACCAGTCCTGTCTACAGAGTAAGCTCTACAACAGTCAGGGCTACACAGAGATATGCTGTCTTGAAAAAAAATTTTTATCATATTGCTTCTGATCGTTATGCCTCCTCTAATGTTCTATGTTTGAATATGTATAGATATTTGTGTATTTTTATTCTCAAATTTAAGTTTAATTTTGCTGCAAAAGTTGGCTGATTGCATGTAGTAAGTGTGTCCCCTTAGCATATCTTCTGTGAAATAAAATATACTTAAGGTGAAAAATTCCTTATAGATTGAAAATGTTGTTTTTAAAATATTTAAATATTTAAAATATTTTTTAAAATTTTGCCTCTTTCTTAAATAGAATCGAATCCATATATTATGTAAGCAATGTTGTGAAAACTAATGTTTCCCATTTTCATTGTGACACTCTAGGTATGGACAAATCATCACTTGCACAGGGGAACTTTATCCTCTCCATTGTGCTTGATGTATTTGAATTGTTGTAAAATGGTGAATCTTTTAGCACGCAGGCAGAATGTGGATTTTTTTCATTCTCCATCAATGTGCCTACATGCTGACGGTTTCATTCACAGAAAGAAAAAAGAGAACACTTCCAGATTTGCTCCCAGTAAAATTCAAATAGCCTATTCCAAATACTATGTGTCATTTGTATTTTGTGGACTGTGAATGTGATGGAATTAAGATTATCGCTGTAATGTTTGATTACTTACAAAAATTATTCTACAACGGAATAGGTTATTTTTCTGTTTTTAATGCATCTATAGCTTTGCTAAGGTTAATTTTATATACTTTTATTTTTGAAGATTTGATGCATGTATACAATTAAGTATGATAACATTTGTTTTAAATTCGTCACATCTTATTACATAGACATAGAAGGTGTTCTGCTGTTTAGTATTCAAATATGTCTGTTCCTCAGTATTCAATTGTCCTTTTCTTTTTTGTTTGCTTTTTTCTTGTTTTTGAGACAAGGTTTCTCTGTGTACCACTGACTGTCCTGAAACTCGCTTTGTAGATGGAGCTGACCTCCACCTTACTGACATCCACCTGTGTCTGCCTCCCAATGGATAAAAATAAAGGAGTGTGCCACCACAATTTGGCAAGTTGCAGTTTTTGAATGTCAAAAATAGTGCATGATAATCTTTTTAGATTCCATTTTCCATTGAGAGCATCTTCTTGTGCAAGTCATAGTGTGAGTCTGTTTCATCTGGGTTCAGATGACAGCCTGGAATTTTATCCCAGAACTCATATTCTTTGCAGGAACAAATAGTAAAAACATGGCTGCTGGAGCGAATTTTCGGGACTGTGCTGAGTAACAATATTATGAAAAGTTAAGGCATTTAAGGGTAGATACAGAGCAAGGAGAAAAGATGAGGAGAAAACAAATTTCTGGTGAATGGCGAGGAGAATGACAATCAATCCAGGATTACACTTGGGAAGATGTGAATGATGCAAGAAATAAATATGGGTCAGCAAAAGCCATATGGCACAGTAGAGATGAGATGTGTTTTCAAAGCTTAGAGGAGGGCTGGTGCGGTCTAACTATATAATTTGTGACAGTGGCAAACAATGACAAGTCATAAAACAAGATGAACACTGATATAAGGAATAACTACGATTGTGGAAGAACAATATCTCTGTGTAGTGGAATTCACTAAGTAATTTAAATGTTGATCACTCATAATAAATACCTTGGATATGGTAAAGACTTATGTATAGGAAGAGATTTGTGGTGCATGGAGAAATTCAGAAGGGCACACTGAAAAAAGTCTAATAGACCTTCTCAGAATAAAAGAGACTGCTGAGGAATCCATTGATGTCTATCAAAAAAAGGTTTGTATTTCAGGTTACAGATAATTAGATCGGTTGAGGAATGGCTCTAAAATTAATATACAGTAAAACTCCCCCAAATCCATTGAACATGGGTGATTTACTGTGTTGTAAAATTTAAGGTCAAACTTCATGAGTATCATGTCTTTGCCATTCTCTGTGTAACTGTGGACCTAGGATCTGCTTCTGCAACAGCAAAACAGAAGAATCTTCTAATGGAATATAATTCAGGTGTTTCGAAATATATAACTCTTTGTTACAGTGGGTTATCAGTCAGAATCAGCCTGATTATTTTAATGAACAAATTTTACAGGAAGCACACTTTTGTGAAGATGTGCTCAACACGGTGGGATACGCAGTTTCACCCTTGCTGTCACTGTCTGCATATCGGCAGTTCAGCTCTAAGTTGTCAGCGCAATAACAAAATGAAAAGAAATGCTTCAGAATGTGCTGGTTACCCTGTAAGGTGAAATGATAGGCAGTGTCCCACATGGAAAGTCTGAGTATTTACTCATCACTAAGCTACAGAAACGTATCTGCAGACAAAACACTGACATTCCAGTACACATGTAACTATATATGTGTTAGAAACAAATATTGTTATAAACATGGAAACAATATCAACTGATGAATGAAAAATCTTGGGGCTTGGAGGGATGGTTTCACAGTTAAAGACTATTGTTGCTCTTACAGAGTGCCAGGGTTTGATTCCCAGGCAAGCATATAGGCACAGACATGCAGGCAAAGTGCCAATACACAAAAATATATAACTTTTAAAATTCCTATAACATTTAAATTTGGCTTTCACCTAGGTCAACACATCCTTCTGTCTGATATAACAGTGTTCAGGGTATCGCGTGGATTTGACTGCCTACTTTCCAACACTTTATTCCATCCTCTAAGATGGTCAAGAATACCTGGAATGCAGTTGCTAAGAGGTCATCTGTGGACCTAACCTTGAAAGGATTCGGATATTTCTTTAGGCGGTGTGGCACAGTCGTCTATTTCCAGCACTTAAAAGACAAAGATAGGTGGATCTCTGTGAGGTCAAGACCGGCCTGGGATACAGAGCAATTTCCAAGTTCCAGAACAGCCAGTGATACTTGGAAATACCCTGTCCAAAAAGACAAAAAAGAAAAGAAAAGAAAAGAAAGGAGTTGGACATTTCATCATTTCTCCCCTCTGCTCCCGAGCTTGCAATCATTAGTTTTCCCAAAATTTCCATTTTAAAAATAGATTTATGATGCAGTCCATTGATCTGTCACTCTAGGCCTAACACATCTGACGAACATCATGCTTATAAGTAATGTCGTCTTGGTGGTCTTTCTCATATCTCAGTTATGCATTGGTGTCATAGGGAACACATCACTGTTCATTTTATATATTTACACTTTCTTCTTTAAGGCTCATTTTAAGAAGTTGATAGATCTGCTTTTCATGCACCTGACAATAGCTAATATGGTGACAATCATATTCACGTTGATACCGGATATCGTGGCATCCTTTGGAGTACCCAATTTTCTGGATGATGTTGGCTGTAAGGTTGTTTTATGTATATACAGAGTTTCCCGCGGTCTGTCCATCAGTACTACCTGTATTCTAAGCACATTTCAAGCTGTTATCATTACTCCCAGTAATTCTCAGTGGGCTTGGCTTAAGCACAAACTATCAACGTGGACGTTTTTTTCCCTACTCTGCTCCTGGCTCATTAACCTGACCATCTATGGATTTGTGATTGAAACGGTAATAGCCAAAACCAATTTTACTCATGTTGGAAATGGATATTTGCATGCTTACTGTCAAAACAGGAATTTTGGGAACAATAATTCAGGCTCATTTTTGAGTATCATATTCACGCACGATCTCTTATATGTGGCCATCATGATATGGACCAGCTTATACAAGGTAATTCTCCTCTACAGACACCACAAGAGAGCCCAGTATCTCCGCAGCACAAGTCTTTCCAGCCAGCAATCTCCGGAGCTCAGAGCCACTCACAGCATCTTGCTGCTGGTGAGCTGTTTTGTGATCTTGTATTGGTTGAACAACTTTATCACCCTTTATGGGTTTTATGCACAAACAAAAATTCCAAGATTGGAGGGAATTAATTTATTTTGGGCAACATGCTATCCAACCATCTGCCCTTTTTTAATAATGAAGAATAATAAACTTATTTTGCACTTCACTTCTTCCTTTTCGGCACTGAAAATGACCTGTTTTCAACATGCACTCCGTAGGTGAATTGAAATCCACACTTTCTCATTGTTTGAACACTTCTTCATTATTCCTCTGAGAATGAAGAATTTAAATATGGACCTCAAATACCTGATATGACCTTAGTTATAACTCAGACATTCTTTGTGCTATTAAAATTCATGAAATTAACATTTTTCTTTAATACAACTCTGTGTTCATAATTTATTAATTTCAACATCTAATGGACTAAAGTTAACACTTTGGGAAAAATGAATTCATTTTAAGTATTTTGAACAATTGTCTACTTCTCTGTTTTTCTCTATTAAAATTCTTTTATATAAAATTTTAAAATACCCTTTGGAGCTTCGGTTGATTTTGTGGAGTGTTCTGTCCTAAGGAATGTCTTTTAATCATTGGACAAATAAATTTCCTTATCTTAACTGTTACCTACCTATGGTACTGCTGTGGGTGGGACTCTTTAGTGTTACAACTGACAGGTATACAATGGATGTCCTAGTACCATAGCTGTCTTAATTTACTGTTCCCTATGTTTTAATTATTTTTTTATTTTTGAAATTATGATATAACTAAAACATTTCTCCTGCTTCATTTCTGCCCTTCAAACCCACCTGTATATGTGTCTTCTTTTTCTTTCTCAAATTCAAGGCCTCTTTTTAAAAATTAATTATTGTTACATACGTGTGTGTGTTTGTCTGTGTGTGTGTTTGTGTGTGTGTCCCTAAATACATAAAAGCTACCTACTCAGTCGCTATAATGTTACATGTATGTATGTACCCGGCCTGACCACTTGGTAATGGATAACCAATTGATGTGCTCTTTCCTGGGGATGACTATTTCTCCTACTCTTGACTTTCCTTAGTTGTGTACAGTTTTTGTGTATGATGCAGGCCTCCTACGTGTAGTCCTCACACAGCATCAATGAAATTTCTCTTTGTGACAATGGAGATCATTACAGAAAACCACAACCAGTCGAAATGCAGAATAGTGAAGCCCAGTCCAAGTGGCTGTATGTGCAATACAGCTTCTGCACCTAAGGCTCAGCAAATGTTGATGAAGGTAGGACAGAAGGTTTAAAGAGCCCATGGATGAGAGAAATGGCTGTGGGAATGTATTACCTGGAAATATCAGAAGTTGCACCCATGGAGTATCACAAACCTAGATGTTTAATATTTGTTGTACTTTTTTCTTTTTTTAAAAAAATTAATCGAAATAGAATTACATTACTTTCTCACTGCCTTTTCTCCTTCCATCCCCTCCCAACTACCTTTTCTCAAACTCTTTCTTGTCATATCCTCCTATACACTATCAAATTGATAGCCAATTTTTTTTACTATTCTTACATACACATATATGCATATATATATATATACATATATACAAATAGATTTAGATACAATCTGATTGCGCTGTTTCTGTTTTTTTCTATAATATTTCAGTGTTGACCATTCTGTATTGGACCACAATGAAGGGGATTCGTCCCTAGGTGAGAATAATTTTGTCCATAGGGACAAAAGCACACAGGTCACCACAACAGACATCCTACATATAAACCCACAAAGAAACAACCACTTGACTCACAAGAAGCCAAAAATGCAGTGTAGAAAGAAACAACCTTTTTGACAATGATTAAATAAAGACTGATGATTCATGGGTAGAGAAAAAAATGTTGCATCCAAAAATCATTCCCAGTTAGATTTTAAAGCTTGATACAGGACCCCGTATTCTGAAACCATTATAAGAAAAAATAAGGGAAAGCACTGCAGGATGTAGACACAGGAAATGCTTTCTGAATAAGACTCCAGGCCCTCGACATCCAATGTCAGCTATTGACAAACGTGATCTCAGATACGTAAAAGGCTTCTTGATAGCAAAGGAAAGTAAATAAAGAGATAGCACACAAATGGGACAAAACCTTTGCTAGCTATACACCTGATAGTGGATGTATAAAGAATAAACTAATTAAGACTCTTAAGAAATAAAGAAATCAAACAACCCAACCAAGGAATGAGCTACTGAAATGAACAGACAGATCTGAAAACAGAAAATGAAAGGTCAATGAGCAGCAGGGCAGTGCTGGCCCACACCTTTAATCCCAGTACTCTACAGGCAGAGGAACGCAGATCTCTGTGTGTCTGAGCCCAGCCTGGTCTACAGATTGAGTTTTAGAGCATCCAATGGTACAAAAAGAAATCCTGTCTCAAAATAATAATAATAACAATAACAATAATGAGTCAATGTGCATATGTAACAATAATAACTGAAGAAGACATGATCATGAGTCCCAGATGGAGCTGGAGAGGAACATAAGAAGCATTGGGGGGAGAGCAAAGGGAGAAATGATGTAAATACAGCACTCAAGTAGAAAATTGTAGGCAGAGATGACAGGAGGATCTGAGATGAGTTGAGGGAAGAGAAAACATGATCAAAATGTAGTGGATGAAAAAACTGAATTAAAAAGTCTGTTTATTGTATACTTTTTACATGTATATGTATATTTAGATGCATTAGCCATCAAGTAAATGCAAAACTATAGTGAAATTCCATCTTACCCCAGTAAGAATGACGTCACTTTCTTCCTCCCTTTCCTCTTTCCAGACCCTCCCAGCTGCTCTTCCTCAGACCCCTCCCGTGACCTCCAACTCTCAAGTTTATAGTTTCTTTTTCTTTATTATTATTACATGAATGTGTGTGTATGTATGCACAAATACACAAGTGTGTGTGTGCCATCGGAACTTATAATTATAGGAATATATACACACACACAACATGCAGACAGCCCAACCCCAGAAAGAAAACTACAGAAACTGATGACAACTTGGAAAAGAATAGCCACTTTTTCCCAGGTATGAAGCCTCCCCCATAATGGGTTGTCCAATGAAGAACGGCCAGTCCTGAAACTATGCACAGAAATAATAAACAACACTTTAAATAAAAACTAAGAAATGAAAAATGACCTACTTTGTGATCCAACTGTAACATTCTTTGATATTTATCCAAAGGGCTCCACATAATCATAGATCATAAAATGTTTTCTAAAGCTGGGTACGGTGGCACACACCTTTAATGCAGGAGTTCTGGAGTCTGAGACATACAGATCTCTGTGAGTTCGAGGCCTCTTTGGTCTTGAGAATGGGTTCCAGGACAACCAAAGGCACACAGAGAAACCCTGTCTAGAAAAATGTAGATAAGAGGTGGCGGCAGACTGCGCAAGTCACAGGTGGTGGGGACCAGCAGGGACCAGCGCAGCAGCAGATGACACAGGCCGCAGGCAGCGGGAACCTGCATGCAACACCGAGAGCAGATCACCCCACTACAATTAAATCAAAGACATAGTCCTTTGTTTGGGGAGGTCCCTGGCAAATGAGGAGCCGGATCCTGTTCCTGAAGACCCTTCTGAGGTGTGAGAGGGATCTTGGCCCGCGACAGTAGCCAGGAAACAGAGCGAGGGCATTTTGTAAGAGGAGCCCCTGGCCAACAGGGAAACCTGATCCGGTTTTAAAGGGCCCATTAGATAGCATTGATAGGAGGAGATGGGCAGGTGCCAAGGCAAAAATTCACCCAATAATCTGAAAAACAACATGAAAACACCAGAACCCAATGATCTTACAACAGAAGGACTTGAACATCCTAACACAGAAGAAGTGGAAAAAATTGACTTTATGAAAGCAGTAGAGTCTCTTACACAACATGTGAAAAATGCCCTTACAGAAATGGATGAGAAGTATAACAAAAAGTTTGAAGAAATGAGTAAATATGTACATGATACCCTGGGAAACCAAGAAAAAATGATCAAACAGGTAATGGAAACAGTTCAAGAATTGAAAACTAAAATGGAAGCTAGGAAGAAAACACAAACTGAGGACCAGCTGGATATGGAAAATCTAGGTCAATGAGCAGAGCCTACAAAAACAAGCATAATCAATAGAATACAAGAGATAGAAAAAAGAATCTCAGATTCTGAGGACACCATAGAGAAAATAAACGCACTGATCATAGAAAACAGCAAAGCCAACAAATTCTCATAACAAACCATTCAGGAAATATGGGACACAATACAAAGACCAAACCTAAGAATAATAGGAGTAGAAGAAGGAGAAGAGTCACAACTCAAAGGCCCAGAAAATATTTTTAACAAAATTATGGAAGAAAACTTTCCCAACATAAAGAAATATATTCCTTTGAATATTCAAGAAGCATACAGAAGGTTCTTCCTTTTGTCCCGGGCTCATAGGGCTACCAGCCGTTATAGAAGTTGCTGAGGAACTCTATTTGGACGGGTGAGTGTGTGCTATCCAGGGGCGGATTGTCTCGGAAGAGAGCACAACCCCCCTTCCCCCAGCTCCTTCTGCATGGCTGTCTTGCCTACACATGACACCCCCCCCAAGCCTGAGTGATCTTCAAGGTCCTCTGCTCACGAACAGTTTTCTGCTCCTACACTAAGGCTATCCACCCAGAGAGGTGAGTGCCTGCCTACCGGACAGGCCTCAAGAAGCCCCAAAGTGAATGCGGGTACCTTCAGTATGCCTGGCAGGGTCTCCTGTGCTCTACTGGAACCCGCCCTGCCTGCCACGTTCTTCCTTTTGTGTAGGGCCCTGGTCTCCCTTATTCCTGGGGCACATCTTGAGGACAGTTTCTAGTCAACATGACTAAGCATTCAGCCCTTATTCCTGGGGTGCATACTGTTTCTAGTCAATCTGAATAAGCATTCTGTTAGTTCCTGTATTTCCCCTGCCCTGCTTGGTTAAGCATTCTGCTGGTTCCTGTATTTCCCCTGCCCCGCCTGGTGATTAGCTGCAGGGCATTCATTCCATTGTTGATGTGGTAATTTCCCACCTACCTAGGTGGGGGTCCTTGTGCTGCAGTTAAGTAGATAAGGACTTTCCCAAGTCTGAATAAACCGGCATTCGCTTGATCTCCTATCGAATGACTCTGGTCTCTCTGTGTCTTCTGTTCAAACTCCAGGCCCTTACTCGACTTGCGTTCGGTACAGTGGTGCGCAAACTGTACCGAGGGTGTAACACTAAATCGGGAGTTACACTTTTGTGCCCTGCTCATTGGGCTACCAGCCGTCCCTGTTTAGGCGCTGAGGAACTCCATCTGGACGGGTGAGTGTGTGCTATCCAGGGGCAGATTATCCCGGAAGAGAGCACAAACACCCCTCCCCTACCTCCTTCTGCAGGGCTGTCTTTCTTACACATGACCCCCCCCAGCCTGCGTGATCTTCAAGGTCCTCTGCTCAGAAACAGTTTTCTGCTCCTACACTAAGGCTACCCACCCAGAGAGGTGAGTGCCTGCCTACCTGGCAGGCCTCAAGGACCCCCAAAGGGAGCGCGGGCACCTTCAACTTGCCCGGCAGCATCTCCTCTCTTCTACTCAACCCTGACCTGCCCTTCAAGTTCGCCGTTTGTCCATGGCTCATTTGACTACCAGGCGTCCATGTTTTGGTGCTGACAAGTTTCATCTGGATGGGAAAGGTTCCTGCTTCTACACTGAGGAGATACACCCAGAGAGTTAGTCACAGCAATGTCTTAACTAAGACACCAGGCCTCTCCTGGCCCGATTTGAAGGAAGAGATGGGAAGGCACCAATGCAAGAATTCTTCCAACAACCTGAAAGGCAACATGACATCACCAGAATCCAGGGATCCTGAAACAAGAAGAATTATACACCCTACTCCAGAAGAATTAGAAGAAATAGACTCAAAAGTGAATTATATGAAATTAATAGAGGACCTTAAACAGGAGGTTGAAAACTGCCATAAACAATTAGAAATTACAAACAAAAAGGTAGAGGAAGTGAATAAATCGCTCAAAGAAATCAAAGAAAACCAAGAGAAACAAGAAAAAGCAATCAAACAGGTAAGGGAAGCGGTTCAAGACTTGAAGAATGAAATGGAAGTAATGAAGAAAACACAAACCAAGGGAAGGATGGAGATGGAAAATCTGGGTAAACGAACAGGAACTACAGAGACAAGTTCTACCAACAGATTACAAGAGATAGAAGAAAGAATGTCAGACACTGAAGATACCATAGAGAAAATAAACACACTAATCAAAGAAAACAGCAAAACCAACAAATTCTCATCATAAAACATTCAGGAAATCTGGGACACAATAAAAAGACCAAACCTAAGGATGATAGGTGTAGAAGAAGGAGAAGATGCACAGCTCAACGGTCCAAAAAATTTATTTAATAAAATTGTAGAAGAAAACTTTGCCAACCTAAAGAAAGATATTCCTTTGAAGGGTCAAGAAGCATACAGAACACCGAATACACTGGACAAAAAAAAAATCTCCTCGCCATATAATAATCAAAACACAAAACATACAGAATAAAGAAATAATACTAAGAGCTGCAAAGGAAAAAGTTACTTATAAAGGTAAACCTATCAGACTTACACCTGACTTCTCTGTGGAAACCCTGAAAGCCAGAAGGTCCTGGATAGATGTACTGCAGAAACTAAGAGACCATGCATACAAGCCCAGACTACTATACCCAGCCAAGCTATCATTCACTATAAATGGAGAAAACAAAATTTTCCAGGATAAAAACAAATTTAAACAATACATAGCCACGTGGGAGGTCCTTGGACTCCCCACAGGGCAGGGAACCCTGATTGCTCTTTGGGCTGTTGAAGGAGGGGGTCTTGATTGGGGGAGGGGGAAATGGGAGGCGGAGGTGGGGAAGAGACAGAAATCTTTAATAAATGAATAAAAAATAAATAAATAAATAAAAAAGAAAAAGAAACAATACATAGCCACAAATCTAGCCTTACAGAAAGTAGTAGAAGGAAAATCACAACCTAAGGAGCCCAATAATGCTCACAATAACTCAGACAACTAATGACCCTGAGCCAGCACAACTCGATGAAGGGAAACACAGAAACTCTATTACCAAAAAAAAAAAAGAAAAAGAAAAAGAAAAAATCAGCAGAGTTAACAACCACTGGTAATTAATATCACTTAATATCAATGGACTCAACTCACCTATAAAGAGGCACAGGCTAAGAGATTGGATACGAAACAGGATCCAACATTCTGCTGTTTACAAGAAACACACTTCAATCACAAAGACAGACATCTACTCAAAGTAAAAGGCTGGGAAAAGTTTTATGAAGCAAATGGTTCTAAGAAACAAGAAGGTGTGGCCATACTAATTCCTAACAAAATGGACTTCAAACTAAAAACAATCAGAAGAGATGAAGAGGGACATTTTTAACTCCTAACAGGAACAATTCATCAGGACAAAGTCTCAATCCCGAATATCTATGCCCCTAATATAAAAGCACACACTTACATAAAAGAAACATTACTAAAACTCAAGGCAGATCAAACTACACACACTAATAGTAGGAGATTTCAACACCCCTCTCTCACCAATGGACAGGTCAATCAGACAGAAACCAAACAGAGAAATAAGAGGATTATGGGAGGTAATGAATCAAATGAACTTAAGAGACATCTATAGATCATTCCACCCAAATAGGAAAGAATATACCTTCTTCTCTTCAGCTCATGGAACCTTCTCGAAAATTGACCACATACTCGGTAACAAAGCTAACTTACACAGTTACAAATAAATATTAGTAACCACCTGTGTCTTGTCAGATCACCATGGATTAAAGTTAGAATTCAACAACAATGCTACCCCTAGACAGCCTACGAACTCATGGAAACTGGACAGTCAACTACTGAACCACATCTGGATCAAGGAAGAAATAAAGTAAGAAATTAAAGTCTTTCTTGAATTCAATGAAAATAAAGACTCAACATACTCAAACCAATGGGACACTATGAAAGCAGTGCTAAGAGGAAAATTCATAGCACTAAGTGCCCACTTAAAGAAAACGGATAAAGCACACATTGGTGACTTAACTGCCAACCTGAAAGCTCTAGAAAAAAAAGAAGCAGATTCACCTAGGAGGAGTAGAAGACTGGAAATAATCCAACTAAGGGCTGAAATCAACAAAATAGAAACACAGAAAACAATCCAAAGAATCAATGAAACAAAAAGCTGGTTCTTGGAGAAAATCAACAAGATTGATAAACCCCTATCCAAACTAATTAAACAACACAGAGAGAACACGCAAATAAATAAGATCAGAAATGAAGAGGGAGACATAACCACAGACACAGAAGAAATTCAGAAAATCATTAGATCTTACTACAAAAGGCTATTTGCCATAAAAGTAGAAAATGTTAAAGAAATGGACACCTTTTTAGATAAATACCATATACCAAAGTTAGACCAGGACCAGGTGAACAATCTAATTAGACCTATTAGTCGCGAAGAATTAGAAGTTGTTATAAAAAACCTCCCTACCAAAAAAAGCCAAGAACCAGATGGTTTCAATGCAGAATTCTACCAGAACTTCCAAGAAGACCTAATACCTTAATGTATTTCACAATATAGAAACAGAAAAGTCATTGCGAAATTTCTTTTATGAAGCTACAGTTACCCTGATACTAAAACCACTAAAGACTCAACCAAGAAAGAGAATTACAGGCCAATCTCACTCATGAACATCGATGCAAAAATCCTCAATAAAATACTGGCAAATCGAATGCAAGAACACATTAGAAAAATTATCCATTATATTCAAGTAAGCTTCATCCCAGAGATGTAGGGCTGGTTCAACATACAAAAATCTAGCCGGGCGGTGGTGGCGCACGCCTTTAATCCCAGCACTTGGGAGGCAGAGGCAGGCGGATCTCTGTGAGTTCGAGACCAGCCTGGTCTACAAGAGCTAGTTCCAGGACAGGCTCCAAAACCACAGAGAAACCCTGTCTCGAAAAACCAAAAAAAAAAAAAAAAAATCTATCAATGTAATCCATCTTATAAATAAACTGAAAGAAAAAACCATACGATCATTTCATTAGATGCTGAAAAAGCATTTCACAAAATTCAACATCCCTTTATGATAAAAGTCTTAGATTAGGGATACAAGGGTCATACCTAACTATAATAAAAGCCATTTATAGCAAGCCGACAGCTAACATCAAATGAAATGGAGAGAAACTCAAAGCCATCCCACTAAAATCAGGAACAAGACAAGGCTGTCCACTCTCCATACCTTTTCAATACAGTGCTTGAAGTTCTATCAATAGCAATAAGACAACATAAGGGGATCAAAGGGATTTGAATTGGAAAGGAAGAAGTTAAACTTTCTTTATTTGCAGAGGATATGATAGTGTACATGAGCGACCCCAAAAACTCCAGCAAAGCACTCATACAGCTGATAAACACCTTTAGTAGCGTGGCAGGATACAAGATCAATTCCAAAAAATCAGTTGCCCTCCTATAAGCAAAGGATAAGGAAGCAGAGAGGGAAATCAGAGAAGCATCACCTTTTGCGATAGCCACAAATAGCATAAAATATCTTGGGGGTAACTCTAACCAAGGATGTGAAGGATCTATTTGACAAGAATTTTAAATCCTTGAAGAAAGAAATTGAGGAGGACACCAGATAATGGAAGGATCTCCCTTGCTCTTGGATTGGGAAGATCATCATAGTAAAAATGGCAATTCTACCAAGGGCAATTTATAGATTCAATGCAATCCGCATTAAAATCCCATCGAAATTCTTCACAGATCTTGAGATGACATTAATCAATTTTAAATGGAAAAACAAAAAACCCAGGATAGCCAAAACAATCTTATACAATAAAGGAACTTCTGGAGGCATTACCATCCCTGACTTCAAACTCTACTACTGAGCCACAGTATTGAAAACAGCTTAGTATTGGCATAAAAACAGAGAAGTCGATCTATGGAATAGCGTAGAAGACCCAGATTTTATCCCACAATCCTATGAACACCTGATTTTTAATAAAGGAGCTAAAAGTATTCAATAGAAGAAAGATAAAATCTTCAACAATTGGTGCTGGCAGAACTGGTTGTCAACCTGTAGAAGAATGAACATAGATCCATATCTATCGCCATGCACAAAAATCAAGTCCAAATGGATTAAAGATCTCAATATCAGGCTGAACACACTGAACCTGATAGAAGAGAAAGTGGGAAGTACTCTACAACATATGGGCACAGGAGACCACTTCCTATGCATATCCCCAGCAGCACAGACATTAAGGACAACATTGAATAAATGGGACCTTCTGAAACTGAAAAGCTTCTGTAAAGCAAAGGACACTGTCACCAAGACAAAAAGGCATCCCACTGACTGGGACAAGATTTTCACCAACCCTGCAACAGACAAAGGTCTGATCTCCAAAATATATAAAGAACTCAAGAAACTAGACCGTAAAAGGGTAATTAACCCAATTAAAAAATGGGGCACTGGGGATGGAGAGATGGCTCAGTGGTTAAGAGCATTGCCTGCTCTTCCAAAGGTCCTGAGTTCAATTCCCAGCAACCACATGGTGGCTCACAACCATCTGTAATGAGGTCTGGTGCCCTCTTCTGGCCTGCAGGCATACAGACAGAACATTGTATACATAATAAATAAATATAAAAAAAGAAAAGAAATGTTTAAAAAAATGGGGCACTGAACTGAACAGATTATTCATAACAGAAGAAATTCAAATGGCCAAAAGACACTTAAGGTCATGCTCATCCTTTTGGTGATCAGGGAAATTCAAATTAAAACAACTTTGAGATACCATCTTACACCTGTCAGAATGGCTAAAATCAAAAACACCAATGATACCGTTTGCTGAAGAGGTTGTGGAGTTAGGGGCACACTCATCCATTGCTGGTGGGAATGCAAACTTGTGCAACCACTTTGGAAATCAGTGTGGCGATTTCTCAGGAAATTCGGGATCAACCTACCCCAAGATCCAGTAATACCACTCTTGGTTATATACCGAAGAGATGCCCTATCTTATGACAAAAGCATTTGTTCAACTATGTTCATAGCAGCATTAGTTGTAATAGCCAGAACCTGGAAACAACCTATATGCCCTTCCACGGAAGAATGGGTGAATAAAGTGTGGAATATATACATATTAGAGTACTACTCAGTGGTGAAAAAAAAATGACTTCGTGAATTTTGCATGCAAATGGATGGAAATAGAAAACACTATCCTGAGTGAGGTATCCCAGTCCCAAAAAGATGAACATGGGATGTACTCACTCATAATTGGTTTTTAGGCATAAATAAAGGACATTGAGCATATAATTTGTGATCCTAGAGAAGCTAAACAAGAAGGTGAACCCAAAGAAAAACATATAGTCATCTGCCTGGATATGGGAAGTAGACAAGATTGCCGGGCAAAACCTGGGAACTTGGGGATGAAGTGGCATGGGGCTTAGGGTGAATGGGGTGAGAAACGTGAGAAGGGGAGAATGGGGGAATGGGATTGTTGGAATAAAGGAAGGGTAGACACGGGAGCAGAGTAATATATATCCTAATTAAGGGAGCCATCTTAGGGTTGGCAAGAGACTGGAGTCTAAAGGGGCTCGCAGGTGTCCTGGGAGATGTCCCCAGCTAGTACCTTGAGCAACTGAGGAGAGGGAACCTGAATGACCCTATCCTATAGCCATACTGATGAATATCTTGCATCTGGCGATGGATCGAGATAGAGACAGAGACCCAAATTGGAGCACCGGACTGAGCTCTTAAGATCCAAATGAGAAGCAGAAAGAGGGAGAACATGAGCAAGGAAGTCATTACCACGAGGGGTGCACCCACCCACTGTGATAGTGGAACTGATCTATTGGGAGCTCACCAAGGCCAGTGGGACTGGGACTGAATAAGCATGGGATGAAACCAGACTCCCTGAATGTGGTGGACAATGAAGGCTGATGAGAAGCCAAGGACAATGGCACTAGATTTCAATCCTAATACATGAACTGGCTTTGTGGGAGCCTAGCCTATTTGGATGCTCATCTTCCTGGTCCTGGATAGAAGTGGGAGGACCGTGAACTTCCCGCAGGGTAGGGAATCTGGACTTCTCTTCATTCTCGAGAGGGAGGGGGAATGGAGTGGGGGGAAGGGGGAAAGGGGCAGGGATGTGGGGTGAGGGGGTAATGTGTGGGAGGAGGGGGAGGGTAATGGGAAACGGGGAGGAGGTGGTAATTTTTTTTCAACAGCTAAAAAAAATAAACAATAAAACCCAAATAGAAAACACACAAAAAAATGAAAAATAAAAAACCCAAAAAACACCATATAAATACAACAAATATTAAACAGCAAGGTTGGTGATACTCCATGGGTGCAGCCTCTGATATTACCAGGTGATAAAATCCCACAGCCGATTTCTTCATCCACGGGCTCTTTAACCTTCTGTCCTGCCTTCATCAATGTTCCCTGAGCTTTAGGTGCAGAAGCTGTATTGCACATACAGCCATTGGGACTGGGCTTCGCTATTCTGCATTTTAATTGGTTGTAGTTTTCTGTAATGATCTCCATTGTCACAAAGAGAAATGTCATTGGTGCTGTGTGAGGACTACACTTAGGAGGCCTGCATCCTACACAAAGAACTGCAGACAACTAAGGAAAGTCACGAGTGGGGGAAATAATCATCCCCAGGACAGAGCACACTAGTTGGTTATCCAATACCAAGTTGTCAGCCCTGAGTACATACATCCATGTAACATCATAGCGACTGAGCAGGTAGTATTGATGTATATAGGGACACACACACACACACAAACTAACACACATGTATGTAACAATAACTAATGTAAAATTGGCCTTGAATTTGTGAGAAAAAAAGAAGAGGCAAATACAGGAGGGATTGAAGGGCAGAAAAGAATGGGGAGAAATGCTGCAGTTTTATCATAATTTCAAGAATAAAAGAAATAATTAAAAACATAGGGAAACAGTAAATTAAGACAGTGATGGTACTAGGACATCCATTGTATACCCATCAGTTATAACTCTAAAGAGTCCCACCCACAGCAGTACCTTAGGTAGATAACAGTTAAGACAGGGAAATTCATTTGTTCAATGGTTAAGACATTCCTTAGGACAGAACACTCCACAAAAAATAACCCAAGCTCCAAAGGGTATTTTAATTTTTTATTAGAGTATTTTAATAGAGAAAAATTGAGAAGTAGACTATTGTTCAAAATACTTGTAATGAATTTATTTTTCCCAAAGTGTCATAACTTGAGTTGGTATTAAATGTTGAAATTATCAAAATTATGAACACAGAGTTGTATTCAAGAAAAATGTTAGCTCCCTGAATTTTAATAGCTTTCAGAAAATCTGAGTCATAACTAGGTCATGTCAGGTATTTGAGGACCACATTTGTTGTGATCCAGCTGCCCTCACTCCCCCTGACTGACTGTGGAACTTCCTTGTGGTCTGTAATTGACAAGGATGTTTGTGTTCTTTCTGGCCGTGGGTCTCCACAGAAGGAGTAGAGGTATAAAACGTTGCTGGGCAAAATTAAGGCTGCTGTTCTTCCACCAGAAAAGAAGCTACCGTGTCTCAATCCCGGCACCCCCCCCCGTCAGTCTTGGCTATTCTGGCTGCGCAGGCCGCAGCAAGTGGAGGTTCCACCGAGATCTGGAAAGTGGGGTTATGTGAACGGGGTCACTCCAGTCGCTGGCTAAGTCGAGAAGCGTATTGGGGAAGGTAAAGTGTTTTTATTTTTCATTCCTAGAGATTATTCTGAGGGACATCCTGCAAAAGATAAGCAAGTATAAAGAGGTGGGAGGGTGAATTGAAAGGCCTTAAAAAGTAACTGAAACTCTTAAAGCAACAAGGCATGGAAGTAACAAGGAAGACAGCCAAAGACTTTGTGCAGGAGTGGGTTTAAATGTTCCAGATTGGGAAAAAGTCAAGTCAGATTAAAAGGAGTATGTGTATATTCATCCCCAGAGATGCTCTGAGGGAATCCCTCTGGCAGACTGACCAGTAAGGAAGAAATAAAAAGGAGGCAGGAAGGTGAATTGAGGGCCTCAAAAGATAGAATGTGTAGAGATATATGTTATTGTGTTGTCTTTTGTGTTCTGGACTGGAGAAAGACATTTGATCTGCGAACTGTTAAGAAAGGTATTTTGAGGGATGGAGAGATGGCTCAGCGGTTAAGAGCATTGCCTGCTCTTCCAAAGGTCCTGAGTTTAATTCCCAGCAACCACATGGTGGCTCACAACCATCTGTAATGAGGTCTGGTGCCCTCTTCTGGCCTTCAGGCATACACGCAGAAAGAATATTGTATACATAATAAATAAATATTTAAAAAAAAGAAAAGTATTTTGACTTTAAAATATGGGCCTAAGGATTTGATACTTTGGAAAAGAGGTTCTGCTTTTGTCTCCATAGAGGATGAGAACCTGTGGATTCATTGCAAATTTATGCGGTTTGAATTACTGAGACCCCCTAAAATGTTGATGTAAAATATCCCCCAAAAATGCAGCGCCCCCGTTCAGGAGGAAGTAGCCAGACAGATTGACGATGCCCAAATTCCCTAAAAGATTCTTAAAGTGGTGCCCTTTCAATGTTATCTGGAGCAGGAGCCGCAAGCCTGCTTCCTTGAGTTCTGCTCCACTCCATGCAGCAGTTGGGACCCAGAAAGAGTGCAGCTGGGGCCAGAAGGCAGCTGGAGTAGAGCTTTGCCACCACAGCTACTGCTGCCGGACTTGCTCTCTCACAGACTCTGCGGACGGCTGAGACTGTCAACCAGCAGGCTGAAAAGAGTCAGCAATGCTTTGGACATTCAAAATCTTAATGGACATATTCAATTGGGCATACTGACCTTGAACCAACAAGTGGCTCTGATTCAGGAGTAAGTGGACTATCTTTGGACTTTTCAACAGTTAATCATGTTATGTGTGTTACTCATGGCACTGTATTGCATGCTTCTGCTACTGTTATGGAACTCAACTGTCATATGAGAGGGGTTTGGAATAGTGCCTTTGTTAACTTTACCACACAGTTAGTGCATGCTAGATGGTTGCAGCGCTGGTCTGGCTCCTTGGCACTGTCAGTCATGGGGATACTAGGTTTAGGGATATGTGTCTGTGTAGCGACTGACTGGCAATACTTTGGGGGCACCTAAGACAGGGAATATTAGAGGGCTATTCCCCATGATAGGCAAGGTATTATAAAATAAAAGAGGGGGAGTTATTTTGATCCAGCTGCCCTCACACCTCCTGACTGACAGCGGAACTTCCTTGTGGTCTGTAATTGACAAGAATGTTTGTGTTCTTTCTGGCCGGTGGGTCTCCATAGAAGGAGTAGAGGTATAAAAGGTTGCTGGGCAAAATAAAGGCTGCTGTTCTTCCACCAGAAAGAAGCCTCCGTGTCTCAATCCCGGCACCCCCCGCCAGTCTGGGCTATCCAGGCTGCACAGGCCGCAGCACACATTCAAATTCTTCATTCTCAGGGGAATCTTTTAGAAGTGTACAAACAATGAGAAAGTGTGGGTTTCAGTTCAGCCGCGAAGTGCACATTGAAAACAGGTCATTCTCAGTGCCGAAAAGGAAGAAGTGAAGTGCAAAATTAGTTTATTATTCTTCATTATTAAAAAAGGGCAGATGGTTGGATAGCATGCTGCCCAAAATGCATTAATTCCCTCCAAATTTAGAATCTTTGTTTGTGCATAAAATCCATAAATGGTGATCAAGTTGTTCAACCAATACAAGATCACAAAACAGCTCACCAGCAGCAAGATGCTGTGTGTGGCTCTGAGCTCGGGAGATTGCTGGCTGGAGAGGCTTGAGCTGCGGAGATACTGGGCTCTCTTGCGGTGTCTGTAGAGGAGAATTACCATGTACAGGCTGGTCCACATCATGATGGCCACAAAAAAGAAATCATATATGAATATGATGGCTATAAATGGTGCTGAATTTTCGTTTCCATAATCCTTGCTTTGACAGTAAGCATGTAAATATACACACCCAACTTGAGTAGAATTGGTTTTGGCCATTACAATTTCAACCATATATCCATAGATGACCAGGTTAATGAGCCAGGAGCAAAGTAAAAAAGAAAACGTCCACGTTGATAGTTTGTGCTTAAGCCAAGCCCAATGAGAATTACTGGGAGTCACGGTGATGGCTTGAAATGTGCTTAGAATACAGGTGGTACTGATGGACAGACCGCGGGAAATTCTGTATATACATAAAACAACCTTACAACCGACATCATCCAGAAAATTGGGTACTCCAAATGATGACACAATATCCGGTATCAAAATGAACATGATCGTCACCATATTAGCTATTGTCAGGTGCAGGAAAAACAGATCTATCAACTTCTTAAAATGAGGCTTAAAGAAGAAAGTGTAAATATATAAAATGAACAGTGATGTGTTCCCTATGACACCAATGCATAACTGAGATATGAGAAAGACCCCCAAGATGGCATTACTTATAAGCATGATGTTAGTGAGATGTGTTAGGCCTAGCGTGACAGATCAATGGACTGTATCATAAATCTATTTTTGAAACGGCAATTTTGGGAAAATTAATGATTGCCAGCTCAGGAGCAGAGCTGATAAGTGATGAAATGTCCAACTGCTTTTTCTTTCTCTTTTTTTTTTGTCCTTTTGGACAGGGTTTTTTTAAGTATCACTGGCTGTTCTGGAACTTGCTCTGTATCCCAGGCTGTTCTTGACCTCACAGAGATCCACCTATCTTTGTCTCTTAAGTGTTGGAATTAGAGGCCTGTGCCACACCACCTCAAGAAATGTGTAAATCCTTTCAAGGTTAGTTCCACAGACGACCTCTTAGCAACTGCGTTCCAGGTATTCTTGACCATCTTAGAGGACAGAATAAAGTGTTGGAAAGTAGGCAGTTGAATCCACCCGATAACCTGAACAATGTTATATGTCAGGATGAAGGATGTGTTGACCTAGGTTAAAGCCAAATTTACATGTTATAAGAATTTTAAAAGTTATATATTTTTGTGTGTGGGCTCTTTATATGCTTGCCTGGGAATCGAACCTTGACACTCTGGAAGAGCAACCAACAGTCTTTAACCGTGAAACCATCCCTCCAAGGCCCAGGATTTTTCAATCATCAGTTGATATTGTTTCCATGTTTATAACAATATTTGTTTCTAACACATATATAGTAATGTGTACTTGAACGTGTCTGTGTTTTGGCTGCAGATACGTTTCTGTATCTTAGTGATGAGTAAATACTCAGATTTTCCATGTGGGACTCTGCCTCTCATTTCACCTTTCAGGGTAACCAGCACGTCCTGAAGTATTTCTTTTCATTTTGTCTATTGCGCTGACAACTTAGAGCTGAGCTGCTGATATGCAGACAGTGACAGCAAGGGTGAGACTGCGTATTCCACAGTGTTGAGCACATCTTCACAAAAGTGTGTTTCCTGTGAGATTTGGTCATTAAAACAATCAGGCTGATACTGGCTGATAACTCACTGTAACAAAGAGTTCTATATATTGCAACCCCTGAATTACATTTCCATTAGAGATTCTTCTGTTTTGCTGTTGCAGAAGCAGAAATCTCATGTCCACAATTACACAGAGAATGGCAAAGACATGATACTCATGAAGTTTTACCTTAAATTTTACAACATTGTAATATCACCCATGTTCAATGAATTTGAAGGAGTTTTACTGTATATTAACTTTAGAGCCATTCCTCAACCGATCTATTTATTTCTGTCACCTGAAATACAAACCTTTTTTCTTTGCAGACTTGTATGGATTCCTCAGCAGTCTCTTTTATTCTGACAAGGTCTACTAGACTTTTCTCAGTGTGCCCTTCTGAATTTCTCCATGCAACACAAATTTCTGCCTATATACGAGTCCCTACCATATCCAAGGTATTTATTATGAGTGATCAACATTTAAATTACTCAGTGAATTCCGTTACACTGGGATAGTTTCTTCCCCAATCCCAGTTATGCCTTATATCAGTGTTCAGTTTGTTCCATGACTTGTCATTGTTTGCCACTGTCACAAATTATATAGTTAGACCGCACCCACCCTCCTCTAAGCTTTGAAAACACATCTCATCTCTACTGTGCCATATGGCTTTTGCTGACCCACATTTATTTCTTTCATCATTCACATCTTCCCAAGTGTAATCCTGGATTGATTGTCATCCTCCTTGCCATTCACCAGAAATTTGTTTTCTGCTCTTCATTTCTCCTTGCTCTGTATCTCCCCTTAAATGCCTTAACTTTTCATAATTTTGTTACTCAGCGCGGTCCTGAAAATTCCCTCCAGCAGCCATGTTTTTACTATTTGTTCCTGCAAAGAATGAGAGTTCTGGGATAAAATGTCAGGCTGTCATCTGAACCCAGATGAAACAGACTCACACTATGAATTGCACAGGAAGATGCTTTCAATGGAAAATGGGATTCCAAAATTAGCATGCACTATTTTTGACATTCAAAAAAAAAATGAAAGTTGCCAGATTGTTGTGGCACAGTCTTTTATTCCTAGCAGGTGGGAGGCATACACAGGTGGGTCTCAGTAAGGTTGAGGCAATCTTGATCTACAAAGCGAGTTTTAGGATAGTTAGTGATACACAGAGAAATTCTGTCTCAAAAACAAGGAAAAAAAAACAAACAAAAAAGAAAAGGAAATTTGAACAATGAGGAATAGGCATATTCCTAAACAGCAGAGCAACTGTTATGTGTATGTAAAAGGATGTGAAATATTTAAAATAGATGTTATCATACTTAATTTTATACATGTGTCACATTTTCATAGATAAATTTGTAGTAAAAATTAACCTCAGCAAATATATAGATGCATTAAAAACAGAGAAATAAGCTATACAATTGTGTGAAAATTTATGTAAGTTATGAAACATAACAGCGATATTCTTAATTCTATCACATTCACAGTCCACAAAATATGGATGACACATATAATTTGGAATAGGCTATTTGAATTTTACTGAGTGCAAAACTGGAAGTGTTCTCTTTTTTCTTTCTGTGAATGAAACTGTCAGCATGTTGGCACAATGGAGGAAGAATGAAAAAATCCACATTCTGTCTGAGAGCTTAAAGATTCACCATTTCACAGGAATTCAAATATATCAAGCACAATGGAGAGGATAAAGTTCCCTTGTGCAAGTGATGATCAGCCCACAGCTAGAGTGTCACATTGAACATGGGAAACATTAGTTTTCACAGCATTGCTTGCATTGTATATGGATTTGATTCTATTTAAGAAAGAGGCAACATTAAAAAAAATGGAAGAACATTTTCAAACTAGAAGAAAATTTTCACATTAAGTAAATTTTATTTCACAAAAGCAATGCTAAGGGGACACACTTACTACATGCAATAAGCCAACTTTTGCAGCAACATTAAACTTAAATTTGAGAATAAAAATACACAAATATCATTTATACATCATCAAACTTAGACCATTAGATGAGGCATAACGATCAGAAGCAAAATGATGGAATTTTTTTCAAGACAGTGTTTCTCTGTGTAACCCTGACTGTCGTGGAACTCACTGTGTAGACCGGTCTGGTTTTGAACTCACTGAGACTGATTGCCTCTCTCTGCCTTCCAGTGCTGGAAGTCAAAGTGTTTGTCATCATCCCCACCTTGATGGGAAATCTTAACAATGGCTTCTTGGAGTTAAGCAAGCCAACAGATAAAAGAGAAAATGAGATATAAAAATTTGAGCTAGAGAATGTGGAGTGATGGCTCAGTGGTAAAGAACACAGGCTGCTCTTTCAGAGGATCCAGGTTCATTCCCGGCACACACATAGCAACTCATGACTGTCTGTACTCACATTTCTAGGGGATCTGACAATATCATCCAGACATGAATGCAGGCAAAACCCCAATAGACATAAAATGGAATTTAAATAAACTATATAAAAAGTCTTAAAAAATTAGTCTGGAGAACTGTGTAACAGAACAGCACAGTTATCGTCAAGCAGCAACGGTTTGCCATCAGTACCTATGAACTGAGAAGCCAATGTGACTATTTAACCGATGTCAAAGAAAGGATCATTAATGGTCTAGTTTGATGTTAGACTAAATTTTATGTCTATAATGCTGTATTATAGAGAAAATTAGTAGGGCTGGAGAGATGATTCTGAGATCAAAGTGTTTGTCATGCGATCACTGGAAAGTGAGCTCAAACACCAAGCCCTGATGCAAAGGCTGAGTGTGGTGGGTTAGACAGGCTGGTGACAGGTGGATCCCCGAAACCCATCGAGCAGCTGATTGAGCCAACTGATGTGCTCCAGGCTGAGTGAGAGATCCTGTGTCAAAAAATTTAGGAGGAGGTAGAGAAGGCACATGACGTCAGTGTCTGTCCTGTACACACACGAAGTCACATACGTGCATATACCACACAAAAGAAAGTGAAAAACTCCCAGTTCCCACCATGTTAAAAACAAATGAATAGCTTGGCAGTGACAGAATGAAAAAAGTCCTTTATGTAAATGAACTGTAGAGTGTCTCTTGTAGAAATGTGTGTGTGAAATAGATAAAAGACGTTAGAAAGAATGGAATTATATTGAAATTATTTCAGAAGAAATCTAAAATATAGGAGCTGAATAAATAAAAGCAGAACATAGCAAGCAACAGAGATATACTGGAAACATAAAGCCAAGCCAGCACCTTGAAGGGAATACTGCAGCACTCCTCTGTGAGACTGCACTGTTGTCCAGAAGGAAAGACAGAGACTAGGACAGAATGCTGCACACAGCGTCTGGAAAACGGCAAATGCATCTTCTAAGATTATGTTATGACTACCTAGGCTTTAAGAGGAATGTACAAAATCCTATAAGATGTAACGTCCCTCCAAAGAGTGTAGAATTCTAATATGTCATAGATGGGCAATATTCTCATGAGATTGAATCATTTACTAGATCAGATGAAAAAGTCTTAACAAAGAAGGAAAATGGGTGCTTGAGATGTTTTAGTGGTTAAGAGTTCTGGCTTGTCTACCTGAGAGCCTGCCTTTGTTTACCAACACCACCCAGATACCCTCAATTGTCTGTAATACCAGTTCTAGGGCATCTGACATCTATGACTGTTTTCCTGTGGAATTGCACTCATGTGGGACACATACATACATGCAGGAAAATCACCATACAATAATATACATGAAAAAAATTAAAAACAAAAATGGTAAAAGTATATGAAGATCAAGAGAAGTATTTTACAGTAAAATAATAACAGAGATAGACTAAACTGACAGAGAAGTAGGGAAAACATAAATCTAAAACCAAAACAAAACACACAAAGTATAGGGATGGTAGACAGGGGGAGAAGAGAGCAGCAGTGGAAAGGTTGCCATACCTCCCTCTCACTCTGACTGCTGAGGCTGCGAAGTCTTATTCAGGGCAAGTGTGGATTCCACAGGCACGAAGCATCATAGGCAAGAAGCGTCTTGGAAAGGCTGCCTAGCTGGAGCCATGACTAAATAAGGGGCAAGATAAGAGGACTCTTCTTCCCAGTGGACACGGACCAGCTTGTCACTGATGGCGCCAGTGGCCTTGTTAACTGTGCATCATTCTGATGCCCTCCAAGGAAAATTTCACTCTCCCAATACAATGTTGATCCCATGATAATTGACTAAACCAACTAAATAAGAATGCAGTCTCTGTCTGAAGATGTGTATGATTTTTCCAAGTTGAACTACATCAGAAAAGAAACTTGACAATCGAGGAAATCATTAAAAGTTTTCATGCAGTGTGGAAATTATCGCAGCCATTATCATCTGATGCCAGAAAAGTCTACACTTCCCTGTTGGTTTCTCCAAAGGCCCACTGTTCAGTCAAAACTGTATTGTTCAACCTTCACATATTGCTGCAATTTCTCTTGCTACTGATTTCTAGTTTTAATGTACTATTATCTGAGAAGGTACAAGTAATTACACTAGTTCTTTTGTCTTCCTTCCTTCTTTATTTTATTTTCAGAGACAAGATATTTCTGTGTAACATCCCTAGGCATCCTGGAACTTGTTTGTAGATCAGGCTGGCCTCAAACTCACAAAGATCCACTTGCCTCTTCCTCCTGAGTCCTTGGATTAAATGCATGCACCACCACTGCCCGGTTCTTTTGTATTTCTTTAAAATTATTTTATTTTATTTTATGTGTTTAAATGCTTTTAGCATGTAAGTCTTTGTCACACATGCATGCAATGCTCACAGAGGCCAGAAGATGGCATTGGAACCCCTTGAACTGGAGTTACAGATGGTTGTGAACCACTGTGTAGGTTCTGGGAATCAAACAAGCCAGGGTCCTCTGGAATAGCAGCAGTGCTCTTAACCTTTGCACAATCTTCCCAGCCTTAGCCCCTCATCTCTAATTTTATTAATTTTGTTCTTTTCTCTCTATCATATCAATACTTTGGCTAGAAGTTTGTCAGTCTTGTTGAATGTTCTCAAAGAACCAATTCTTTTTTTTTAAATTGTTTTTATTTAGTTGTAAATTTTCTCCACTTCCCTTCCTCCCCCCCTTTCCTCGTCTACCTTCTACTGTGACCCATGCTGCCAATTTTCTCAGGAGATCTTGTCTTTTTCACCATCCTTTGTAGATCCATGTATGTCTCTCTTAGGGTCCTCTTTGTTGTCTAGGTTCTCTGAGGTTGTGGCATGTAGGCTGCCTTATTTTTGCTTCATGTCCAAACATCACCTATGAGTACATATTATATTTGTCTTTCTTGGTATGGGTTACCGCAATCAACATTTTTCTACATCCATGCATTTTCATGCAAATTTCAAGATGTCATTTTTTTTACTGCTGTGTAGTACTCCATTGTGTCAATGTGTTACATTTTCTTAACCCATTCTTTTGTTTTGGAGCATCTAGGTTCTTTCTAGGTTCTTGCTATTACAATTCTGTTGTGTGTGTAGTTGAGCACATGTCTGTCCTTGTGGTATGATTATGATGGCGTGTCTTTTGGGTATATACCCAACAGTGGTATTGCTGGGTCTTGAGGTAGATTGTTTCCTGATTTTCTGAGAAATTGCCATAGTGATTTCCAAATTGGCTATACAAGTTTTTATTTATTTATTTACTTACTTATTTATTTATTAAATATTTCTGTCTCTTCCCCACCGCCGCCTCCCATTTCCCTCCCCCTCCCCCAATCAAGTCCCCCTCTCTCTTCAGCCCAAAGAGCCATCAGAGTTCCCTGCCGTGTGGTAAGTCCAAGGACCACCCACCTCCATCCAGGTCTAGTAAGGTGAGCATCCAAACTGCCTAGGCTCCCACAAAGCCAATACGTGCAGTAGAATCAAAAACCCATTGCCATTGTTCTTGAGTTCTCAGTAGTCCTCACTGTCTCTATGTTTTTTTTCCCAAGACTGGTTTTACCCAGGCTTTTTCAGACCCAGGCCAGCTGGCCTTGGTGAGTTCCCGATAGAACATCCCCATTGTCTCAGTGTGTGGGTGCACCCCTCGTGGTCCTGAGTTCCTTGCTCGTGCTCTCTCTCCTTCTTCTCCTGATTTGGACCTTGAGATTTCAGTCCGGTGCTCCAATGTGGGTCTCTGTCTTTGTCTCCTTTCATCACCTGATAAAGGTTAATATTCAGGAGGATGCCTATATGTTTTTCTTTGGGTTCTCTTTCTTATTTAGCTTCTCTAAGATCACATATTATAGGCTCAATGTCCTTTGTTTATGTCTAGAAACCAAATATGAGTGAGTACCTCCCATGTTCCTCTTTTTGGGTCTGGCTTACCTCACTCAGGATAGTGTTCTATATTTCTATCCATTTGCCTGCAAACTTCAAGAAGTCCTTGTTTATTACTGCTGAGTAGTACTCTAATATGTATATATTCCATACTTTCTTCATCCATTCTTCAATTGAAGGGCATCTAGGTTATTTCCAGGTTCTGGCTATTACAAACAGTGCTGCTATGAACATAGTAGAGCATATACTTTTGTTGTATGATAAGGCTTCTCTTGGGTATATTCCCAAGAGTGGTATTGCTGGGTCCAGGGGTAGGTTGATCCCGAATTTCCTGAGAAATCTCCACACTGCTTTCCAAAGTGGTTGCACAAGTTTGCATTCCCACCAGCAATGGATGAGTGTGCCCCTTTCTCCACAACCTCTCCAGAAAAGGCTATCATTGGTGTTTTTGATTTTTGCCATTCTGACAGGTGTAAGATGGTATCTTAAAGTTGTCTTGATTTGCATTTCCCTGATCGCTAAGGAAGTTGAGCATGACCTTAGGTGTCTTTTGGCCATTTGAACTTCTTCTGTTGAGAGTTCTCTGTTCAGCTCAGTGCCCCATTTTATAATTGGGTTGATTAGCTTTTTACGTTCTCGTTTCTTGAGTTCTTTTTATATTTTGGAGATCAGAGCTTTGTCAGTTGCGGGGTGTGAAGATCTTCTCCCAGTCAGTGGGTTGCCTTTCTGTCTTAGCGGCAGTGTCCTTTGCTTTACAGAAGCTTCTCAGTCTCAGGAGGTCCCATTTATTCAATGAGGCCCTAACTGTCTGTGCTGCTGGGGTTATACATAGGAAGTGGTCTCCTGTGCCCACGTGTTGTAGAGTACTTCCCATTTTCTCTTCTATCAGGTTCAGCGTGTTCAGACTGATATTGAAGTCTTTAATCCACTTGGACTTGAGTTTTGTGCATGGTGATAGATATGGATCTATTTTCATTCTTCTACAGATTGACATCCAGTTTTGCCAGCACAATTTGTTGAAGATGCTCTCTTTTTTCCATTGTATACTTTTAGTTCCTTTATCAAAAATCAGGTGTTCATAGGTTTGTGGGTTAAAGTCAGGGTCTTCTATTTGATTCCATTGGTCGACTTCTCTGTTTTTATGCCAATACCAAGCTGTTTTCAATACTGTAGCTCTGTAATAGAGTTTGAAGTCAGGGATGGTAATGCCTCCAGACGTTCCTTTATTGTATAAGATTGTTTTGGCTATCCTGGGTTTTTTGTTTTTCCATATAAAGTTGATTATTGTCTTCTCCAGATCTGTGAAGAATTTTGATGGGATTTTGATGGGAATTGCATTGAATCCATAAATTGCTTTTGGTAGAATTGCCATTTTTACTATGTTGATCCTCCCAATCCAAGAGCAAGGGAGATCCTTCCATTTTCTGGTGTCCTCTTCAATTTCTTTCTTCAAAGACTTAAAGTTCTTGTCAAATACATCTTTCACTTCCTTGGTCAGAGTTACCCCAAGATATTTTATGTTATTTGTGGCTATCATGAAAGGTGATGCTTCTCTGATTTCCTATCTGTTTCTTTATCCTTAGTGTATGGGAAGGCCACTGACTTTTTCGAGTCGATCTTGTATCCTGCCACATTACTAAAGGCGTTTATCAGCTGTAGGAGTTCTTTGGTAAAGTTTTTGGGGTCGCTTATGTATACTATCCTATCATCTGCAAATAACGAAAGCTTAACTTCTTCCTTTCCAATACGAATCCCTTGATTCACTTATGTTGTCTTATTGCTATTGCTACAACTTCAAGCACTATATTGAAAAGGTATGGAGAGAGTGGACATCCTTGTCTTGTTCCTGATTTTAGTGGGATGGCTTTGAGTTTTTCTCCGTTCAGTTTAATGTTAGCTGTCAGCCTGCTGTAAATAGCTTTTATTATATTTAGGTATGACACTTGTATCCCTAATCTCTCCAAGACCTTTATCATAAAGAGGTGTTGAATTTTTTTTTTTTTTTTTTTATTTATTTATTTATTTTATTTTTCTCCATTAACAGCTTCAACTGGGTGTGGGGCAACAGAACCAATCCCAGTACAACCATGGGTGTGGGGTTCCCCATAGTCTCCCCAGGGCGATGGTTCCTGCAATGATTTCTAGGGGGAAACAGCTCCCAACAGATCCCCTCCCCCTCCCATACAAAGGCAGGCAGCTATCAAGTGGAGAGCACCAGTCAGAGTCAACCATGGTGTCAGAGCAAAGGAGAAGGGACTGAGACAAGGAGAGAAAAATATTTATTTATTTATTATGTATACAATATTCTGTCTGTGTGTATGTCTGCAGGCCAGAAGAGGGCACCAGACCTTATTACAGATGGTTGTGAGCCACCATGTGGTTGCTGGGAATTGAACTCAGGACCTTTGGAAGAGCAGGCAATGCTCTTAACCACTGAGCCATCTCTCCAGCCCCCGTGTTGAATTTTTTGAATGCTTTTTCAGCATCTAATGAAATGATCATATGGTTTTTTTCTTTCAGTTTATTTATATGGTGGATTACATTGATAGATTTGCGTATGCTGAACCAGTCCTGCATCTGTGGGATGAAGCCTAGTTGATCATAATGGATAATTTTTCTAATGTGTTCTTGGATTTGGTTTGCCAGTATTTTATTGAGAATTTTTGCATCGATATTCATGAGTGAGATAGGCCTGTAATTCTCTTTCTTGGTTGGGTCTTTGTGTGGTTTTGGTATCAGGATAACTGTAGCTTCTTAAAAGGAATTTGGCAATTACTCTTCTGTTTCTATATTGTGAAATACATCAAGGAGTATAGGTATTAGCTCTTCTTGGAAGTTCTGGTAGAATTCTGCATTGAAACCATCTGGTCCTGGGCTTTTTTTGGTAGGGAGATTTTTGATAACAGTTTCTAGTTCTTTGCGACTAACAGGTCTATTTAGATGGTTCACCTGGTCTTGGTTTAGCTTTGGTATATGGTACTTATCTAAGAAACTGTCCATTTCTTTTGCATTTTCCAGTTTTGTGGCATACAGGCTTTTGTAGTAAGATCTAATGATTCTCTGAATTTCCTCTGTGTCTGTGGTTATGTCCCCCTTTTCATTGCTGATCTTATTTATTTGTGTGTTCTCTCTCTGTTGTTTAATTAGTTTTGATAGGAGTTTGTCGATATTGTTGATTTTTTCCAAGAACCAACTTTTTGTTTCCTTGATTCTTTGGACTGTTTTCTGTGTTTCTATTTTGTTGATTTCTGCCCTCAGTTTGATTATTTCCAGTCTTCTACTCCTCCTGGGCGCATCTGCTTCTTTTTTTCTAGAGCTTTCAGGTGTGCTGTTAAGTCCTCAATGTATGCTTTCTCTGTTTTCTTTTTCTTTTTTTTTGATTTTTTTATTTTATTTTTCTCCATTAACAGCTTCAACTGGGTGTGGGGCAACAGAACCAATCCCAGTACAACCATGGGTGTGGGGTTCCCCATAGTCTCCCCAGGGCGATGGTTCCTGCAATGATCTCTAGGGGGAAACAGCTCCCAACAGATCCCCTCCCCCTCCCATACAAAGGCAGGCAGCTATCAAGTGGAGAGCACCAGTCAGAGTCAACCATGGTGTCAGAGCAAAGGAGAAGGGACTGAGACAAGGAGAGACCCTCCTCTTGAGTGGTGAAGTAATCCCTCTCTCCTGGGAACAGAGGGATGCCCGATGACTACTAGGTCGAGTGGGGACCAGGCCTTTTTTTTCCCCCTTACCCTTCCTAGGGTTCCCAGGGCCCTGCCTTAGGTTGGGGGATTATCCTGCCATAAGTCGCCCGTCCTTGGAGCTCCTCAAGTAAAAGGCATCTAGCAGGATTAAAGTAAGCAGATCACAGGGCACCCTGTCTTAGGCCATGTGGAGAGCACCCTCATACCTGAACCATGCCATGTTGAGCCGGTTTCTACAACCTCTGTATGGTGTGCTCTTCAGGCGAGGATCCACACTAACTCCCGTCATTGGGCCCCTGCGTCTGTCATTAATGAAAAGACTCTGAGGAGCTCCTCAAACAAAAGATATAATGATATAGTTTTGGCACCAATAACTCCATCTCCAGATAAGAAGAAAGGGCTTTTTCCCAACCCAGTATTCACCTTTTAGTCTGGCCTATGGTATGACCACATTCCTAAGTGCCTACTCCACATAAAGTTACGTGTGCTGCCTGCCAAAAAATTAGGGCAGTGTAAAAGGGATCAAAATCCAAAATTTTAAACATATGCATTAAAACCAAACACTTTACAACATGTGTCAAACTTTACCCATTATCTATAAGCAGTTACAAATATCATTACCTCAAATCAGTGGGAGTACAATGACATACATTGTTGTTATCATATACCACCAGTTCCAGCCTCTGGGCAACAGTCACAGGAACCCCCAATTTTCCCCCTTCTTAAGTGAAGAGAGGTTAATATTTTAATTAAAATGAGTTCTGTGTCCCAAAGTTTAAAGCAGTCTGATGTTTAGTCTGCAACTCAGCTCCAAAGCAGACCAGAGTTCAAGCTGCAGAAGCAGTTTAGCATTTGTGCTCCTGGACAGGTGGGGTAGCCAGGGTGAGGCGAGCTGGTTTCAGGTACATGAAGCACATCCTGGCCCTTATGTTAGCCGAGTCTCCCTGGATTCTGGGGGCTGGATGACACCATGCAGAGTGGTGTAGCTGGTTTTGTCAGCAGGCACTCCTTTCCTTGGGGGTAGGGAAGACCGGACCAAAGATCTCTCCTCAATCACCTCTGGAAGTCTGGAACTCCTCTGTGACCGCAGCCTCGACATCACGTTCAGAGTTCATTTTCTTTCTGTGAAAAAAGCACAAACACATCCTCGACCCCAAATATATATAGGTCGGGTTTTTTCATGATGCATTGCAAGGACTTTTTCACCTTGTCTTAGCAAAGGTCAGCTTGGTGTCAACAAGCCAGATCCGTTTGCATCAGGATCTGCTGTCAACTTGTATGAGTTGCTTTGAAGGAGCCTTGTTATGCTCCATAATTTTTATTATAATTAGCCATATATGCAGTTCCTCCATTGGAAGAGCCAATTGTAAAATTTAGCATAAAATCCTTTAAGGGATTTTTTGCTATAGCTTTAGCAAAATACAGGTGCATAAATTGTAGCAATGATCTGGGAAAAGACCATTGTTTTTGGCCTTTGAATTTAGCAAAGGCAAATATCCAGGAATCAATCTTAAAAATTATCAATGAGTCTACTGTTTAGTATAAGAAACCTTGATCATAGTCAAAATTTTGTTAAACCATTTTCCAGATTCTATCCTGTCCTTTTATATCAGACAGGCTACTGGTTTAAATTAAGAGCTTACTATCTTAACTAGCAAAACTGATAAGATTTAGCCATAAGCCTCATTTTTTATAAAACTGTTGTAGAATAAGTTTTACATTTAATATACACACTTGCCATATCTGAATTATAATTAATATACTGTATTTGTTGATTATTGTATACTTTATCTGTTGATTTATACTTTACCTGCTTGAGTACCTGTTAGGCAGCTGTTTTAAGCTCTCTATTGGAAACTGTTTTTTGTAAGAATTTTACCTAGCAGCTCAAGGTCTCCTATAAGAATATTATCACTAGAGCTTTAACCATTGGACATCCAACCAAAAGTTTGTAAGCAATCCTTTTTTTTTTTAGTTTTTTTTTATATTGGAAAAAAGAGAAATTTCTGCCTCCTCCCCGCCTCTCATTTCCCTCCCCCTCCTCCCACTCCTCCCCGCCTCCCCCCTCCTCCCCCTCCTTATCCAGACCGAAGTGCAGTCAGGGTTCCCTGCCCTGTGGGAAGTACAAAGTCCTCCCCCCTCAATCCTGGTCTAGGAAGGTGAACATCCGAACTGGCTAGGCTCCCACCAAGCCAGAACATGAAGTAGGATCAAAACCCTGTGCCATTGACCTTGGCTTCTCAGCAGCCCTCATTGGGTTCACCTTCTTATTTAGCTTCTTTAGAATCACAAAATATAGACTCAATGACCACAATTTGTGACTAGTAACCAATTATGAGTGAGTACATCCCATGTTCCTCTTTTTGGGTCTGGGATACCTCACTCAGGATAGTGTTTTCTATTTCCATCCATTTGCATGCAAAATTCGAGAAGTCATTGTTTTTTACTGCTGAGTAGTACTCTAGTATGTAAATATTCCACACTTTCTTCATCCATTCTTCTACTGAGGGACATCTAGGTTGTTTCCAGGTTCTGGCTATAACAAACAATGCTGCTATGAACATAGTTGAACAAATGCTTTTGTCATGTGATAGGGTATCTCTTGGGTATATTCCCAAGAGTGGTATTGCTGGGTCCAGAGGTAGGTGGATCCCGACTTTCCTGAGAAACCACCACACTGATTTCCAAAGTGGTTGCACAAGATTGCATTCCCACCAACAATGGATGAGGGTACCCCTTCCTCCACAACCTCTCCAGCAAAGACTATCATTGGTGTTTTTGATTTCAGCCATTCTGACAGGCGTAAGATGATATCTCAATGTTGTTGTGATTTGCATTTCCCTGATCGCTAAAAAAGTTGAGCATGACCTTAAGTGTCTTTTGGCCATTTGGAATTCTTCTGTTGAGAATTCTCTGTTCAGCTCAGTGCCCCAATTTTTAATTGGGTTATTTAGCGTTTTAAAGTTTAGTTTCTTGAGTTCTTTATATATTTTGGAGATCAGGCCCTTGTCTGTTGCTGGGTTGGTGAAGATCTTCTCCCAATCAGTAGGTTGCCTTTTTGTCTTAGTGACAGTATCCTTTGCTGTACAGAAGCTTCTCAGTTTCAGGAGGTCCCATTTGTTCAATGTTTCCCTTAATGTCTGTGCTTCTGGGGTTAAACATAGGAAGCGATCTCCTGTGCCCAACTGTTGTAGGGTACTTCCCACTTTCTCTTCTATCAGGTTCAGTGTGTAAAGATTGATATTGAGGTCTTTGATCCATTTGGACTTGAATTTTGTGCATGGTGATAGATATGGGTCTATTTTCATTTTTTTACAGGTTGAAATCCAATTGTGCCAGCACCATTTGTTGAAGATGCTTTCTTTCTTCCAATGTATGTTTTTAGCTCCTTTATCAAAAATGAGGTGTTTATAGGTTTGTGGGTTAAAATCCGGGTCTTCTGTACGATTCCATTGATCGAGTTCTCTGTTTTTATGCCAGTACCACACTGTTTTCATTACTGTAGCTCTGTAATAGAGTTTGAAGTCAGGGATGGTAATGCCTCCAGAAGTTCCTTTATTGTATAAGATTGTTTTGGCTATTCTGGGTTTTTTGTTTTTCCATATAAAGTTGATTATTGTCCTCTCAAGATCTGTGAAGAATTTTGATGGGATTTTGATGGGAATTGCATTGAATCTATAAATTGCTTTTGGTAGAATTGCCATTTTTACTATGTTGATCCTCCCAATCCAAGAGCAAGGGAGGTCCTTCCATTTTCTGGTATCCTCTTCAATTTCTTTCTTCAGTGCCTTAAAGTTCTTGTCAAATAAATCTTTCACTTCCTTGGTTAGCGTTACCCCAAGATATTTTATGCTATTTGTGGCTATCGTGAAAGGTGATGCTTCTCTGATTTCCCTCTCTGTTTCCATATCCTTTGTGTAAAGGAGGGCAACTGATTTTTTGGAGTTGATCTTGTATCCGGCCACATTACTAAACGTGTTTATCAGCTGTAGGAGTTCTTTGGTGGAGTTTTTGGGGTCGCTTATGTACACTATCATATCATCTGCAAATAACGAAAGTTTAACTTCTTCCTTGCCAATTCGAATCCCCTTGATCCCCTTGTGTTGTCTTATTGCTGTTGCTAACACTTCAAGCACTATATTGAAGAGGTATGGAGAGAGTGGACAGCCTTGTCTTGTTCCATATTTCAGTGGGATGGCTTTGAGTTTCTCTCCATTTAATTTGATGTTAGCTGTCGGCTTGGTGTAAATAGCTTTTATTATATTTAGGTACGTCCCTTGTATCCCTAATCTCTCCAAGACTTTTATCATAAAGGGATGTTGAATTTTGTCAAATGCTTTTTCCGCATCTAATGAAATGATCATATGGTTTTTTCTTTCAGTTTATTTATATGATGAATTACATTGATAGATTTTCGTATGTTGAACCAGCCCTGCATCCCTGGGATGAAGCCTACTTGGTCATAATGGATAATTTTTCTAATGTGTTCTTGGATTCGGTTTGCCAGTATTTTGTTGAGGATTTTTGCGTCGATGTTCATGAGCGAGATTGGCCTGTAATTCTCTTTCTTGGTTGAGTCTTTGTGTGGTTTTGGTATCAGAGTAACTGTAGCTTCTTAAAAGGAATTTGGCAACGACTCTTCTGTTTCTATATTGTGAAATACCTTAAGGAGTATAGGTATTAGGTCTTCTTGGAAGTTCTGGTAGAATTCCGCATTGAAACCATCTGGACCTGGGCTTTTTTTGGTAGGGAGGTTTTTGATAACAGTTTCTAATTCTTCACGACTAACAGGTCTATTTAGATCGTTCACCTGGTCTTGGTTTAGCTTTGGTATATGGTATTTATCTAAAAAAGTGTCCATTTCTTCCACATTTTCCAGTTTTGTGGCATACAGGCTTTTGTAGTAGGATCTCAATATTCTCTGAATTTCCTCTGTGTCTGTTGTTATGCCACCCTTTTCATTTCTGATCTTATTAATTTGCATATTCTCTCTCTGCCGTTTGATTAGTTTGGATAGGGGTTTATCGATCTTGTTGATTTTCTCCAGGAACCAGCTTTTTGTTTCATTGATTCTTTGGATAGTTTTCTGTGTTTCTATTTTATTGATTTCTGCCCTCAGTTTGATTATTTCCAGTCTTCTACTCCTCTTAGGAGAGTCTGCTTCTTTTTTTTCTAGAGCTTTCAGGTGGGTTGTTAAGTCTCCAATGTGTGCTTTCTCTGTTTTCTTTAAGTGGGCACTTAGTGCTATGAACTTTCCTCTTAGCACTGCATTCAACGTGTCCCATAGGTTTGAGTATGTTGTCTCTTTATTTTCATTAAATTCAAGGAAGACTTTAATTTCTTTCTTAATTTCTTCCTTGACCCACATGTGGTTCAGTAGTTCACTGTTCAATTTCGATGAGTTTGTCCGCTTTCTGGGGGTAGCATTGTTATTGCCTTCTAGCTTTAGTCTGTGATGATCTGATAAGACACAGGTGGACACTGATTTTTTTTTGTATCTGTGGAGGTTTCCTTTGTTTCCGAGTATGTGGTCTATTTTCGAGAAGGTTCCATGAGCTGCAGAGAAGAAGGTATATTCTTTCCTTTTTGGGTGGAATGTTCTATAGATGTCTGTTAAGTCCATTTGCTTCATTACCTCCAATAATTCTCGTATTTCTCTATTAGGTTTCTGTCTGATTGTCCTGTCCATTGGAGAAAGAGGTGTATTGTAGTCTCCTATTATTAGTGTGTGTGGTTTGATGTCTGCCTTAAGTTCTAGTAATATATTTCTTTTACATAGGTGGGTGCTTTTATATTAGGGGCATAGATATTCAGGATTGAGACTTCATCCTGATGAATTGTTCCTGTTATGAGTATAAAGTGTCCATCTCGATCTCTTCTGATTGACTTTAGTTTAAAGTCAGTTTTGTTAGAAATTAGTATGGCCACACCTGCTTTTTTCTTAGGACCATTTGCTTGAAACACCTTTTCCCAACCCTTTACTCTGAGTAGATGCCTGTCTTTGTAGTTGATATGTGTTTCTTGCAAAGAGCAGAATGTTGGATCCTGTTTTCATATCCAATCCCTTAGTCTGTGCCTTTTTATGGGTGAATTGAGGCCATTAATATTAAGTTATATTAATGACCAGTGGTTGTTTACTCCGGTTATTCTTATTGTTTTTGGTAGTAGCGTTTGTGTGTCTCCCTTCTTTGAGGTGTGCTGGTGAAGGTTCGCTAGATGCCTGAGTTATTGTAGGCAGTGGTGGCAATGCTGAATTCCTTAGGTTGTGATTTTCCTTCTATTATTTTCTGTAGGGCTGGATTTGTGGCTACGTACTGTTTAAATTTGTTCTTATCTTGGAATGTCTTGTTTTCTCCATTGATAGTGAACAATAGCTTGGCTGGGTATAGTAGTTTGGGTTTGCATCCATGGTCCCTTAATTTTTGCAGAACCTCTATCCAGGACCTTCTGGCTTTCATGGTTTCCATATAGAAGTCAGGTGTAAGTCTGATCGGTTTACCTTTATAAGTTACTTGCCCCTTTTCCTTTGCAGCTCTTAATATTCTTTCTTTAACCTGTATATTTTGTGTTTTGATTATTATATGGTGAGGGGATGTTTTTCTTTGATCCAGTCTGTTTGGTGTTCTGTATACTTCTTGAATATTCAAAGGAATATCTTCCTTTATGTTGGGAAAGTTTTCTTCCATAATTTTGTTAAAAATATTTTCTGGGCCTTTGAGCTGTGACTCTTCTCCTTCTTCTATTCCCATTATTCTTAGGTTTGGTCTTTTTATTGTGTCCCATATTTCCTGAATATTTTGTGATGAGTATTTGTTGGCTTTGCTGTTTTCTTTGATCAGTGTGTTTATTTTCTCTATGGTGTCCTCAGAATCTGAGATTCTTTCTTCTATCTCTTGTATTCTATTGATTATGCTTGTTTCTGTAGGCTCTGCTCGCTGACCTAGATTTTCCATATCCAGCTGGTCCTCAGTTTGTGTTTTCTTCCTTGCTTCCATTTCAGTTTTCAATTCTTGAACTGTTTCCATTACCTGTTTGTTCGTTTTTTCTTGGTTTCCCAGGGTCTCATGTACATATTTACTCAATTCTTTAAACTTTTTACTCATTTCTTCAAACTTTTTGTCATACTTACCTCTATTTCTTTAAGGGTGTTTTTTACATCTTGTTTAAGAGACTCTATTGCTTTCATAAAGTCAATTTTTTCCACTCTCCTGTGTTAGGGTGTTCAAGTCCTTCTGTTGTGAGATCATTGGGTTCTGGTGTTTTCATGTTGCTTTTCAGATTGTTGGGTGAATTCTTCCCTGGCATCTGCCCATCTCATCCTATCGATGCTATCTAATGTGTCTTTTAAAACAGGAATGGGTTTTCCTGCTGGCCAGGGGCCCTGCTTACAAAATTTCTTCTCTCCGTTTCTTGGGTCCCGCCGCTGGACAAGATCTCTTTCACTACTCAGAAGGATCTTCAGGACCAGGACCAGGCTCCTGGTTTGCCAGGGACCTCGCCAACAAAAGGCCTTCCCCTCTGCAGGCCAGCCACCAAGACAGAGTATCTCCCGCTGCCCTCTGCCCCGAACTCCCTATCCAGTGCCCACACAGGTTAAACTTGATGATCCTGCATTCAGTGGAAGGGAGGGAGAGTGAAGGAGGACCCTGGGCCCAATCTGGGATATGCCAGGGAGAGAGAGGTCTCAGTGAGGAGGAGCAGCCCCAGCAGAGGGTAGCAGCCCTCGCAGGCTAACCAGGGGGTCAAGGTGGTCGGGGAATGCCCCCGCTCCGTTTCCTGTGTCCTGCCGCGGGGCAAGAACACTCTCCCTATACAGGGTGGTCTTCAGGGATACGACTAGGCTCACCGTTCGCCCCGTGGACCTCCTCTGCTCGCCGGTGTCTGCAGGTCTCCGCCCGCTGCATCTGTGCGCCAGTCTCTGCCCGCTGTGTCACGCGCCGCGTGCATCTGCCTGTCTGTACAAGTTTGCAGTCCCACTAGCAATGGAGGAGCATTCCCCTTACCCCATATCCTCTCCAGTATAATCTGTCATCAGTGTTTTTCATCTTGGTCCTTCTGACAGGAGTAATATGGAATCTCAGAGTTTTGTTTTGCATGTTTCTGATGGCTAAAGATGTTGGGCATTTACTTAACTGTCTTTCAGTCCTTTAAGATTTTCCTGTTGAGAGTCTTCATTTAGGTCTGTATCCCATTTTAAAAAAATTAGATTATTTGTTGTCAAGCTTTTTGAGTTCTTTGTATATTTTGGAGATCACTTCTTTGTTCAATGTTGGGTTTATAAAACTCTTTTCTCAATTTGTAGGCTGCTGTTTTGTCTTATTGACCATGACCTTTGTTTACAGAAGTGTCTTAGTTTCAGGTGGTCCCATTTATTAATTAAATAAAGGTCGCTGTTCTTCCCCCTGAAAAGAAGCTTCCATTTCTCAAATCCAGGCCCCCTCCTGACCTCCCGCTAGTTCAGAAGGATTGACCCCCCAGAAAGTTGTCAAAGGTAGTGGGCAGACAAACATCCTTGAAATTGTAGGATCCATTCGGGGCAGACATCCCAACCTCCACAAAGATTGTAAGATCACATAAATAGCGGATGTTTGGGTGAAAAGTTGTACAGGGCATCAATGGAGCATTTAGGGATTGTATTGGAAAAGTGCCCTTGATCCTGGCCATGGGTCCATTCCTGAATGAGATTTCCTTGGTACCATTGGCCTGGAAGGAGGTGTATGGTAACAGAAAGTACTCTTCTCCCTGGGGTTGACTATTTATGCAAATTGCAAAATCTCCTGTGACTATCTTTGCCATGGAGATAAAGTCAGGGGTGGAGGCAGGTATCCTCATGGAGGCAAAACCCAAACATATGGGGAAGGCAGGCTCCAGATGAAAAGCTGTTAGTGGGAGAAATCATAGATGAATTTTCTGGGGGGGTCATCTATTTTAGGGTTGTCACTGTATATGATCAACAAGCTAGAGTTCTAGGAGACTGGCATTAGAAATGGAGGGTCTCTAAACATAGCCCATAACAAAGATTAAGCCTAGGCTGAAAATTATTGACAGTTTTGAAACACATAGGCAGGAATAGAGTATAAGTTCCTGTCTCTGGTCCCTCCAGGGACACATTTCAGTCTGCGTTAGTACGACTTTTGCCAGCCTGTGTGGCCTGTATGCCTAGACTGGCAGTGGGATGTATGTGTGACAGGATTGAGGCACAGAGAACAGCAACCTTTATTTTCCCTGAGCTAAAGCCTTTTATACTTCTACTGCTTCTGTGGAAAACCACCAGCCAGAAAGATCACAAACTATCTTGCCAATTACAGACCACAAGGAAGTTCCTCTGTCAGTCTGGGGGAGTGAGGGCAGCTAGAACACAACTTTAAGGGCTCCACAGTTTATGGGGTAATCTGTTACAGGTCATCCAATATGTTGATGACTCTGCCTTTAGAGTTCTCCTCCTTGTTCTGCACATTTTGTGTTCCTGAGCAAGTATTATCTCCATGAACCAGATCTTCTCGCTTGTCCAACAACAGGCTGTGCATTGTGGACATCAGTCACAACATTCTTCAAAAATGACTTGATGGCTCACCTAGGTACTCACATGGGTTTTTCTGCTCCTTCTGGGAAAATACAAGCAAAATCTTGACTTGTTGTTAGTAGTGGGGCAAACCCCCCACTGATCATCTATATGGTCGCACCAGAGGATAAGTGCCAATGGTGTAGTTCAAGGAAGCATGGCTCCCCAGTGAATTTCATTTTTTTACTCATTCTACATAGCAATCACTGTTCTCCCTACCTCCCAACCCTACTACCCCATTTACTCCACAGAGAGGGTAAGGTCTCCCACAGGGAATCAACAAAGCCTGGCACATCAAGTTGAGGCAGGACCAATCCCCTCCTTCCTGCAGTGATGCTGAGCAAGGTGTTTCACCATAGAGAATGGGCTCAAAAAAAAACCTACTTTTGTACCAGGGATAGATCCTGGTCCAATTGCCAGGGGCACCACAAATATCCAAGCCACACAGCTGTCACCCAAATGCAGAGGGCCTAGTTTGATCCCAAGCAGGCTCCCTAGCTGTCAGTCCAGATTCTGTGAAGCCCCAGTAGCTAGAGTCAGATCCTATCATTATCTGGATCCCTTACCTTTCCTAACATAATCCCTCTTCTCTCTCTTCGACTAGACTCCCAGAGCTTGACTGTGAATCTCTACATCTGCTTCAATCAGGTAGTGAAAGGAGGTTCTATGATGACAATTAGGGTAGTCATCTATCTGATTGCAGGGAAAGGCCAGTTCGGTACCCTCTCCTCTATTGCTTAGGGTCTTAGCTGGGGTCATCCTTGTGCATTCCTGTGGGTCATCCTTAGTGTAGTAGGTGACTGCTTGTTCCTTTCCTGGCTTCCCAGACTTCTGAAATAACCACACAGAAACTGTATTAATTATATCAGTGCTTGGCCCATTAACTATTGCTTTTTATTGGCTAACTCTTACATCTTAATTTAACCTATTTCTATCCATCTGTGTATTGCCATGTGGCTGTGGCTTACCGGCAAGTTTTTAAATCTGTCTCCATCGGGGCAACACGGCTTCTTTTGGCTCTGTATTCTTTCTTTCAGCATTCAGTTTAGTTTTTCCTGCTTACTTCTATTCTGCTCTGAATAGGCCCAGGACAGTTTCTTTATTAACCAAAGGTATTCACAGCATACAGAGGGGAATCACCCATTCCCTTTCATTTTCTTTTTAATCAAAAAGGTTTTAACTTTAACATAGTAAAATTACATAAAACAAAACAGTATCAAGTAAGAATTACAGTTACAACATTTATATCTATTTTATCTTTTTTATCACAACTAAGAAAATATATAATTATAGCTGTTTTTCAATTCCATCAAATTGGGACCCAATATGGGGACACCCTAGTTTATCTGACATTTTTAAAGAATATGTAGCTCTTCAAAAATTCTTTCTATGCTAAGAAGTTTTACATCTGCAAGGAGAAGTTATGTAACAGCTTGTGTGGGGGCACAGTGACTGTTTGACTGTTGTCAGATGGAGCTGAGAGGGAAATGATTTTGGGACACTACAGAGTATTAAACACCAGATTTCACTAGTTTATATGGAATACTAGAAAAAGAAAGTTGATGTGGGAGTGTCATATATCAATCTGTTGATTTCATTGGTTAAATAAACTGCCTTGGCCCTGATAGGTAGGAACATAGGTGGGTGGAGTAGACAGAACAAAATGCTGGTGGGAAGAGTAAGTGAGGTCAGAAAGCATGCAGCTCCGCTCAGAGCCAGATGCCTCAGAGAGAGACACCATGCTCCTGTCTAGTGGGCAGACGGGATAGCTCTGCTCTCTGAGGCAGAGGGATGAAACTCCGACCCAAGATGGATGTAGGCTAGAATCTTCCCGGTAAGCGCACCTTGGGGTGCTTACTCTCATGATTAGAAATTGGTTAAGAGGTTGAAGCTAATGGGCCAAGCAGTGCTTAAATGAATACAATTTGTGTGTTGTTATTTCGGGCATAAGCTAGCCATGTGGGGTGGCCGGGGTATTGGGGACGCAGCCCCGCCACTGCTCTTTCAACAGAAAGTCTTTAGAAATGTAGTGGTTCTCAACCTTTCTAATGCTAAGACCCTTTACTACAGTTCCTCATGTTGTGGTCATCCCCAACCATGAAGTTACTTTTGTTGCTACTTCATAATCATAATTTTGCTACTGTTATGAATCTTAATGTAAATATTTGATATTCAGGATATCTGATAAGCAACCCCTGTGGAAAGGTCATTTGACTCTCAAAGGGGTTGTGACCCACAGTTTGAGAATCATTGATTTAGAGATAGGAGTGTGTCATCACTTGAATGGGTTGGTTCAGTAGTGTAAAGGTCTTGCTGCCAAGTAAAGTGATCTGAATTCTATCCTCGAGACCCACATGGTGCAAATAAAAACTGACTTCAGGAAGTTTTATCTGACTTCCACACCATGGCACGAGTGCAAAGACACACACATGCACACCACACAAGATGCACACACTAACACACACATACTCATGCAGACAGACACAGACACACTACACTCACACACACACACATGCACACACAAAAATGAATAAATGCAATTAAAACAACATTGTCATCCTGTGATGTCTGACTTCCATACAATGGTACGAGTGCAAAGACACACACACACACACACACACACACACATGGATACCACACAAGATACACACTCTAACACACACAAACTCATGCAGACAGACACAGACACACTACACTCACACATGCACGCTCAAAATGAATAAATGCAATTAAAATAAAACAACATGGTCATCCTATGATGTCCTGTGTTGGGTTTTGATCTGGCCTAGTTGCTCCAGAGCATAGGAAGCATTAGAGAGGTTTGAAATAGTTGAGGCTGGGCTCATAAAGCACATGAGTGGTAAATTAAACAGGCTGTTTTAAATCATTCTAAGGTGGAATGTTATAGATGGTGCAATTATCTCCATTGTTACATTCTTTTGAAATTATTTTTATGTTTTATTTGTTTGAGACAGTGTCTCTTGTATCTCAGACTAGCTTTGGACTTGCTATGCAGTTATGTAGCTGAGGAGGCATTTGAACTTCTGCTTACACTTTGTCTCAGGTAGGGTTTCTATTGCTGTGAAGGGACACCATGACCATAGCAGTTCTTAAAAAGGAAACATATTTAATTGGATGGCTCACATTTTCAAAGGTTTAGTCCATAATCATCATGGTGTAACATGGTGGCATGCCGGTAGACATGGTGCTGGAAAAGAAGCTGAGAGTCCTAAATCTTGACCTTAAGGCAACAGGAAGTGGTCTGAACTAGCCATAGCTTGAGCATAGGAGAACTCAAAACCCACCCCCACAGTGACACACTTCCTCCAACAAAGCAATATTTACTGAAACAAAGCTACATCTCTTAATAGTGCCTCTCTTGTAGTTTTACACTAGATTGCAATTGTTCAAATTTACAATCTTGGAGTCAGATGCTTGGGTGAGAGTACCCAGTTTACCTTCCTCCTTTGCCAACATCCCAGAAAAATCTTTCTCCTATGCTGTCTCAAATAAACTCCTCCAACCAACATACCTCCCCTCTAATTCTTGTGTGTGTCGTCTGTCTGTCTGTCTGTCTGTCTGTCTGTCTGTCTGTCTGTCTGTCTTTGTTTTCCTGACTTCTTCTTACTCTTCATGGTTATTTCCTGTCAACTGGTTGCTTGCTCCACCATTGGACCTAAGGTTGATTTTTTTTGTAAATTTTTGTTTCTCAAGACAGAGTTTCTCTGTTTAGCTTCTGGAGCCTATCCTGGATCTCATGCTGTAGTTCCAGATTGGCATGAATCTCACAGAGATTTGCTTGCCTCTGCTTCCCAGGTTCTGGGATTAAAGGTATGCACCACTACTGCCTGTCTCTAATATTGATTTTATTTATTCCTTTTTATAATAATCAAGCAGAAATCTCTTGGATTAAAGGTGTATGCTAGGGCTGAATCACACCACAGTGAGATGCAGGGTTTTCCAGTATATAATGCAATCTTAGAGTCACAGTGTGATCGAGTATCCTGCAGAACACTCCCTATCAGACTATGGGGACCAATTACATTTAAACTACTATGTACTTGAACCTCCTACTTAATTTCAAAGTATTGGGACAGTAGGCATGCATTACTGAATCTGGTTTATGTGGTGTTGTGGATTGAGCCCAGGGCTTCATGGATGCTAGGCAAACACTCTACCAACTGATCCACATCACCAGTACCAACGTATAATCTAGACTTGTCTTGAACTCATGATCATCCTTTCCCCGCCTCTTTAGTGTATCCTACCAGCATGCACCAACACAAACTGGCTGTATGTTTTTCATATGGAGAGTGGAACACCTTCTGAACTAGACAGATGAATCTGTAGAGGAGTGTTGCATGATATTTGATCACACTGTGTGAAAATGTGTCTTTGTTTTATTCTGATTTATTTAATAAAGAGCAGAATGGCCAATAGCTAGGGTGGAGAGGTTAGGCGGGACTTTCAGGCAGAGACAGGACTCAGGGAAGAAGAGAGGTGGAAGATGCCAGTGCAACATGGATGGAGTGGAATATTCTGAATGAAGGACAGGTGGCAGAACGTAGATTAATTTAAGTTATAAGAGCTAGTTGGGAGGTGCTGAGAAGTTCCCTCTGGACGGGTGAGTGTGTGCTCTTCAGGGGTGGCTTGTCCTGGAAAAGAGCACAACCCCCCCTTCCCCAGCTCCTTCTGCAGGGCTGTCTTTCTTACACATGACCCCCCACCCAAGCCTGCGTGGTTGGCAAGGTCCTTTGCTCAGGAACAGTTTTCTGCTCCTACACTAATGCTACGCACCCAGAGAGGTGAGTGCCTGCCTATTGGGTAGGCCTCAAGGACCCCCAAAGGGAGCTTGGGCACCTTCAGCTTGCACAGCAGGGTCTCCTGTGTTCTACTCAACTCTGCCCTGCCCACTAAGTTCGCCCTTTTGTCCACGGATCATTGGATTACCAGGCGTCCATGTTTTTGTGCTGAGGAGTTTCATCAGGATGGGAATGGTTCCTGCTTCTATGCTGAGGAGGTACACCCAGAGAGTCAGGCACAGCAAAGACTGGACCAAGACATCAGGCCTCTCCTGGCTCCATTTGAAGGAAGAGATGGGAAGGCACCAATGCAAGAATTCCTCCAACAACCTGAAAGGCAACATGACATCACCAGAATCCAGGGATCCCGAAACAAGAAGAATTATACACCCTACTCCAGAAGAATTAGAAGAAATAGACTCAAAAGTGAATTATATGAAATTAATAGAAGACCTTAAACAGGAGGTTGAAAACTGCCATAAACAATTAGAGATTACAAACAAAAAGGTAGAGGAAGTGAATAAATCGCTCAAAGATACCAAAGAAAACCAAGAGAAACAAGAAAAAGCAATCAAACAGGTAAGGGAAGCGGTTCAAGACTTGAAGAATGAAGTGGAAGTAATGAAGAAAACACAAATCGAGGGAAGGATAGAGATGGAAAATCTGGGTAAACGAACAGGAACTACAGAGACAAGTTCTACCAACAGATTACAAGAGATAGAAGAAAGAATGTCAGACACTGAAGATACCTTAGAGAAAGTAAACACACTGATCAAAGAAAACAGCAAAACCAACAAATTCTCATCACAAAACATTCAGGAAATCTGGGACACAATAAAAAGACCAAACCTAAGGATGATAGGGGTAGAAGAAGGAGAAGAAGTTCAGCTCATCGGACCAGAAAATATATTTAATAAAATTATAGAAGAAAACTTTGCTAACCTAAAGAAAGATATTCCTTTGAAGGGTCAAGAAGCATACAGAACACCGAATAGACTGGACCAAAAAAAAAAGCATCTCCTCGCCATATAATAATCAAAACACAAAACATACAGAATAAAGAAATAATACTAAGAGCTGCAAAGGAAAAAGGTCAAGTTACTTATAAAGGTAAACCTATCAGACTTACACCTGACTTCTCTATGGAAACCATGAAAGCCAGAAGGTCCTGGATAGATGTACTGCAGAAACTAAGAGACCATGGATGCAAGCCCAGACTATTATACCCAGCCAAGCTTTCGTTCACTATAATGGAGAAAACAAAATTGTCCAGGATAAAAACAAATTTATAAAATACATAGCCACAAATCCAGCCTTACAGAAAATAGTAGAAGGAAAATCACAACCCGAGGAGTCCAACAATGCCCACAATAACTCAAACATCTAATGACCCTGAACCAGCACAACTCGAAGAAGGGAAACACACAAACTTTATTACCAAAAAAAAAAAAAAAGAAAAAATGACCGGAGTTAACAACCACTGGTCATTAATATCACTTAATGTCAATGGACTCAACTCACCTATAAAGAGGCACAGGCTAAGAGATTGGATACAAAAGCAGAATCCAACATTCTGCTATTTACAAGAAACACACTTCAACCACAAAGACAGACATCTACTAAGAGTAAAGGGCTGGGAAAAGGTTTATCAAGCAAATGGGTCTAAGAAACAAGCAGGTGTAGCCATACTAATTTCTAACAAAGTTGACTTCAAACTAAAATTAATCAGAAGAGATGGAGAGGGAAATTTTTTACTCATAACAGAAACAATTCATCTGGACAAAGTCTCAATCCTGAGTATTTATGGCCCTAATAAAAAAGCACCCACTTACTTAAAAGAAACATTACTAAAACTCAAGGCAATCATCAAAACACACACACTAATAGTAGGAGATTTCAACACTCTTCTCTCACCAATGGACAGGTCAATCAGACAGAAACCTAATAGAGAAATAAGAGGATTAAGGGAGGTAATGAATCAAATGGACTTAACAGACATCTATAGATCATTCCACCCAAATAGGAAATAATATACCTTCTTCTCTGCAGCTCATGGAACCTTCTCGAAAATTGACCACATACTCAGTAACAAAGCTAACTTACACAGTTACAAAATAATATTAATAACCACCTGTGTCTTATCAGATCACCATGGATTAAAGTTAGAATTCAACAACAATGCTACCCCTAGAAAGCCTACGAACTCATGGAAACTGGACAGTCAACTACTGAACCACACCTGCATCAAGGAAGAAATAAAGAAAGAAATTAAAGTCTTTCTTGAATTCAATGAAAATAAGGACTCAACACAGTCAAACTTATGGGACACTATGAAATCAGTGCTAACAGGAAATTTCATAGAACTAAGTGCCCACTTAAAGGAAACGGAGAAAGCACACATTGGAGACTTAACTGCCCACCTGAAAGCTCTAGAAAAAAAAGAAGCAGACTCACCTAGGAGGAGTAGAAGACTGGAAATAAACTAAGGGATAAAATCAACAAAACAGAAACACAGAAAATAATCTAAAAAATCAATGAAACAATAAGCTCGTTCTTGGAGAAAATCAACAAGATTGATAAACCCCTATCCAAACTAATCAAATGGCGAAGAAGGAATACGCAAATTAACAAGATCAGAAATGAAAAGGGAGACATAACCACAGACACAGGAAATTCAGAGAATCTTTATATCTTACTACAAAAGCCTGTATGCCACAAAATTAGAAAATGTTAAAGATATGGACACTTTTTAGATAAGTAACATATACCAAAGTTAGACCAGGACCAAGTGAACAATCTACATAGACCTGTTAGTCACGAGGAATTAGAAGTTGTTATAAAAAACCTCCCTACCAAAAAAAGCCCAGGTACAGATGGTTTCAATGCAGAATTCTACGAGAACTTCCAAGAAGAACTATTACCTATACTCCTTAATGTATTTCACAATATAGAAACAGAAAAGTCATTGACGAATTCCTTTTATGAAGCTACAGTTACCCTGATACCAAAATCACACAAAGATCAAACGAGAAAGAGAAGTGCAGGCCAATCTCACTCATGAACATCGATGCAAAAGTACTCAATAAATACTGGCAAACCGAATCCAAGAACACATTAGAAAAATTATCCATTATGATCAAGTAGGCTTCATCCCAGGGAAGCAGGACTGGTTCAACATACAAAAATCTATCAATGTAATCCATCATATAAATAAACTGAAAATAATAAACCATATGATCATTTCATTAGATGCTGAAAAAGCATTTGACAAAATTCAACATGCCTTTATGATAAAGGTATTAGAAAAATTAGGAATACAAGGGTCATACCTAACTATAATAAAAGCCATTTAGAGCAAGCCGACAGCTAACAGCACATTAAACGGAGAGAAACTCAAAGCCATCCCACTAAAATAAGGAACACGACAAGGCTGTCCACTCTTTCCATACCTCTTCAATATAGTGCTTGAAGTTCTAGCAATAGCAGTAAGACAACATAAGAGGATGAAGGGGATTCGAAATGGAAAGGAAGAAGTTAAACTTTCCTTATTTGTAGATGATATGATAGTATACATAAGCGACCCCAAAAACTCCAGCAAAGAACTCCTACATCTGATAAACACCTTTAATAATGTGGCATGATAGAAGATCAATTCCAAAAAATCAGTTGCCGTCCTATTCACAAAGAATAAGGAAACAGAGAGAGGGAAATCAGAGAAGCATCACCTTTCACGATAGCCGCAAATAACATAAAATATCTTGGGGTAACTCTAACCAAGGAAGTGAAGGATTTATTTGACAAGAACTTTAAGTCCTTTAAGAAAGAATTTGAGGAGGATACCTGAAAATGGAAGTATCTCCCTTGCTCTTGGATTGGGAGGATCAACATAGTAAAAATCGCAATTCTACCAAGGGCATTTTATAGATTCAATGCTTTAAAATACTAATTAACCCAATTATAAAATAGGGTACTGAACTGAACAGAGAATTATTAACAGAAGAAATTCAAATGGCCAAAAGACACTTAAGGTCATGCTCAACCTCCTTGGCGATCAGGGAAATGCAAATTAAAACAACTTTGAGATACTATCTTACACCTATCAGAATGGCTAAAATCAAAAACACCAATGATAGCCTTTGCTGGAGAGGTTGTGGAGTAAGGGGCACACTCATCCATTGCTGGTGGGAATGCAAACTTGTGCAACCACTTTGGAAAGCAGTGTGGCGATTTCTCAGGAAATTCGGGATCAACGTACCCCCAGATCCAGTAATACCACTCTTGGGATTATACCTAAGAGATGCCCTATCATATGACAAAAGCATTTGTTCAACTATATTCATAGCAGCATTATTTGTAATAGCCAGAACCTGGAAACAACTTCGATGTCCTTCAATGGAAGAATGGATGAAGAAAGTGTGGAATATATACATATTAGAGTACTACTCAGCGGTAAAAACAATGACTTCTCGAATTTTGCATGCAAATGGATGGAAATAGAAAACACTATCCTGAGTGAGGTAATCCAGACCCAAAAAGATGAACATGGGATGTACTCACTCATAATTGGTTTCTAGCCATAAATAAAGGACATTGAGCATATTAATTTGTGATCCTAGAGAAGCTAAATAAGAAGGTGAACCCAAAGAAAAACATATAGTCATCTGCCTGGATATGGGAAGTAGAGAAGATTGCTGGTCAAAACCTGGCAACTTGGGGGAGAGGTGGCATGGGGCTAAGGGGAAATGGGCTGAGAAACGTGAGTAGGGGAAAATGGGGGGAGCTTGAGGGAATGGGATGGTTGGGAAAAAGGAAGGGTGGACACAGGAGCAGAGGAATATATATCCTAATTAAGGGAGCCATCTTAGGGTTGGCAAGAGACTTGACTCTAGAGGGGCTCGCAGGTGTCCAGGGAGTTGTCCCCAGCTAGTACCTTGGGCAACTGAGGAGAGGGAACCTGAAATGACCCTATCCTATAGCCATACTGATGAATATCTTGCATATCTCCTTAGAACCTTCATCTGGCGATGGATCGAGATAGAGACAGAGACCCAAATTGGAGCACCGGACTGAGCTCTTAAGATCCAAAATAGAAGCAGAAGGAGGGAGAACAAGAGCAAGGAAGACAGGACCATGAGGGGTGCACCCACCCACTGTGATTGTGGAACTGATCTATTGGGAGCTCACCAAGGCCAGTGGGACTGGGACTGAATAAGCATGGGATGAAACCGGACTTTCTGAACGTAGCCGACAATGAAGGCTGATGAGAAGCCAAGGACAATGGCACTAGATTTCAATCCTAATACATGAACTGGCTTTGTGGGAGCCTAGCCTGTTTGAATGTTCACCTTCCTCGTCCTGGATAGAATTTGGAGGACCTTGGACTTCCTGCAGGGCAGGGAATCTGGACTGCCCTTCATTCTTGAGAGGGAGGGAGAATGGGGGGGAGTGGGATAGGGGAGTAGGGGGAGGGGATGATGTGTGGGAGGAGGGCGTGGGAAATGGGAAACGGGTAGGAGGCGGTAATTTTTTTCAACTTCGAAAAAAATAAACAAAAATAAACAAATAAAAAACACACAAAAAATAAAAAACCCAAAACCACCATATAAATACAACAAATATTAAACAGCAAGGTTGGTGATACTCCATGGGTGCAACTTCTGATATTACCAGGTGTTATAATCCCACAGCCGATTTCTTCATCCACGGGTTCCTTAAACCTTCTGTCCTGCCTTCATCAATGTTCCCTGAACCTTAGGTGCAGAAGCTGTACTGCACATACAGCCATTGGGACTGGATTTCACTATTCTGCATTTCAACTGGTTGTGGTTTTCTCTAATGATCTCCATTGTCATAAAAAGAAATTACATTGATGCTGTGTGAGGATTACACTTAGGAGGCCTGCATCCTACACAAAGAACTGTACACAACTAAGAAAAGTCAAGAACGAAAGAAACAGTCATCCCCAGGAAAGAGCATACCAATTGGTTATCTGTTGTGATCCAGCTGCCCTCATTCCCCCTGTCTGACAGCGGAACTTCCTTGTGGTCTGTAATTGACAAGGATGTTTGTGTTCTTTCTGGCCGGTGGGTCTCCACAGAAGGAGTAGAGGTATAAAAGGTTGCTGGGTAAAATAAAGGTTGCTGTTCTTACCCTGAAAGAAGCCTCCATGTCTCAATCCTGGCACCCCCCGCCAGTCTTGGCTGTCCAGGCTGCGCTGGCCGCAGGAAGTGGAGGTTCCACCGTTTTCTGGAGAGTGGGGATTCGTGGACAGGGTCGCTCAGTCTAAGGAGCATATTGGGGAATGTAAAGTGTTCTAATTTTTAATCCCCAGAGATAATTCTGAGGGACATCCTCCAAAAGATAAGCAAGTATAAAGAGGCAGGAAGGTGAATTGAAAGGCCTCAAAAAGTAACTGAAACTCTTAAAGCAACAAGGCATGGAAGTAACAAGGAAGACAGCCAAAGATTTTGTGCAGGAGTGAGTTTAAATGTTCCAGACTGCGAACAAGCCATGTCAGATTAAAAGGATTATGTGTGTCTTCATCCGCAGAGTTGCTCTGAGGGATGGCCTCCGGAAGACTGGCCAGGAGGGAAGCAATAAAGAGGAGGCAGGAAGGTGAATTGAGGGCCTCAAAAGATAGAATGTGTAGAGATATATGTTATTGTGTTGTGTTGTCTTTTGTGTTCTGGAGTGGAGAAAGACATTTGATCTGTGAACTGATAAGAAAGGTATTTTGACTTTAAAATATGGGCCTAAGAATTTGATGCTTTGGAAAAGAGGTTCTGCATTTGTCTCCACAGAGGATGAGAACCTGTGGATTCATTGCAAATTTATGTGGTTTGAAACACTGAGAACCCCTGAAATGTTGATATAAAATACTCCCAATAATGCAGCATCCCCGCTCAGCAGGAAGTAGCCAGACAGGTTGACGACGCCCAAATTCCCTAAAAGATTGTTAAAGTGGAGCCCCTTCAATGGTTCCAGAGCAGGAGCAGCGAGACTGCTTTTCTGAGTTCTGCTCCACTCCATGCAGCAGTTTGGACCCAGAGAGAGTGTGTCTGGGGCCAGAAGGCAGCTGGATCAGAGCTTTGCTAGGCATGCTGCCCTGACCCAGTGGGTGGCCAGCCTGGGAAACACCACGGCAGTGTCAGGGGTATCAGCAAACCATAGAAGATGGGTAGAAGTTCACAGACTGTGCAGACGGCTGAGACTGTCAACCAGCAGGCTGAGTCAGCAATGCTTTGGGCATTCAAAATGATCTTAATGGACGTATTCATTTGGACATATTGTCCTTGAACCAACAAGTGGCTCTGGTTCAGGAGCAAGTGGACTATCTTTGGACTTTTCAACGGTTTGTCATGTTATGTGAGTTACTCATGGCACTGTATTGCATGCTTCTGCTACTGTTATGGAACTCAACTGTCATATGAGAGGGGTTTGGAATACTGCTTTTGTTAATTTTACCACACAGTTAGTGCATGCTAGATGGTTTACAGTGCTGGTCTGGCTCCTTGGCACTGTCAGTCCTGGGGATACTTTGTTTTGGGCTACGTTTCCGGGTATCCCATGGATGGGCAATACTTTGGGGGCACCTAAGATAGGGAATATTAGAGGGCTATTCCCCATGACAGGCAAGGTATTACAAAATAAAAGAGGGGGAGTTGTTGTGATCCAGCTGCCCTCACTCCCCCTGACTGACAGTGGAACTTCCTTGTGGTCTGTAATTGACAAGGATGTTTGTGTTCTTTCTGGCCGGTGGGTCTCCACAGAAGGAGTAGAGGTATAACAGTTTGCTGGGCAAAATAAAGGCTGCTGTTCTTCCACGAGAAAGAAGCCTCCATGTCTCAATCCCGGCACCCCCCGCCAGTCTTGGCTATCCAGTCTGCGCAGGCCGCAGCACACATTCAAATTCTTCATTCTCAGGGGAATCTCTAAGAAGTGTACAAACAATGAGAAAATGTGGGTTTCAGTTCAGCCACGAAGTGCACGTTGAAAACAGGTCATTCTTGGTGCCGAAAAGGAAGAAGTGAAGTGCAAAATAAGTTTATTATTCTTCATTATTAAAAAAGGGCAGATGGTTGGATAGCATGCCGCCCAAAATGCATTAATTCCCTCCAAATTTAAAATTTTTGTTTGGTCAAAATACCCATAAAGGGTGATAAAGTTGTTCAACCAATACAAGATTACAAAACAACTCACCAGCAGCAAGATGCTGTGAGTGGCTCTGAGCTCCGGAGATTGCTGGCTGGAAAGGCTTGTGCTGTGGAGATACTGGGCTCTCTTGCGGTGTCTGTAGAGGAGAATTACCATGTACAGGCTGGTCCACATCATGATGGCCACAAAAAAGAAATCATATATGAATATGATGGATATAAATGGTTCTGAATTTTCATTCCTATAATGCTTGCTTTGACAGTAAGCATGTACATATACACATCCAACTTGAGTAGAATTGGTTTTGGCCATTACAAGTTCAACCATATATCCATAGATGACCAGGTTAATGAGCCAGGAGCAAAGTAAAAAAGAAAACGTCCACGTTGATAGTTTGTGCTTAAGCCAAGCCCAATGAGAATTACTGGGAGTCACGCTGATGGCTTGAAATGTGCTTAGAATACAGGTGGTACTGATGGACAGACCGCGGGAAATTCTGTATATACATAAAACAACCTTACAACCGACATCATCCAGAAAATTGGGTACTCCAAATGATGACACGATATCCGGTATCAAAATGAACACGATCGTCACCATATTAGCTATTGTCAGGTGCAGGAAAAACAGATCTATCAACTTCTTAAAATGAGGCTTAAAGAAGAAAGTGTAAATGTATAAAATGAACAGTGATGTGTTCCCTATGACACCAATGCATAACTGAGATATGAGAAAGACCCCCAAGACGGCATTACTTATAAGCATGATGTTAGTGAGATGTGTTAGGCCTAGCGTGACAGATCAATGGACTGTATCATACATCTATTTTTGAAACGGTAATTTTGAAAAAAATAATGATTGCCAGCTCAGGAGCAGAGCTGATAAGTGATGAAATGTCCAACTGCTTTTTTTTTTTTTTTTTGTCCTTTTGGACAGGGTTTTTCTAAGTATCACTGGCTGTTCTGGAACTTGCTCTGTGTATCCCAGGCTGTTCTTGACCTCACAGAGATCCACCTATCTTTGTCTCTTAAGTGCTGGAATTAGAGGCCTGTGCCACAAAGCCTCGAGAAATGTGTAAATCCTTTCAAGGTTAGGTTCACAGACGATCTCTTAGCAACTGCGTTCCAGGTATTCTTGACCATCTTAGAGGACAGAATAAAGTGTTGGAATGTAGGCAGTTGAATCCACCCGATCCCTGAACACTGTTATGTCAGGATGAAGGATGTGTTGACCTAGGTGAAAGCCAAATTTACATGTTATGAGAATTTTAAAAGTTATATATTTTTCTGTATGGGCACTTTGTCTGCATGTCTGTGCACTACATGCTTGCCTGGGAATCAAACCCTGGCACTTTGGAAAAGCAACCAACAGTCTTTAACTGTGAAACCATCCCTCCAAGCCCCAGGATTTTTCAATCATCAGTTGATATCATTTCCATGTTTATAACAATATTTGTTTCTAACACATATATAGTAACATGTGTACTTGAACGTCAGTGTTTTGTCTGCAGATACGTTTCTGTATCTTAGTGATGAGTAAATACTCAGACTTTCCATGTGGGACTCTGCCTCTCATTTCACCTTTAGGGTAACCAGCATGTCCTAAAGCATTTCCTTTTATTTTGTCTAGTTTGCTGACAACTTAGAGCTGAGCTGCCGATATGCTGACAGTGACAGCAAGGGTGAGAATGCGTATCCCACAGTGTTGAGCACATCTTCACAAAAGTGTGTTTCCTGTGAGATTTGGTCATTGACACAATCAGGCTGATTCTGGCTGATAACTCACTGTAACAAAGAGTTATATATTTTGCAACCCCTGAATAACATTTCCATTAGAAGATTCTTTTACTTTCCTGTTGCAGAAGAAGAGATCTCAGGTCCACAGCTACACAGAGAATGGCAAAGACATGAAACTCATGAAGTTTGACCTTAAATTTTACAACACAGTGATATCACCCATGTTCAATGGATTTGAGGAGTTTTACTGTATATTAATTTTAGACCCTCCACTGATGTACTTTTTCTGTCACCTGAAATACAAACGTCTGTATTTGGTAGATATCTGTGAATTCCTCAGCAGTCTCTTTTATTCTGACAAGGTCTACTAGACTTTTTTCAGTGTGCACTTCTGAATTTCTCCATGCACCACAAATCTCTGTGTTGACACGAGTCCCTACCTAGCCAAGGTATTCTATTATGAATGATCAACATTTAAATTACTTAATGAATTCCACTACAAAGAGATATTTTTCCCCAATCCCAGTTTTTACTTACATCAGTGTTCAGTTTATTTCATGACTTGTCATTGTTTGCCACTGTCAGAAATTATATAGTTAGACCGCACCCACCCTCCTCTTAGCTTTGAAAACACATCTCATCTCTACTGGGCCATATGGCTTTTGCTGACCCACATTTATTCATTTATTTCTTGCATCATTCACATCTTCCTAAGTGTTATCCTGGATTGATTGTCATCCTCCTCACCGTTCACCAGAAATTTTTTTACTCATCTTTTCTCCTTGCTCTGTATCTCCCCTTAAATGCTCTAACTTTTCAAAATTTTGATACTCAGCACGGTCCTGATAATTCCCTCCAGCAGCCATGTTTTTACTATTTGTTCCTGCAAAGAATAAGAGTTCTGGGATAAAATGCCAGGATGTCATCTGAACTCAGATGAAACAGATTCACACTATGACTTGCACAGGAAAATTTATCAATGGAAAATGGAATCTAAAAAGATCATTATTCCTTACTTGATACATTAAAAAAAATGAAACTATCAGATTATGGTGGCAGGCTCCTTTATTCCTAGCCTTTGGGAGGTAGACACAGGTGGATGTCAGTGAGGTTGAGACTCACTTGGTCTACAAAGCGATTTTTAGGACAGTTAGTGGTAAACAGAGAAACCCTGTATCAAAAAACAAGGAAAAAACAAACAAAGAAGAAAAGGAAATTTGGACAATGAGGAATCTGTATATTCTTAAACAGCAGAGGAACTGCTATGTGTATGTAAAAGGATGTGAAAAATTTAAAATAAATATTTCCATACTTAATTTCATATATGTGTCATATTTTCATAAATAAAATTATAGTAAAAATTAACCTCAGCAAATATATAGATGCATTAAAAACAGAGAAATAAGCTATACAATTGTGTGAAAACTTATGTAAGTTATGAAACATAACAGCGATAATCTTAATTCAATCACATTCAGAGTTCACAAAATACAGATGACACATAATATTTGGAATAGGCTATTTGAATTTTCTGAGACCAAAACTGGAAATTTTCTCTTTTTTCTTTCTGTGAATGACACCATCAGCATGTAGGCATATTGAGGGAGAATGAAAAAAATCCACATTCTGCCTGCGTGCTAAAAGATTCACCATTTTACATCAATTCAAATATATCAAGCACAATGAAGAGGATAAAGTTTCCCTGTGCAAGTGAGGATCAGTGCAAACCTAGAGTGTCACAATGAAAATGGGAAACATTAGCCTTTACAACACTGTATATGGGTTCAACTGTAATTAAGAGAGATGCAAAATTTAAAAAATGGAACAACATTTTCAAACTACAAGTAAAATTTCACCTTAAATAAGCTATATTTCACAAAAGAAATGCTAAGGGGACACACTTACTACATGCAATTAGCCAACTTTTGCAGCAACATAAAACTTAAATTTGAGAATAAAAATACACAAATATATCTATACATCATCAAGCTAAGAACATTAGACGAGGCATAACGTTCATAAGCAAAATGATGGAATTTTTTTTGAGGACAGGGTTTCTATGTGTAGCCCTGACTGTCGTGGAGCTCACTCTGTAGACAGGACTGGTTTTGAACTCACTGAGATTGCTTGCCTCTCTCTGCCTTCCAGTGCTGGAAGTCAAAGTGTTTGTCACCATCCCCACCTTGATGGGGAATCTAAACAACATCTTCTTGTAGTTAACCAAGCGAACAGATAAAAGAGAAAATGGGATACAAAAATTTGAGCTAGAGAACCTGGAGAGATGGCTCAGTGGTAAAGAACACAGGCTGCTTTCAGAGGATCCAGGTTCATTCCCAGCACCACATAGCAACTCATAACTGTCTATACCTGCATTTCCAGGGGATCTGACACTCTCATATAGACACCAACTCAGGAAAAGCCCCAATGGACATAACATAAAAATTAAATAAATTATATAAAAAAGTCTTAAAAATTTTTCTGGGGCTGGAGAGATGGCTCAGAGGTTAAGAGCATTGCCTGCTCTTCCAAAGGTCCTGAGTTCAATTCTCGGCAACCACATGGTGGCTCACAACCATCTGTAATGGGGTCTAGTGCCCTCCTCTGGTCTGCAGGCATAAACACAGACAGAATATTGTATACATAATAAATAAGAAAATAAATAAATATTTAAAAAATTTTTTTCTGGAAACTGTGTAACAAAGTGTGCAGTTATGGTAAAGCAACAACTGTTTGCCATCAGGACCTATGAATTGAGGAGCAAATGTGACTATATGACTAATATTAAAGAAAGGATCATCAATCATCTAGTTTGCTGTTAGACTAAATTTTATATCATGCTGTATTATAGAGAAACTAGGTAGGGCTGGAGAGTTGACTCTGAGATCAAAGTGTTTGTCATGCGAGCACTAGAAAGTGAGCTCAAACACCAAGCACTAATGTAAAGGCTGAGTGTGGTGGGTTAGACAGGCTGGTAACAGGTGGATCCCCGAAGCCCATTGAGCAGCTGATTAAGCCAACTGATGTGCTCCAGGCTGAGTGAGAGATCCTTTCTCAGAAAAATTAGGAGGAGGTAGAGAAGGCACTTGACGTCAGTGTCTGTCCTGTACACACACGAAGTCACCTACGTGCATATACCACACAAAAGAAAGTGAAAACTCCCAGTTCCCATCATGTTAAAAACAAATGAATAGCTTGTCAATGACAGAATGAAGAAAGTCCTTTATGTAAATGAACTGTAGAGTGTCTCTTGTAGAAATATGTGTGTGAAATAAACAATGCAATTATATTGAAAATGATTTCGGATGAAATCTAAAATAAAAGAGCTGAATAAACAAAAGCAGAACAATAACAAGCAACAGAGATATACAAGAAATATAAGGCCAAGGCCACCACCTTGAAGGGAATACTGCAACACTCCTCTGTGAGACTGCACTGTTGTCCAGGAGGAAAGACAGAGACTAGGACAGAATGCTGCATACAGCGTCTAGAAAACGGTAAATGCATCTTCAAAGATTATGTCATGACAACCTAGGCTGATAAGGGGTTTAGAGGAATGTGAAAATTCCTATAAAATGTAATATCTCTCAAAATATTTTAGATTCTAAAATGTCATAGATGGGCAATATTCTAATGAGATTGAATCATTTACTAGATCAGATGAAAAAGTCTTAACGAACAAGGAAAATGGGGGCTTCAGATGTCTCAGTGGTTTAGAGTACTGGCTAATATACCTGAGAGCTTGGCGTTGATCACCAACATCACATAGGTGCCCTCAATTGTCTGTAATACCAGTTCTAGGGCATCTGACATCTATGACTGTTTTCCTGGGGCATTGTACCCATGTGGGGCACATACATACACGCAGGCAAATCACCCCACAATAATATACATAAATAAAAATTAAAAACAAAAAATGGTTAAAGTATATGAAGATCAAGAGAAGTATTGTACAGAAAAATATAAATGAGATAGACTAAACTGACAGAGAAGTAGGGGAAATATAAATCTAAAACCAAAACAAAACACACAAAGTGTAGGGATGGTAGACGGGGGGAGAAGAGAATAACAGTTGAAAGGTTGCCATACCTCCCTCTCACTCTGAGTGCTGAGCACTTTGGAAGTCTTATTCAGGGCAAGTGTGGATTCCACAGGCACGAAGCATCATAGGCAAAAAGCGTCTTGGAAAGGCTGTCTAGCAGGATCCATGTCTAAATAAGGGGCAAGATAAGAGGATTCTTCTTCCCAGTGGACACGGACCAGCTTGTCACCGATGGCGCCAGTGCCTTGTTAACTGTGCATTATTCTGATGCACTCCAAGGAAAACTCACTCTCCCAATACAATGTGGATCCCATGGTAATTGACTAAACCAACTAAATAAGAATGCAGTCTCTGTCTGAAGATGTGTGTGCATTTTCCCAAGTTGAACTACATCAGAAAGGAAACTTGACAATCTAGGAAATCATTAAAAGTTTTCACGCAAATGTGGAAATTATCGCAGCCATTATCATCTGGTGCCAGGAAAGTCTACACTTCCCTGTCGGTGTCTCCAAAGGCCCACTGTTCACTCAAAACTGTATTGTTCAACCTTCACATATTGGTGCAATTTCTCTTGCTACTGATTTCTAGTTTTATTGCACTATTATCTGAGAAGGTACAAGTAATTACACTGGTTCTTTTGTCTTCTTTCCTTCTATATTTTATTTTATTTCATCATTTTATTTTATTTTTAGAGACAAGATATTTCTGTGTAACATCCCTAGGCATCCTGGAACTTGTCTGTAGATCAGGCTGGCCTCAAACTCACAAAGATCCACCTGCCTTTCCCGCTTGAGTCCTGGGATTACACACTGCGTTCACAACCACTGCCTGGCTCTTTTGTATTTCTTTAAAAATTAATTCATTTTATTTTATGTGTTTAAACAATTTTAGCATATATGTCTTTGCCTCACATGCATGCAATGCTCACAGAGGCCAGAAGAGGGCAATGGAACCCCTGGGACTGGAGTTACAGATGGTTTTGAACCATCATGTACGTCCTGGGACTCAATCAAGCCAGGGTCCTCTGGAATAGCAGCAGTGCCCTTAACCTTTGGGCAATCTCTCCATCCTAGCCCCTCATCTCTAATTTTATTAATTTTGTTCTTTTATCTCCATCATTTCAATACTTTGGCTACAAGTTTTTCAGTCTTGTTTATTTTTCTCAAAGAACTAATTCTTTTTTTATAATTGCTTTTATTTAGGTGTAAATTTTCTTCACTTCCCTTCCTTCCTCACCATTCCTCTTGTACCTTCTCCTGTGACCCCGTGCTCCCAATTTCTTCAAGAGATCTTGTCTTATTCACCATCCTATGTAGATCCCTGTATGTCTCTTTTAAGGGTCCTCTTTGTTGTCTAGGTTCTCTGAGGTTGTATCCTGTAGGTTGTTTTTCTTTGCTTTTTCTAAACATCACTTATGAGTGAGTACATATTTGTCTTTCTTGGTCTGGATTACCTCAGTCAACATTTTTTTCTCAATCCATGCATTTACCTGCAAATTTCAAGATGTCATTTTTTTTTTACTGCTGTGTAGTACTGCATTGTGTCAATGTGTTACATTTTCTTTACCCATTCTTTGTTTGAGGGGCACCTAAGTTCTCTCTAGGTTCTAGCTATTACAATTCTGCTGTGCATGTAGTTGATCACATGTCTGTCTTTGTTGTATGATCGAGTGTCTTTTGGGTATATAGTCAACAGCGTTATTACTGGGTCTTGAGGTAGATTGTTTCCTAATTTTCTGAGAAATCGCTATAGTGATTTCCAAAATGTCTATACAAGTTTGCACTCTCACCAGCAATGGAGGAACAGTCCCTTTACCCGATATCCTCTCCAGTATAAGCTGTCATCAGTGTTTTTGATATTGGTCCTTCTGACAGGAGTAATATGGAATCTCAGAGTTGTTTTGGTTTGCATGTCTCTGATGGCTAAAGATGTTGGGCATTTACTTAACTGTCTTTCAGTCCTTTAAAATTTCCTGTTGAGAGTCTCTGTTTAGGTCTGTATTCCATTTTTTTAAAAATTAGATTATTTGTCCTTTTGTTGTCAAGCTTTTTGAGTTCTTTGTATATTTTGGAGATCAATTCTCTGTCAATGTGGGGTTTTTAACTCTTTTTCCAATTTGTAGGCTGCTGTTTTGTCTTATTGACCACGTCCTTGTTTTACAGAAGTGTCTAAGTTTCAGGAGGTCCATTTATTAATTGAATAAAGGTTGCTGTTCTTCCACCTGAAAAGTATCTTCTGTCTCTCAAACCCAAGCCCCTCTGCCTCCCCACCCCCATGCTAGTCTAGGCATCCAGGCTGTGCTGGTGCGGCAGAGAGGAACCTTTCCTTTAAGGTTGTGAGTTATCACCATAAGCGGAGGTAAAAAAATTAACTCCCTGCATCATCACAAAATATCTGAGATCTAAGCAGACCACAGTTACAAATATAAGGAAAGCCCCAATTGATTGGAGTGGCCAGTCACTATCAGGCATTGATCCTTCAGATAATACAGGAGGGTATTGTCCTTGGATGTATTTCAGAAGTATTGACCCCCAGAAAGTTGTCAAGGGCAATGGGTAGACAAACATCCTTGAAATTTTAGGATCCTTTCAGGAATCCAAGAAGTTCTCTTTATGAGGTTAAGTCTACCATTTTTGGGATAGTTGCTATTAATTTCTCCCAAAAAATTAGCACAAGCTCTTTGCCATGGTTCATTGTCTTCCCATAACTTTTTTATTTCTTCAGTAGTAAAATGCACTATAATATCTTCTGGGTCTATACCTGCTTGTTGATGAAGTCTCAGTTTACCTTTTATAATTAATTCAGAGACTTTTTCCACATAAGTTTTTAATTTTTTACTTGGTTTATTAGGTATAAATATCCACTCTAAAATAATATCTTCCCTCTGCATTAGTATCCCTGTAGGAGAAATTCTGGAAGGCAATATGACTAGGATGCAGCTGAGATTTGGGTTCACCCTATCCACATGTGCCTCCTGTAATTTTTCCTCAATCATTGTCAGTTCCTTTTCTGCTTCAGCTGTCAGTTTTCTTGGACTATTCAAATCTTTATCACCATCTAAGGTTTTGTGTAAATGAACTATTAGATCAGGTGTTATCCCAACAGCTGGTCATAGACTGGAAATATCTCCTAACAATTTTTGGAAGTCATTAAGAGTCTTTAACGGGTCTCTCCTAATTTGTGCCTTTTGCGTTTTAATTTTCTCTAACCCTATTCTGTAACCTAGGTAATTAATAGAATTTCCTCTTTGAATCTTTTCAGGGGCAATTTGTAATCCCCACCTAGACAAGACTTTCTTTACTTCTTCAAACATCCTTTCTAAAGTATCTTTATTTGAATCAGATAACAAGATGTTATCCATGTAATGATAAATTATGGACTTGGGGAATTTTTTACGAATTATTTCCAATGGCTTACTTACAAAATATTGGCACAATGTAGGACTATTGAGCATCCCTGTGGGAGGACAGTCCATTGATATCTCCTATTAGGGTGAGAATTATTATAAGTAGGTACTGTGAAGGCAATTTTTTGCTATCCTTTTCTTGTAATGGTATAGTGAAAAAACAATCTTTCAAACCAATAATTATAAGAGGCCATCCTTTTGGTAATAGAGAAGGCAAAGAAATTCCAGATTGTAGTGGGCCCATAGGTTGAATTACTTTGCTGACAGCTCTTAGATCTGTCACCATTCTCCATTTACCAGATTTCTTTTTTACAACAAACACAGGAGAATTCCAAGGGCTGGTTGATTCTTCAATATGTTGAGCATCTAGTTGCTCTTGCACCAGCTCTTCCAGTGCCTGCAATTTATCTTCAGCTAGAGGCCACTGTTTGATCCATATTGGCTTCTCAGTTAGCCATTTTAAAGGTAGGGCTGTTGGTACCTCTAAAGGTTTGGTATTTGCTGTATGTTCTTGTACAGCCTGAATGGCTGGTGACCTTTTTCCATAATACCTCATCATACCTTTCCTAGAATTATGAGTTCCTGGAACTACAGGAATGTTAATCTGGGTATTCCATTGCTGTAGCAGGTCAGGGCCCCATGAATTTATTGCAATATTGGCTATATATGGCCTTAGTCTTCCTATTTGCCCTTCGGGCCCTATGCATTCAACCCATCTTGTGCTTTGTTTTACACAAGATAGGGTTCCAATTCCCAGAAACTGAATGTCTACCTCTTGAAGAGGCCAATTCGGATGCCAAGATTCTGGAGTAATGATACTTACATCCGCACCTGTGTCTAATAAGCCTTCAATAAAAGTGCCATTTATACAGACTCTTAACTTTGGTCTTCGATCGTTAATAGGAGTCTGCCAAAATATAGTTTACTCTGTCCTACTGGGTTTTTTTGACTCATCCTCCATGCATAATTCATCATTTAGACCAGTATTACGTTTTACAGCAGAAATTGGAGATTTTAATTTTCTTGGTGAGGCACGTTCTCCACTGTGACTGGGAATGACTGGGCCACTATTGGCTTGGGGGCCTGCGAGAGGCCCCTCAAGGAGTTTCCCAGCAGTATCGGGTTGCCTTGTTTGTCTGTTGTTGACCTGCATTTGTTGGACCAATGTCGGCCTTTACCGCATCGCCTACATATACCTGAAGGACTAGGTCTCCTATTTTTGTCATTCCCAGAGGAGATATTATTCCTAGAAATTCTGTGCCTACAATCCCTTTTCAGATGTCCTAATTTACCATAATTAAAACACCTGGCAGTTTGATGTCTCCTCATTGCTGTGGAAACCGCTTCTCCTACCCAAGATTCATCATCATAGCTAAATGTCTCAACATTCATCATATGCTGAATCCATTCATCCATAGGTGCTGATCTAGACTTTAAAGGCCCAATTATCTTTTTGCATTCTATGTTTGCATTCTCAAAAGCTAGAGATTCAAGAAGTATTCGTCTAGATTCTGGGTCTGTTACCCCTATGTCCAGAGCCTTAATTAATCTTTGCAAAAAGTCAATAAAGGGTTCTCTCTGTCCCTGCCTGATTCTGGTATATGATTCAACCATTTTTGCTGGATCTTGTATCCCATTCCAAGCATTAAAAGCTGCTTGGTGACATAGACACAGTACTTCATCGTCATAAAGAGCTTGGACCTGTGGATCAGCATATTCTCCTGCGCCAAGAATTTGATCTTGGGAAACCTCGACACTTTTTGCTCTTCCTTGCTGTTCCATATGTTTGGATTCTTCTCTGAAATAAATTCCAAACATCAAGGAAGGGTCCTTATCTAAAACTGCAGACTCTAACTGATGGAAATCATAGGGGGTAGCTCTAGTATTAGAAGCCCAAGTCCCTATCATTTCCTTTACATATGCATTGTGCAAGCCAAAATTAACAATAGCCTGCTTAATTTCTTTTAGATCATTCATTGCTATTGGCGTCCATCTAGCTTCTCTGACTCCCTTTGAGCCTTTAGAAGTTGACGCTTTGTCAGAATTAAGTATAGGGTATGTCGCTAAAACCCTGGGTAAGCCAGTTCTAATAGCTGGTGTTGGCATTGTAGCCTGTCCTTGTGCCTTATTACTCTGTTCACCAGATCCAATAATTTCTTCAATCCTTTCAAGTCTTTTTATTATTGTCTCTATTATTGTCTCTTTTGAATCCTGAATCTCCTGACCTGCATGAGTTTCTAGTACAGATAGTATGGTTCTTAGGAGTGCCATATTCTTCCTAAATGATAGAATATGCAAAATAATACTAAAACCTAGTAACCAGTAAATTAAGTTATCCCCATAGTCATATAAACCTTGAATGATAAAACCCATTGTACTGGTAGCCAAAACAGTAAAATTCATGTTGGAAACGAAAACTGCCATATTACCTATTAACCAGCAGGTGGCGCTGTTGCCAAGTTGTGACGAAAACGGAGTCCTGTTTCGGCCTAGTATTTCTTAAAAACTGGGAAATGCAAGTTGTTCCACAAAGTAAATGTAATTAAATCAATTCTGTACACGGAACCATAAACCCAGAATCCAGGGGTAGAGAAGAGTAACCCGGAAGCCGTGTATGCCTCCACGTGACAGAGTCACCCTGAGGGGTCATAGCTTTCGGCAACCACGTGCTCTGGTTCGCACCGCTTAGGAGCTGTACTTGCAAGGGAGATTTAAAACGACTCAGAAAAGAGCAAACCACACAGGCAGAGACTAGGCGGGCCTCTGGAGTTTAAATCCACGTGGGAAGGCAGACGATAGGGTGTGTGGGGATTTGAAGTCAATCTGAGGTGTCTAAAGGGAAAATATAAAGAACTGCAGCAAGAAAAGCCAGTGCGTGATAATTTATGTTAAACTGCTGGCTCCACGCACAAGGCACAAGCCACAAGGCTGCCGCAAGGCACAGGCCAAAAGGCTGCCGCAAGGCACAGGCTGCAGCTGAGGAAGGGAGGGCTCGCACCAAGCCAAACTCGTGGCTGGCAGCCGAGCGGGGGAAGGAGAGGTCCTAAAAGCCAAACGTTCGGGCGCCAGATGAAGGCCTAAGTCACGAACAATGCCACACCAGTTTGGAATTATGATTAATAGGGTGGTATTTATTTAAAGAGGAAAAAACTTACAGATAACCGTCCCAGACAACAGCCCTCTGTGCAACCAGGACGGGAGTCTAGTTGCTGGCAGGGCAGAAAATGAAGAGGGTGAGAAGGGAAGTAGCCGCTTTTTTAAAGGGAGAGAAACCACGCCCCAATGGTCTGGTATCTCAGCAGCTATTGGTTGGAGGGGCGGAAGGACCTCCCGCAACAGGCATGTATGACAAACATGTCATTGTTACATTCAGGGTTCATAGCTGGGTATGAGTGATGATTGCATTTCTTCATTAGTGACATATCTCTATGTATATAAGTATGTATGTGTATGTATGTATGTATGTGTATGCATGTATGTATGTGTATGTATGTATGTATGTATCTGTATCTTCCAGCACCATGATCTGAAGCCAGAAGATCAAAGCTTTTGTGTCAGTAGCTGCTTGATTTCTTCACAAACTCGTTTGTAGTATCCTCTACAACAGGGTCTTACTGTTAGTTTCTCGAGGACAACCAAGAACATTGGCAATAGCTTGAAATGTTTGGGTATCTATGAAATCTCACTGTATAACACTCTCAAAATAGGTAACATGTCTATCAATTGATGAAGAAACAATTATAATAATAATATATGTTTTTTATGTTTAATTAATTAATTTATTTATTAAAGATTTCTGCCTCCTCCCTTCCACCACCTCCAATTTCCCTCCCCCTCCCCCGATCAAGTACCCCTCCCTCGTCAGCCCGAAGAGCAACAGGTTCCCTGCCCTGTGGGAAGTCCAAGGACCACCCACCTCCATCCAGGTCTAGTAAGGTGAGCACCCAAACTGCCTAGGATCCCACAAAGCCAGTACATGCAGCAGGATCAAAAATCCATTGCCATTGTTCTTGAGTTCTCAGTAGTCCTCCTTGTCTGCTATGTTCAGTGAGTCTGGTTTTATCCCATGCTTTTTCAGACCCAGGCCAGCTAGCCTTGGTGAGTTCCCGAAATAACATCCCCATTGTCTCAGTGTGTGGGTGCAGCCCTCGTGGTCCTGAGTTCCTTGCTCGTGCTCTCTCTCCTTCTGTTCCTGATGTGGACCTTGAGATTTCAATCCGGTGCTCTAGTGTGGGTCTCTGTCTCTGTCTCCTTTCATCACCTGATCAAGGTTAATATTCAGGAGGATGAACATAGTTGAGCATATACTTTTGTTGTATGACAGGGCATCTCTTGGGTATATTCCCAAGAGTGGTATCGCTTGGTCCAAGGGTAGGTTGATCCCGAATTTCCTGAGAAACCTCCACACTGCTTTCCAAAGTGGTTACACAAGTATGCATTCCCACCAGCAATGGATGAGTGTACCCCGTATTCCACAACCTCTCCAGCACAGGATATCATTGGTGTTTTTGATTTTAGCCATTCTGACAGGTGTAAGATGGTATCTTAAAGTTGTCTTGATTTGCATTTCCCTGATTGCTAAGGAAGTTGAGCATGATCTTGAGTGTCTTTTGGCCATTTGAATTTCTTCTGTTGAGAATTCTCTGTTCTGCTCAGTGCCCCATTTTATAATTGGGTTGATTAGCCTTTTACAGTCTAGTTTCTTGTGTTCTTTATATATTTTGGAGATCAGACCTTTGTCAGTTGTGGCGTTGATGAAGATCTTCTCCCAGTCAGTGGGTTGCCTTTCAGTCTTAGTGACAGTGTCCTTTGCTTTACAGAAGCTTCTCAGTCTCAGGAGGTCCCATTTATTCAATGATGCCCTTAATGTCTGTGCTGCTGGGGTTATACGTAGGAAGTGGTCTCCTGTGCCCATGTGTTGTAGAGTACTTCACACTTTCTCTTCTATCAGGTTCAGTGTGTTCAGTCTGATATTGAGGTCTTTAATTTATTTGGACTTGAGTTTTGTGCATGCTGATAGATATGGATCAATTTTCATTCTTCTACAGATTGACATCCAGTTTTTCCAGCACAATTTGTTGAAGATGCTCTCTTTTTTCCATTGTATACTTTTAGCTCCTTTATCAAAAATCAGGTGTTCATAGGTTTGTGGGTTAAAGTTAGGGTCTTCAATTCTATTCCATTGGTCGACTTCTCTGTTTTTATGCCAATACCAAGCTGCTTTCAATACTGTAGCTCTGTAATAGAGTTTGAAGTCAGGAATGGTAATGCCTCCAGACAATCCTTTATTGTATAAGATTGTTTTGGCTATCCTGGATTTTTTGTTTTTCCATATTGTTGTAGGAGCTGCGGGCCTCTTCCCACAGCCCGGCTCCCGGCTGCCTGGCCAACTTATGCCCCTAATAACAACACACAACTGTATTCATTTAAACACTGCCTGGCCCATTTCTATTAATGTGTGTAGCACCGAGGTGCTCTTACCAGGAATATTCTAGCCTACATCCATCCTGGGGCAGAGCTTCATTGTGTCTGCTCCAGAGAGGAGAGCTATCAAGTCTGAGCTCACTTCCTCTTCATCCCAGCATTCTGTTCTGTTTACTCCACCACCTATGTTCTAACCTATGAGGGCCAAGCAGTTTCTTTATTTTTAACCAATGACCTCATCCATCATTTTTCCTTTTTTTGTTTAAACAAAAAAGAGGAAGGCTTTAACTTTAACATAGCAAAATTACATATAACAAAACAGTAATCGAGTAAAAATTACAATATTTACATCTATTTTATCTTTATCATAATTAAGGAAAACTATAACTAACTATTCTTCAACTCTATCAAAGACTCCAGAAAGATACAATATTACCTAAGCAAACAAGAAATAAGCAACTTTCAAAACTCTATAAATGACAGAGACATCTCGCTGCCTGGACAGTCACCCAAAGTTCTTTTGTACTGCTGGGGCATCCATCTTTGGCCTTCAGGCCCATAGTATCCAAAGGCATTTCCATGAAGCAGGAAGTTTCAAAGGCAGTTCAGTTACTATCTGCTGTGTTCTGCAGAATGTCTTGCAGACTCCTTCATGAATCAAGAACCCCAAAAGATCATCTCACCTTTAGGCAAGTTCAGTAGTCCTCTCTCTGTGGGTTCTCTGTGTCCAGTTTATACAATAGTCCAAGCAAGAGCAGTTTCTTGCCCAAATGACTATCAAACTCCATAAGGAGCCTCTTCGATGTCCATCTTTTTCTTGAAGTAGCTGGTGCTGCCAGGAGCAGATGTGTCTCATTGTCATGAAAAACCCTAAGTTATTAAAACATTTAAAATGCCATATTCTATAATCTTTGAAAGATATGAAGAATGCCTATCTAAAATATATCTATGTACACCTAGAAAATCTTAACTAACATGACTACAAACTTGATTATTATAAATGATTATCCATTGACAACCTATACACATTACATTTTTAAATGAACTACACAATCACAATACCCTAATCAATATCAGAAATATATGCATATATATACATATAACGAAATTGACCTTAAATTTATATCAACAAAGCAAAACTTATATCAATGTAAATTATCCATATCTATATCATATCCCCCTTTAAATGTAAAAGAACATTTATAAAAAATATTTGGGAACATGGGGGCAGTTTTTTCTCTCCAAACTGCTTCCTGCTGAATGGGGGTGCTGTTAATCAGGTCTTTCATGGTATAACCTGTCTGCTAGGTTCATCTCAGTTGACAGTTGAATGAAGTAATTTTCTGAAGGTGTTCACAGCAACCCTTCAGGAGGCTGTGGCCCATCATACCGTATTGGAATAGAAGCAATCCACAGGGTCTCGTCCTCTGTGAAAACAAAAGAAGAAACACCTTTCCAAAGCATCATGTCCTAAGATCCAAATTTTAAAGTCAAGGTATTTTTAAAATATCTATCTTGGAGAAGTTCAGCAGCATTTATAAGCAAATATCTTTTAGCAGATGTTGCTCCTTCCTCAGCATTCAAACAATTCAAAGAGAGCATAATAGCATACAGTATCAAGATTCTCTGTTTATTTTCCATTTTTGTGTAGCTTTATTTTAACCTCTATTTCGTTTATTTTTACTTTTAACTTTTGCTTTTTGAGACAGGTTCTCTGTATATCTTTGACCTGGAATAACTCTGTGGATCAGGCTGTCCTTGAACTCTCAGAGATCTGCCTATCTCTGCCTCCCAGTCATTGGGACTAAAGGCGTGTGCTACCAAACCTTGGAGTCACAGAGGTCAATCTCCCTCTGCCTCCCAAGTGTTGGGATTAAAGGTGTGTACTACCACACCCAACTACTCTCTTTCTTCCTTTTTTGTTTTTTACTTTAAGAACTTTAACTTTTAGTCTGCATATATTTTTAACACACTATAAATCATTTAAAAGTTTTCTTTGTCTTTGAATCTCTTTTTACTGTATCTCTCTCTTTTTCCGACCACATGAGCCTTTAAATTACTGAGCAATATGGGTAGGATTAAAGCCATGGTTTTGCCAGCTAGATCCAGCCCATCCCTTAACTTTCAACCTCAGGGCAGAGGTACCAGCTGTAGCCCTGTTTATTGCCACAATTCTATGGCGTTTCAAGGTCCCTGCCAGCAAGTAAACTGCAGCATTATGTCCACAGACAACACCAAAGTCCTCTCTCTGTAGTCGGCCCTCCTGCCTCAAACAGTCAGTGTTTGCCCTGGCAGGACAGCCCAGAAAGCCGGCATTTATAAACGGCAAAGGTTTTTCCTGCTACTGTTAAAAACTGAAAAGAATGTGTTCAGCTTTTCATCAACACCATTTAAGTGTTTTGTGGCACGATCTCTTAAAAGAGCTGCAAGGTTTTGCAGCTAAAGCTGAGTCAGGAAGCCTAAGCGCTTGCTTGCCTCCAGCAAGCAGAGAAGACCCAAGAAATTGCTGCTACCAAGAAAACATGCTTTATTCTTTCCCAAGCTTTCTCAGGCTTTCTGTGGACTCAGTTGTCCACACGTTGGGCAGCCATTCTGTTGTAGGAGCTGTGGGCCTATTCCCACAACCTGGCTGCCGGCCACCTAGCTAGCTTATGCCCCAAATAACAACACACAAACTGTATTCATTTAAACACTGCCTGGCCCATTTCTATTAATGTGGGTGGCACTGAGGTGCTCTTACCGGGAAGATTCTAGCCTACATCCATCCTGGGTCGGAACTTCATTGCGTCTGCCCCAGAGAGGAGAGCTATTGAGTCTGAGCTTACTTCCTCTTCCTCCAGCATTCTGTTCTATTTACTGCACCCACCTATGTTCTAACCTATGAGGGCCAAGCTTTTTCTTTATTTTTTAACCAATGACCTTCCTCCATCACTATATAAAGTAGATTATTGCCTTCTCCAGATCTGTGAAGAATTTTGATGGGATTTTGATGGGAATTGCATTGAATCTATAGATTGCTTTTGGTAGAATTGCCATTTTTACTATGTTGATCCTTCCAATTCAAGAGCAAGGGAGATCCTTCCATTTTCTGGTGTCCTTTTCAATTTCTTCTTCAAAGACTTAACGTTCTTGTCAAATAGATCTTTCACTTCCTTGGTCAGAGTTACCCCTAGATATTTTATGCTATTTGTGGCTATCATGAAAGGTGATGCTTCTCTGATTTCCCTCTCTGCTTCCTTATCCTTAGTGTATAGGAAGGCCACTGAGTTTTTTGAGTTGATCTTTTTTTTTTAAATTTATTTATTTATTTATTTATTTTTTCTCCATTAACAGCTTTAATTGGGTGTGGGGCAATAGAACTATTCTTAGCACAATTATGGGTGTGGGGTTCCCTGCAGGCTCCCCAGGGTGATGGTTCCTGTAATGATTTTTATGGGGAAACGGCTCCCAACAGATCCCCCTTTCTCTTATATAAAGGCAGGTAGTTATTACGTGGAGAGCACCAGTCAGAGTCAACCATGGTGACAGATCTAAAGGAGAAGGGACTGAGATAAGGAGAGACCCTCCTCTCGAGTGGTGAAGCAATTTACCTCTCCTGGGAACAGAGGGGTGCCTGATGATTCTTAGGTCGAGTGGGGACCAGGCCTTTTTTCTTTCCCCCTTACCCATCCTAGGGTTCCCAGGGCCCTGTCTTAGGTTGGGGGATTATCCTGCCATAAGTCGCCCATCCTTGGAGCTCCTCAAATAAAAGGCATCTAGCAGGATTAAAGTAAGCAGATCACAGGGCACCCTGTCTTAGGCCATGTGGAGAGCGCCCTCATACCTGTACCATGCCATGTTGAGCCGGTTTCTACAACCTCTGTATGGTGTGCTATTCAGGCGAGGATCCACACTAACTCCCGTCATTGGGCCCCTGCGTCTATCATTAATGAAAAGACTGTGAGGAGCTCCTCAAGCAAAAGATCGAGTTGATCTTGTATCCTGCCACATTACTAAAGGTGTTTATCAGCTGTAGTAGTTCATTGCTGGAGTTTTTGGGGTCGCTCATGTACAGTATAATATCATCTGCAAATAATGAAAGTTTAACTTCTTCCTTTCCAATTCGAATCCCCTTTATCCTCTTATGTTGTCTTATTGCTATTGCTAGAACTTCAAGCACTATATTGAAAAGGAATGGAAAGAATGGACAGCCTTGTCCTGTTCCTGATTTTAGTGGGATGGTTTTGAGTTTCTCTCCATTTAATTTGATGTTAGCTGTCGGCTTGCTATAAATGGCTTTTATTATAGTTATGTATGACCCTTGTATCCCTAAACTCTCTAAGACCTTTATCTTAAAGGGATGTTGAATTTTGTCAAATTCCTTTTCAGCATCTAATGAAATGATCATATGTTTTTTTTCCTTCAGTTTATTTATATGATGGATTACATTGATAGATTTGCATATGTTGAACCATCCCTGCATCCCTGAGATGAAGCCTACTTGATCATAATGGTTAATTTTTCTAATGTCTTCTAGGATTCGGTTTGCCAGTATTTTATTGAGGATTTTTGCATCGATGTTCATGAGTGAGATTGGCCTGTAATTCTCTTTCTTGTTTGAGTCTTTGTGTGGTTTTGGTATCAGGGTAACTGTAGCTTCATAGAAGGTATTTGGCAATGACTTTTCTGTTTCTATATTGTGAAGGAGTATAGGTATTAGGTCTTTTTGGAAGTTCTTGTTGAATCCTGCATTGAAACCATCTGGATCTGGGCTTTTTCTGGTAGGGAGGTTTTTTTATAACAACTTCTAATTCTTCACGACTAACAGGTCTATTTAGATTGTTCACCTGGTCCTGGTCTAACTTTGGTATATACTGTACTTATCTAAAAAGTTGTCCATTTCTTTAACATTTTCCAATTTTGTGGTATATAGGCTTTTGTAGTAAGATGTAATGATTCTTTGATTTCCTCTGTGTCAGTGGTTATGTCTCCCTTTTCATTTCTGATCTTGTTTGTTTGTGTATTCTCTCTCCGCCGTTTGGTTAGTTTGGATAAGGGTTTATCAATCTTGTTGATTTTCTCCAAGGGCCAGCTTTTTGTTTCATTGATTCTTTGGATTGTTTTCTGTGTTTTTATTTTGTTGATTTCAGCCCTTAGTTGGATTATTTCCAGTCTTCTACTCCTCCTAGGTGAGTCTGCTTCTTTTTTTTCTAGAGCTTTCAGGTGGGCAGTTAAGTCTCCAATGTGTGCTTTCTCCGTTTTCTTTAAGTGGGCACTTAGTTCTATGAACTTTCCTCTTAGCACTGCTTTCATAGTGTCCCATAGGTTTGAGTATGATGAGTCTTTATTTTCATTGAATTCAAGAAAGACTTTAATTTCTTTCTTTATTTCTTCCTTGATGCAGGTGTGGTTCAGTAGTTGACTGTCCAGTTTCCATGAGTTTGTAGGCTGTCTAGGGGTAGCATTGTTGTTGAATTCTAACTTTAATCCATGGTGAGCTGATAAGACACAGGTGGTTATTAATATTATTTTGTAAGTGTGTAAGTTAGCTTTGTTACTGAGTGTGTGGTCAATTTTTGAGAAGGTTCCATGAGCTGCAGGGAAGCAGGTATATTCTTTCCTATTTGGGTGGAATGATCTATAGATGTCTCTTAAGTTCATTTGATTCATTACCTCCCTTAATCCTCTTATTTCTCTGTTAGGTTTCTGTCTGATTGACCTGGCCATTGGTGAGAGAGGGGTGTTGAAATCTCCTACTATTAGTGTGTGTTATTTGATGACTGCCTTGAGTTTTAGTAATGTTTCTTTTAAGTAAGTGGGTGCTTTTTTATTAGGGCCATAAATACTCAGGATTGAGACTTTGTCCAGATGAATTGTTTCTGTTATGTGTAAAAAATTTTCCTCTCCATCTCTTCTGATTGATTTTAGTTTGAAGTCAACTTTGTTAGAAATTAGTATGGCCACACCTGCTTGTTTCTTAGGACCATTTGCTTGATAAACCTTTTCCCGGCCCTTTACTCTGCATTGGTGCCTGTCTTTGTGGTTGACGTGTGTTTCCTGTAAATAGCAGAATTTTGGATCCTGTTTTTGTATTCAATCTCTTAGCCTGTGCATTTTTATAGGTGAGTTGAGCCCATTGACATTAAGTGATATTAATGACCAGTGGTTGTTAACTCCGGTCATTTTTTCTTTTTTCTTTTTTGGTAATAGAGTTTGTGTGTTTCCCTTCTTTGAGTTGTGCTGGTGCAGGGTTATTAGATGTCTGAGTTATTGTGGGCATTGTTGCACTCTTTGGGTTGTGATTGTACTTCTACTACTTTCTGTAAGGCTGAATTTGTGGCTCCGTGTGTTTAAATTTGTTTTTATCCTTGAAAATTTTGTTTTCTCCATTTATAGTGAATGAAAGCTTGGCTGGGTATAGTAGTCTGGGCTTGCATCCATGGTCTCTTATTTTCTGCAGTACATCTATCCAGGACCTTCTGGCTTTCATGGTTTCCATAGAGAAGTCAGGTATAAGTCTGATAGGTTTACCTTTATAAGTAACTTGGCTTTTTTCCTTTGCAGCTCTTAATATTCTTTCTTTATCATGTATGTTTAGTGTTTTGATTATTATATGGCGAGGGGATTTTTTTTGGTCCAGTCTATTCGGTGTTCTGTATGCTTCTTGAACCTTCAAAGGAATATCTTTCTTTAGGTTGGCAAAGTTTTATTCTATAATTTTATTAAATATAGGATGCAGGCGCCAGCAGAGTGGACGGCGGACGCAGGCGCCGGCAGAGCGGACAGCAGACGCAGGCGCTGGCAGAGCGGACGGCAGACGCAGGCGGGCGATGTAGGCCACAGGCTACAACCGGGACTGGCGGGGACTGGCATGTCAGTAGAGGACGCAGGCAGCAGGGACCAGTGCGCAACACCAAGAGCAGATCGCCCCACCACAATTAAATCAAAGAGGTAGGCCCTTCGTTGGCGAGGTCCCTGGCAAACAGGGAGCCTGTTCCTGTTCCTGAAGACCCTTCTGAGGGGTGACAGGGATCTTGACCCCCGGCAGGAGCCAGGAAACAGAGCGAGGGCAACCTATAAGAGGAGCCTCTGGCCAGCAGAGAAACCTGATCCGATTTTAAAAGACTGATTAGGTAGCATTGATAGGAGGAGATGGGCAGGCGCCAAGGCAGAATTTCACCCAATAATCTGAAAAACAACATGAAAACACCAGAACCCAATGATCTTACAACAGAAGACTTGAACACCCTAACACAGAAGAAGTAGAAAAAATTGACTATATGAAAGCAATAGAGTCCCTTAAACAACATGTAAAAAACACCATTATAGAAATAGAGGAGAAGTACGACAAAAAGTTTGAAGAAATGAGTAAAAAGTTTGAAGAAATGAGTAAATACGTTCATGATACCCTGGGAAACCAAGAAAAAATGATCAAACAGGTAATGGGAACAGTTCAAGAATTGAAAACTGAAAGGGAAGCAAGGAAGAAAACACAAGCTGAGCACCAGCTGGTTATGGAAAATCCAGGTCAACGAGCAGATTCTACAGAAACAAGCATAATCAATAGAGTACAAGAAATAGAAGAAAGAATCTTAGATTCTGAGTACACCATAGAGAAAATAAACACACTGATCAAAGAAAACAGCACAGCCAACAAATTCTCATCACAAAACATGCAGGAAATATGGGACACAATAAAAAGACCAAACATGGAAGGTAAGTTGAAGGCTGGTTTGAGAGGGAGAGTAATGAAAGAGATGCCTTGATTAGAGAGGCATTTAGAGGTTGGGGGCCAGAGAAACCCCCTAGTATCCAAAAGGATTACCACAGCTAAGACTCTTAACAATAGTGGAGAAGGTACCTGAACTTGCCATCTACATTAATCATATTGATGACTAACCTAAATATCATGAGAGAACCTTTATCCATTAACTGATGGAAGCAGATGCAGAGATCTCCAGCCAAGCACTGGACAGAGTCCTGGGAGTTGTCCTGAAGAAAAGGAAGAAGGATTGTGTATGGCAGGGTGTATAATCATAATGGGAGAACACACAGAGATAACTGACTGGAGATCATGGGAGTACATGGATGTTAGATCAACAGTTAGGGAACCTGAATGAAACCAACGCAGGACTTCTGCCTGTGTGCGACAGTTGTGCAGCTTGATATGTTGGTAAGGCTCCTAGCAGTGAGATGAGGATTGTCCCTGGCTCTTAGCTCTCTTTTGGAAAGTCAGTCCACTTGCTGGATTACCTAACACAGCCTTGGTGTGTGTGTTGGGGGCTGATTCTGCCTCAACTTGATGTGCAATGCTTTATATTTAAGCCCCGTGGAGGACTGCCCCTTTCTGAGTAGATATGGAGGAGGAATTGTTGGGGAAGTGGGTAAATGGGAGTTGGAGGGAGGGAACGGGAGTAGAAGAGTGGAAGGTAATTGTGATTTTTTTTTCTTATAAAGGAAACATTTAATTGGGGTGGCTCACTTACAGTTTCTGACGTTCAGTCCATCATCATGACCGGGAGCATGGCGGCATGCAGATAGACGTAGTGCTGGAGTAGCTGAAAGTCCTACATCTTGTACTCAACAGGAAATCCAGCAAGGCCTCGCCTACTCCACCAAGGCCTCAACTCTATAGGAGGAGGCCACTTGTTCGTCCTGGCCGCCCAGAACCGAAATAATCACACAGAAACTGTATTAATTAAATCACTGCTTGACCCATTAGCTCTAGCTTCTTATTGGCTAACTCTTACATATTAATTTAATCCATGTTTATTAATCTGTGTATTGCCAAGTGGCTGTAGCTTAGCAGCTAAAGTTCCAGCATCTGTCTCTGGCGGGGCTACATGGCTTCTCTCTAACTCCACCTCTTTTCTCCCAGCATTCAGCTTAGTTTTCCCCGCCTAGCTCCGTTCCCCTATAGCTCTGCTATATGCCCAAAGCAGTTCCTTTATTTATCAATTAAAATCACAGCATATAGTGGGATATCCCACTGCATACATCCTAATAGTGCCACTCCCTTTGGGGCCATTTTCTTTCAAATCACCACAGGATGGGAATTGGCTTTAATTCTTCCTAGATGCCCAGCTCCCTTGTCCTGTTTCTCAGAGGGCTTAAGTTACTATGAAAAGAAAAGCCAGACTTCCTCTAAAGTAAACAGATCCCCCTGCCCTATTATCCTTGCACGTGAGGACCTCACCATGGAGTAGTGTCATAGTTACTTTCTTTTTTATTTATTTATTTATTTTTTTTCCATTAACAGCTTTAATTGGGTGTGGGGCGATAGAACTATTCTTAGCACAATTATGGGTGTGGGGTTCCCTGCAGGCTCCCCAGGGTGATGGTTCCTGTAATGATTTTTAGGGAGAAACGGCACCCAACAGATCCCCCTTTCTCTTATATAAAGGCAGGTAGTTATTACGTGGAGAGCACCAGTCAGAGTCAACCATGGTGACAGATCTAAAGGAGAAGGGACTGAGATAAGGAGAGACCCTCCTCTCGAGTGGTGAGGCAATTTACCTCTCCTGGGAACAGAGGGTTGCCTGATGATTCTTAGGTCGAGTGGGGACCAGGCCTTTTTACTTTCCCCCTTACCCGTCCTAGGGTTCCCAGGGCCCTGTCTTAGGTAGAGGGATTATCCTGCCATAAGTCGCCCGTCCTTGGAGCTCCTCAAATAAAAGGCATCTAGCAGGATTAAAGTAAACAGATCACAGGGCACCCTGTCTTAGGCCATGTGGAGAGCGCCCTCATACCTGTACCATGCCATGTTGAGCCGGTTTCTACAACCTCTGTATGGTGTGCTATTCAGGCGAGGATCCACACTAACTCCCGTCATTGGGCCCCTGCGTCTATCATTAATGAAAAGACTGTGAGGAGCTCCTCAAACAAAAGGTATCTCCCCATCCTCCACCTTCACCCTGTACCCAATTTACCCAGGATATCTCTTTTATTTCGCATTCCCATGGATAACCATGCATTTGGGGGGGGGGGGGGCTCTTAGATGTCTAGCACCTCTGTGTGATTATCCTGTACTTATCCTATTATCCACTTATGAGTAACTAGATGCTGTGTTTATATTTCTGGGTCGAGGCTATCTCACTCAGAATGATTTTTTTTCTAGTTCCATCTATTCATCAGAAATTTCATTCATTTTATCCAGACAAGCTTTATTTATTATAGTACAGATGAAATATTACTACATTAGAGTATATTGGAGGAAGCAAAGGCTGACAGTTTTTTCATTAAAAAATAAAAGAGGGAATATGAGGAAATTTGGCACCAATTTTTAACTACTGAAAAGCTATGGGAAATCTGTAATGTTTACTATTATTACACAACATTTTACATTCACAATTGTGCTGTAGTCAAAACTTCAAATTTTCAAGCTACCCTGCTCCAGGAGACAAAGTGTAAACCATCTTTTTGTCAAGTTCCTCAAAAAATGCCATGTCACAACTGGAAAATTACAAGCCTGATACAATCAAATCAACATAAAACTATCCTTTTTCTTTCCCTATTGGGTAGAGTTGAACATTAAAACTTTTAGTGCTTCCTTTACCTTAAAAATTAGTAATGTATGTCATAAAATACTTAATGTGTTTTAATTTATAAATTGATGCTGAATATTCCTTGGCAGAACACTTCAATCATTACTTTCTTTGTTTTTCCATTCATCAATGTCATCTGAAGAGGTTCAAAAGCCTCAGTCCACATTATACAAATTTTATTTTTCAGTATGTATCAGTTTAAATTAATCTGAGTGAATGAGTGAAAAAAAAGGCCATACCTAAAAAGACATGGATGAACACAGACTGTAAATCCATCCTTGTCTGTCAACTCACTGCAAGTTCCTAATTCCCAGCAACTGGAAGACGCATTCTTGTCTAGAAGTTTGCTAACCTTTATACTAGATGCTTTAATAATAGATGATTATACCTTGTCCATATATTTCACTGTGTTCAAATTGGGCATAATCTTAATTTCCTGTCTTAAGTCATTTTTAAGATGTGTTGAAAAATGTAAACATCTGTTTAATTCCAGTGAAGTGTTGGCTATGTCATTTGAGCTATTCTATATTTAGTCTATTCCTTACATCTACTTTAAGCATAGTGATTTATGTAAGTGGTGTTATATATTTGAATCATATACTTGAGTCATAAATAAAGTCGACAGTATCTTTAAAAAAAAAGACCAAACATAAGAATGATAGGAGTAGAAGAAGGAGAAGAGTCACAGCTCAAAGGCCCAGAAAATATTTTTACAAAATTATGGAAGAAAACTTCCCCAACATAAAAAAGTTATTCCTTTGAATATTCAAGAAGCATACAGAACACAAAATATATTGGATCAAAGAAAAACATCCCCTCGCCATATAATAATCAAAACACAGAATATACAGGTTAAAGAAAGAATATTAAGAGCTGCAAAGGAAAAAGGCCAAGTAACTTATAAAGGTAAATCAATCAGACTTACACCTGAATTCTCTATGGAAACCATGAAGCCAGGAGGTCCTGGAGAGAGGTACTGAAGAAGCTAAGAGACCATGGATTCAAACCCAAACTACTATATCCAGTCAAGCTATCGTTCACTATCAATGGAGAAAACAAGACATTCCAGGATAAGAAAAAAATTAAGCAATACGTAGCCACAAATCCAGCCCTACAGAAGATAATAGAAGGAAAATCACAACCCAAGGAATCCAACATGGCCAATACTTCCTACAAGAACTCAGGAATCTAGAGACCCTTCACCAGCACAACTCAAAGAAGGGAGACACACAAACTCTACTACCAAAAACAAAAAGAATAACTGGAGTAAACAACCACTGGTCATTAATATCACTTAATATTAATGGTCTCAATTCACCTATAAAAAGGCACAGGCTAAGAGATTGGATACAAAAAGAGGATCCAACATTCTGCTGTTTGCAAGAAACACATCTCAACCACAAAGACAGGCATCTACTCAGAGTAAAGGGTTCAAACAAGGTCTTTCAAGCAAATGGTCCTAGGAAAAAAGCAGGTGTGGCCATATTAATTTTAAAAAAAACTGACTTCAAATTAAAATCAATCAGAAGAGATCGAGATGGACACTTTATACTTATAACAGGAACAAGTCATCAGGATGACATATCAATCCTGAATATCTACGCCCCTAATACAAAAGCACCCACTTATCTAAAAGAAATATTACTAGAACTGAAGGCAGACATTAAACCACACACACTAGTAGTAGGAGACTTCAATACACCTCTCTCTCCAATGGACAGGTCAATCAGACAGAAACATAATAGAGAATTAAGAGTATTATTAGAGGTAATGAAGCAATTGGACTTAACAGACATCTATAGATCACTCCACCCAAATAGGAAAGAATATACCTTCTTCTCTGCAGCTCATGGTACCTTCTCGAAAATTGACCACATACTCGGAAACAAAGGAAACCTCCACAGATAAAAAAAAAAAAGCAGTGTCTACCTGTGTCTTATCAGATCACCACGGATTAACCTTAGAAGGCAACAACAATGCTACCCCCAGAAAGCCAACAAACTCACGGAAACTGAACAGTCAACTACTTAACCACAACTGGGTCAAGGAAGAAATTAAGAAAGAAATTAAAGTCTTCCTTGAATGTAATGAAAATAAAGAGACAACATACTCAAACCTATGGGACACGATGAATGCAGTGCTAAGAGGAAAGTTCATAGCACTAAGTGCCCACTTAAAGAAAACGGAGAAAGCATACATTGGGGACTTAACAGCACACCTGAAAGCTTTAGAAAAAAAAGAAGCAGACGTGCCCAGGAGGAGTAGAAGACTGAAAATAATCAAACTGATTGTGGAAATCAACAAAATAGACACACAGAAAACAGTCCAAAAAATCAATGAAGCAAAAAGTTGGTTCTTGGAAAAAATCAACAATATCGACAAACCCCTATTCAAACTAATTAAACAACACAGAGAGAACACGCAAATAAATAAGATCAGAAATGAAAAGGGGGACATAACCACAGACACAGAGGAAAATCAGAGAATCATTAAATCTTAATACAAAAGCCTGTATGCCACAAAACTGGGAAATGCAAAAGAAATGGATATTTTTTTAGATAAGTACCATATACCAAAGCTAAACCAAGACCAGGTGAACGATCTAAATAGACCTGTTAGTCGCGAAGAACTAGAAGCTGTTATCAAAAATCTCCCCTCCAAAAAAAGCCCAGGACTAGATGGTTTCAATGCAGAATTCTACCAGAACTTCCCAGAAGAGCTAATACCTATACTCCTTAATGTATTTCACAATATAGAAACAGAAACGTCATTGCCAAATTCCTTTTATGAAGCTACAGTTACCCTGATACCAAAACCACACAAAGACCCAACCAAGAAATAGAATTACAGGCCTATCTCACTCATGAATACTGACGCAAAATTCTCAATAAAAAACTGGCAAACCTAATTCAAGAACACATCAGAAAAATTATCCATTATGATCAAGTAGGCTTCATCCCAGAGATGCAGGGCTGGTTCAACATATGCAAATCTATCAACGTAATCCACCATATAAATAAACTGAAAGAAAAAAATCATATGATCATTTCATTAGATGCTGAAAAAGCATTCGACAAAATTCAACACCCCTTTATGATAAAGGTATTGGAGAGACTAGGGATACAAGGGTCATACCTAATTACAATAAAAGCTATTTACAGCAAGCCGACAGCTAACATTAAATTAAATGGAGAAAAACTCAAAGCCATCCCACTAAAATCTGGAACAAGACAAGGATGTCCACTCTCTCCATACCTCTTCAATATAGTGCTTGAAGTTGTAGCAATAGCAATAAGATAACATAAGGGAATCAGGAGATTCGGATTGGAAAGGAAGAAGTTAAGCTTTTGTTATTTGCAGATGATATGATACTATACATAAGTGACCCCAAAAACTTTACCAAAGAACTCCTACAGCTGATAAACACCTTTAGTAATGTGGCAGGATACAAGATCAACTCCAAAAAATCAGTTGCCTTCCTATACACTAAGGATAAAGAAACAGAGAGGAAATCAGAGAAGCATCACCTTTCACGATAGCCACAAAGAGCATAAAATATCTTGGGGTAACCCTGACCAAGCAAGTGAAAGATCTATTTGACAAGAACTTTAAGTCTTTGAAGAAAAAAATTGAAGAGGACACCAGAAAATGGAAGGATTTCCCTTGCTCTTGGATTGGGAGGATCAACATAGTAAAAATGGCAATTCTACCAAAAGCAATCTATAGATTCAATGCAATTCCCATCAAAATCCCATCAAAATTCTTCACAGATCTGGAGAAGACAATAATCAACTTTATATGGAAAAACAAAAAACCCAGGATAGCCAAAACAATCTTATACAATGAAGGAACATCTGTAGGCATTACCATCCCTGATTTCAAACTCTATTACAGAGCTACAGTATTGAAAACAGCTTGGTATTGGCATAAAAACAGAGAAGTTGACCAATGGAATCGAATAGAAGACCCTGACTTTAACCCACAAACCTATGAGCACCTTATCTTCGATAAAGGCGCTAAAAGTATACAATGGAAAAAAGAGAGCATCTTCAACAAATTGTGCTGGCAAAACTGGATGTCAATCTGTAGAAGAATGAAAATAGATCCATATCTATCACCATGCACAAAACTCAAGTCCAAGTGGATTAAAGACCTCAATATCAGTCTGAACACACTGAACCTGATAGAAGAGAAAGTGGGAACTACTCTACAACAAGTGGGCACAGGAGACCACTTCCTATGTATAACCCCAGCAGCACAGACAGTAAGGGCCTCATTGAATAAATGGGACCTCCTGAGACTGAGAAGCTTCTGTAAAGCACAGGACACTGTCGCTAAGACATAAAGGCAACCCTCTGACTGGGAGAAAATCTTCACCAACCCCGCAACTGACAAAGGTCTGATCTCCAAAATATATAAAGAACTCAAGAAACTAGACCGTAAAAGGCTAATCAACCCAATTATAAAATGGGGCACTGAGCTGAACAGAGATATCTCAACAGAAGAAGTTCAAATGGCCAAAAGACAACTAAGGTCATGCTCAACTTCCTTAGAGATCAGGGACAAATCAAGACAACTTTAAGATACCATCTTACACCTGTCAGAATGGCTAAAATCAAAAGCACCAATGATAGCCTTTTCTGGAGATGTTGTGGAGAAAGGGGCACACTCATCTATTGTTGGTGGGAATGCAAACTTGTGCAACCACTTTGGAATGCAGTGTGGAGGTTTCTCAGGAAATTCGGGATCAACCTACCCATGAACCCAGCAATATCACTCTTGGGAATATACCCAAGAGAGGCCGTATCATACAACAAAAGTATATGCTCTACTATGTTCATAGCAGCATTGTTTGTAATAGCCAGAACCTGGAAACAACCTAGATGCCCTTCAATTGAAGAATGGATGAAGAAAGTATGGAATATATACATATTAGAGTACTACTCAGCAGTAAAAAACAAGGACTTCTTGAAGTTTGCAGGCAAATGGATGGAAATTGAAAACACTATCCTGAGTGAGGTAAGACAGACCCAAAAAGAGGAACATGGGTTGTACTCACTCATATTTGGTTTCTAGCCATAAATAAAGGACATTAAGCCTATAATTAGGGTTCTTAGAGAAGCTAAATAAGAAGGAAAACCCAAAGAAAAACATATAGGCATCCTCCTGAATATTAACCTTCATCAGGCGATGAAAGGAGGCAGAGACAGAGTCCCACACTGCAGCACCGTACTGAAATCCCAAGGTCCAAATCAGGACCAGAAGGAGAGAGAGCAAAAGAAAGGAACTCAGGACCACGAGGGGTGCACCCACACACTGAGACAATGGGGATGTTCTATCGGGAACTCACCAAGGCCAGCTGGCCTGGGTCTGAAAAAGCCTGGGTTAAAACCGGTCTCACTAAACATAGCGGACAATGAGGACTACTGAGACCTCAAGAACAATGGCAATGGGTTTTTGATCCTACTGCACCTATTGGCTTTGTGGGAGCCTAGGCAGTTTGGATGCTCACCTTACTAGACCTGGATAGAGGTCGTGGTCCTTGGACTTCCCACAGGGCAGGGAACCCTGATTGCTCTTTGGGCTGATGAGGGAGGGGGATTTAATTGGGGGAGGTAGAGGGAAGGGGAGGCGGCGGTGGGGAAGAGACAGAAATCTTTAATAAATAAAAAAATTAAAAAAAAAATTTATTAAATATATTTTTTGGTCCGTTGAGCTGTACTTCTTCTCCTTCTTCTAGTCCTATAATCCTTAGGTTTGGTCTTTTTATTGTGTCCCAGATTTCCTGAATGTTTTGTGATGAGAATTTGTTGGTTTTGCTGTTTTCTTTGATCAGTGTGTTTATTTTCTCTATGGTATCTTCAGTGTCTGACATTGTTCTTCTATCTCTTGTAATCTGTTGGTAGTAGTTGTCTCTGTAGTTCCTGTTTGTTTACCCATATTTTCCATCTCCATCCTTCCCTCGGGTTGTGTTTTCTTCATTACTTCCATTTCATTCTTCAAGTCTTGAACCGCTTCCCTTACCTGTTTGATTGCCTATTCTTGTTTCTCTTGGTTTTCTTTGGTATCTTTGAGCGATTTATTCATTTCCTCTACCTTTTTGTTAGTCATCTCCAATTGTTTACGGCAGTTTTTCACCTCCTGTTTGAGGTCCTCTATTAATTTCATATAATTCCCTTTTGAGTCGATTTCTTCTAATTCTTCTGGAGTAAGGTGTACAATTTTTCTTGTTTTGGGATCTCTGGATTCTGTTGATGTCATGTTGCCTTTCAGGTTGTTGGAGGAATTCTTGCAGTGGCGCCTTCCCATCTCTTCCTTCTAATGGAGCCAGGAGAGGCCTGATGTCTTGGTCCAGACTTTGCTGTGACTGACTCTCTGGGTGTATCTCCTCAGTGTTGGAGCAGGAACCTTTACCATCAAGATGAAACTTGTCAGCACCGAAACATGGATGCCTGGTAATCCAATGACCCATGGACAAATGGGCGAACTTGGAGGGCAGGGCGGTGTCCAGTAGAGGACAGAAGACCCTACAGGGCAAACTGAAGGTGCCTGCGCTCACTTTGGGGGTCCTTGAGTCCTGCCCGGTAGGCAGGCACTCACCTCTCTGGGTGCGCAGCCTTAGTGTAGGAGCAGAAAGCTGTTCCTGAGCAGAGGACCTTGCAGATAACGCAGGCTTGGGGGGGTCATGTGTAAGAAAGACAGCCCTGCAGAAGGAGCTGGGGGAGGGAGGTTTGTGCTCTCTTCTGGGACAATCCGCCCCTGGATAGCACACACTCACCTGTCCAGATGGAGTTCCTCAGCACCTAAACAGGGATGGCTGGTCCAGTTTTCAAGTCTTGAACTGTTTCCATTATCTGTTTGATTGTTTTTCCTTGGTTTCCCAGGGTATCATTCACTGATTTATTCAATTCTTCAAACTTTCTGTTATACTTCTCATCCATTGTATAAGGGCATATTTTACATGCTGTTTAAGGGCGTCAATCACTTTCATAAAGTCAATTTTTTCTTCTTCTTCTTGATTAAGGTGTTCATGTCCTCCTGTTGTGAGGTCGCTGGGTTCTGGTGGTTTCATGTTGCTTTTCAGATTGTTGGGTGAATTCTTGCATTGGCACCTGCCCATCTCTTCCTTGAATGCTCCCCTATGGATCTTTTTTTTACAGGATTAGGTCTCCTTGCCTACTGAAGTACCTTCCTAGTAATGGCACTCCCCAGTGATGGCTCTCCTAGTGCTCCAGTGATGTCTCTCCTGGTGCCGAGATCAGATCTCCCTGCTGGTTGGGTAGCTTGTAAACAAAGTGCCTACCTTGCTTGCTGCAGGCAGGCTATTGAAACAAAGGAGCTCCCGCCTGCCTGGTTGCCCTCAGGATTCGGCCCCAGTGCCCAGACAGGCTGAGCTGGGTGATGTTATGTGCCTGAAGAGGGAAGGGATGCAGAAGGGGTGAGGTTTCTGGATGCAAGCTGGGTGGGATAGGAAAAGAGAGGCAGTATGTGGGAGTATAGGCCCTGCAGGAAGCCCAGGAAGTATAGAGGGGGATGCGGAACTTCTGAGTTCCGTGTCCCGGGCTGCTGCCACGGGTCAGAAACTCGCCCCAATGATGGCTCTCTTCTAGATCGAGAAGCTTATTGGGGAAGGTATAGTGTTTTTATTTTTCATTCTCAGAGATAAATCTGAGGGACATCCTCCAAAAGATAAAGAGGCGGGAGGGTGAATTGAAAGGCCTCAAAAAGTAACTGAAACTCTTAAAGCAACAAGGCACGGAAGTTACAAGGAAGACAGTAGAAGATTTTGTACAGGAGGGTTTTTTTGTTTTTTTTTTTTTTTATTTTATTTTTCTCCATTAACAGCTTCAACTGGGTGTGGGGCAACAGAACCAATCCCAGTACAACCATGGGTGTGGGGTTCCCCATAGTCTCCCCAGGGCGATGGTTCCTGCAATGATCTCTAGGGGGAAACAGCTCCCAACAGATCCCCTCCCCCCTCCCATACAAAGGCAGGCAGCTATCAAGTGGAGAGCACCAGTCAGAGTCAACCATGGTGTCAGAGCAAAGGAGAAGGGACTGAGACAAGGAGAGACCCCCTCTCGAGTGGTGAAGTAATCCCTCTCTCCTGGGAACAGAGGGGTGCCCGATGACTACTAGGTCAAGTGGGGACCAGGCCTTTTTTTTTTTCCCCTTACCCTTCCTAGGGTTCGCAGGGCCCTGCCTTAGGTTGGGGGATTATCCTGCCATAAGTCGCCCGTCCTTGGAGCTCCTCAAGTAAAAGGCATCTACCAGGATTAAAGTAAGCAGATCACAGGGTACCCTGTCTTAGGCCATGTGGAGAGCACCCTCATACCTGAACCATGCCATGTTGAGCCGGTTTCTACAACCTCTGTATAGTGTGCTCTTCAGGCGAGGATCCACATTAACTCCCGTCATTGGGCCCCTGCGTCTGTCATTAATGAAAAGACTCTGAAGAGCTCCTCAAACAAAAGATATAATGATATAGTTTTGGCACCAATAACTCCATCTCCAGATAAGAAGAAAGGGCTTTTTCCCAACCCAGTATTCACCTTTTAGTCTGGCCTATGGAATGACCACAATCCTAAGTGCCTACTCCACATAAAGTTACGTGTGCTGCCTGCCAAAAAATTAGGGCAGTGTAAAAGGGATCAAAATCCAAAATTTTAAACATATGCATTAAAACCAAACACTTTACAACATGTGTCAAACTTTACCCATTATCTATAAGCAGTTACAAATATCATTAGCTCAAATTCAGTGGGAGTACAATGACCTACATTGTTGTTATCATATATCGCCAGTTCCAGCCTCTGGGCAACAGTCACAGGAACCCCCAATTTTCCCCCTTCTTAAGTGAAGAGAGGTTAATATTTTAATTAAAATGAGTTCTGTGTCCCAAGGTTTAAAGCAGTCTGATGTTTAGTCTGCAACTCAGCTCCAAAGCAGACCAGAGTTCAAGCTGCAGAAGCAGTTTAGCATTTGTGCTCCTGGACAGGTGGGGTAGCCAGGGTGAGGCGAGCTGGTTTCAGGTACATGGAGCACATCCTGGCCCTTATGTCAGCCGGGTCTCCCTGGATTCTGGGGGCTGGGTGACACCATGCAGAGTGGTGTAGCTGGTTTTGTCAGCAGGCACTCCTTTCCTTGGGGGTAGGGAAGACTGGACCAAAGATCTCTCCTCAATCACTTCTGGAAGTCTGGAACTCTTCTGTGTCCGCAGCCTCGACATCACGTTCAGAATTCATTTTCTTTCTGTGAAAAAAGCACAAACACATCCTTGACCCCAAATATATATAGGTCGGGTTTTTTCATGATGCATTGCAAGGGCTTTTCACCTTGTCTTAGCAAAGGTCAGCTTGGTGTCAACAAGCCAGATCCGTTTGCATCAGGATCTGCTGTCAACTTGTATGAGTTGCTTTGAAGGAGCCTTGTTATGCTCCATAATTTTTATTATAATTAGCCATATATGCAGTCAGGAGGGGGTTTAAATGTTCCAGACTAGGAACAAGCCAAGACAGATTAAATTGAGTATGTATGTCTTCATCCCCAGAGATGCTCTGAGGGATGTCCTCTGGAAGACTGGCCAGTAGGGAAGAAATAAATAGGAGGCAGGAAGGTAAAATGAGGGCCTCAAAAGATAGATTGTGTAGAGATATGTGTTATTTTGTTAATTGTATTGTCTTTTGTGTTCTGGACTAAAGAAAGATATTTGATCTTGTGACCCATCCAGCAGGTCCAGTTATTCCAGGGTCCTGAGCACGTGCTTCCTGAAAGAATCATGGGCGGAAGAATGAAAGGAGACCAAGCAAGAGTCTGTTGTCAAAGTCTCATTTATTGAAGAAACCTCTGTCTTAAATAGTCCTCCAGTAAGGAACTGGGGCAGGGGCAAGGGAAAAGGGAAGGAGGGACTGGGAAGCTCAGCAGCTATGTGGAGTAGTTGTGAAGTCCGTGGTTAGAGCACCTGCTGTTAGCGATAATTGGCAAACAATGGGGACACTCTGTGGTGTTTTCCAGAGCTTGAGTCTCTAAGAATAGCACACAATGTTTTTAGTTAACTTTAGGTTTTTATCTCCTTAGGTTTATTTTTCTAGGCCCTGTGAGAAAGGAGAGGCCCAAAATGGCCCCTAACAATCTGGGAACTGCTAAGAAAGGTATTTTGACTTTAAAATATGGGCCTAAGAATTCGATGCTTTGGGAAAAAGGTTTTGCTTTTGTTGTGATCCAGCTGCCCTCACTCCCTCTGACTGACAGCGGAACTTCCTTGTGGTTTGTAATTTACAAGGATGTTTGTGTTCTTTCTGGCCGGTGGGACTCCACAGAAGGAGTAGAGGTATAAAAGGTTGCTGGGCAAAATAAAGGTTGCTGTTCTTCCACCTGAAAAGAAGTCTCCATGTGTCAATCCCGGTACCCCCTGCCAGGCTGAGCAATCCTGGCTGCACTGGCTGCAGCAAGTGGAGGTTCCACTGAGATCTGGAAAGTGGGGTTATGTGAACGGGGTCACTCCAGTCGCTGGCTAAGTCGAGAAGCATTTGGGGAAGGTAAAGTGTTTTTATTTTTCATCCCCAGAGATAACTCTGAGGGACATCCTCCAAAAGATAAGCAAGTATAAAGAGGCGGGAGGGTGAATTGAAAGGCCTCAAAAAGTAACTGAAACTTTTAAAAGTAACAAGGCATGGAAGTAACAAGGAAGACAGCCAAAGATTTTTGTGCAGGAGGGGGTTTAAATGTTCCAGACTAGGAACAAGCCAAGTCAGATTAAAAGGAGTATGTTTGTCTTCATCCCCAGAGATGCTCTGAGGGATGCCCTCTGGAAGACTAGCCAGTAGGGAAGAAATAAAAAGGAGGCAGGAAGGTGAATTGAGGGCCTCAAAAGATAGAATGTGTAGAGATATATGTTATTGTGTTGATTGTGTTGTCTTTTGTGTTCTGGACTGGAGAAAGACATGTGATTCTAGGAACTGATAAGAAAGGTATTTTGACTTTAACATACAGGCCTAATTATTTGATGCTTTGAAAATGAGGTTCTGCTTTTGTCTCCACAGAGGATGAGAACCTGTGGATTCATTGCAAATTTATCACTGAGACCCCTGAAATGTTGATGTAAAATATTCCCAAGAATGCAGCACCCCCGCTCAGCAGGAAGTAGCCAGACAGGTTGACTATGCCCAAATTCCCTAAACGATCGTTAAAGTGGGGCCCCTTCAATGCTTCCGGAGCAGGAGCAGCGAGCCTGCTTCCCTGAGTTCTGCTCCACTCCATGCAGCAGTTTGGATGCAGAGTGAGTACATCTGGGGCCAGAAGGCAGCTGGAGCAGAGATTTGCCACCACAGCTACTGTTGCCGGACTTGCTCTCTCACAGACTGTGCAGACGGCTGAGACTGTCAACCAGCAGGCTGAAAGAGTCAGCAATGCTTTGGACAAATTCAATTGGGAGTATTAACCTTGAACCAACAAGTAGCTCTGGTTCAGGAGCAAGTGGACTATCTTTGGACTTTTCAACAGTTAATCGTGTTATGTTAGTTACTTATGGCACTGTATTGCATGCTTCTGCTACTGTTATGGAACTCTACCATCATATGAGAGGGCTTTGGAATACTGGTTTTCTTAATTTTACCACCCAGTTAGTGCATGCTAGATGGTTGCAGTGCTGGTCTGGCTCCTTGGCACTGTCAGTCCTGGGGATACTTGGTTTAGGGTTATGTGTCTGGGTAGCCATGGACTGGCAATATTTTGGGGCAGGATGCCACCTAAGACAGGGAATATTAGAGAGCTATTCCCCATGACAGGCAAGGTATTATAAAATAAAATGGGGGATTTGTGATCCAGCTGCCTTCACTCCCCTTGAGTGACAGCAGAAATTCCTTGTGGTCTGTAATTGACAAGGATATTTGTGTTCTTTCTGGCTGGTGGGTCTCTACAGAAGGAGTAGATGTATAAAAGTGTTGGGTCCCTAGAGGACAGGCCTTCACACCCCCACTTGATTTGTTTTACACTCTTGAGGTTAGTTGAAAACATGAACAAAAACAGGAACAATTTGTTGTTTTCAGCAATGTTTCTAAGGATGTTTACCCCTAAGCCATTGAGTTATGGTGATGAGTTTCCTGCTATTGCTGATTTGGCCTCCCCTGCTGAGGGCTATATATACTTGTGAGAAAGTGGAATAAAAGGCTTGTCTGCAGAACCTGAAGTTATGTTGCGTGTTAATCCCGACGTCCCTCGCTCAGAAGAATGACAGTTGCCATGCTGGTGCGGCATAAAAGGTTGCTGGGCAAAATAAAGCTTGCTGTACTTCCACTTGAAAAGAAGCCTCTTGTCAACATCTGGGTATCCCCATGAGGACTATCTAGTTTAGGTTAACTGAGGTGGGAGGACCCACCTTAACTGTGGGTGGTGCTACTCTTCCGACTGGGGTCCTGGATGGAATAAAAAGGATGAAATGAGCTGAACACTGACTGGCATTCCTCTTCATTGGCTCCTGACTATGGATGGGCTGTGAGCAGCTGCATGCCAGGACTTCCCTGCCAGGATGGGCTGCGTCCTTGGACACTGAGCAAGATAAATCCTCTTTTTCTGAACATGAAAAAAAAAAAAGAAAAGAAAAGAAGCCTCTGTGTTTCAATCTTGGCACCCCCACCTCCTGCCAGTCTCAGCTGTCCTAGCTGCACTGACCACAGCACAAACTTTGTATAGCCATTTGGAAATCACTATGGTGATTTCTCAGAAAATTAGGAAACAATCTACCTTAAGATACAGCAATACCGATGTTGGGTAAATACCAAGAAGACACTCAATCATACCATGAAGACAGACATATGATCAACTACATTCACAGCAGAATTGTAACAGCAAGAACATGGAAACAACCTACATGCCCCTCAACCAAAGAATGGGTAAAGAAAATGTGACACATTTACACAATGGAATACTACAAACCAGTTAAAAAAAATGACATCTCTTGCCAACCCTAAGATGGCTCCCTTAATTACGATATGTGCTTCCCTGCTCCCCTATCCAACCTTCCTTTATCCCAATCATCCCGTTTCCCCAAGTTCCCCCCAACCTCCCCTCCTCACTTTTCTCTCCCCATCTTCCCTTACCCCCTCCCACTCCACCCCCAAGATCCCATTTTTTTGCCCGGCAACCTTGTCTACTTCCCATAACCACCAGGTGCCCAGGGCGATGTCCCCAGTTAGTTCCTGGGGCAGCTGAGGATAGGGAACCTGAAATGACCCTATCCTATAGCCATACTGATGAATATCTTGCATATCACCATAGAATCTTCATCTGGCGATGGATGGAGATAGAGACCGAGACCCACACTGGAGCATCGGACTGAGCTCCCAATGTCCCAATGAGGACCAGAAGGAGGGAGAATATGAGCAAAGAAGTCAGGACCACAGGGGATGCACCCACCCACAGAGACAGTGGAGCTGATCTATTGGGAGCTCACCAAGGCTAGCTGGACTGTGACTGAAAAAGTATGGGATGAAACCGGACTCTCTGAATATGGCGGACAATGAGGGCTGCTGGGAAGCCAAGGACAAAGGCACTGGGTTTTGATCCTACTTCATGTTCTGGCTTTGTGGGAGCCTAGCCAGTTTGGATGTTCACCTTCCTAGACCAAGATGGAAGGGGGAGAACTTTGGACTTTCCACAGGGCAGGGAACCCTGACTGCTTTTCAGACTGGAGAGGGAGGGGGAGAGGAGTGGTGGAGGGGGAGAGGAGTGGGAAGAAGGGGAGGGAAATGAAAGGCGGGGAGGGAAATGGGAGGCGGGGAGGAGGCAGAAATTTTTTTCAATATAAAAAAAATGACATCTTGAAATTTGAGGGAAAATGCATGGATCTAGATAAAAATGTTGACTGTGGTAACCCAGATCAAGAAAGACAAATATAATATGTACTCACTCATAAATGATGTTTAGACATAAAGAAAAACAAAAACAGCCTACAGGCCACAATCTCAGAGAACCTAGACAACAAAGAGAACCCTAAGAAACACATACATGGATCTACATAGGGTGGTTAAAAAGACAAGATCTCAAGAGGAAATTGGGAACATTGGGTCACAGGAGAAGGTAGAAGAGGAAAGGGAAGGAAGGAAGGGAAGTGGAGAAAATTTACAGTTAACTAAAAACATTTTTCCAAAAAGAATTAGTTCTTTGAGAACAATAAACAAGACTGACAAACTTGTAGCCAAAGTATTGAAATGATGAAATGATGAAGAGAAAAAGACAAAATTAATAAAATTAGATACGAGGGGCTAGGGCTGGAGAGATTACCCAAAGGTTAAAGGCACTGCTGCTATTCCAGAGGACCCTGGTTTGATTGAGTCCCAGGATGTACATGATGGTTCAAAACCATCTGTAACTCCAGTTCCAGGGTTTCCGTTGCCCTCTTCTGGCCTCTGTGAGCATTGCATGCATGTGAGGCAAAGACTTACATGCTAAAATTGTTTAAACACATAAAATAAAATAAATTAATTTTTAAAGAAATACAAAAGAGCCAGGCAGTGGTTGTGAACACATGTAATCCCAGGACTCAAGTGGGAGAGGCAGGTGGATCTTTGTGAGTTTGAGGCCAGCCTGATCTACAGAACAAGTTCCAGGATGCCTAGGGATGTTACACAGAGATATCTTGTCTCTAAAAATAAAATAAAATGATGAAATAAAATAAAGAAGGAAAGAAGACAAAGGAACCAGTGTAATTACCTGTACCTTCTCAGATAATAGTGCAATAAAACTAGAAATCAGTAGCAAGAGAAATTGCATAAAGATGTGAAGATTGAACAATACAGTTTTGAATGAACAGTGGGCTTTTGGAGACACCAACAGGGAAGTGTAGACTTTCCTGGCATCAGATGATAATGGCTGTGATAATTTCCACATTTGCGTGAAAACTTTTAATGATTTCCTAGATTGTAAAGTTTTCTTTCTGATGTAGTTCAACTTGGGAAAATGCACACACATCTCCAGACAGAGACTGCATTCTTATTTAGTTGGTTTAGTTAATTACCATGGGATCCACATTGTATTGGGAGAGTGAGTTTTCCTTGGAGTGCATCAGAATGATGCACAGGTAACAAGGCCACTGGCGCCATCGGTGACAAGCTGGTCCGTGTCCACTGGGAAGAAGAATCCTCTTATCTTGCCCCTTATTTAGACATGGATCCTGCTAGGCAGCCTTTCCAAGATGCTTCTTGCCTATGATGCTTCGTGCCTGTGGAATTCACACTGCCTTGAATAAGACTTCCCAAGTGCTCAGCACTCAGAGTGAGAGGGAGGTATGGCAACCTTTCAACTGTTATTCTCTTCTCTCCCCGTCTTCCATCCTTCCACTTTGTGTGTTTTGTTTTGGTTTTAGATTTATATTTCCCCTACTTCTCTGTCAGTTTAGTCTATCTCATTTATATTTTTCTGTACAATACTTCTCTTGATCTTGATATACTTTTACCACTTTTGTTTTTAATTTTTATTCATGTATATTATTGTGGGGTGATTTGCCTGCGTGTATGTCTGTGCCCCACATGAGTGCAATGCCCCAGGAAAACAGTCAGAGATGTGGAATGCCTTAGAACTGGTATTACAGACAATTAAGAACATCTTTGTGGTTTTGGTAATCAAAACCAGGCTCCCAGGCATACCAGCCAGTACTCTTAACCACTGAGACATCTGAAGCCCCCATTTTCCTCCTTTGTTAAGACTTTTTCATCTGATCTAGTCAATGATTCAATCTCATTAGAATATTGCCCATCTATGACATTTTAGAATCTAAAATATTTGGAGAGATATTACATTTCATAGGAATTTTCACATTTCTCTAAACCCCTTATCAGCCTAGGTTGTCATGACATAATCTTTGAAGATGCATTTGCCGTTTTCCAGACGCTGTATGCAGCAGTCTGTCCTAGTCTCTGTCTTTCCTCCCGGACAACAGTGCAGTCTCATAGAGCAGTGTTGCCGTATTCCCTTCAAGGTGGTGGCCTTGGCTTTATGTTTCCTGTATATCTCTGTTGTTTCCTGTTGTTCTGCTTTTATTTATTCAGCTCTTTTATTTTAGATTTCATCTGAAATCATTTTCAATATAATTGCATTGTTTATTTCACACACACATTTCTACAAGAGACACTCTACAGTTCATTTTCACAATGAACTTTTTTCATTGTCACTACCAAGCTATTCATTTGTTTTTAACATGGTGGGAACTGGGAGTTTTTCTCTTTCTGTTGTGTGGTATATGCACGTATGTGACTTCGTGTGTGTACAGGACAGACACTGACGTCACGTGCCTTCCTCTACGTCCTCCTAACTTTTTTGAGACAGGATCTATCATTCAGCCTGGAGCACATCAGTTGGCTCAATCACTTGCTCGATGGGCTTCGGGGATCCACCTGTCACCAGCCTGTCTAACCCACCACACTCAGACTTGTATAGGTGCTTCGTGTTTGAGCTAACTTTCCAGTGCTCTCATGACAAACACTTTGATCTCAGAGTCATCTCTCCAGCCCTACTAGGTTTCTCTATAACACAGCAATATAGACATAAAGATTTGTCTAACAGCAACCTAGACCATTGATGATCCTTTCTTTGATACTGGTTACATAGTCACATTGGCTTCGCAATTCCTATGTGCCGAATGGCAAATGATTCCTGCAGTCCTGTAACTGTTCAGTTTTGTTACATAGAGGCTATCGGTTCTCCTGAGTTACTTTTATTTACATTTTCCTTTTTATATAATTTATTTAAGTTTTGTTTTATGTGCACTGGGGCTTTGCCTGCGTTCATATCTGGATGAGAGTGTCAGATCCCCTGGAAATGCAAGTACAGACAGTTAGGAGTTGCTATGTGGGTGCTGGGAGTGAACCTGGATCCTCTGAAAGAGCAGCCTGTGTTCTTTACCACTGAGACATCGCTCCAGGTTCTCTAGCTCAAATTTTTATACTCCATTTTCTCTTTTATCTGTTTGCTTGGTCAACTGCAAGAAGCAGTTGTTAAGATTTCCCATCAAGGTGGGGATGGTGACAAACACTTTGACTTCCAGCACTGGAAGGCAGAGAGAGGATAGCAGTCTCAGTGAGTTCAAAACCAGTCCTTTCTACAGAGTGAGCTCCACGACAGTCAGGCCTACACAGAGTAACGCTGTCTTGAAAAAAAAATCCATCATATTGCTTCTGATCGTTATGCCTCCTCTAATGTTCTATGTTTGAATATGTATAGATGATAGTTGTGTATTTTTATTCTCAAATTTAAGTTTAATTTTGCTGCAAAAGTTGGTTGATTGCATGTAGTAAGTGTGTCCCTTTAGCATTTCTTCTGTGAAATAAAATTTACTTAAGGTGAAAAATTTCTTCTAGTTTGAAAATGTTGTTTCATTTTTTTTAAAAAATTTTTCCTCTTTCTTAAATAGAATCAAATCCATATACAATGTAAGCAATGGTGTGAAAACTAATGTTTTTCATTTTCACTGTGCCACTCTTGCTGTGGGCTGATCATCACTTGCACAGGGGAACTTTATCCTCTCCATTGTGCTTGATATATTTGAATCGTTGTAAAAATTAGCACACAGGCAGAATGTGGATTTTTACATTCTCCATCAATGTGCCAACATGCTGATGGTTTCATTCACAGAAAGAAAAAAGAGAACACTTCCAGTTTTGCTCTCAGTAAAATTCAAATAGCCTATTCCAAATACTGTTTATCATCTGTATTTTGTGGACTGTGAATGTGATGGAATTAATATTATCGCTGTAATGTTTGATTACTTACAAAAATTATTCTACAACGGAATAGGTTATTTCTCTGTTTTTAATTCATCTATAGCTTTGCTAACGTTAATTTTTATATACTTTTATTTTTGAAGATGTGATGCATATATATACAATTAAGTATGATAACATTTGTTTTAAATTCGTCACATCTTTTTACATAGACATAGAAGGTGCTCTGCTGTTTACTATTCAAATATGTGTGTTCCTCAGTATTCAAATTTCCTTTTCTTTTTTGTTTGCTTTTTTCTTGTTTTTGAGACAAGGTTTCTTTGTGTACCACTAACTGTCCTGAAACTCGGTTTATAGATCAAGCTGACCTCAACCTCACTGACATCCACCTGTGTCTGCCTCCCAATGGATAAGAATAAAGGAGTGTGCCACCACAATCTGGCAAGTTGCAATTTTTTGAATGTCAAAAATAGTGCATTATAATCTTTTTAAATTCCATTTTCCATTGATAGCATCTTCTTGTGCAAGTCATAGTGTGAGTCTGTTTCATCTGGATTCAGATGACAGCCTGGCATTTTATCTCAGAACTAATATTCTTTGCAGTAACAAATAGTAAAAACATGGCTGCTGGAGGGAATTTTCAGGACTGTGCTAAGTAAAAAAATTATGAAAAGTTAGGGCATTTAAGGGTAGATACAGAGCAAGGAGAAAAGATGAGTAAAAAACAAATTTCTGGTGAATGGTGAGGAGAATGACAATCAATCCAGTATAACACTTGGGAAGATGTGAATGATGCAAGAAATAAATGTGAGTCAGCAAAAGCCATATGGCACAGTAGAGATGAGATGTGTTTTCAAAGCTTAGAAGAGGGCTGGTGCGGTCTAACTATATAATTTGTGACAGTGGCAAACAACAAGTCATAAAACAAGATGAACACTGATATAAGGAATAACTGCGATTGTGGAAGAACAATATCTCTGTGTAGTGGAATTCACTAAGTAATTTAAATGTTGATCACTCATAATAAATACCTTGGATATGGTAGCGACTCACGTCAAGACAGAGATTGGTGGTGCATGGAGAAATTCAGAAGCGCACACTGAGAAAAGTCTAATTGACCTTGTCAGAATAAAAGAGACTGATGAGGAATCCATAGATGTCTATCAAAAAAAAGTTTGTATTTTAGGTGACATAAAAAATTAGATCAGTGGAGGAATGACTCTAAAATTAATATACACTAAAACTCCCCCAAATCCATTGAATATGGGTGATATTACAATGTTGTAAAATTTAAGGTCAAACTTCATGAGTATCATGTCTTTGCCATTCTCTGTGTAACTGTGGACCTGAGATCTCTGCTTCTGCAACAGCAAAGCAGAAGAATCTTCTAATGGAAATGTAATTCAGGTGTTGCAAAATATATAACTCTTTGTTACAGTGGGCTATCAGCCAGAATCAGCCTGATTGTGTCAATGACCAAATGCCACAGGAAGCACACTTTTGTGAAGATATGCTCAACACTGTGGGATACGCAGTCTCACCCTTGCTGTCACTGTCTGCATATCAGCAGCTCAGCTCTAAGTTGTCAGTGCAATAGACAAAATGAAAAGAAATACTTCAGGACGTGCTGGTTACCCTGTAAGGTGAAATGAGAGGCAGAGTCCCACATGGAAAGTCTGAGTATTTACTCATCACTAAGATACAGAAACGTATCTGCAGCTAAAACACTGACACGTTAAAGTACACATTACTATATATGTGTTAGAAACAAATATTGTTATAAACATGGAAACAATATCAACTGATGAATGAAAATCCTGGGGCTTGGAGGGATTGTTTCACAGTTAAAGACTGTTGTTGCTCTTACAGAGTGCCACGGTTTGATTCCCAGGCAAGCATGTAGTGCACAGACATGCAGGCAAAGTGCCCATACACAAAAATATATAACTTTTAAAATTCTTATAACATGCAAATTTGGCTTTCACCTAGGTCAACACATCCTTCATCCTGACATAACAGTGTTCAGGGTATTGCGTGGATTCGACTGCCTACTTTCCAACACTTTATTCCATCCTCTAAGATGGTCAAGAATACCTGGAACGCAGTTTCTAAGAGGTCATCTGTGGACCTAACCTCCAACGGATTTGGATATTTCTTTAGGCGGTGGGGCACAGTCCTCTAATTCCAGTACTTAAAAGACAAAGATAGGTGCATCTCTGTGAGGTCAAGACCAGCCTGGGATACTGAGCAAGTTCCAAGTTCCAGGACAGCCAGTGTTACTTGGGAAAACCCTGTTCAAAAAGACAAAAAAGAAAAGAAATGAAAGGAGTTGGACATTTCATCATTTATCCCCTCTGCTGCTGAGCTTGCAATCATTAGTTTTCCCAAAATTGCCATTTTAAAAATAGATTTATGATGCAGTTCATTCAACTGTCACTCCAGACCTATCACATCTGACAAACATCATGATTCTGAGATATGCTGTCTTGGGGCTCTTTCTTATATCTCAGTTATGCGTTGGTGTCATAGGGAACACATCACTGTTCATTTTATATATTTACACTTTCTTCTTTAAGCCTCATTTTAAGAAGTTGATAGATCTGCTTTTCATGCACCTGACAATAGCTAACATGGTGACGATCATATTCACGTTGATACCGGATATCGTGGCATCCTTTGGAGTACCCAATTTTCTGGATGATGTTGGCTGTAAGGTTGTTTTATGTATATACAGAGTTTCCCGCGGTCTGTCCATCAGTACTACCTGTATTCTAAGCACATTTCAAGCTGTTATCATTACTCCCAGTAATTCTCAGTGGGCTTGGCTTAAGCACAAACTATCAACGTGGACGTTTTCTTCCCTACTCTGCTCCTGGCTCATTAACCTGACCATCTATGGATTTGTGATTGAAACGGTAATAGCCAAAACCAATTTTACTCATGTTGGAAATGGATATTTGCATGCTTACTGTCAAAACAGGAATTTTGGGAACAATAATTCAGGATCATTTTTGAGTATCATATTCACACATGATCTCTTATATGTGGCCATCATGATATGGACCAGCTTATACATGGTAATTCTCCTCTACAGACACCGCAAGAGAGCCCAGTATCTCCACAGCACAAGCCTTTCTAGCCAGCAATCTCCAGAGCTCAGAGCCACTCATAGCATCTTGCTGCTGGTGAGCTGTTTTGTGATCTTGTATTGGTTGAACAACTTTATCACCCTTTATGGGTTTTATGCACAAACAAAAATTCCAAGATTGGAGGGAATTAATTCATTTTGGGCAACATGCTATCCAACCATCTGCCCTTTTTTAATTATGAAGAATAATAAACTAATTTTACACTTCACTTCTTCCTTTTCGGCAGTGAGAATGACCTGTTTTCAACGTGTACATCGTGGATGAATTGAAACCCATATTTTCTCATTGTTTGAACACTTCTTAATTATTCCCCTGAGAACTAAGAATTTAAATGTGGACCTCAAAAACCTGATATGACCTTAGTTATAACTCAGACATTCTGTGTGCTATTAAAATTCATGAAATTAACATTTTTCTTTAATACAACTCCATGTTCATAATTTTAATAATTTCAACATCTAATGGACTAAAGTTAACACTTTGGGAAAAATAAATTCATTTTAAGTATTTTGAACAATAATCTGCTTCTCTATTAATATACTTCTAATTAAAAATTTAAAATACCCCTCGGAGCTTCTGTTGTTTTTTTGTGGAGTGTTCTGTCCTAAGGAATGTCTTTTAACCATTGGACAAATAAATTTCCCTATCTTAGTTGTTACCTACCTAAGGTACTGCTGTTCGTGGGACTCTTTAGTGTTATAACTGACAGGTATACAATGGATGTCCTAGTACCATAGCTGTCTTAATTTACTGTTTCCCTATGGTTTTAATTATTTCTTTTATTTTTGAAATTATGATATAACTAAAACATTTTTCCTGCTTCTTTTCTGCCGTTCAAACCCACCTGTATATGCGTCTCCTTTTTCTTTCTTTTCAAGGCCTCTTTTTTAAATTAATTTTTAAATTAATTATTGTTACATACATGTGTGTGTGTTTGTCTGTGTGTATATTGTGTCCCTAAATACATGAATACTACCTGCTCACTCGCTATAAAGTTACATGTATGTATGTACTCGGGGCTGACCACTTGGTATTGGATAAACAATTGGTGTGCTCTTTCCTGGGGATGACTTTTTCTCCCACTCTTGACTTTCCTTAGTTGTGTACAGTTCTTTGTGTAGGATGCAGGCCTCCTACGTGTAGTCCTCACACAGCATCAATGAAATTTCTCTTTGTGCCAATGGAGATCATTATAGAAAACCACAATCAATCGAAATGCAGAATAGTGAAGCCCAGTCCAAGTGGCTGTATATGCAATACAGCTTCTGCACCTAAGGCTCAGGGAACAGTGATGAAGGCAGGACAGAAGGTTTAAGGAGCCCATGAATGAGGGAATCGGCTGTGGGATTGTATCACCTGGAAATATCAGAAGTTGCACCCATGGAGTATCACCAACCTAGATGTTTAATATTTGTTGTATTTTTTTCTTTTTTTAAAAAATTTAATTGAAATAGAATTATATCACTTTCTCACTGCCTTTTCTCCTCTCATCATCTCCTAAGTACCTTTACTAAAACCCTTTCTTATCATATCCTCCCATACACTCTCAAATTGATAACCAACTTTTCTTATTATTGTTACATACACATATATGCATATATATTCATACACAAATAGATATAGATACAATCTGATAGAGCTGTTTATGTTGTTTCTATAATATTTCAGTGTTGACTATTCTCTATTGGACCAAAATGAAGGGGATTTGTCCCTAGGTGAGAATAATTTTGTCCATAGGGACAAAAGCACACAGATCACCACAACAGACATCCTACATATAAATCCACAAAGAAACAACCACTTGACTCACAAGAAGCCAAAAATGCAGTGTAGAAAGAAACAACCTCTTTGACAATGATTAAATAAAGACTGATGATCCATGGGTAGAGAAAAAAATGTTGCATCCAAAAATCATTCCCAATTAGATTTTAAAGCTTGATACAGGAGCCCATATTCTAAAACCATTATAAGAAAAATAAGGGAAAACACTGCAGGATGTAGACACAGGAGATGCTTTCTGAATAAGACTCCAGGCACTCGACATCCAATGTCAGCCATTGACAAACGTGATCTCAGATACGTAAAAGGCTTCATGACAGCAAAGGAAAGTAAATGAAGAGATAGCACACAAATGGGACAAAACCTTTGCTAGCTATACACCTGATAGAGGATGTATAAAGAATAAACTAATTAAGACTCTTAAGAAATAAAGAAATCAAACAACCCAACCAAGGAATGAGCTACTGAGATGAACAGACAGATCTGAAAAGACAGAAAACGAAAGGTTAATGAACAGCAGGGCAGTGCTGGCCAACACCTTTAATCCCAGTACTCTACTGGCAGAGGAAAGCAGATTTCTGTGTGTTTGAGCCCAGCCTGGTCTACAGCGTTAGTTTTAGAGCATCCAGTGGTACACAAAGAAACCCTGTCTCAATAGCAATAACAATAATAATAATAATAATAATAATAATAATAATAATAATAATAATAATAATGAGTCAATGAGCATATGTAACAATAATAACTGAAGAAGACAAGATCATGAGTCTCAGATGGAGCTGGAGAGGAACATAAGAAGCGTTGGGGGGGAGAGGAAAGGGAGAAATGATGTAAATACAACACTCAAGTAGAAAATTGTAGGCAGAGATGAGGAGAGGATCTGAGATGAGTTGAAGGAAGAGAAAACATGATCAAATGTAGTGGATGAATAAACTGAATTAAAAAGTCTGTTTATTGTATACTTTTTACATGTATATTATATTTTGATGCATTAGCCATCAAGTAAATGCAAAACTATAGTGAAATTCCATCTTACCCCAGTAAGAATGACGTCACTTTCTTCCTCCCTTTCCTCTTTCTAGACCCTCCCAGCTGCTCTTTCTCAGACCCCTCCCGTGACCTCCAACTCTCAAGTTTATAGTTTCCTTTTCTTTATTATTATTACATAAATATGTGTGTATGTATGCACAAATACACACGTGTGTGTGCCATCAGTACATATATATATATATATGAATATGCACACACACACACACAACATGTAGACAGCCCAACCCCAGGAAGAAAACTACAGAAACTGATGACAGATTGGAAAATGATGGCTACCTTTTCCCAGGTATGAAGCCCCTCCCTTGTTGTAATAGGAGCAGCGGGCTATGTTCCTGGCACCTGGCTGCCCGCACAGCTAGCTTTATACCCAAAATAATTACACCGAAACTGTATTCTTTTAAACACTGCCTGGCCCATTAGTTCCAGCCTCTTATTGGCTAGCTCTTACATATTGCTTTAACCCAATTCTAATAATGTGGGTAGCCCCACGAGCTTGCTTACCAGAAAAGATATTAACCTGCATCTGTCTGGAGTGCAAGAATCATGGCGACTCCCTGACTCGGCTTCTTTCTCCCAGAATTCTGTTCAGTCTACTCCGCCTACCTAATTTTCTGTCCTCTTAAAGGGCCAAGGCAGTCTCTTTATTTAACCAATGAAATCAACACAAAATAGCAGACTCCTACATCATTTCCCCTTTTCTGTTTAAACTAAAAAGAAAGGCTTTAACATTTACATAGTAAGATTACATATAATAAAAACAGTTATCAAGCAAGAATTACATTTACAATATTTATATCTACCTTATCTTTTATCATAACAATGGAAACTATAACTATAACTTCAAATATAACTATTCTTCAACTCCATCAAAGACTCCAGAAGGATATAATATTACCTAAGTAAACAAGAAATAGGAAACTCTAGAAATGACAGAGACATCTCGCTGCCTGGACAGTCACACAAAGTTCCAACTTCGGCCTTTAGGCCCATAGTGATTTCTAAAATGGCTATAGAAGATTGTGCTGTAGCCAGCGCAGCCTTGGTAGCCGAGACTCGGGGGGTTCCGGGATTGAGACACAGAGGCTTCTTTTCAGGTGGCAGAACAGCAAGCTTTATTTTGCCTAGCAACCTTTTATACCTCTACTCCTTCTGTAGAGACCCACCAGCCAGAAAGAACACAAATATCCTTGTCAATTACAGACCACAAGGAAGTTCCACTGTCAGTCAGGGGAAGTGAGGGCAGCTGGATCACAACAACTCCCCCTCTTTTATTTTATAATACCTTGCCTGTCATGGGGGAATAGCTCTCTAATATTCCCTGTCTTAGGTGGCATCCTGCCCTAAAATATTGCCAGTCCATGGCTACCCAGACACATAACCCTAAACCAAGTATCCCCAGGACTGACAGTGCCAAGGAGCCAGACCAGCACTGCAACCATCTAGCATGCACTAACTGGGTGGTAAAATTAACAAAAGCAGTATTCCAAAGCCCTCTCCTATGATGGTAGAGTTCCATAACAGTAGCAGAAGCATGCAATACAGTGCCATGAATTACACATATAACATGATTAACTGTTGAAAAGTCCAAAATAGTCCACTTGCTCCTGAACCAGAGCCACTTGTTGGTTTAAGGTCCATATGCCCAATTGAATTTGTCCAAAGCATTGCTGACTCTTTCAGCCTGCTGGTTGACAGTCTCAGCCGTCCGCAGAGTCTGTGAGAGAGCAAGTTCGGCAACAGTAGCTGTGGTGGCAAAGCTCTACTTCAGCTGCCTTCTGGACCCAGCTGCACTCTCTCTGGGTCCCAACTGCTGCATGGAGTGGAGCAGAACTCAAGGAAGCAGGCTTGCGGCTCCTGCTCCAGATAACATTGAAAGGGCACCACTTTAAGAATCTTTTAGGGAATTTGGGCATTGTCAACCTGTCTGGCTACTTCCTGCTGAGCAGGGGTGCTACATTCTTGGGGATATTGTACATCAACATTTCAGGGGTTCTCAGAGATTCAAACCACATAAATTTGTAGTGAATCCACAGGTTCTCATCCTCTGTGGAGACAAAAGCAGAATGTATTTTACAAAGCATCAAATTCTTAGGCCTATATTTTAAAGTCAAAATACCTTTCTTAGCAGTTCCCAGATCAAATGTCTTTCTCCAGCCCAGAACACAAAAGAAAATACAATTAACACAAAACATATATCTCTACACAATCTATCTTTTGAGGCCCTCATTTCTCCTTCCTGCCTCCTTTTTATTTCTTCCCTACAGGCCAATCTTCCAGAGGGATTCCTTCAGAGCATCTCTGGGGATGAAGACAAATATACTCATTTTAATCTGACTTGGCTTGTTCCCAGTCTGAAACATTTAACCCCCCCTTCCCCCGCGTACAATATCTTTGACTGTCTTCTTTGTAACTTCTGTGCCTTGTTTCTAAAGAGTTTCAGTTACTTTTTGAGGCCTTTCTATTCACCATACTGCCTCTTTATCTTTTGGAAGATGTACCTCAGAGTTATTTCTGCGGATGAAAAAGAAAAACACTTTACCTTCCTCAATATGCTCCTAGATCTAGCTGGCAGCTGTAGCAACCCCGTTCATGTATCCCCACTTTCCAGATCTTGCGGGACCCTCCAGTTGGATAGCAGAGACTGGCTGGGGGTGCTGGGATTGAGACACAGAGGCTTCTTTCCTGTTTGAAAGGTCTGATCTTTCCCAAGAAGACTGTGTAAAACAGAGACAGTAACATGAATATTTAAGCATCTTTAGAGTTTCGATTGAATGCAACACTTTCCCAAGGTATTTATCCTTAAATTCTCATTAAAGGGGCTGTAGAGTTGGCTCAGCAGTTAAGAGCACTAGTGGCTCTTCTAGAGAACCCAAGTTTGATTCCTTGCATTCACTTGGGGGCTCAGTACTGTTTTTAACTCCAATTTTAGAGAATCTAATACCTTCTTTTGGCCTCTGTGGGCACCAGACATGCACATACAACAAAAACATACATGCAGGTAAAACACTTGTACATGTAAAAGAAAAGAATAAAAACAATTTCCCCCAAAAGTAGATTCTCCACTTGGGTTATGTCTCTGAGTCCAGTCCTCTGTCACTAACAAATTTCTGAAGCAGTTTAGGAACTCAGTCCCTGTGAAGAGCTGCAGAACACAAAGGGACAGTTGCTACTATACGTGCCCCAGTGTTGAATACATTCTCAGAGAAATATATTTTCTGTCACCATTTCTATTATTTGCCAGGAAATGAACAGAACTGTAGGTCATCGTGTTATGTGAAATAAGGCAGTCTCACACAGGTAGACACCATATATGTGCTCACATGTGGAATCTGGTAGAGAAATTTACAGACCCAATGGGAGACTCTTAGCCATGTGTCAGCAATGGAGGATGGAGAGTGATACAGATGTAAGCCATGGGAGAGTATAATGAAAGTCACATTTGTGGATGTGTGTAAATGTCATAATAAAACGTGCAAATGTGGTATTTGTCAATAAGCCTTTATAAAAGCTCAATATATTAAGAACAATAACAAAAATCAAATTGGACTACAGAGACTAAATGTGTAGCAAGGAGGGTGCTTGTTTGTTCCCTGCCGCTTCTCCCTGAAATAATCACACAGAAACTGTATTAATCAAATCACTGCTTGGCCCATTAGCTCTAGGTTCTTCTTGGCTAACTCTTATATAATTTACCCATTTCTATTAATCTGTGTATTGTCACGTGGCTGTGCCTTACTGGCCAAAGTTTCGTCTGGCTCCAGCTACATGGCTTCTTTTTCACCCTGCCCTCTTTTCTCCCAAGCATTCAGTTTTGTCTTCCCCGCCTAGCTCTGTTCTACCCTATCAGGCCAAGCCAGTTGTCTTTATTCATTTATGGTAATTACAGCATACAGATTGGAATCACATCATAAACGTATGATTTTTCTATCAGATTTCAAATGTAGCATATATCATCACTCAAGCATGACATTCCAGCTACCTGTTATTATATCCATGATTTAACAAAAAATGCAAACAGGACAGAGGTCATTGTTAGATACAAGTACATTCTGTAAACGCTGATGAGCATATAACTCCAGTTCTCATGGGAACATTAGATATTTGCTCTTTACTACATTGCATATGCTGTATGAGATTTAATGTTAAGGAACATGTAGACAGTTTAGGTGGAAAAAGAATGACAAAGGAGCTGGGAAGATGTTGGCTCAGAGGTCAAGATAACTTGGGTTCAGTTTGTAGCATCTACATAGCTGCAAACAACCATCTGTAACTCCAGTTCAAGGGGATTTGACCTCTCAGGCACTGCACACATGGTTGTAGATACACATGCAAGCAAAACATCTGGACATAAAATGAAAGAAATGGCCAAGCAGTGGTAGCACATGTCTTTAATCTCAGTATTTGGGAGGCAGGCACAGAGGCAGACAGATCTCTGAGTTTGAAGCCAGCCTGGTCTACAGAGTGAATTCTGGGACTGTCAGGACTACACAGAGAAACCCTGCCATGAACAAACAAATACATAAGTCAACAAATAAGTAAGTAAATGACTTGGGGGTCACAAAGGGAGTGGGTAGGTGGTTGTGATGGGTCTAAATCATCCAAACATGTTGCATAAATGTATGAACATTTCAGAAGATGGATAAAAATAGTAGTAAAATGTCTTTCAACTAACCAAAAGAAATATGTCATCTTAAAAAATAATGCCACACAAGGATACTGATAAGGGAATAGAATTACTTTCTTAAGCAATCCCATGTCTTTTTACATTCAAATTGTATTATTTATCTTCTTATTAATGTTAAATATATATATTTTTCTTTTGAGATTATAAGGTAATTACATCAATTCACCTTCTTTTTCCTCCCTCCTTATCCTCCCATGTGTCCTCTCTCTTTCTCTCATTCAAATTCATTGCCTTTTTTCTTTAATTGTTGTCATGTACATTCATATATTATATGCATTGTGGTCTGGGACCATCCTGGACCATAAATTATTTCTCTGGACCAGCCGGGAAGCATGAAAATAAAGACACAACTACATCATTTTATGAGGATGAGTTTTCAGGGGTCCCTCATGAAATCCTGAGTTCATATCCTGAAAATAAACCCGCGTTTATTCTCCAAATAGCTTTTATACCAAAAATGTAAACTGAGGAAAAAGTTCATTCGCATTCTTTGTCCTAGGTAGCCAAGGATCACCCCTTTCCAGGTGATCTCCCAAAATTACAAAGAAGGAGCAGAGCAACATTAGCATATCCTGGTAATGTTTAGGATGGCTTCAGTTTGTTTAGGATGATGGCAAGGTGACCACAGGTGCAAACTGTGGCCTAAAAATTTGGCCACCATTCAATATAAAAATATGGGTCTGTATAACATGGCCCTACAATGTGTGGAATTCCTAAGTACATAAATACGACCTGCTTTGTCTATATAATATTACTTGCATTTTTGTTTTCAGGGCGGATCATTTGGTATTGGACAACCAATTGCTGTGCTCTTCACTAGGAAGACTATTCATTTCATTCTCAGCATTCCTTGCATTTCCAACATCTTTAATTATAGCAAATTTAAATTTTGGTACAGTTTAAAGACCCAGATAAATTCAGACCCCTCTAGCACAAAGAGTAGAGCCAAAAATCTAGCAGGGAGAGAAGAACCAAAAATCTAGGTTAGCTGGTTCATTGAGTCTGTTTTAGGAAGTAGCTGACCAAAGAGTTAGATCATAATCTCGAGGAACAGGGAGTTACCCCCTTGTGATTATCACTAGTAGTTTTGGAATTTCCAGTGACACTTCCTATTTCTTTTGTGTTATTGGGTTATGGTTTCTTCCCTTAAATAACCTTTCTGCCAGCTATTCCGGTCGAATTCTACCCCAGCGTGGGAAATGAGTTTCGGGCCCCAGTGCACTGGTTCCTGTCCTGTCAATAAGCATCGTGTGATTGCAGCAAGGATGGTCTCTCGTGAGTTCCTGTGGGGTTGAGTTATCCTGAGACTTGAGTTAGAGTCTCCCGATCCAGGGGTCTTTCACTGTTAGCACTCAGGCATCTGCAGTGGCCTACCCTAGGGGTCCTGAAGGAATTGTCCTCAGCTGCAGCCACTAAGTGCACCCCCTGTGTACATTTGCTATGTTCCCTTTTAAACGGTGGGTCTTTCCCATCTTCTATTTCGTTCTCTTTCTCTCCCTCTCTCTCTCTTCTGCTACTTTTGACCCCTGAGACCAGTCTCTAAACCCTTCTCTGTCCCCTTTTCTGCTCCTTCTCTCTCCTCTTCCAATAAACCTCCCATGAAAGCCATGCTGTATGGCATTTTAATAAATTTAACAGGTTTCTTATTTTGTTTTCACTAATAAATTTAACAGGTACAGAAATACTATGACATGTAATTCTATACAGAATATCAAACTAGAAAATAAGAAAGTGAAAGCATGCAGTGGGATATTTCAAGAAGAAAAAACTAACAGACATGAGAGAAATAGCATTTAAGTGCTCTGAGTGAGACCATTTATATAACACACACACACAAAGAGGACAGCCTCTCCACACGTATCCCTGGCTGTCCAGACTATGTTGATCAGACTGGCCTCATACTGGCCTGCCTTTGCCTCCCAAGTGTTGTGGTTAAAGGCATGTTCCAGTATCGCTGGTCTTGAGACCATTCATATCTTTAAGATAGTTAACTCTCATAGCACAATCACCACAAATACAGATCTGTCTCTACCAGACACACAGGATGCAGGTGATAAACAACACTGAAAATCATAGCTCATTTTGTGCAAAATTTTCCCTTTTCTGCAGTAACTATGAATTTTAGAGAAATTACACAAGTATTTCTCAGTACATTGAAAACAGGAATCACATATTAGTAATTATGTGATGAATAACCTTATCATGAAAATGAATTACAGGGCTGGGGAAATGCCTCTGACTCCAGTTTCAGAGATCTGACACCTTCACACAGATGTATGCACAGGCAAAATATGAATGCACATGAAATAAAAGGAAATTCATTGTTTTTAAATAATTTTTAAAGGGAAGGAATTACAGAGTCCCTGTGACAGGAATATGTGTGGATAATGGATGAGAGGTTTGAAGATGCAATGACATTAAGAGGGAAAATAAAAATGGACCCTGAGGAAGGGCATTGAATCCAAAGACAAAAGCAGAGTAATAGGAAACAACTGAGAAGGAGACGTGAATCTAAAGTCAATCAGTCCTTGTGGAGACAGCATCAGGATTCAAATGTTGTTGCTGTGTGTGGTGTGCCACACCTTTAATCACAGCACTCAAAAGGCTGTTGGTTCTCTGCGAGTTTGAAGCCAGCCTGGTCTACAAAGCAAGTTTCAGGACAGCTAGGGCTACACAGAGAAACTCTGTCTTGAAAAGCAAACAGACACACAAAAATGTTGGGGATAGTAACTGCAAAACTGCAAATACTTGTTACACAATTGTATTATAACTACCTATGCAACGAGTTTTGGAAGTTGAGTTAAAGGGCAAATTTCTCTGAGCTGTAATTTCTTTTACAAGATTTCATGCAGATCTCTGCTAAGGCCAGGGACCACAGAAATGCCTTGCTGGGTGAGGCAGGGATTGCAGGACACTGGCGGATTAGGTGAAGGCGTCTTGTGCCTGTTGTCTATAGGTCCATATTTCTATATGGTTTGGCAGCCAGGCTCTAAAGCCATAGTCAATATCTGAGGATGGTCACATATCCTACCAAACAGGCCTTCCCTACCTAAGAAAATGTCAGGATGTTGTTGCTCCTTTCTTTGTAATTTGGAGTTTGCCTGCTAGAGATGTTTGAATTAAACCTAAGTGGCAGCTAGCATGCACAGCTGACAGGTAGTTGTGGACTTGACAAAAGCCATTCTCCTGGTTACCTAGGAGACAGAATGCTGGTGTTTTTCCCACTCAGTTTATGTTTTGATATAAATGCTGTTTGGAGAATAAAGCAAGAGGAATTTCAGAATGTGAACTCAGGACTTCATGATGCACCACTGAAAATCTCCCTCCCGATAAAGCAATGTGAGTTGTGTCTTTATTTCCACATCTCCACGCTGGTCCAGAAAGAGGGAGAGAGAGAGAGAGAGAGAGAGAGGGAGGGAGAGAGAGAGAGAGAGAGAGAGAGAGAGAGAGAGAGAGAGAGAGAGAGAGAGAGAGAGAGAGAGAGAGAGAGAGAGTTTATGTTGGGGTCAGGTCAAGAGAAATATGGAGGGTCCGGGCTAGGACCGGAGTCCGACTGGTGTCCCCCAGCTTCATACAGTCCTCTATCCCCTTGATCTGCTGCACTCAGGTCATAAGAACCTGTTGACATTTGGGGCAGACTGAGGGGCCACTGACAGTGGCACTAGGATTTGTCTCTCCTTCATGACTTCATGTACTGGCTTTTTGGTATCCTATTCTCTTTGGATGCATACCTTGCTTAGCCTGGATGTAGGGGGGTGGGCCTTGGACTTTCCACAGGGCAGGGTACCATGTCCTCTCTTAGGGCTGGAGGATGGTGGGGTGTTTGTGTGGGGTATCAGGAGGGAAGTGGAAGGAGGGGAGGAAGTGGGATTAAGGATTGTTATTATTTATAATACAGTAACAATAATAAAAAGAACCTGCTTCTGCCACTTCATCTGACTTTTCTCTCTCCAGAGCCACTGAGAGCACCTTCCCCAGCAAGTTGACTTTGTCCACAGTGATGTTAACACTTTCAGAAATTTCTTCAAAGAGTTGTCCCTGTTCTTCCATTCACCGTCAGGTTTCTTAGGTTTCTTTTTCTTTTTCCTTTCTTTTCATTTTCACTTCTCTTCTATTCTTTCCGTCCTCTATCCCTTCCTCCCTTCCTACCTCCCTCCTTATTCCCAGTGAGGTCATATTATACTGTGTAAATGTACTACATGGTCTTTTATCCATTTATCAGTGGATGGATCTGGTTTGATTCTATTTCACAACTTCTGTGAGTGTCATTAAAATTGGTACTAATCTCTCCAATCTTGCATTTTTCTCAGGTGTGTAAAATCAATAAATAATGACAAAGTTGTTCAATCATTGAAAGAACACAGCAACAAGGTGCTGGGCATGACTTGTGTGCAGTAGACTGAGGGCAGGAGAGGCTTGAGGTGTGGAGATGCTGGTTCTCTTATGTAAAGAGAGGAGAGTCATCATGCAGAGGCTGGTTCACATCATGAAAGTCACAAAGAGACCTCTCATCAGCATATTAAGAGATTGCCTGGTGGTGATGGTGCATGCCTTTAGTCCTAGCTGTAATGGTTGTTCTGTTTCTTTAAGAGAGAAGCCATGCCGACTCCCTCCCTGCTTGCAGCCTTAGTCTTTCTTATCCATCTTCCTCTGGAAGAAGTAGCTTCTGCCTCTCCCCACTTTTTCCCTTTCTCTCTCTCTCTCTCTCTCTCTCTCTCTCTCTCTCTCTCTCTCTCTCTCTCTCTCTCTCTCTCTCTCTCTCTCTCTCTCTCTCTCTCTCTCTCACTCTCTCTAGTTCTGCGTGTGTGTCTCCCCTATCTCCCCTTTCCTATATCCTCCATAACCCACCTAATAAATGTAAAAATGTCCAACTTCACTCTTAAAAATTATCATTACATTTTCACTCTGGAGAAATAGGTAGCTGGATTTCTGGCGACTACCCTGGTCTATAGAGCTAGTTCCAGGGCAGCTAGTGCTGTTATTCAGAGAAACACTTTCGCAAAAAACAAAACAAAACAAACAAAGAGATAATTCTGGGGCTCACAGGTTAAGAACATTTGCTGCTCTCGCACTGGAACCTGGTTCAAAACCCAGCACCCACAGGGTGGCTCACAACCATTTCTAATTCCAGTTACAGGGGATCCCATGCCCTCTTTTGGCCTGAGATGCACAGCACCCATGTGGTGCAGGCAAAACTCTAAAACACATAATAAAATAAGTCTAAAAAAGGAGAGAGACCCTGGACTGCTGTGAAACCAAACTTCCTGGTTTCCCTATAAGCAGGAGTATGTTCATGACTGTCACCAGTGCAATTAGTTCTGGGTCTGTGTGGAACATTCCTTTATGCTATGTGAATATATGTCACTACGATAGCTTTAGTAGACAGGCTCCATAGTGGAAGAGGGTAAAGGTAAGCGGGAGAGCCAAACTGAAAAGCTGGGAGGAAGTAGGGTGAAATCTGAGTTTTGAGGAGATGCAGAGAAAAGCAAGATGGGCATGCCGTGCTGAGAAAAGGTACCAAGCCACATGGCAAAGCACAGATAAGAAATATGGGTTAATTTAAATGTGAGAGTTAGCTAGTAACAAACCTAGCCATTGGCTGAGCTTTTACAATTAATATGAAGTTTCTGACTGATTATTTGGGAGCAGCTGCTAGACAGGAACCCTCCACCTACAGGTCTTCCTGTCATGTGCACACTTGTACATGTCATGTTGGAGCCAGTCATCAGCCTTGGTATCTTTTCTCATAAGCCTGTTTTTGATATTCGTTTCTGTTCAAAATAATATTTAGTTTATTTTTTTGAAAATTGCATAAAATATCTTTTTATCATATCTACTTTCCTTAGCATCCTCTAAACTCATCTCTCCTAACTTCACGTGCTTTTAAAAAAATTTAACTCATTTCGTCCAATCAGTGCTACCCCTATGCGCACGGGTCTGAGGCCGTTCACTGGTGCCTGGGCAGTCTGCTAATGGCCACTCCTTATAGAGAACCATCTCTCCTGATCCAGTAGCCATCGCCAGTCCATAGCCCCACAACTATGTCTACGGCTTTAAGAGTCTCTCTCTCATCCCTGCTGATTATTTAAAAATTATTTTCTTCATACAATATATTCGGTTATGTTTTTTCCTCTCTGCCAACTCCTCCAAGATCCTCCTCACATCCCTACCCACCCAACTTCATGTTCTTTCTCTGCTGCTTCTTTCCAAAAGCAAAAACAAAGAATCAAAAACAAACTTTTGGCTGTTGTGAGCCTCCACGTGGGGTTCTGAGAACTGCACCTTGATCGTCTGAAAGAGCAGCAAGGGGTCTTAACTGGTGAATCATCTATTGAGCCCTTCAAAATATTTTCCTTTCGTTAATTTTATGTATTTGAATATTTTGCTTGAATGAATATATGTGTCCCACACGCCTGCCTGGTGCTGGTGGAGGTCAGAAGAGAGGGTCAGACCCCTGGAACTGTAGTTACAGATAGTTGTGAGCCACCTCCTAGGTGCTGGGAATGGAAAAGGGATCCTTTGCAGTAGCAAATAGTGCCCCTAACCACTAAGACATCTCTCAAGGCCCTCAGAATATTTTTTTATTAATTCTTTTATTTAATTTAATTTATTTCTGTTTTAAAATTTCATTTTATATTCCAACCACAGTTCTCCCTCCCATCCTTTCTCTTACCCTTCCTCACCTCCCTCCCCCAGCCGACTTCCCATCCACTGCTCCCAAAGGGTAAGGCCTCCCATGGGAGAGTCAACAAAGCTTGGTACAGAACTTGAGGCCGGACCAAGCCTCCCTCCTGCCCCCTTTAAGGCTGAACATGACATCCCACCATAGGGAATGGGTTCCAAAAGGCTAGTTTGTGTGCCAGGGATAGACCCTGGTCCCACTGCCTGGGGCCCCTCAGACTGACCAAGATATACAACTGTCTCCTACATGCAGAGGATCTAGTTCTGTCTTATGGAGGCCCCACAGCTGTCTGTGTAGAGTTCGTGAGTTCCCATGAGTTTGGATCACCCATCTCTGTGGATTTCCCCATTATGCTCTTGACATTCCTTGCTCATGTATTCCATCATCCCTCTCTTTGACACGATTCATAGAGCTCGGCCTTATGTTTGGTTGTGGATCTCTGCATCTGGTCCCATCAGTTACTCAATGAAGGATCTATGATGAAAAATTCATATATTGTATTGTGATTATTCATTCTTCACTTTTTTAAAAAAAGTTATTTACTTGTATATTATGTATATTGGTGTTTAGCTTGCATCTATGTCTGTGTGAGGGTGTAGGGTGTTCTGGAAGAGTAGATAGAGACAGTTGTGAACTCCCATGTAGGTGCTGGGAATTGAAATTAGGTCTTCTGGAAGACCAGCCAGCGCTCTTAACCACTGAGTTATTTCTCCAGCTCCTCATTCCTCAGTCTTTCTCTAACTCCTCCCAGATCTTTCACTCACTCCTTACAAGTTCAGGTTCTCTTAAAATATTGGATGGTTGGTGGAGACACGGAGAGTGAACGGTCGTGCGCTGCCTGCCCGCTGGAGCCTCGGTCTCGGCACGGACCCGCAGCAGGAGCGGCCGTCTCTTCCTCCTCCTTCCTCCCGTGAGATTTTTTTGATCTTCAGCTACATTTCATCTTTGTGAGAAACCTTATCAACAAAGAAGATGGCTAGCAATGTTACCAACAAGACAGATCCCCGATCCATGAATTCCCGTGTATTCATTGGGAATCTCAATACTCTTGTGGTCAAGAAGTCTGATGTGGAGGCAATCTTTTCAAAGTATGGCAAAATTGTGGGTTGCTCTGTGCATAAAGGCTTTGCCTTTGTCCAATATGTTAACGAAAGGAATGCCCGGGCAGCTGTAGCTGGAGAGGATGGCAGAATGATTGCTGGCCAGGTTTTAGATATTAATCTGGCTGCAGAGCCAAAAGTGAACCGAGGGAAAGCAGGTGTGAAACGATCTGCAGCGGAGATGTACGGTTCCTCATTTGATTTGGACTATGACTTTCAACGGGATTATTATGACAGGATGTACAGTTACCCAGCACGTGTTCCTCCTCCTCCTCCTATTGCTCGAGCGGTGGTGCCTTCTAAACGCCAACGTGTTTCTGGAAACACCTCTCGGAGGGGCAAAAGTGGATTCAATTCGAAGAGTGGACAACGGGGCTCTTCTTCCAAATCCGGAAAATTGAAAGGTGATGACCTTCAGGCCATTAAGAAGGAGCTGACTCAGATAAAACAAAAAGTGAATTCTCTGCTGGAAAGCCTGGAAAAAATTGAAAAAGAACAAAGCAAACAAGCAGAGATGAAGAATGAGAAGTCGGAGGAGGAGCAGAGCAGCGCCTCTGTGAAGAAAGACGAGACGAACGTCAAGATGGAGTCTGAGGCAGGCGCAGATGACTCTGCCGAGGAGGGCGACCTGCTGGATGACGATGACAATGAGCATCGAGGGGATGATCAGCTGGAGCTGATCAAGGACGATGAAAAAGAAGCTGAGGAAGGAGAGGATGACAGAGACAGCGCCAATGGGGAGGATGACTCCTAAGCACATAGCGGAGTTTAGAGATCTTATCCTGTTATTCATTTACCTAGGCGCTTGTGAGAGATGGAAGTAACACCAGATCCTCTCCCTAGTGTCTTCAGCACAGTCTCACTGTTCGCCCTCCCTCCCTGTGTTCATGGATTCATAATTGCCTTGCGCCTAGTTCCATTCTCACTTCCTTTGATGCTCCCTAGTAGTTTTGTTAAGTCTTACCCTGTAAATTTTGCTTTTAATTTTGATACCTCTTTGACTTAACAATAAAAAGATGTATGGTTTTTATCAACTGTCTCCAAAATAATCTCTTGTTATGCAGGGAGTACAGTTCTTCCCATTCATATAATTTCAGTAGTTGCTTCCCTAACTGCAGAGGCATCTCATTTACTTGTGATCCCCGAGAGCAGCTTTGCATTAGAGGTGTGTGTTTTCCCTCACTTGAGTGGGGCTGTTCAACACGAATGTAACCATGTATTTTTGTGAATGAGAGTTGGCATGTCGAATGCATCTTACAGGAAAATAGTGTAATAGTCTTAATATTTGTTTTCTAAAGTTAATACCATGGGTTATTTTTGTGAACAGCCTGATGTTTGGGATCTTTTTCTCAAATAAACAATTCCTTATTAAACCAGGAATTTGAAGGAAAAAACTGATTTTTATTATAATTGCTTTTTTAATTGACTTCCGCAAATCTTACCAGATTATATTAAAGAGTTTTTTGGGTCATAAAAAAAAATATTGGATGGTTGCAATTTGTGTGGTTTATAAACTCCTGGGTGTGCGGCCGTCCACTGGAGAACGGTCAACTCACTAGGGCCACAATCGTAAAGAATAATATCTGTCTATCTCTATTAGAAGCCACCAACTATCAATAGCTTATTATTAAAGGGTAGGACTCATGATTGACACTATGCTAGATTTTTCCCCCAATATTTCTTTATCACATATACCATATTTTGTCTGCATGTACAGCTGTAAGCCAGAAAAGGGCACCAGATCTCATTATAGATGGCAGTAAGCTACCATGGTGGCTGGGAATTGAATCAGGATCTCTGGAAGAGCAGGCAGCACTCTTAAGCCCTGGTCATCTCTCCAGCCCCCCATGTTGGAATTTTTAATTTTTTTTTGTGAAGGTCATTAAAGCTGCTGTGAGTTCATATTTTCAACAGCCATTTCACTTCTAGGGGTCAGCACCCACAGAACTCATCCTTATTATTCAGGTTTGTATCCTTAATGAGCCTATTTCACTCTTCCCTTTAGAGACGAGGTCTCCCATGGCACATGCCTATCATCAGTGCAGTTCTGCTGACTGCCCGGGAGTATCAGAAATCCTGATGTCTTCACATTCTTATTGCCACAGCCACAAACAGATGACCCTGTGCCTTGGTCTTTACCTGGGAGCTATGGATCCCACAGAGGCATCATGCTTCTGCAGAGAGCATTATCTATCTATCTATCTATCTATCTATCTATCTATCTATCTATCTATCTATCTATCTTTCTATTATCTACCTATTTATCTATTATCTACCATCTATCTGTCTGTCTATCATCTATCTATCTATCTATCTATCTATCTATTATCTATTGATCTAACTATCTATCTATTATCTATTTATCTACGTTTTTCTAGACAGAGTTTCTCTGTGTACCTTTGGTTGTCCCGGAACCCATTCTCAAGACCAAAGAGGCCTTGAACTCACAGAGATCTGTATGTCTCAGCCTCCAGAATTCCTGGAGGTGTGTGCCACTGTGCCCAGCTTCAGAAAACATTTTATGATTTATGTTTATGTGGAGCCCTTTGGATAAATATCAAAGATTGTTACAGTTGGATCACAAAGTAGGTCATTTTTCTTTTTTAGTTTTTATTTAAAGGGTTGTTTATTATTTCTGTGCATGGTTTCAGGACTGGCCGTTCTTCATTGGACCACCCATTATGGGGTCGGGGCTTCATACCTGGGTAAAAGTATTATCCTTTTCCAAACTGTGATCAATTTCTGTAGTTTTCTTCCTGGGATTGGGCTGTCTGCATGTTGTGTGTTTGTATATATTCCCATAATTATAAGTACTGATGGCACACACACACGTGTGTATTTGTGCATACAAACACACATATTTATGTAATAATAATAAACAAAAAGAAACTATAAACTTGAGAGTTGGTCACAGGAAGGGTCTGAGGAAGAGCAGCTATGAGGGTCTGGAAGGAGGAAAGGGAGGAAAAATGTGACCTCATTCTGACTGGGGTAAGATGGAATTTCACTATAGTTTTGCATTTACTTGATGGCTAATGCATCTAAATATACATATACATATAAAAAGTATACAATAAATAGACTTTTTAATTCAGTTTTTTCATCCACTACATTTTGATCATGTTTTCTCTTCCGTCAACTCATCTCAGATCCTCCCCTCATCTCCGCCTAGAATTTTCTACTTGCTTGTTGTATTTACATCATTTCTGCCCCTCCCCCCAATGCTTCTTATGTTCCTCTCCAGCTCCATCTGAGACTCATGATCTTGTCTTCTTCAGTTATTATTGTTACATATGCTCATTGACTCATTATTATTATTATTATTATTATTTTGAGACAGGGTTTCTTTGTGTACTACTGGATGCTCTGAAACTCACTCTGTAGACCAGGCTGGGCTCAAACTCACAGAGATTTGCTTTCCTCTGCCTGTAGAGTACTGGGATTAAAGGTGGGGGCCAGCACTGCCCTGCTGCTCATTGACCTTTCGTTTTCTGTGTTTTGAGATCTGTCTGTTCATTTCAGTAGCTCATTCCTTGGTTGGGTTGTTTGATTTCTTTATTTAAGAGCTTTTTCTAACTTGGTTTATTCTTTATACATCCTCTATCAGGTGTATAGCTAGCAAAGGTTTTGTCCCATTTGTGTGCTATCTCTTCATTTACTTTCCTTTGCTGTCATGAAGCCTTTTACGTATCTGAGATCACGTTTGTCAATGGCTGACATTGGATGTCGAGTGCCTGGAGTCTTATTCAGAAAGCATTTCCTGTGTCTACATCCTGCAGTGTTTTCCCTTATTTTTCTTATAATGGTTTCAGAATACGGGGTCCTGTATCAAGCTTTAAAATCTAATTGGGAATGATTTTTGGATGCAACATTTTTTCTCTACCCATGGATCATCAGTCTTTATTTAATCATTGTCAAAGAGGTTGTTTCTTTCTACACTGCATTTTTGGCTTCTTGTGAGTCAACTGGTTGTTTCTTTGTGGGTTTATATGTAGGATGTCTGTTGTGGTGATCTGTGTGCTTTTGTCCCCATGGACAAAATTATTCTCACCTAGCGATGAATCCCCTTCATTGTGGACCAATACAGAATGGTCAACACTGAAATATTATAGAAACAACAGAAACAGCCCAATCAGATTGTATCTATATCTTTTTGTGTATGTATATATATGCATATAGTTGTATGTAACAATAATAAGAAAAAATTGGTTATCAATTTGAGAGTGTATGGGAGGATATGAGAAGAAAGGGTTTGAGAAAAGGTAGTTGGGAGGGGATGGAAGGAGAAAAGGCAGTGAGAAAGTGATGTAATTCTATTTCAATTAATTTTTTTAAAAAAATAAAAAAGTACAACAAATATTAAACATCTAGATTGGTGATTCTCCATGGGTGTAACTTCTGATATTACCAGGCGATACAATCTCATAGGCGATTCCCTCATCCATGGGATCTTTAAACGTTCTGTCCTGCCTTCATCAATGTTCCCTGAGCCTTAGGTGCAGAAGCTGTATTGCATATACAGCCACTGGGACTGGGCTTCACTATTCTGCATTTTGATTGGTTGTGGTTTCCTGTAATGATCTCCATTGTCACAAAGAGAAATTTCATTGATGCTGTGTGAGGACTACACATAGGAGGCCTGCATCCTACACAAGAACTGTACACAACTAAGGAAAGTCAAGAGTGGGGGAAAGAGTCATCCCCAGGAAAGAGCACACCAATTGTTATCCAATACAAGTTGTCAGCCCCGAGTACATACATACATGTAACTTTATAGCGACTGAGCAGGTAGTATTCATGTATTCAGGGACACAATACACACACACAAATAGACACACATGTATGTAACAATAATTAATGTAAAATAGGCCTTGAATTTGAGCGGAAAAAAATAAGAGGCAAATACAGGAGGGATTGAAGGGCAGAAAAGAATAGGGAGAAATGCTGCAGTTATATCATAATTTCAAGAATAAAAGAAATAATTAAGAACATACTGAAACAGTAAATTAAGACAGTGATGGTACTAGGACATCCATTGTATACCTGTCATTTATAACACTAAAGAGTCCCACCCACAGCAGTACCTTAGGGAGGTAATAGTTAAGACAGGGAAATTCATTTGTTCAATGGTTAAGACATTCCTTAGGACAGAACACTCCACAAAAAAACCCCAAGCTCCAAAGGGTTTTTTAAATTTTTGATTAGAATTATTTTAATAGAGAAAATTGAGAAGTAGACTATTGTTCAAAATACTTATAATGAATTTCCTTTTCACAAAGTGTTATAACTTGAGTCGGTAGTAAATGTTGAAATTATCAAAATTATGAAAACAGAGTTGTATTCAAGAAAAATGTTAGCTCCCTGAGTTTTAGTAGCTTTCAGAATATCTGAGTTATAACTAGGTCATGTCAGGTATTTGAGGTCCACATTCAAATTCTTCATCTCATGGGAATCATTAAGAAATGTTCAAACGATGAGAAAGTGTGGGTTTCAGTTCATCCACGAAGTGCACGTTGAAAACAGGTCATTCTCGGTGCCGAAAAGGAAGAAGTGAAGTGCAAAATAAGTTTATTATTCTTCATTATTAAAAAAGGGCAGATGGTTGGATAGCATGCTGCCCAAAATGCATTAATTCCCTCCAAATTTAGAATTTTTGTTTGTGCAAAAAACCCATAAAGGGTGATCAAGTTGTTCAACCAATACAAGATCACAAAACAGCTCACCAACAGCAAGATGCTGTGAGTGGCTCTGAGCTCAGGAGATTGTTGGCTGGAGAGGCTTGTGCTGTGGAGATACTGGGCTCTCTTGCGGTGTCTGTAGAGGAGAATTACCATGTACACGCTGGTCCACATCATGATTCCCACATAAAAGAAATCGTATATGAATATGATGGTTATAAATGGTCCTGAATTTTTGTTCCCAAAATTCTTGCTTTGACAGTAAGCATGTAAATATACACATCCAACTTGAGTAGAATTGGTTTTGGCTATTACCATTTCAACCATATATCCATAGATGGCCAGGTTAATGAGCCAGGAGCAAAGTAAAAAAGAAAACGTCCACGTTGATAGTTTGTGCTTAAGCCAAGCCCACTGAGAATTACTGGGAGTGACGGTGACGGCTTGAAATGTGCTTAGAATACAGGTGGTACTGATGGACAGACCGCGGGAAATTCTGTATATACATAAAACAACCTTACAACCGACATCATCCAGAAAATTGGGTACTCCAAAGGATGACACAATATCCGGTATCAAAATGAACATGATCGTCACCATATTAACTATTGTCAGGTGCAGGAAAAAAAGATCTATCAACTTCTTAAAATGAGGCTTAAAGAAGAAAGTGTAAATGTATAAAATGAACAGTGATGTGTTCCCTATGACACCAATGCATAGCTGAGATATGAGAAAGACCACCAAGATGACATTACTTGTAAGCATGATGTTTGTCAGATGTGTTAGGCATGGAGTGACAGATAAATGGAGTGTATCATAAATCTACTTTTGAAATGGCAATTTTGGGAAAATTAATGATTGCCAGCTCTGGAGCAGAACTGATGAGTGATGAAACGTCCAACTGCTTTCTTTTCTTTTTTTTCTCTCTCTTTTTTTATCCTTTTGAACAAGGTATTTCCAAGTATCACTGGCTGTCCTGGAATTTGGAACTTGTTCTGTATCCCAGGCTGGTCTTGACCTCACAGAGATCCACCTATCTATGTCACTTAAGTGCTGGAATTAGAGGCCTGTGCCACACCGCCTGGAGAAATGTGTAAATCCTTTCAAGGTTAGGTCCACAGGTGACCTCTTAGCAACTGCATTCCAGGTATTCTTGACCATCTCAGAGGACAGAATAAAGTGCTGGAAAGTAGGCAGTTGAATCCACCCGATGCCCTGAACACTGCTATCAGACAGAAGAATGTAGAAACCTAGGTGAAAGCCAAATTTACATGTTATGAGAATTTTAATAGTTATATATTTTTGTGTATGGGCACTTTGCCTGTATGTCTATGCACTATATACTTGCTTGGGAAACGAACCCTTGCACTCTGGAAAAGCAACCAACAGTCTTTAACTGTGAAACCATTCCTCCAAGACCCAGGAATTTTCATTCCTCAGTTGATATTGTTTTTATGTTTATAACAATATTTGTTTCTAACACATATATAGTAACATGTGTACTTGAACGTCAGTATTTTGGCTACAGATACATTTCTGTATCTTAGTGATGAGTAAATACTCAGAGTTTCCATGTGGGACTCTGCCTCTCATTTCACCTTACAGGGTAACCAGCACGTCCTGAAGCATTTCTTTTCATTTTGTCTATTGCGCTGACAACTTAGAGCTGAGCTGCTGATATGCAGACAGTGACAGCAAGGATGAGACTGCGTATCCCACAGTGTTGAGCACATCTTCACAAAAGTGTGCTTCCTGTGGCATTTGGTCATTGACAGAATCAGGCTGATTCTGGCTGATAGCCCACTGTAACAAAGAGTTATATATTTTGCAACACCTGAATTACATTTGCATTAGAAGATTCTTCTGCTTTGCTGTTGCAGAAGCAGAGATCTCAGGTCCACAGTTACACAGAGAATGGCAAAGACATGATACTCATGAAGTTAGACATTGAATTTTACAACATTGTAATGTCACCTAAGTTCAATGGATTTGGGAGAGTTTTACTGTATATTTATTTTAGAGCCATTCCTCCACTGATCTAATTTTTTCTGTCACCTGAAATACAAACCTTTTTTTTTGATAGACATCTATGGATTCCTCACCAATCTCTTTTATTCTGATAAGGTCTGTTAGACGTTTCTCAGTGTGCCTGTCTGAATTTCTCCATGCACCACAAATCTCTGTCTTGACACGAGTCCCTACCATATCCAAGGTATTTATTATGAGTGATCAACATTTAAATTACTTAATGAATTCCACTACACAGAGATATTGTTCTTTCTCAATACCAATTATGCCTTATATCAGTGTTCAACTTTTTTCATGACTTGTCATTGTTTGCCACTGTCACAAATTATATAGTTAGACCGCACCCACCCTCCTCTAAGCGTTGAAAACACATCTCATCTCTACTGTGCCATATGGCTTTTGCTGACCCACATTTATTTCTTGCATCATTCACATCTTCCCAAGTGTTATCCTGGATTGATTGTCATTCTCCTCGCCATTCACCAGAAATTTTTTTACTCATCTTTTCTCCTTGCTCTGTATCTCCCCTTAAATGCCCTAACTATTCATAATTTTGTTACTTAGCACGGTCCTGAAAATTCCCTCCAGCAGCCATGTTTTTACTATTTGTTCCTGCAAAGAATAAGAGTTCTGGGATAAAATGCCAGGCTGTCATCTGAACCCAGATGAAACAGACTTATACTATGACTTGCACAGGAAGATGTTATCAATGGAAAATGGAATCTAAAAAGATCATCATTCCTTACTTGTTACATTAAAAAAAATGAAACTATCAGATTATGGTGGCAGGCTCCTTTATTCCTAGCCTTTGGGAGGTAGACACAGGTGGATGTCAGTGAGGTTGAGGTCAGCTTGTTCTACAAAGTGAGTTTCAGGACAGTTAGTGGTTCACAGAATACCGTATCTCAAAAAAAAAAAAATAAAGAAAGAAAGAAAAGAATAGAAAAAAACAAACAAAATGAAAAGGAAATTTGAATACTGAGGAACAGACATATTCGTAAACAGCAGAGCAACTGCTATGTGTATGTAAAAAGATGTGACGAATTTAAAACAAATGTTATCATACTTAATTGTATACATGCATCACATCTTCAAAAATAAAAGTTTAATAAAATTAACCTTAGCAAAGATATAGCTGTACTAAAAAGAGAGAAATAATCTATCCAGTTGTATAAAAATTTTTGTAAGTAATCAAACATTACAGCGATAATCTTAATGCAATAACATTCACAGTTCACAAAATATGGATGCCACATAGAATTTGGAATAGGCTGTTTGAATTTTACTGAGAGCAAAACTGGAAGTGTTCTCTCTTTTTTTTTTTCTGTGAATGAACCTGTCAGCATGTTGGCACATTGAGGGAGAATGAAAAAATCCACATTCTATCTGTGTGCTAAAAGATTCACCATTTTACACCAGTTCAAATATATCAAGCACAATGAAGAGGTTAAAGTTCCCTTGTGCAAGTGATGGTCAACCCACAGCTAGAGAGTCAAAATGAACATTCGTTTTCACAGCATTGCTTACATTGTATATGGATTCGATTATAATTAAGAAAGATGCAAAATCAAAAAGAAAAGGAAGAACATTTTCAGACTAGAAGAAAGTTTTCAAAAAAAAATAAAAAAAAGAAAATTTTCACCTTAAATAAATTTTATTTAAGAAAAGAAATGCTAAGGGGACACACTTACTACAGGCAATCAACTGACTTTTGCAACAACATTATACTTATATTTGAGAATAAAAATACACAAATATCATCTATATGTCTTAAAGCTTAGAACATTAGATGAGGCATAACGATCAGAAGCAATATGACGGAATTATTTTTCAAGACATGGTTTCTCTGTGTAGCCCTGACTGTCGTGGAGCTCACTCTGTAGACAGGACTGGTTTTGAACTCACTGAGATTGCTAGCCTCTCTTTGCCTTCCAGTGCTGGAAGTCAAAGTGTTTGTCACCATCCCCATCTTGATGGGAAATCTTAACAATGGCTTCTTTAGTTAACCAAGCCAAAGGATAAAAGAGAAAATTGGATATAAAAATTTGACCTAGAGAATCTGGCGAGATGGCTCAGTGGTAAAGAAAACAGGGTGGTCTTTAAGAGGATCCAAGTTCATTCCCAGCACCCACATAGCAACTCATAACTGTCTGTACCTGAAATTCCATGGGATCTGACAATCTCATCCAGACATGATCTCAGGAAAATCACCAATAGATTTAAAATAAAAACTAAAAAAATTATATAAAATGAAAAATCTCATAAAATTAAGCTGGAGAACTGATTGTCTCAGTGTAACAAAACTGCACAGTTATGAGAAAATAGAGATCGTTTGCCATGTGGCACATAGGAATTGAGAAGCCAATGTGGTTATAGAACCAATATCAAAGATAGGATCATCAATGGTCTAGTTTGCTGTTAGACTAAATTTTATGTCTATCATGCTGTGTTATAGAGAAACTTAGTCGGGCTGGAGAGATGACTCTGAGATCAAAGTGTTTGTCATGTGAGCACTGGAACGTGAGCTCAGATACCAAGCTCCGATGCAAAGGCTGAGTGTGGTGGGTTAGACAGGCTGGTGACAGGGGGATCCCCAAAGCCCATCGAGCAGCTGATTGAGCCAACTGATGTGCTCCAGGCTGAATGATAGATCCTGTCTCAAAAAAGTTAGGAGGAAAAAAAATAAGAAAAAAAAAGTTAAGAGGAGGTAGAGGAAAGCACATGACGTCAGTGTCTGTCCTGTACACACACGAAGTCACATACGTGCATATACCACACAAAAGAAAGTGAAAAACTCCCAGTTCCCACCATGTTAAAAACAAATGAATATCTTGGCAGTGACAGAATGAAAAAAGTCCTTTATGTAAATGAACTGTAGAGTGTCTCTTGTAGAAATGTGTGTGTGAAATAAACAATGCAATTATATTGAAAATGATTTCAGATGAAATCTAAAATAAAGGAGCTGAATAAATAAAAGCAGAATAATAGCAAGCAACAGAGATATACAGGAAACATAAGGCCAAGGCCACCACCTTGAAGGGAATACTGCAAGACTCCTCTGTGAGACTGCACTGTTGTCCAGGAGGAAAGACAGAGACTAGGACAGAATGCTGCAAACAGCATCTGGAAAACGGCAAACGCATCTTCAAAGATTATGTTATGACTACCTAGGCTTTAAGAGGAATGTGCAAAATCCTCTAAGATGTAACATCCCTCCAAAGATTGTAGAATTCTAAAATGTCATAGATGGGTAATATTCTCATGAGATTGAATCATTGACTAGATCATATGAAAAAGTCTTAACGAAGAATGAAAATCGGGGCTTCAGATGTCTCAGTGGTTAAGAGTACTGGCTGGTCTACCTGGGAGCCTGACTTTGATTACCAACACCACATAGATGCCCTCAATTGTCTGTAATACCAAGTCTAGGGCATCTTACACCTCTGACTGTTTTCCTGGGGCATTGCACTCATGTGGGGCACATACATACATGCAGTCAAATCACCCCACAATAATATACATGAATAATAATTAAAAACAAAAATGGTTAAAGTATATGAAGATCAAGAGAAGTATTGTACAGAAAAATAATAACAGAGATAGACTAAACTGACAGAGAAGTAGTAGAAACATAAATTTAAAACCAAAACAAAACACACAAAGTGTAGGGATGGTAGATGGGGATAGAAGAGAGCAGCAGTAGAAAGGTTGCCATACCTCCCTCTCACTCTGACTGCTGAGGCTGCGAAGTCTTATTCAGGGCAGTGTGAATCCCACAGGCACGAAGCATCATAGGCAAGAGGCATCTTGGAAAGGCTGCCTAGCAGGATCCATGTCTAAATAAGGGGCAAGATGAGAGGAGTCTTCTTCCCAGTGGACACGCACCAGCTTGTCACCGATGGCGCCAGTGCCCTTGTTAACTGTGCATCATTTTGATGCACTCCAAGGAAAATTTCACTCTCCCAATACAATGTGGATCCCATGGTATTCGACTAAATCAACTAAATAAGAATGCAATCTCTGAAACAAAAAAAAGAATGCAATCTCTGTCTGAAGATGTGTGTGCATTTTCCCAAGTTGAACTACATCAGAAAAGAAACTTTACCATCTAGGAAATCATTAAAAGTTTTCACGCAGCTGTGGAAATTATCGCAGCCATTATCATCTGATGCCAGGAAAGTCTACACTTCCCTGTCGGTATCTCCATAGGCCCACTGTTCATTCAAAACTGTATTGTTCAAACTTCACATATTGGTGCAATTTCTCTTGCTACTGATTTCTAGTTTTATTGCACTATTATCTGAGATGGTACAAGTAATTACACTAGTTCTTTTGTCTTTCTTCCTTCTTTATTTTATTTTTAGAGTCAAGGTATCTCTCTATAACCTCCCTAGGCATCCTGGAACTTTTTCTGTAGATCAGGGTGGCCCAAACTCACAAAGATCCACCTGCCTCTCCCTCTTGAGTCCAGGAATTAAATGTGTGCACCACCACTTTCCGGCTCTTTAGTATTTCTTTAAAAATTATTATTTTATATTATGTGTTTAAATGCTTTTTAGCATGTAAGTCTTTAATGCACATGGATGAGATGCTCACAGAGGCCAGAAGAGGGCAACAGAATCTCTGGAACTGGAGTCACAGATGGTTGTGAACCACCATGTAGGTCCTGGGACTCAATCAAGCCAGGGTCCTCTGGAATAGCAGCAGTGCTCTTAACCTTTGGGCAATCTTTCCAGTCGCAGCCTCTCATCTCTAATTTTATTAATTTTCTTCTTTTCTCTCCATCGTTTCAATACTTTGTCTACAAGTTTTTCAGTCTTGTTTATTATTCTCAAAGAACTAATTTTTTTATAATTGTTTTTAGTTAGCTGTAAATTTTCTCCACTCCCTTTCCTTCCTCTCCTTTCCTCTTGTACCTTCTCCTGTGACTCCACACTCCCAATTGCCTCAGGAGATCTTGTCTTATTCACCATCCTATGTAGATCCATGTATGTCTTTCTTAAGGGTCCTATTTGTTGTTTAGGTTCTCTGAGGTTGTGGCCTGTAGGTTGGTTTTTTTTGCTTTTTCTAAACATCACTTATGAGTGAGTACATATTTGTCTTTCTTGTTCTGGGTTACCTCAGTCAACACTTTTTTCTAGATCCATGCATTTACCTGCAAATTTCAAAATGTCATTTTTTTTACCGCTGTGTAGTACTCCATTGTGTCAAATTGTTCCATTTTCTTTACCCATTCTTTGGTTGAGGGGCATCTAGGTTGTTTCCAGGTTCTAGCTATTACAATTCTGCTGTGAATATAGGTGAGCACATGTCTGTCTTTGTGGTATGATTAAGTGTCTTTTGGGTATATAGGCAATAGCGGTATTGATGGGTTTTGAGGTAGATTGTTTCCTAATTTTCTGAGAAATTGCATATTAATTTCCCAAATGGCTATGTAAGTTTGCTCTTCCACCAGCAATGGAGGAGCATTCCCTTTACCACACATTTTCTTCAGTATAAGCTGTCATCAGTGTTTTTAATCTTGGCCCTTCGGAAAGTCACAATAAGGAATCTCAGAGTTGTTTTGGTTTGCATGTCTCTGTTGGCTGAATATGTTGGGCATTTATTTAATAAAGAATGATGCAAAATTAAAAAAATGGAAGAACATTTTCAAACTAGAAGTTTTCATCTTAAGTAAATTTTATTTAACAAGAGAAATGCTAAGGGGACACACTACTTGCAATCAACCAACTTTTGCAGCAACATTAAACAAATTTGAGAATAAAAATACACAAATATCATCTCTACATCATTAAGCTTAGAACATTAGATGAGGCATAACGATCAGAAGCAATATGATGAAATTTTTTTCAAGACATGGTTTCTCTGTGTAGCTCTGACTGTCGTGGAGCTCACTCTGTAGACAGGACTGGTTTTGAACTCACTGAGACTCCTTGCCTCTCTCTGCCTTCCAGTGCTGGAATTCAAAGTGTTTATCACCATCCCCACCTTGATGGGAAATCTTAACAACGTCTTCTTGCAGTTAACCGAGCGAAAAATTAAAAGAGAAAATGGGATATAAACATTTGAGCTAGAGAATGTGGAGAGATGGCTCAGTGGTAAAGAACCCAGGCTGCTCTTTCAGAGGATCCAGGTTCATTCCCAGCACACACATAGCAACTCGTAACTGTTTGTTCCCGCATTTCCAGGGGATCTGACAATATCATCCAGACATGAATGCAGGCAAAGCCCCAATGGACATAACATAAAAATTAAATAAATTATACAGAAAGGAAAATCTTAAAATTGCTAAGCTGGAGAACTGATCGCCTCAATGTAACAGAACTGCACAGTTATGGGAAAGCACCGATCATTTGCCTTGCGGCACATAGGAATTGAGAAGCCAATGTGACCATAGAACCAATATCAAAGATAGGATCATCAATGGTCTAGTTTGCTGTTAGACTAAATTTTATGTCTATCATGATGTGTTATAGAGAAACTTAGTAGGGCTGGAGAGATGACTCTGAGATCAAAGTGTCTGTCATGTGGGCACTGGAAAGTGAGCTCAAACACCAATCACTGATGCAAAGGCTGAGTGTGGTGGGTTAGACAAGCTGGTGACCCATTAATGGTGTCAACTATGGGTGCCATTTTATGGAGTAGGCCTTAAATCTATCCACAAAGTGATTCCTTGCTTTCATGACAATTGTGCCATTATTACATCAGTGGGCATGTATGACAAACATGTCATTATTGTTCCCTGCAGGGTTGATAGCTGGGTATGAGTGATGATTGCCTTTCTTCTTTAGGGACATATCTGTATGTATGTATGTATCTATATATATATTTATCTGTATCTTCCAGCACAATGATCTGAAGTCAGTAGGTCAAAGCTGTTATCTTAGTACTCGCTGGATTTCTTCACAAACTATTTTTTAGTATCTTCACTGACAGGGTCTTACTATTAGTTTACTATTAGTAAAGACAAGATCTCCTGAGTAAACTGGGAGCCAGGGGACATTGGGGGAGGGTTGAAGGGGAGGGGAGAGTCACGGAGAGGAACAGAGAAAAATGTAGAGCTCAATAAAAATCAATAAAAAAGGATTAAAGCAATGTTTAGAGTAAAACTTATACAAGAGCCCTGATATATTTTAAAAATTATTTATTAGACTTCTGTTCCCTGTAATTTTAAAAAAAAGAAAAGCAACTAAGACAGTGGAGAGGAAGTGAGTTTTTTTACACTGCAGGTTTGTCACAATGCCTCACTTCTATTGCTCCTTTAGTGCGACCACAACCTTGGCAAAAGAAAAGGACTCTTCAAGGGCATGGGATTTGATGTCCTTTGTTCAGGGGTCATACATCTGGTATCATGTCATTGAGCAAAATGTTTCAGAGCAATTCAGATACCAGATGAGATTTACAAATGAGCAGAGAGGAAAATGCAGATTCAGCTCAATAGAGATTCTGTGGAATTCATGGCCAAGAATTTAAGATCATTAGGGTCAGATAGTTTTCAGCCTAATCTGTAGACAGCATCATGGGTAGTAAGTGGGAAGGCATGAAAGGGTTTTGAGGAAGCTACTGATGGAGGTTACTTGACTGAACCTGATAACTTTGCATTCTGAGCAGAGAGTGGTTTGCCTTCAGAATGTTTTGGTCCAGGGTGTGAGTGTGACTTGATGACTTGTTTTGTTCTAGCAACAGAATATTTAACTATGAATGTAGCCAGTGACCTTCAGTTGGTATGTTCATTTCCTGGTATCACTTTAATGCAGTCTTTTGTCTTACTCCTACCTTTTAGGGTCAAGAATATTTTAAACAGTTGTTAATTATTCAACTGAAATTCCCTCCCAATACTATCTTATATATTTTTCCATTTTATTATATTCATTTGTGTCTTCATATTCTTTACTATATTTCTAAATTCCCAGGCCTCTATTCTGGAGAAAGGTATTTCTGTCTACGCTGGCCTCCGACAAGGAACTATGAGTATCTAGCATTCAACCCCATCAAAAACCTAAGAAGGGTACATAATATTACCTAAGTAAACAAGAAATGCAATCGAGCAACTTTAAAAAGATTTAAGAAATGACAGAGTCACTCAAAGTCTCATTTACAATGTTGGGGCAACCAACTTTGCCTAAGGCCTAGCGTATCTGACAGACCATTTTTCAGGGGCAGGAAATTTATTTTTTTATTTTTTTTATTATTTATTCATTTATTAAAGATTTCTGTTTCTTCCTCACCGCCGCCTCCCACTTCCCTCCCACTCCTCCAATCAAGTCCCCCTCCCTCGTCAGCCCAAAGGGGGGCAGGAAATTTAAAACACTGTCTTATGCTGTCTTGGCAAGGTTTGGCAGTCTTTTTGCTTGCATTCTGCTCATCCAGTTTGGGCACTGCATTTTGTCAGTAGTGGAGGCAGGGGCAGTTTTTTGAAGGGATTGAAGATTGCCTGTCTATGCAGAATACTATCTCTATGCATTTAAAGAACCTGACTAGTCAAACTATAAGTACTACAAACATGAATTAATATTGACCTGTAATTATATTAACTATATAGATTAAAAACTAATATTTTATAATAAAAAATTAAAGTCTTTAAACAAACACGCAGCAAATGAGAACAATAACCTCAAAATGTAATATATATATATATATGTATCTTGATCAGAGGTAGAAATGTATAGTGCAATATGATAAATATATCCTAAATTTGCATGAATATTCAAAATATCTTAAGCAGAGGTAGAAACATGTATGCATTCAATATGACAAAAATAACTTCACATAGGTGCACAAATATGGTAAACAGAAATAGGAATATATTCAATATAACAACTATAATCTTAATTTGTGTCTATATACAAGAATCTATATCAATATAAATTGTCTATAAATAATAGCTCACAAGTAATATACTAACCTACCTATTATCTCATCCCAATCAATCCCCCCCTTTTTTGAAAAGAGATCCCTAAGCCTACTTCATTTCCAACCCCAACCCAATACCACTTATAACCAACCCTTAGTAGCTGTCCCTAACCCTGAGGACAAACTTTGTTTGGAGAGGGGTATGTCCTTTTCTAGAATTACTTCCAACTCTCATGGGGAATGATGTTATTTCTATGATTTCCTGCAAGAACAAAAATGATGGTTATGTTTTAAGATATTGTTTGGTATAATTGCAGATTGTCACTGAGTAGTCAGTAGGGTTTTTCTGAAATTCTGATTTGAAGTTCTGGTCAGAATGTTGTAAGAAGGTGCACCATCTCAGCAGGCCAAGTTGGATTCATTTTGAGTAGTTTGTAATACAATACAGATTTTAATGTGGTGCCTTCAGCATAATGACATCATATCAATCAGGTGGAATAGATTTGTGGGGTCCCATCTTCTTCCTGGAGACTTCAAAGATTACAGCAGGAAATTTTATTGTTGATTGTGGAAACCTTAAACAATATTCATATCTAAATGGAAAGTTTGAATGTCTATAGACATATATTCACCAAAAGACTTCCCACACCAGAATGTTACCATAGAGACAAAAACAGGCATGGGGATTTTGAAATTTAGAAAGCAGAGTTTTGATAAGAGCAATCTCTAGATTTTATCTTTCTTCTGTTTCATATCAGTTGTTCCTGATATGAGACAGAAACTTTGAAATTTTCTTTTTTTTATTTATTTATTTTATTTTTCTCCATTAACAGCTTCAACTGGGTGTGGGGCAACAGAACCAATCCCAGTACAACCATGGGTGTGGGGTTCCCCATAGTCTCCCCAGGGCGATGGTTCCTGCAATGATCTCTAGGGGGAAACAGCTCCCAACAGATCCCCTCCCCCCTCCCATACAAAGGCAGGCAGCTATCACGTGGAGAGCACCAGTCAGAGTCAACCATGGTGTTCAGAGCAAAGGAGAAGGGACTGAGACAAGGAGAGACCCTCCTCTCGAGTGGTGAAGTAATCCCTCTCTCCTGGGAACAGAGGGGTGCCCGATGACTCCTAGGTCGAGTGGGGACCAGGCCTTTTTTTTTCCCCTTACCCTTCCTAGGGTTCCCAGGGCCCTGCCTTAGGTTGGGGAATTATCCTGCCATAAGTCGCCCGTCCTTGGAGCTCCTCAAATAAAAGGCATCTAGCAGGATTAAAGTAAGCAGATCACAGGGCACCCTGTCTTAGGCCATGTGGAGAGCGCCCTCATACCTGAACCATGCCATTTTACAATTGGCTCTTCCAATGGAGGAACTGCATATATGGCTAATTATAATAAAAATTATGGAGCATAACAAGGCTCCTTCAAAGCAACTCATAAAAGTTGCCAGCAGATCCTGATGCAAACGGATCTGGCTTGTTGACACCAAGCTGACCTTTGCTAAGACAAGGTGAAAAAGCCCTCGCAATGCATCATGAAAAAACCCGACCTATATATATTTGGGGTCGAGGATGTGTTTGTGCTTTTTTCACAGAAAGAAAATGAAATCTGAACATGATGTCGAGGCTGCAGACACAGAGGAGTTCCAGACTTCCAGAGGTGATTGAGGAGAGATCCTTGGTCCGGTCTTCCCTACCCCCAAGGAAAGGAGTGCCTGCTGACAAAACCAGCTACACCACTCTGCATGGTGTCATCCAGCCCCCAGAGTCCAGGGAGACCCGGCTGACATAAGGGCCAGGATGTGCTTCATGTACCTGAATCCAGCTCGCCTCACCCTGGCTACCCCACCTGTCCTGGAGCACAAATGCTAAACTGCTTCTGCAGCTTGAACTCTGGTCTGCTTTGGAGCTGAGTTGCAGACTAAACATCAGACTGCTTTAAACTTTGGGACACAGAACTCATTTTAATTAAAATATTAACCTCTCTTCACTTAAGAAGGGGGAAAATTGGGGGTTCCTGTTACTGTTGCCCAGAGGCTGGAACTGGTGGTATTTGATAACAACAATGTATGTCATTGTACTCCCACTGAATTTGAGCTAATGATATTTGTAACTGCTTATAGATAATGGGTAAAGTTTGACACATGTTGTAAAGTGTTTGGTTTTAATGCATATGTTAAAAATTTTGGATTTTGATCCCTTTTACACTGCCCTAATTTTTTGGCAGGCAGCACACGTAACTTTATGTGGAGTAGGCACTTAGGAATGTGGTCATACCATAGGCCAGACTAAAAGGTGAATACTGGGTTGGGAAAAAGCCCTTTCTTCTTATCTGGAGATGGAGTTATTAGTGCCAAAATTATATCATTATATCTTTTGTTTGAGGAGCTCCTCACAGTCTTTTCATTAATGACAGACGCAGGGGCCCAATGACGGGAGTTAGTGTGAAATTTTCTTTTAACAACATGCTTGGATTTAGAGTATAGCCACATCCAACTCCAAAGCCAGTTTCTAATTTTAATAATTGGCGACTGTAGACCACCCTGGCGGGTCAGTTAGTCTAGGGGTTGTAACCTGCCTGGCAGGTCAGTTATTCCAGGGTCCCAGAGAGGCGCTATCTGAAAAGACATGGGCGGGAGAGAGGAAGAAGGCCAAGCAAGGTGTGTCAAAGCCTCTGTTAATTAGCGTCATGGTTGCAGCTTATACAGCCCCTGGATGAGGAATTTGGGTTGGGATAGGGGGCAGGGGCATGACGAGGGCAGGAAGGGATCTTGCAGCGAGATGGTCCAAGCCGGTCACGAGGTCATTGGCCAGGAGGTTACGATAGGTCAGGTCATGATTCCTCGGTCAGGAAGTCATGAGTTGTCACTCCTAGTTCTCTAGGTAGTTGGAATGTGGGGCAGGTTCCGCTAACAGAAGCTCTCAAGATAGTTGAGTGTGGGGTAGGCTCTGCCAACAAACAGTTCTTTATACTGTTGGGGTGTGGGGCTCTCTGCAAACTCCCCAGGACAATGGTCTTTGAAATATTTTTTGGGGGAAATGGCTTCTGACAGGCGACTACCACTATATTTATGTAAATAAGATAGTACACTGCAGAGGACATTGGTCTTATAAGTCAGACTTCTCTTTGCTTGATCATACTTTCTGGAAAGCTATCTTTTATATTTCTGTCAGTATCTAGATGTCCAAAGTTTCTTGACTTAGAAGATGGGTATTGTCCTGCAAAGATAAGAACAGAACCCCATCCCAACCCTATGAGGTTTCCTTATAACCTCCGGATTATTGTCTCTGTGGATGAACTATCATTTCTCTTTATCAAGAGGTTTCTCCTTTTCAAACGGAAGGAATCTTGCTTAATTTTGATGGTATCTATAGCTTTTCTTCTCCCATAGAAACAAGAGGGAAACTCCTTCCCCAACATAGCATATCTCCTGGTTTTCATTCTGAGGTCAACACATCCTTGAAATACACTGGCTGATTAAATTTAGAAGTCTTTTTCTATTGTCCAATGTCTCTCTGTTGCCATTTTTTCTTTCTTGTTAGCATAAAGAAAATTCAAAGCTAATAAAGCATTATGCAGTCTATTTCTGGGGGTATTTTTCATCCCTTTATGTTGGTTTAATATATCCTTTAGTTCGATTTGATCTTTCTATAACTGCCTGATCTGAAGGATTGTGTGGTATACCCGTAAAATGCTTTATATTATAATAAGCAAATACTGCTTCATTTTATTAGAGACATATGCTGGACCATTCTCTGTCTTTATTTGTGCAGGTATATCCATGATGGCCATAATGTCACCAGTAACTATGTCGAGAGGTTCTTTATAATCCTTTCAAACATGAGAATATAATTCTCACTTGTGGAAGGATATAAGGGCTTTATTCCACTTTAGCTAAGTTTTCTGATTTGTAACCTGCCTTTCCTGATTTATTTGCATCAGTATAGAATGTAGGGGCTGCAGTTATTGGTGTGTCATGTACAATGCCAGGAAGGAACTAATTAGTTCTCCTTATAAGTCTAATTCTATCACTTTTAGAATAGTTGCTATTAATCTCTATCAAAAAATTAGTACAAGCTCTTAGCCAGGGTTTATTTTTTTATATTTTATTTTATTTTTTTTATTTATTAAAGATTTCTGTCTCTTCCCCACTGCCGCCCCCCTTCCCTCCCCTTCCCCCAATCAAATCCCCCTTTCTCAACCGCCCAAAGAGCAATCAGGATTCCCTGCCCTGTGGGAAGTTCAAGGACCACCCACCTCTATCCAGTTCTAGTAAGGTGAGCATCCAAACTGCCTAGGCTCCCACAAAGCCAATAGGTGCAGTAGGATCCAAAACCCCTTGCCATTGTTCTTGAGGTCTCAGTAGTTCTCATTGTCCGCAATGTTCAGCGAGACCGGTTTTAATCCAGTTAGCCAGGGTTTATTGTCTTTTCATAATTCCTCAGTCACAAGAGAATGAGACTCTTAATCTCAGGGTTATGGGTTCAGGCCCCATGTTGGGTACCAATTTGTAGTAGTGCCAAGAGTTTCACAATAGACCAGAATCGAGTATAACAAAGCTTTATTTGGAGATAAACTCACAGTAAGGGTAATGATTCACATTCCTCTGTGTGTACTGGGAGCTGGAACTGAAGCCAGCAAATAAGAGGACCATGTCTGCTTTTGTTTGCACTTGTAGTAGATGAGATCATGACCAACGTGGGCTGGTATCTCGAAGGCCATTGGCTGAAAGAGTTCTCACAACAGGATTCTAGTCAAGGACAGACTATTGAAAATGTTTTATTTGTAAAAAGATGTTTTATTTGAATTCATTGCAAAAGTATGGGCATCCAGACTCATAAAGGCAAATGCATGTTCTCTTTCATCTTTGTTTCTTGGCTCCAAATCCTCAGATCAAATGAAGGTGATCACAGAAAACCACCACTGGTCACAATGCAGAAATCAGCAGATTGTGGGGAGTGTAACTCCAAGGGCTATATCTACATCACAGATCCTGCATCTATGGCTAAGGGGACATTTCAGAAGAGGAAGTGGACATCATTATAACAGCTAGGTTATCTAAAAAGTCTGCTTTGAAAGGGTCCATCCTAGAAATGACTATATTATCAAGACTGGACCAATGGGAACATCAATGGGCATATTAACATGGAAGACAGAAAATTTTATGGGGTCCTACTCCTAGATAAAGAATTAGAGGCATCCGATGACTGTTAGGAAAAGGAGAATTAGTTTCTCCAAGGGTTGAATGCCCTTATTTGTTGTCCAATACAGACTGATCAACACTGAAATATTATAGAAACCACAGAAACAGACCTATCAGATTGCCTCTACATCTACTCTTGTATGTATATATATGCATATAACTGTGTGAACAATAATAAGAAATAAATACTTTTAGAGTTTATCGGGGGATATGAGAGGGAAGGGTTTCAGAGAATGTAGTTGGGAAGGGCTGGAGAAAGAAAAGGAAGTGAGAAGTGATATAATTCTATTTCAATTAAATTTTTTAAAAAAAAAAAAAATAAAACAAAATTTAAACAGCTAGGTTGGTGACACTCCATGGGTGCAACTTCTGATATTTCCAGGTGATACAATCCCACAGCCGATTCCCTCAACCTCATGGTTTCTAAACTTTCTACTTGGCTTCATCAATGTTCCCTGAGCCTTAGGTGCAGAAGCTGTATTGCACTACAGCCAATTGGACTGGGCTTCACTATTCTGCATTTTGACTGGTTGTGGTTTTCTGTAATGATCTCCATTGTCACAAAGAGAAATTTCATTGATGCTGTGTGAGGACTACAAATAGGAGGACTGCATCCTACACAAAGAACTGTACACAACTAAGGAAAGTCAAGGGTGGGAGACATAGTCATCCCCAGGAAAGAGCACACCAATTGTTATCCAATACCAAGTGGTCAGCCCCGAGTACATACCTCCATGTAACATTATAGCAACTGAGCAGGTAGTATTGATGTATTTAGGGACACACACACACACACAAACATATAGACACATGTATGTAACAATAATTAATGAAAAAAGAAGCATTGAATATGAGAAAGAAAAAGGAGAGGCATATACAGGAGGGTTTGAAGGGCAGAATAAAACGGTGAAAATGCTGCAGTTATATCATAATTTCAAAAATAAGAGAAATAACTAAAAACATACTGAAAGAGTAAATTAAGACAGCTATTGCACTAGGATATCCACTATATACCTGTCAGTTATATCACTAAAAAGTTCCACCCACAGCAGTACCTTAGGTAGGTAACAGTTAAGATAGGGAAATTTATTTGTTCAATGGTTAAAACACATTTTTTAGGACAAAGAACTCCACCAAAAACAACCCAAGTTCCAAAGGGTTTTTTAAATATTTGATTAGAAGGATTTTAACAGAGAAAAATTGAGTAGACTATTGTTCAAAATACTTAAAATAAATTTATTTTTCCCAAAGTGTCATAACTTGAGTGGGTTATAAATGCTGAAATTATAAAAATTATGAACACAAAGTTGTATTCAAGAAAAATGTTAGCTCCCTGAATTTTAATAGCTTTCAGAATGTCTGAGTTATAACTAAGGTCATACTGGGTATTCGAGATCGACATTTAAATTCTTCATCTCATGGGAATCATTAAGAAGTGTTCAAACGATGAGAAAGTGTGGGTTTCAGTTCAGCCATGGCGTGCACGTTGAAAACAGGTCATTCTCAGTGCCGAAAAGGAAGAAGTGAAGTGCAAAATGAGTTTATTATTCTTCATTATTAAAAAAGGGCAGATGGTTGGATAACATGTTGCCCAAATTGCATTAATTGCCTCCAATCTTGGAATTTTTGTAGGTGCATAAAACCCATAAAGGGTGATAAAGTTGTTCAACCAATACAAGATCACAAAACAGCTCACCAGCAGCAAGATGCTGTGAGTGGCTCTGATCTCGGGAGATTGCTGGCTGGAGAGGCTTGGGCTGCGGAGGTACTGGGCTCTCTTGCGGTGTCTGTAGAGGAGAATTACCATGTACAGGCTGGTCCACATCATGACGCTCACATATAAGAGATCGTATATGAATATCATGCTTATAAATGGTCCTGAATTTTGGTTCCCCAAATTCCTGCTTTGACAGTAAGCATGTAAATATACACGTCCAACATGAGTAGAATTGGTTTTGGCCATTACCGTTTCAACCATATATCCATAGATGGCCAGGTTAATGAGCCAGGAGCAAAGTAAGGAAGAAAACGTCCACGTTGAGAGTTTGAGCTTAAGCCAAGCCCACTGAGAATTACTGGGAGTCACGGTGACAGCTTGAAATGTGCTTAGAATACAGGTGGTACTGATGGACAGACCACGGCAAAATCTGTATATACATAAAACAACCTTACAACCGACATCATCCAGAAAATTGGGTACTCCAAAGGATGCCACGATATCCGGTATCAAAATGAACACGATCGTCACCATATTAACTATTGTCAGGTGCAGGAAAAAAAGATCTATCAACTTCTTAAAATGAGGCTTAAAGAAGAAAATGTAAATGTATAAAACGAACAGTGATGTGTTCCCTATGACACCAACGCATAACTGAGATATGAGAAAGACCCCCAAGACGACATTACTTATAAGCATGATGTTTGTCAGATGTGTTAGGCCTAGATGACAGATAAATGGAGTGTATCATAAATCTATTTTTGAAACGGCAATTGTGGGAAAATATAATGATTGCCAGCTCAGGAGCAGAGCTGATAAATGATGAAATGTCCAACTCCTTTCTTTCTTTTCTTTTTTGTCTTTTTGGACAAGGTTTTTTCCAAGTATCACTGGCTGTCCTGGAACTTAGAACTTACTCTGTAACCCAAGCTGGTCTTGACCTCATAGAGGTCCACCTATCTTTGTCACTTAAGTGCTGGAATTAGAGGCCTGTGCCACACCGCCTGGAGAAATGTGTAAATCCTTTCAAGGTTAGGTCCACAGATGATCTATTAGCAACTGCATTCCAGGTATTCTTGACATCTTAGGGGACAGAATAAAGTGTTGCAAAGTAGGCAGTCGAATCCACCCGATATCCTGAACACTGTAATGTCAGACAGAAGAATGTAGAAACCTAGGTGAAAGCCAAATTTGCATGTTATAAGAATTTTAAAAGTTATATATTTTTGTTTATGGGCACTTTGCCTGCCTGTCTGTGCACTCTATGTTTTCCTGGGAATTGAACCCTGGCACTCTGGAAGAGCAACCAACAGTCTTTAACTGTGAAACCATTCCTCCAAGTCCCAGGATTTTTCATTCATCAGTTGAAATTCTTTCCATGTTTATAACAATATTTGTTTCTAACACATATATAGTAACATGTGTACTTGAATGTGTCAGTGTTTTGGCTACAGATACGTTTTTGTAGGTTAGTGATGAGTAAATACTCAGACTTTCCATGTGGGACTCTGCCTCTCATTTCACCTTACAGGGTAACCAGCACGTCCTGAAGCATTTCTTTTCATTTTGTCTATTGCGCTGACAACTTAGAGCTGAGCTGCTGATATGCAGACAGTGACAGCAAGGGTGAGACTGCGTATCCCACAGTGTTGAGCACATCTTCACAAAGGTGTGTTTTCTGTGACATTTGGTCATTGACAGAATCAGGCTGATTCTGGCTGATAACCCACTGTAACAAAGAGTTATATATTTTGCAACACCTGAATTACATTTCCATTAGAAGATTCTTCTGCTTTGCTGTTGCAGAAGCAGAGATCTCAGGTCCACAGCTACACAGAGAATGGCAAAGACATGATACTCATGAAGTTAGACATTGAATTTTGCAACATTGTAATGTCACCTAAGTTCAATGGATTTGGGAGAGTTTTACTGTATATTTATTTTAGAGCCATTCCTCCACTGATCTAATTTTTTCTGTCACCTGAAATACAAACCTTTTTTTTTGATAGACATCTATGGATTCCTCATCAGTCTCTTTTATTCTGATAAGGTCTGTAAGACATTTCTCAGTGTGCCTGTCTGAATTTCTCCATGCACCACAAATCTCTGTCTTGACACGAGTCCCTACCATATCCAAGGTATTCTATTATGAGCGATCAACAGTTAAATTACTTAATGAATTCCACTACACAGAGATATTGTTCTTTCTCAATACCAATTATGCCTTATATCAGTGTTCAACTTTTTTCATGACTTGTCATTGTTTGCCACTGTCACAAATTATATAGTTAGACCGCACCCACCCTCCTCTAAGCTTTGAAAACACATCTCATCTCTACTGTGCCATATGGCTTTTGCTGACCCACATTTATTTCTTGCATCATTCACATCTTCCCAAGTGTTATCCTGGATTGATTGTCATTCTTTTCACCGTTCACCAGAAATATGTTTTTTTACTTATCTTTTCTCCTTGCTCTGCATCTCCCCTTAAATGCCCTAACTTTTCATAATTTTGTTACTCAGCACGGTTCTGAAAATTCCCTCCAGCAGCCATGTTTTTACTATTTGTTCCTGCAAAGAATAAGAGTTCTGGGATAAATTGCCAGGCTGTCATCTGAACCAAAATGAAACAAACTCATACTATGGCTTGCACAGGAAGATGCTCTCAATGGAAAATGGAATCTAAAAAGATTATCATGCACTATATTTGACATTCATAAAAAATTGAAAGTTGGCAGATTGTGGTGGCACAGTCCTTTATTCCTAGCCTGTGGCAGGCAGAAACAGATGGATGTCAGTGAGGTTGAGGCCAGCTTGGTCTACAAAGCGAGTTTCAGGACATTATTGGTACTCAAAGAAATCCTGTCTCAAAAAACAAGGAAAAAACAAACAAAAAATAAACGGAAGTTTGAACAATGAGGAATAGGCATATCATTAAACAGCAGCACACCTGCTATGTGTATGTAAAAAGATGTGATAAATTTAAAATGAATGTAATCATACTAAATTTCATACATGTTTCATATTTTCATAAATAAATTTATAATAAAAATTAACCTCAGCAAATAAATAGATGCATTCAAAACAGAGAAATAAGCTATCCAGTTGTGTGAATATTTACGTAAGTTATGAAACATAACAGCGATAATCTTAATTCAATCACATTCACGGTTCACAAAATATGCATGACACATATAATTTGGAATTGTCTATTTGAATTTTACTGAGAGCAAAACTGGAAGTGTTCTCTTTTTCCTATCTGTGAATGAAACCGTCAGCATGTTGGCACATTGATGGAGAATGAAAAAAATCTACATTCTGTCTGAGTGCTAAAAGATTCACCATTTTACATCAATTCAAATATATCAAGCACAATGGAGAGGATAAAGTTCTCTTGTGCAAGTGATGAGCAGCCCATACCTAGAGTGTCATAATGAAAATGGGAAACATTAGTTTTCAAAGCATTGCTTGCATTGTATATGGAGGCAATTCTAATTAAGAAAGAGGCAAATTTAAAAAAATCAAAGAATATTTTCAAACTAGAAGAAAAATTTCACATTAAATTAGCTATATTTCGCAAAAAAATGCTAAGGGGACACACTTACTACATGCAATCAACCAACTTTTGCAGCAACATTGAACTTAAATTTGAGAATAAAAATACACAAATATCATCTATACATCATCAAGCTTAGAACATTAGACGAGGCACAATGATCACAAGCAAGATGATGGAATTTTTTTTGAAGACAGGGTTTCTCTGTATAGCCCTGACTGTCGTGGAACTCACTGGGTTGACCGGACTGGTTTTGAACTCACTGAAATTGCTTGCCTCTCTCTGCCTTCCAGTGCTGGAACTCAAAGTGTTTATCACCATCCCCACCTTTTTGGGGAATCTTAACAACATCTTCTTGCAGTTAACCAAGCGAACAGATAAAAGAGAAATTGGAATACAAAAATTTGAGCTAGAGAACCTGGAGAGATGTCTCAGTGGCAAAGAATACAGGCTGCTCTTTCAGAGGATCCAGGTTCATTCCCAGCACCCACATAGCAACTCATAACTGTCTGTATCTGAAATTCCAGGGGATCTGAAAATCTCATCCAGACATGATCTCAGGAAAATCACCAATAGATTTAAAATAAAAACTAAAAAAATTATATAAAATGAAAAATCTTATAAAATTAAGCTGAAGAACTGATTGCCTCAGTGTAACAAAACTGCACAGTTATGAGAAAATAGAGATCGTTTGCCATGTGGCACATAGGAATTGAGAAGCCAATGTGGTTATAGAACCAATATCAAAGATAGGATCATCAATGGTCTAGTTTGCTGTTAGACTAAATTTTATGTCTATCATGCTGTGTTATAGAGAAACTTAGTCGGGCTGGAGAGATGACTCTGAGATCAAAGTGTTTGTCATGTGAGCACTGGAACGTGAGCTCAGACACCAAGCACCGATGCAAAGGCTGAGTGTGGTGGGTTAGACAGGCTGGTGACAGGGGGATCCCCGAAGCCCATCGAGCAGCTGATTGAGCCAACTGATGTGCTCCAGGCTGAATGATAGATTCTGTCTCAAAAAAATTAGGAGGAGGTAGAGGAAGGCACATGACGTCAGTGTCTGTCCTGTACACACACGAAGTCACATACGTGCATATACCACACAAAAGAAAGTGAAAAACTCCCAGTTCCCACCATGTTAAAAACAAATGAATATCTTGGCAATGACAGAATGAAGAAAGTCCTTTATGTAAATGAACTGTAGAGTGTCTCTTGTAGAAATGTGTGTGTGAAATAAACAATGCAATAATATTGAAAATGATTTCAGATGAAATCTAAAATAAAAGAGCTGAATAAATAAAAGCAGAACAACAGGAATCAACAGAAATATATAGGAAACATAAGGCCAAGGCCACCACCTTGAAGGGAATACTGCAACACTGCTCTGTGAGACTGCACTGTTGTCCGGGAGGAAAGACAGAGACTAGGACAGAATGCTGCATACAGTGTCTTGAAAATGGCAAACGCATCTTCAAAGGTTATGTTATGACTACCTAGGCCCATATGAGGCTCAAGAGGAATGTGCAAAATCCTAGAAAATGTAACATCCCTCCAAAGATTGTAGAATTCTAAAATGTCATAGATGGGCAATATTCTCATGAGATTGAATCATTGACTAGGTCAGATGAAAAAGTCTTAAGGAAGGAGGAAAATCGGGGCTTCAGATGTCTCAGTGGTTAAGTGTTCTGGCTGGTCTACCTGAGAGCCTGGATTTGATTAGCAACACCACACATATCCCCTCAATTGTCTCTAATACCAGTTCTAGGGCATCTGCCATCTCTGTTTCCTGGGGCATTGCACTCATGTGGAGCACAGACAATCATGCAGGAAAATCACCACACAATAATATACATGAATAAAAATTAAAAACAAAAATTATTTAAAGTATATGAAGATCAAGAGAAGTATTTTACTGAAAAATAATAAATGAGATAGACTAAACTAACAGAGAAGTAGGGGAAATATAAATCTAAAACCAAAACAAAACACACAAAGTGTAGGGATGGTAGACGGGGATAGAAGAGAGCAGCAGTGGAAAGGTTGCCATACCTCTTTCTCACTCCGACTGCTGAGGCTGCGAAGTCTTATTCAGGGCAGTGTGAATCCCACAGGCACGAAGCATCATAGGCAAGAGGCATCTTGGAAAGGCTGCCTAGCAGGAGCCATGACTAAATAAGGGGCAAGATAAGAGGAGTCTTCTTCCCAGTGGACACGGACCAGCTTGTCACCGATGGTGCCAGTGGCATTGTTAACTGTGCATCATTCTGATGCCCTCCAAGGAAAATTTCACTCTCTCAATACAATGTGGATCTCCTGGTAATTGACTAAACCAACTTAATAAGAATGCAGTCTTTGTCTGAACATGTGTGTGTGTGTGTGTGTGTGTGTGTGTGTGTGTGTGATTTTCCCAAGTTGAACTACATCAGAAAGAAAACTTTACAATCTAGGAAATCATTAAAAGTTTTCATGCAGCTGTGGAAATTATCGCAGCCATTATCATCTGATGCCAGGAATATCTACCTCCCTGTTGGTGTCTCCAAAGGCCCACTGTTCATTCAAAACTGTATTGTTCAAACTTCACATCTTTGTGCAATTTTTCTTGCTACTGATTTCTAGTTTTATTGCACTATTATCTGAGAAGGTACAAGTAATTACACTGGTTCTTTTGTCTTTCTTCCTTCTTTATTTTATTTTTAGAGACAAGATATCTCTGTGTAACATCCCTAGGCATCCTGGAAGTTGTTCTGTAGATCAGGCTGGCCTCAAACTCACAAAGATCCACCTGCCTCTCCCTCCTGAGTCCTGGGATTAAATGCGTGCACCACCATTGCCCATTTTTTTTGTATTTCTTTAAAATTATTATTTTATTTTATTAATGAGTTTAATGCTTTTAGCATTTAATTCTTTGCCGCACATGCATGCAACACTCACAGAGGCCAGAAGAGGGCAACGGAACCTCTGGAACTGGAGTTACAGATGGTTGAGAACCACCATGTAGGTCATGGACTCAATCAAGCCAGGGTCCTCTGGAAAAGCAGCAGTGCTCTTAACCTTTGGGCAATCTCTCTAGTCCTACCCCTCATCTCTAATTTTATTAATTTTGTTCTTTTATCTCCATCATTTCAATACTTTGGCTACAAGTTTTTCAGTCTTGTTTATTTTTCTCAAAGAACTAATTCTTTTTTTATAATTGTTTTTATTTAGGTGTAAATTTTCTTCACTTCCCTTCCTTCCTCACCTTTCCTCTTGGACCTTCTCCTGTGACCCCGTGCTCCCAATTTCTTCAAGAGATCTTGTCTTGTTCACCATCCTATGTAGATCCCTGTATGTCTCTTTTAAGGGTCCTCTTTGTTGTCTAGGTTCTCTGAGGTTGTATCCTGTAGGTTGTTTTTCTTTGCTTTTTCTAAACATCACTTATGAGTGAGTATATATTTGTCTTTCTTGGTCTGGATTACCTCAGTCAACATTTTTTTCTCGATCCATGCATTTACCTGCAAATTTCAAGATGTCATTTTTTTTACTGCTGTGTAGTACTCAATTGTGTCAATGTGTTACATTTTCTTTACCCATTCTTTGTTTGAGGGGCATCTAAGTTCTCTCTAGGTTCTAGCTATTACAATTCTGCTGTGAATGTAGTTGATCACATGTCTGTCTTTGTTGTATGATCGAGTGTCTTTTGGGTATATAGTCAAGAGCGTTATTGCTGGGTCTTGAGGTAGATTGTTTCCTAATTTTCTGAGAAATCGCTATAGTGATTTCCAAAATGGCTATACAAGTTTGCACTCTCACCAGCAATGGAGGAGCATTCCCTTTACCCGATATCCTCTCCAGTATAAGCTGTCATCAGTGGTTTTGATCTTGGTCCTTCTGACAGGAGTAATATGGAATCTCAGAGTTGTTTTGGTTTGCATGTCTCTGATGGCTAAAGATGTTGGGCATTTACTGAACTGTCTTTCAGTCCTTTAAAATTTCCTGTTGAGAGTCTCTGTTTAGGTCTGTATCCCATTTTTTTTAAAAATTAGATTATTTGTCCTTTTGTTGTCAAGCTTTTTGAGTTCTTTGTATATTTTGGAGATCAATTCTCTGTCAATGTGGGGTTTATAACTCTTTTTTTAATTTGTAGGCTGCTATTTTGTCTTATTGACCACGTCCTTGTTTTACAGAAGTGTCTAAGTTTCAAGAGGTCCATTTATTAATTAAAAAAAGGTTGCTGTTCTTCCACCTGAAAAGAAGCTTCTGTCTCTCAAACCCAGGCCCCTCTGCCTCCCTCCTCCCCCCTCTAGTCTAGGCATCCAGGCTGTGCTGGTGTAGCAGAGAGGAACCTTTCCTTTAAGGTTGTGAGTTATCACCATAAGCGGAGGCAAAAATTTAACTCCGTGCATCATCACAAAATATCTGAGATCTAAGCAGACCACAGTTATAAATATAAGGAAAGCCCCAATTGATTGGAGTGGCCAGTCACTATCAGGCATTGATCCTGCAGATAATACAGGAGAGTATTGTCCTTGGATGTATTTCAGAAGTATTGACCCCCAGAAAGTTGTCAAGGGCAATGGGTAGACAAACATCCTTGAAATTGTAGGATCCATTCAGGGCAGACATTCTAACTTCCATGAAGATTGTAAGATCATATAAATAGCGGATGTTCGGGTGAGAAGATGTACAGAGCACCAATGATGCATTTAGACATAGTATTTGAAAAGTGCCCTTGATCCTGGCCATGGGTCCATTCCTGAATGAGAGTTCCTTGGTACCATCAGTCTGGGGGAGTTGTATGGTAATGCAAAGTACTCTTCTCCCTGGGGTTGACTATTTTTTTTATTTTTTTATTTTTTATTTTATTTTATTTTATTTTTCTCCATTAACAGCTTCAACTGGGTGTGGGGCAACAGGACCATTCCCAGCACAACCATGGGTGTGGGGTTCCCCGCAGTCTCCCCTGGGGTTGACTATTTATGCAAATTTTAAAATCTCCTGTGACTATCTTTGACAAAGAGACAAAATCAGGGGTTGAGGCAGGTATCTTCATGGAAGGAAAACCCAACCATATGAATAAGGCAGGCTCCAGATGAAAAGCTGTTAACGGGAGAAATCATAGATGAATTTTCTGGTGGGGTGAGGGTCATCTATTTTAGGGTTGTCACTCTGTTGATGACTCTGCCTCTAAAGTTTTCCTCCTGGTTCTGTACATTTTGTGTTCCTGAGCAAGTATCATCTCCGTGAACCAGATCCTCTTCTCGCTTGTCCAGCAACAGGCTGTTCATCGTGGACATCAGTCTCTCCATTCTTTAAAAATGACTTGACGGCTCACCCAGGTACTCATATGGGTTTTTCTGCTTCTTCTGGGAAAATACAAGCAAAATCTTGACTTATTGTTAGTAGTGGGGCAGACCCCCCAACTGATCATCAGAGGATAAGTTGCAATGGTGTAGCTCAAGGGAGCATGGCTCCCCAGTGCATTTAAATTTTATTATTTTACACATTTTACATAGTAACCACTGTTCTCCATACCTCCCCCAACCCTACTACACCATCCACTCCACAGAGAAGCTAAGGCCTCCCATAGTGAATTAACAAAACCTGGAACATGAAGTTGAGACAAGACCAAGTCCCTCCTTTCTCCAGTGATGCTGAGCAAGGTATCCCACCATAGAGAATGTTCTCAAAAAAACCCACTTATGTACCAGGGATAGATCCTGGTCCAATTGCCAGGGGCCCCACAAAAATCCAAGCCACACAGCTGTCACCCACATGCAGAGGGTCTAGTTTGATCCTAAGCAGGCTCCCCAGCTGTCAGTCCAGATTCTGTGAACCCTCAGTAGCTAGAGTCAGATCCAGTCATGATCTGGATCCCTCACCTTTCCTAATATAATCCCTCTTCACTCTCTTCGACTAGACTCCCAGAGCTTGACTGTGAATCTCTACATCTGCTTCAATCAGTTACTGAATGGAGGTTCTATGATGACAATTATGGTAGTCACCAATCTGATTGCAGGGAAATCAGTTTAGGTACCCTCTCCTCTATTGCTTAGGGTGTTAGCTGGGGTCATCCTTGTGCATTCCTGTGGGTCATCCCTAGTGTAGTAGATGACTGCTTTTTCCTTTTCTGGCTTCCAAGACTCCTGAAATAACCACACTAATTATATCACTGCTTGGACCATTAACTCTAGCTTTTTATCGGCTAACTCTTACATCTTAATTTAACCTATTTCTATTCATCTGTGTATTGCCATGTGGCTGTGGCTTACCGGCAAGTTTTCGAATCTGTCCCATGGGGGCAACATGGCTTCTCTTGACTGTGCATTCTTTCTCCCAGCATTCAGCTTAGTTTTCCCCGCTTACCTCTATTCTGCCCTGCATAGGACCAGGACAGTTTCTTTATTAACCAAAGGTATTCACAGCATACAGAGGGGAATCCCCATCACCTCTCATTTTCTGTTTAATCAAAAAGAAGGTTTTAACTTTAACATAGTAAAATTACATAAAACAAAACAGGTATCAAGTAAGAATAACAGTTACAACATTTATATCTATTTTATCTTTTATCATAACTAAGAAAATCTATAATTATAGTTATCAGTTTTTCATTTCCATCAAATTGGCACCCAATGTGGGGATACCCTAGTTTGTCTGACATTTTTAAAGTATATGTAGCTCTTCAAAAATTCTTTCTATGCTAAGAAGTTTTACTTCTGCAAGGAGAAGTTATGTAACAGCTTGTGTGGGGCACAGTGACTGTTTGACTGCTGTCAGATGGAGTTGAGAGGGAAGTGATTTTGGGACACGACAGGGTATTAAACACCAGATTTCACTAGTTTATATGGAATACTAGAAAAAGAAAGTCATTAGAAATGTAGTGGTTCTCAACCTTCCTAATGCTGAGACCCTTTAATACAGTTCCTCATGTTGTGGTCATCCCCAACCATGAAGTTACTTTTGTTGCTACTTCATAACCATAATTTTGCTACTGTTATGAATCTTAATGTAAATATTTGATAAGCAGGATATCTAATAAACAACCCCTGTAGAGGGGTCATTTGACTCTCAAAGGGGTTGTGACCCACAGTTTGAGAACCATTGATTTAGAGATAGGAGTGTGTCATCATTTGAATGGGTTGGTTCAGTAGTGTAAAGGTCTTGCTGCCAAGTCAAGTGATCTGAATTCTATCCTTGAGACCCACATGGTGCAAATAAAAACTGACTTCAGGGAGTTTTATCTGACTTCCACACCATGGCACGAGTGCAAAGACACACGCACTCATGCACACCACACAAGATACACACACTAACACACATAAACTCATGCAGAGGACACAGACACACTACACTCACACACACACATGCACACACAAAAATGAATAAATGCAATTAAAATAAAACATCATGGTCATCCTGTGATGTCCTGTGTTGTGGCTCATGATCTGGCCCAGTGGCTCCAGAGCACAGGAAACATTAGAGAGGTTGGAAATAGTTGAGGCTGGGCTCATAAAGCACATGAGTGGTAAACAGGCTGTTTTAAATCATTCTAAGGTGGAATGTTATTGATGCTGCAATTATCTCCATTGTTACGTTCTTTTGAAATTATTTTTATGTTTTATTTGTTTGAGACAGTGTCTCTTGTATCTCAGACTAGCTTTGGACTTGCTATGCAGTAATGTAATTGAGGAGGCACTTGAACTTCTGCTTACACTTTGTCTCAGGTAGGGTTTCTATTGCTGTGAAGGGATACCATGACCATAGCAGTTCTTATAAAGGAAACACATTTAATTGGGATGGCTCACATTTTCAAAGGTTTAGTCCATAATCATCATGGTGTAACATGGTGGCATGCAGGTAGACATGGTGCTGGAAAAGAAGCTGAGAGTCCTAAATCTTGACCTGGAGGAAACAGGAAGTGGTCTGAATTAGGCATAGCTTGAGCATAGGAGAACTCAAAACCCACCCCCACAGTGACACACTTCCTCCAACAAGACCATATTTACTGAAACAAAGCTACATCTCCTAATAGTGTCTCCTGTAGTTTTACACTAGATCTCAATTGTTCGATTTTACGAATAAAGACTGTGAGTCAGATGCTTGGGTGAAAGTACCCGGTTTACCTTCCTCCTTTGCCGACATCCCAGAAAAAAGCTTTCTCCTATGCTGTCTCAGATAAACTCCTCCAACCAACGTACCTCCCTTCTACTTCTTGTGTCTGTCGTCTGTCTATCTGTCTGCCTTTGTTCTCCTGACTTCTTCTTACTCTTCATGGTTATTTCCTGTCAACTGGTTGCTTGCTCCACCATTGGACCTAAGGTTGATTTTTTTTTTTTTGTAAATTTTTGTTTCTCAAGACAGAGTTTCTCTGTTTAGCTTCTGGAGCCTATCCTGGATCTCATGCTGTAGTTCCAGATTGGCCTGGAACTCACAGAAATTTGCTTGCCTCTGCCTCCCGAGTGCTGGGATTAAAGGCATGCACCACTACTGCCTGTCTCTTAAATTGATTTTATTTAATCCTCTTTATAATAATCAAGCAGAAATCTCTTGGATTAAAGGTGTATGCTAGAGCTGAATCACACCACAGTGAGATGCAGGGTTTTCCAGTATATAATGCAATCTTGGAGTCACAGTGTGATCGAGTATCCTGCAGCACACTCCCTATCAGACTATGGGGACCAATTACATTTAAGCTACTATATACTTGAACCTCCTACTTACTTTCAAAGTATTGGGACAGTAGGCATGCATTACTGAATCTGGTTCATGTTGTGTTGTGGATTGAGCCCAGGGCTTCATGGATGCTAGCCAAACACTCTACCAACTGAGCCACATCACCAGTACCAATGTATAATCTAGACTTGTCTTGAACTCATGATAGTCCTGCCCCTGCCTCTTTAGTGTATCCTACCAGCATGCACCAACACAAACTGGTTGTATGTTTTTCATATGGAAAGTGGAACACGTTCTGAACTAGACAGATGAATCTGTAGAGGGCTGTTGCAGGATATTTGATCATACTGTGTGTAAATGTGTTACCATTTTATTCAGATATGTTTAATAAAGAGCAGAATGGCCAATAGCTATGGTGGAAAGGTTAGGCGGGACTTCCAGGCAGAGGCAGAGACAGGACTCTGGGAAGAAGAGAGGTGGAAGATGCCAGTGCAACATGGATGGAGTGGAATATACAGAATGAAGGACAGGTGGCAGAACGTAGATTAAGTTATAGGAGCTAGTTGGGAACAAGCCTCAGCTAAAGACCTCCATGTCATTATTTGGGGGCTGGCGGTCACCAATAGAGAGTCTGACTACAGGGGAGATATTCTCTTTCCGTGGAGATGTTTTGGGCCAGACACCTTAGGTTGAAGGTCAGAGTTGGTTCCTTTCTTTGCGTTTGTAATACATTAATGTCTGCTTTGATCCATCAAAGGAAGGATATCTGAATCATTATATAAATTGGGCAACTACCAAAAGTCTATTTTTAAAAGTTCTTAGAAAAGTGTGTATAATGTTTTTTGATCATATTCACCCCCTTCTTCAATTATTTCCAAATCCTCTGTCCTTTCTCTGCCTCCACAACTTTTGTGTCCTTAAAAAAAATCAAGTCAAATTTGTCCATATAAGTTTGGATTGGCCCAAATGTGGTGATATTTTGTTTGTGATCTAACAAATAAAGCTTGCCTAAAGATCAGAGTACAAATGTAGCCACTGGCTAGTCATAGAGACCAGGAAGTGGTACATACCTTTAATCCTAGCACTAGGGAGGTGGAGACAGGATGGGATATGGCTGGTCAGAGAGTGTAGTAGGAGCTGTGGGCTGCGTTCCCACCCAGCTCTCCACAGCTAGTTTTACCCGAAATAATTACACAGAAACTGTATTCTTTTAAATACTGCCTGGCCCGTTATCTATAGTCTGTTATTGTCTAATTCTCACATCTTGCTTAACCCATCTCTATTAATATGTGTAGCACCACGAGGTCATGGCTTACCAGGAAGGATTCTAACCTGTGTCCATCTTGGAAAGGAGAGGCATGGCATCTGACTGACTTGGCTTTCTTTCTCCCAGAATTCTGTTCTGTCTATTCCACCCACCTAAGGGTTGGCCTATCAAATGGGTCAAGGCAGTTTCTTTATTAACCAATGAAATCAATACAAAACAAAAGACTCTCCCACATCAAGAGAGAAATAAGGCATATGGAGATAGGAACTCATTGCTTTCAGGCCGAGGACTTGTAGAAATAAGATATCCCCTCTGATCTGAGGATTTTGTAGAGATAAGAACTAGTGGCTATTTGCTCTGCTTCTCTGATCTTTCAGTTTTCAACCCCTAATATCTGACTCTGAGTTTTTATTATTAAGACCAATTAGAACTGTCACTACACCACCAGTGTAGCATGGTAGACCTACTAGGAGTCACCCTGTAAGAAAACCAACCCTCTGGCATCATCAATCAGCTGTCAATAGCTCCTCAGCTAGAGGTGAGACTTTGTGCCCATGTCCCCACTCCATGCTGTTATCTGGTTTGTCTTGAGCTTGCACAGGTCTTGTGGATGTTGCCACAAGCACTGTGAGTTCATATGTGCAGCTGCCCTGGTATGTCCAAAAATAGCTTTTTTTGTAGTCCCCCATCATCTAGTTTTTGTAATCTTTCCACCCCCTTTTTCTCATTGATTCCTGAACCTCGGGAGGAGGAGTATGATATAGATACCCCATTTAGGGATGAACATTAGTGACATATCTCTATGTATATATGTATGTATGTGTATGTATGTATGTATGTATCTGTATCTTCCAGCACCGTGATCTGAAGCCAAAAGGTCAAAGCTTTTGTGTTAGCAGCTGCTTGATTTCTTCACAAACTCGTTTGTAGTATCCTCTGCAACAGAGTCTTATTGTTAGTTTCTCGAGGACAACCAAGAACATTGGCAGTATCTTGTAATGTTTGGGTATCTATGAAATCTCACTGTATAACACCCTCAAAATAGGTAACATGTCTATCAATTGATGAAGAAACAATAATAATAATAATAATACATATTTTTAAATTAAAATTTAACATATATGAATGCTCTGCTTGCATATATGTCTTATATCATGTGTGTATCTGGTGCCCATGATGTCAGAGAAGGTGTAGGAACCTCTGGAACTGGAATTACAAATTGTTTTAAGTTACCATGATGGTGCAGGAACTGAACCTGGGTTGTCTGGTAGAGCCAACAAGTGATCTTAACTGTTGAGGCATCTCTCAGGCCCCACCTATCCATTCTAACAACACTGACATAAGTATAACTCATAAATTAATGACTGTTTTTCTATTTAAGGTAGGCAACATTTATTTGGGGAAATTTATTTGTTGAATGGTTATCACACATTCTTTAGAAGAGGGCTGTTCAAGTTGGGTGTTACAGCACAGACTCTTATCCCTAGTATATGGGATGTAGAGTCCGAGATTTAGAGGCCAGCATGGTCTACATAGTGACTTCCAACACAACCATGGCAAGCAGAGCAGACTCGAGAAATTGCTGCGACCAAGAAGCTATGCTTTACTCTATTATTTCCCAAGCTTTCTCAGGCTTTCTGTAGATTCAGTTATCCAAGTCTGGGTGCCATTTATAGTAAGAGGCAAGAGCATGAGACTCTTAATCTCAGGATCATGGGTTCGAGCCCCATGTTGGGCGCCATTTGTAGAAGGAGCTGCAGGCAGGCCTGCTTTTCATCCTGCTCGGCTCCTGCATGGTTAGCTTTACACCCGAAATAACAACACACAATTGTATTCACTTAAGCACTACCTGGCCCATTAGTTCTAGCCTTTTATTGGCTAATTCTCACATCTTGATTAGCCCATTTCTAATAATCTGTGTAGCACCACGAGGTGGTGGCTTACCGGGAAAGATTCAGCATGTCTGACCTGGCAGCTGGCTCCATGGCGTCTGACTAACTCTGCTTCTTTCTCCCAACATTCTGTTCTTTCTACTCCATCCACCTAAACGCTGGCCTATCAAATGGCCAAGACAGTTTCTTTATTAACCAATAATGTCAACACAAAACAGAAGACCCTCCCACATCATTAAGACTGATCAGGGAAATCCAGTATGAGGAACAGGTTACCAAAAGCCAGGCAAAGCATTCGAGACAGTCCCTGCTTCCACTGCTAGGATTCCCATATATAGAACAATCTACACAACAGTCACACATATGTGGAGGGCCTAGCATATGCACACACATACAGGCCCCCTAGCTGTAGATCCATACTCGGTGAACTTCTATGAGCCCTGGTTAGTTCTTGCTGTGTGTTCCCTTGTCATGTCCTTGATCTCCTTGACTTGTATAATTCTTCCTCCTCTGCATTAGTATTGCCTAAGCACCATCCGATGTGTGGCATTGTGTCTCTGCATCTGTTTCCATCAATTACTGGATGAAGACTCTCTGAAGAAAATTGGGGTGGTCATCATTCTATGAGTACAGCAGAATATCATTAGGCATCTTTATATTGACTTTTTCTCTTCAGTTGTGTTTGGTTCTCTCCTAGGTCTTTGGGCCATCCAGTCTCTGGGTCCTTGGCACTTCAGGCAGTGTCAGGAGTGGGTTCATCCTTGTGATATGGGTCTGAGGCTGGACCAGATATTAGTTGGCCGCTTCTGCAATCCCCTCCTCCCTGCCCCATACATCCCATAAGCAGGGCAGACTGTAGGTCAAAGTTTGTGTGACTGGCCATGGTCCCAATCCCTCCATGAGAAGTCCTACCTGGTCACAAGAGATGGCCAGTTCAGGCTCCACATTCACCATTGCTAGGAGGCTTACCTGGGGTCATCTTTGTAGGTTCCTGGGAGTTTCTCTTCCTGTAGGTTTCTACCTGACCCTGAAATGTCCCTCTGTGGTGATATTTTGTTTGTGCTCTAACAAATAAAGCTTGCCTGAAGATCAGAGGGCAGAGCTAACCATAGTGAACCATAAAGGTCAGGAAGTGGTGGCAAGTAACTTTGTTTCCACTCAGGGGAGGTGGAGACATGAAGTGATATGACTGGGAAGAGAGAGGAATATAAGGCAGGAGGAGACAGGAGCTCAGCCCTTTTTGGTCTGAGGATTTCATAGAGGTAAGAACTCTCTTGGCTGGCTGCTCTGCTTCTCTGATCTTTCACCCCCTAATATCTGACTCTGGGTTTTTATTATTAAGACCAATTAGAATTTGTACTACATCCCTCTACCTACCAGTCATCTCTTTCAGTACTCTCCCCCTTCATCCGCCCACCAAACCGATCCTGCATGTTCTCATCTCTACCTGCCCCCAGCCCACCCATGAGATTTCTTCTATTTCTCCTGCCCAGAGAATTTCATGCAGCCCCCTTGGGCCTCCCTTGTTAAATAGCCTCCCTGGGCCTGTGGATTGTTGCACAGATATCCTTACTTTACAGCGAATATTCACTTATAGTTTAGCAAGTGTCCATGTGATATAATCAAGCATCCTTGGTTATATGCCCAAAAGTGGTATAACTGGGTCTTGAGGTGTATCGATTCCCAATTTTCTGAGACTCTGCCATATTGATTTCCAAAGTGGCTCTATAATAATTACTTAATTTTATATCCTGGCTACAGTTTTCCCTTTCCCTCATCTCACTCCCTGACCCCCTATGACCCCATCCACTCCCCTTTCATATCTGTTCAGAAAAGAGCTAGCCTCCCATAGGCATCAACAAAACATGGTATATCAATTTGCAGTAAGACTAAGCACCTCCCTGTGTATTAAAACTGTGTAAGGCAACCCAGTATGAGAAATAAGTTCCCAAAAGTCAGCAAAAGAGTCAGAGACAGCCCCTGCTCTCACTGTTAGGAGTTCCATAAGAAGACCAAGCTACATTGTTGACAGGGACATGCAGAGGGCCTACATCAGTCTAAGCAGGTCCCTGGTTGTTGATTCAGTCTCTGCAAGCCCCATGAGCCCAGGTTAATTGATTTTGTGGGCTTTCTTGTGATGTCCTTGATGCCTCTGGTTCCTACAATCCTCTCTGCCTTTCTTCAGCCAGATTCACTGAGCTTAGCCTGGTCAAAATATCAAAATAGAAAACCACATGTTTGAAAAGTCTATCTCTCTATCTCTCTGTCTGTCTTTGTATGTTTGTAGGATCATGTGTGTAAAATGTATGTGGGTGTCACATAGAGTTAAACATGACCACCTTTTTTTCAAAGCTCCAAAGTATTATAATTTAAATGGACAATAAATATGTAATTATTGAAATGTTATGGACATACTTTTTATTGAGACATAATATTAAATATCTAAAATTGGTAAATGTACAACTTGTGTGAATTCTAACATGGATCAAATCAAGGATTCAAGAGCCACACAGCTTTCACCTTATCACATACATCATTAGAGAGATTTGTTTGTAGAGGAGGACATCTGGCCTTCATATCATCCACCAAATGCTCTTTGAAATAATTGAATAATTCTCAGTATTGATAAAGAAGAAATAAACTGCAAAATTATTTTATTATTGCTCATCAGGAAAAATGGGCAGAGAGTGGGATAGAATGATGACACAATTACAACAATTACCCCTAATGTTGGTATTCTTTCATGTGTATAAAACCCATAAAGGGTGATGAAGTTGTTTAACAAATAAAAAATCACAAAACAGCTCACCAGCAGCAAGATGCTGTGAGTGGCTCTGAGCTCAGGAGATGTCTTGCAGGAGAGGCATTGGCTACGGAGATGCCGGGCTCCCTTGCGATGGTTGTAAAGGAGAGTCACCATATAGAAACTGGTCAACATCATGATGGTCATAAAGAGAACGTCTCCTGTTACGATAACACCCAGGAATAATTCCTTAGTGTGGGAATCAAGTAGTCTTATTTTACAGAAAACATGATAATATCCATCACCAACATCAGTGTAATTGATTTTAGCTACCACAGTCTCAATGACGTGCACATATATGAGCAGGTTGATGAGCCAGGCAAACAGGAAGGAGCAACAAGTCCATGTAGAGAGTTTAGGCTTAAGCCATGCCCACTTAGATTTACTGGGAATGATGGTGATGGCTTGGAACGTGCTTAGAATGGAGGTAGTGCAGATGGACAAACCCCGGGTGACTCTGAACACATACAAAACTGCCTTACAGCCGGCATCATCCAGAAAGCGTCTGACTCCAAAGGATGACATGATATATGATATCATAGCGAATATGACTGTCAACATGTTGACAACCACCAGGTGCATGAAAATGGGATCGATAGGTCTCCTAAAGCGGGATCTGACTAAGAAGCTGTACACATACAGCATGAAGAGCAGTGAGTTCCCTATGACACCAACACAGAGCTGGGATACGAGGAACCCCTGCAAGATGGCGTTGCTTGGAGACATCACCTCAGTGATGTTTTAGATATTATTAGGCTTGTCAGGCCTTCACTGAAATCTAAGTGGGTTCAATTATAACTAATTACATACTGATGTTTGTGGGGAAATATACTGATTGACAGACACTTCACGAGGAGAAAAGGTTGGAGAAATGTCAAACTCCATTGTTTCTCAGGTCCAGACGTGGTGCCTCCTAGAACTACAGTCCAGGGAGTCTTTTGAGAACATCAGAGGACAGAAGGTGGTGAAGCAGGTGTGCTTAATGCAAAAATCTCCTGCATGCTGTTATATTAAGTGGCAGGATCTGTTAATAAGCGGAAACACAAATTTGCATGTCATAGAGATTTTATTCAGTAGCTCATCTTGTGTATTTTAAAATTTCCGTTTGAAAGGTCTGATCTTTCACAAGAAGACTGTGTAAAACAGAGACAGTAACATGAATATTTAAACATCTTTAGAGTTTTGATTGCATGCAACACTCTCCCAAGGTATTTATCTTCATATTCTCAGTAAAGGGGCTGTAGAGTTGGCTCAGCAGTTAAGAGCACTAGTGGCTCTTCTAGAGGACCCAAATTTGATTCCTTGCATTCACTTGGGGGCTCACTACTGTTTTTAACTCCAATTTTAGAGAATCTAATACCTTCTTCTGGCCTCTGTGGGCACTAGACATGCACATACTACACAAACATACATGCAGGTAAAACACTTGTACATGTAAAAGAAAAGAATAAAAACAATTTTCCCCAAAAGAAGATTCTCCACTTGGGTTATGTCTCTGAGTCCAGTCCTCTGTCACTAGCAAATTTCTGAAGCAGTTTAGGAGTTCGGTCCCTGTGAAGAGCTGCAGAATACGAAGGGACAGTTGCTACTATACGTGCCCCAGTGTTGAATACATTCTCAGAGAAATATATTTTCTGTCACCATTTCTATTATTTGCCAGGAAATGAACAGAACTGTAGGTCATTGTGTTATGTGAAATAAGGCAGTCTCACACTGGTAGACACCATATATGTGCTCACATGTGGAATCTGGTAGAGAAATTTACAGACCCAATGGGAGACTCTTAGCCATGTGTCAGCAATGGAGGTTGGAGAGTGATACAGATGTAAGCCATGGGAGAGTATAATGAAAGTCACATTTGTGGATGTGTGTAAATGTCATAATAAAATGTGCAAATGTGGTATTTGTCAATAAGCCTTCATAAAAGCTCAATATATTAAGAACAATAACAAAAATCAGATTGGACTACAGAGACTAAATGTGTAGCAAGGAGGGTGCTTGCTTGTTCCCGGCTGCTTCTCCCTGAAATAATCACACAGAAACTGTATTAATCAAATCACTGCTTGGCCCATTAGCTCTAGGTTCTTCTTGTCTGACTCTTACATAATTTAACCCATTTCTATTAATCTGTGTATTGTCAGGTGGCTGTGCCTTACTGGCCAAAGTTTCTTCTGGCTCCAGCTACATGGCTTCTCTTTCACTCTGCCCCCTTTTCTCTCAAGCATTCAGTTCTGTCTTCCCTTCCTAGCTCTGTTCTACCCTATCAGGCCAAGCCAGTTGTCGTTATTCATTTATGGTAATCACAGCATACAGAGGGGAATCACACATCATAAACGTATGATTTTTTCTATCAGATTTCAAATGTATCATATATCATCACTCAAGCATGACATTCCAGCTACCTGTTATTATATCCATGATTTAACAAAAAATGCAAACATGTTATGTACAATTACATTGTCTAAACGCTGCTGAGCACATAACTCCACTACTCACGGGAACATTAGATATTTGCTCTTTACTACATTGCATATGTTGTATGAAATTTAATGTTAAGGAACATGTAGACAGTTTAGGTGGAAAAAGAATGACAAAGGAGCTGGGGAGATGTTGGCTCAGTGGTTAAGATAACTTGAGTTCAGTTTGCAGCACCCACATAGCTGCAAACAACCATCTGTAACTCCAGTTCAAGGGGATTTGGCCTCTCAGGGGAACAGAATTACTTTCTTAAGCAATCCCATGTCTTTTTTTACATTCAAATTGTATTATTTATCTTCTTATTAAAGTTAAATATATATTTTTCTTTTGAGATTATAAGGTAATTACATCAATTCACCTTCTCTTTCCTCCCTCTCTTATCCACCCATGTGTCCTCCCTCTTTCTCTCATTCAAATTCATGGCCTCTTTTTTTTAATTGTTGTCATGTACATTCATATAATGTATGTATTGTGGTCTGGGACCATCCTGGACCATAAATTATTTCTCTGAACCAGCGGGGATGCATGAAAATAAAGACACAACTACATCATTTTATCGGGAGGAGTTTTCCGGGGTCCCTCATGAAATCCTGAGTTCACATCCTGAAAATTCACTCGCGTTTATTCTCCAAACAGCTTTTATACCAAAACATAAACTGAGGAAAAAGTTCATTCACATTCTGTTTCCTAGGTAGCCAAGGATCACCTTTTTCCAGGTGATCTTTCACAATTACAAAGAAGGAGCAGAGCAACATTAGCATATCCTGGTAATGTTTAGGATGGCTTGAGTTTGTTTAGGATGATGGCAAGGAGACCACCTCCTGTTGGCCAGGTGCCAACTGTGGCCTAAAAGTTTGACCACCATACAATATAAAAATATGGGTCTGTTTAATATGGCCCTACAATGTGTGGAATTCCTAAGAACATAAATACGACTTGCTCAGTCTATATAATGTTACTTGCATGTATGTTTTCAGGGCTGACCATTTGGTATTGGACAACCAATTGCTGTGCTCTTCACTGGGAAGACTATTCTTTCCATTCCCAGCATTCCTTGCATTTCCAACGTCTTTAATTATAGCAAATTTAAATTTGGGTACAGTTCAAAGACCCAGATAAATTCAGACCCCTCTAGCAGAAAGAGTAGAGCAGGGAATATCTAGCAGGTAATGAAGAACCAAAAATCTAGGTTAGCTGGTTCATTGAATCTGTTTTAGGAACTATCTGACCATAGAGTTAGATTATAATCTCGAGGAACAGGGAGTTACCCCCTTGTGATTATCACTAGTAGTTTTGGAATTTCCAGTGACACTCCCTATTTCTTTTGTGTTATTGGGTTATGGTTTCTTCCCTTAAATAACCCTTCTCCCAGCTACTCCGGTCGAATTCTACCCCTGCGTGGGAAATGAGTTTTGGGCTCCAGTGCACTGGTTCCTGTCCTGTCAATAAGCATCGTGTGATTGCAGCAAGGATGGTCTCTCGTGAGTTCCTGTGGGGTTGAGTTATCCTGAGACTTGAGTGAGAGTCTCCCGATCCAGGGGTCTTTCACTGTTAGCACTCAGGCATCTGCAGTGGCCTACCCTAGGGGTCCTGAAGGAATTGTCCTCAGCTGCAGCCACTAAGTGCACCCCCTGTGTACATTTGCTATGTTCCCTTTTAAACGGTGGGTCTTTCCCATCTTCTATCTCTTTCTCTTTCTCTCCCTCTCTCTCTTCTGCTACTTTTGACCCCTGAGACCAGTCTCTAAACCCTTCTCTGTCCCCTTTTCTGCTCCTTCTCTCTCCTCTTCCAATAAACCTCCCATAAAAGCCATGCTGTATGGCATTTTAATAAATTTAATAGGTACAGAAATACTATGACATGTAATTCTATACAGAATATCAAACTAGAAAATTAGAAAGTGAAAGCATGCAGTGGGATATTTCAAGAAGAAAAAACTAACAGACATGAGAGAAATAGCATTTAAGTGCTCTGAGTGAGATCATTTATATAACACACACACACAGAGGACAGCCTCTCCACACGTATCCCTGGCTGTCCAGACTATGTAGATCAGACTGGCCTTTGCCTCCTGAGTGCTGTGGTTAAAGGCATGTTCCAGTATCCCTGGTCTTTAGACTATTCATATCTTTAAGTTAGGTAACTCTCATAGCACAATCACCACAAATACAGATCTGTCTCTACCAGACACACAGGATGTGGGTGATAAACAACACTGAAAATCATAGCTCATTTTGTGGAAATTTTTCCCTTTTCTGCAGTAACTATGAATTTTAGAGAAATTACACAAGTATTTCTCAGTACATTGAAAACAGGAATCACATATTAGTAATTATGTGATGAATAACTTTATAATGAAAATGAATTACAGGGCTGGGGAAATGCCTCTGACTCCAGTTTCAGGGATCTGACACCTTCACACAGATGTATGCACAGGCAAAATATGAATGCACATGAAATAAAAGGAAATTCATTGTTTTTAAATAATTTTTAAAGGAAAGGAATTACAGAGTCCCTGTGACAGGAATATGTGTGGATAATGGATGAGAGGTTTGAAGATGCAATGCCATTAAGAGGGAAAATAAAAATGGACCCTGAGGTAGGGCATTGAATTCAAAGACAAAAGCAGAGTAATAGGAAACAACTGAGAAGGAGACGTGAATCCAAAGTCAATCAATCCTTGTGGAGACAGCATCAGGATTCAAATGTTGTTGCTGTGTGTGGTGTGCCACACCTTGAATCACAGCACTCATTAGGCTGTTGGTTCTCTGCGAGTTTGAAGCCAGCCTGGTCTACTAAGAGAGTTTCAGGACAGCTAGGGCTACACAGAGAAACTCTGTCTTGAAAAGCAAACAGACAAACAAAAATGTTGGGGATAGTAACTGCCAAACTGCAAATACTGTTACAAGATTATATTATAATTATCTATGCAACAAGTTTTGGAAGTATTCTCTGAGCTCTAATTTCTTTTGCAAGTTTTCAGAATTATAGAAAGACATAGTGCGATGATCCTCATGAAATTGAATCTTCGTCTAGAACAGATGGAAATACATAAAAGGAGGAAAAGAGTGAAACTATTATGTATTAAAGACAAGGATTCCTACGAAAAACAAGAAGATACAATTTAATTAACTTGTCGAGAAACATGAGAAAAAGAAATCTGAAAGAAAATCCTAAGTCTACGAATGGACAGAGTCGGAAGAGGAGCAGTGCGGTCACCGTACCTCTCTCTTGCTCTTGGAGGCTCACACAGAGCACTGTGATTCCCACAGATGTGAAGGGTCTTGGAAACTCTACTTAGCAGCAGGAGCCATGACTAAATCAAGGACTGGATGACAGGACTCTTCCTCCCAGTGGACAAGAACCAGCTTGTGACCCATGATGTCAACAACCTTGTTTACTGTGCATCGTTTGATGCACCCGAGAGGAAAAGATTTACTCTCCCAGATGAAATGTGAATCTCAGATAACTTTACTAGGCTGAGTGTAAAGTCTGTATCTGAAGATGTGCATTTTCCCAAGATGAACTACACCAGAAAGTAAACTTGAGGACTGAGAATGTCATTAAAAGTTTTAAGACAGTGTTGGGAATTATGCAGCTGTTAGACCAAGCTGAGCCCCGAGCAGGGCCACAGAGACCACTTGCACTGTTTTATTGGAGACGATTGTGCTGTCTGCTCTTACGGTGTATTTTAAGATTACATAGACAACATGGCACCACACTTGAAGCTTTATTTTGAACACATAATATGTGGATTAGTCATAGTTTCATACATAATCGAAGTATCACATGCTTTGCTGAAGAATAGAGTTCTAACCTAAAATTGCTCACATTTGCAAAACAGACACTGTTTATCGGCCTTCCAAATATTTATGATTATACAGACAAGTCCCGATTCAGCCTGGATCAGAGAAACTTCTTATCAGATGTGGATGGTTAATACAGAAACTCCTAAGTATTCAAAGTGTTGAAAATACCTGGCCATTAAGTCAAGATACATAAACATGACATCTATTACTTCCTCTCCATGACTCAGGGAATATTGGGAGGAGAGGGGCACAGATTGTATGATCCAGAGCAGCACTGTTATGAAATGCTGTCTGCTGGTTATGACATGGATATGACAACCATGAGCTCCCCATAGTGGTGCTCACCTACTCAAGGCCTGCATACAAAAGAGACAGTCCAAAAGGACAGGTGGCTGGGTGTAGTGGATTCTTTTAATCCCAGTACTTGGGAGGCAGAGGTAGGTAGCTCTTTGAGTTTGAAACAAGCCTGATTTACAGAGCAAGTTCAAGGCCAGCTAGTGCTGCATAGTGAGACCCTGTAGAGACGAGAGAGGAGACAGAGAGACAGAGAAAGGGAGAGCCAGACATACAGAGAGAGACAGAGAGAAGACTAGAAATCCGGTCAGAGAAGAGAAGCGTATTAGAAAAGGCAGTAAGAAGTATACAAGCACAATGGTGATATACATAGATGAGGGAATAAAAATTAAAAATTTTTATATAAAAATTAAGCAACTAAAAAGGGTCTTTTTTTTTCTTGGTAGGTTCTTTCTACAGAGTTCTGACTGCCCTGAAACTTACTACATAGACTAGGCTGGCCTTGAACTCACGAACAGCTGTCTGTCTGTGACTCCAAAATTCTGGATCAAGGTGTATACCACCATGCTTGGCTGTATCATTAAATTTAATTTGATACATCCTAAAATATTTTTGATTGAAATGATGTCATTTATTATAGAAACCATGTTGGAAACAGCCCAGTCTGGTAGGTGTGCTTGAGTGGAGCTTGCAAGGTCCCAATCCATATTTTCCCTTGTGTCATCATCTGGTCCAGCTTTTCCCACCCTATGCTGGAGTCTTCTTCAAGAAATCACACTCCATCAAGGACAACAGCCCTTTAATTTAAGGCAAGGGCCGTTATCAGTTTCAGCAGGATCCCAACACTCATCCTGATTCATGCAGATCTCTGCTGAGGTCAGGGACCATAGAAATTCCTTGCTGGGTGAGGCAGGGATTGCAGGACACTGGCGGATTAGGTGAAGGCATCTTGTGTCTGTTGTCTATAGGTCCATATTTCTATATGGTGTGGCAGCCAGGCTCTAAAGCCATAGTCAGTATCTGAGGATGGTCACGTAGCCTACCAAACAGGCCTTCCCTACCTAAGAAAAGGTCAGGATGTTGTTGCTCCTTTCTTTGTAATTTGGAGGATGCCTGTTAGAGATGCTAATTCCGCCTATGTGAAAGGTAGCATACACAGCAGACAGGTAGTTGTGGACTTGACAAAAGCCATTCACCTGCTTACCTAGGAGACAGAATGCTGGTGTTTTTCCCACTCAGTTTATGTTTTGATATAAAAGCTGTTTGGAGAATAAAGCAAGAGGAATTCTTCAGGATGTGAAGTCAGGACTTCATGATGCACCACTGAAAATCTCCCTCCTGATAAAGCCATGTGAGTTATGTCTTTATATCCACATCTCCACGCTGGTCCAGAAAGACAGATAGCTTATGTTGGGGTCTGGTCGAGAGAAATAATGGAGCATCCGGGCTAGCACCGGACTCTGACTGGTGTTCCTCAGCTTCATACAGTCCTCCATTCCCTTGATACGCTGCACTCAGGTCATAAGAACCTGTTGACAATATGTGCAGACTGAGGGGACAATGACAATTGCACTAGGATTTGTCTCTACTTCATGACTTCATGTACTGGCTTTTTGGGATCCTATTCTCTTTGGATGCATACTTTGCTCAGCCTGGATGTAGGGGTTTGTGCCTTGGACTTCCCACAGGGCAGGGTGCTTTGCCCTCTCTTAGGGCTGGAGGATGTTGGATGGGAGTGTGTGTGGTAGAGCTGACTGGAAGTGCAAGGAGGGGAGGAAGTGCGACTTAGATTTGGTATTATTTATAAAGTAATAATAATAATAAAAAGAACCTGCTTCTCCACTTCATCTGTCTTTTCTCTCTCCAGAGCCACTGAGAGCACCTTCCCCAGCAACTCGACGTTGTTCACAGTGATGTTAACACTTTCAGAAATTTCTCCAAAAGAGTTGTCCCTGTTCATCCATTCACTGGCAGGTTTCTCAGATTTCTTCTTCTTTTTCTTTTTTCTTTTCTTTTCTTTCAATTTCACTTCTCTTCTCTTCTTTTCTTCCTCCATCCCTTCTTCCCATCCTCCCTTCCCCCCTTCCTCCTTCCTTCCCAGTAGGTCATATTATACTGTGTAAATGTACTACATGGTCTTTTATCCATTTATTAGTGGATGGAGATCTGGTTTGATTCTATTTCACAACTTCTCTGAGTGTTATTAAAATTTGTACTAATCTCTCCAATCTTGGATTTTCTCAGGTGTGTAAAATCAATAAATAGTGACAAAGTTGTTCAATCATTAAAAGAACACAGCAGCAAGGTGCTGGGCATGACTTGTATGTAGGAGACTGAGGGGAGGAGAGGCTTGAGGTGTGGAGATGTTGGTTCTTTTGTGTAAATAGAGGACAGTCATCAGGCAGAGGCTGGTTCACATCATGACAGTCACAAAGAGACCTCTAATCAGCATATTAAGAGATTTCCTGGTGGTGGTGGTGCATGCCTTTAGTCCTAGCTGTAATGGCTGTTCTGTTTCTTTAAGAGACAAGACACACCCACTCCCTCCCTGCTTGAAGCCTTAATCTGTCTTCTCTGTCTTCCTCTGGAAGAAGCAGCTTCTGCCTCTCCCCACTTCTCCCTTTTCCCCCCCTCCTCTCTCTCTCTTCTTTTCTCCTCCCCTTTCCCATACCCTTGTAACACATCTAATAAATGTATAAATGTCCAACTTCACTCTGTAATAAAAAAAATCATTACACTTGCACTTTGGAGAAATAGGTAGGTGGATTTCTTGCGGCTACCCTGGTCTATCGAGCTAGTTCCAGGGCAGCTAGTGCTGTTATACAGAGAAACCCTGTCTCAAAAAACAAAACAAAATAAACAAACAAAGAGACATAATTCTGGGGCTCACAGGTTAAGAGCACTTGCTGCTCTTGCACTGGACCCTGGTTCAAAATCCAGCACCCATAGGGTGGCTCACAACCATCTATAATTCCAGTTACAGGGGATCCCATGCCCTCTTTTGGCCCTGGATGTACAGCACACATGCGGTGCAGGCAAAACTCTAAAACACATAATAAAATAAGTCTAAAAAAGAGAGAGATCCTGGACTGCTGTGAAACCAAAATTCTCTGGTTTCCCTATAAGCAGGGGTATGTCCATGACTAGCACCAGTGCAATTAGTTCTGGGTCTGTGTGGAACATTCCTTTATGCTGTGTGAATATAAGTCACTATGATAGCTTTAGTAGACAGGCTCCATAGCGGAACAGGGTAAAGATAGGTAGGAGAAACAAACTGAAAATGCTGGGAGGAAGTAGGGTGAAATCTGAGTTTTGAGGACATGCAGAGAAAAGAAAGATGGGCATGCTGTGCTGAGAAAAGGTACCAAACAACATGGCAAAGCATAGATAAGAAATACGTATTAATTTAAGTGTGAGAGTTAGCTAGTAACAAGCCTAGCCATTGGCTGAGCATTTACAATTAATATGAAGTTTCTGACTGATTATTTGGGAGCAGCTGCTGGAAGGAACCCCGCACCTACTGGTCTTCCTGTCATGTGGACACTTGTGCCTGTCATGTGGGAGCCAGGTACCAGCCTTGGTATGTTTCCTCATAAGCCTGTTTTTGATATTCCTTGATTTTCAAAATAACATTTTGTTTATTTTTTTGAAAATTGCATACAACATCTCTTGATCATATCTACTTTCCTTAGCATCCTCCAAACACCTATCTCCTAACTTCATGTGCTTTAAAAAAAAACTTAACACCCTGTTCCTGAAGACCCATCAGAGGGGTAAGTGTGTTCTTGACCTGCGGCAGGAGCCCAGAAACGGAGCACCGACATTCCACGACCATCTTCACTCCCCAGTCATTTGGCTGGGGCTGCTCCCCTCTTCTAAGGCCTCTCTCTCCCTAACCCATCCCAGTTTGTACCCAGGAACCTCTTTCCTTCTTCCTCCCTTCTGTGGGGCCACAAGATCCACCAGCTCAGGATGTTTGGGCGCTGGGAAAGGGTGCTGAGGGCAACAGGGCAGGCGGGAGTTCCTTTGCTTCAATAGCCTGGCTGCAACAAGGTAGGCCTTTTGTCAGTGAGGTCCCTGGCCAGCAAGGGAACCTGATCCTGTTCCATAAGATCCATCAGATAGCATTTGAAAGAAGAGATGGGCTGGCACCAAGGCAAGAATTCCTCCACTAATCTGAAAAACAACACGAAAACACCAGAACCCAGTGATCTTACAACAGAAGGTCTTGAAAACCCTAATCCAGAAGAAGGGGGAAAAATTGACATTATGAAAGCGATAGAGTCCCTTAAACAGCATGTAAAAAACGCCCTTATAGAAATGGATGAAAAATATAACAAAAAGTTTGAAGAAATGAATGAATATGTTACTGATACCCTGGGAAACCAAGAAAAAATAATCAAAGAGGACACAGTTCAAGAATTGAAAACTGAAATGGAGACAAGGAACAAAACACAAACCGAGGGCCGGATGGATATGGAAAATCTAGGTCAATTAACAGAGACTACAGAAACAAGCATAACCAATGGAATACAAGAGATAGAAGAAAGAATCTCAGATTCTGAGGACACCATAGAGAAAATAAATGCACTGATCAAAGAAAACAGCAAATCCAACTAATTCTCATCACAAAACATTCAGGAAATATGGGACACAATAAAAAGACCAAACATAAGAATAATAGGGATATAAGAAGGAGAAGAGTCACAGCTCAAAGGCCCAGAAATTATATTTAACAAAATTATGGAAGAAAACTTTCCTAACATAAAGAAAGATATTCCTATGAATATTCAATAAGCATACAGAACATCAAATAGATTGGATCAAAAAAAACATCCCCTCACCATATAATAATCAAAACACAAAATATACAGGTTAAAGAAAGAATATTAAGAACTACAAAGGGAAAAGGTCAAGTAACTTATAAAGGTAAACCTATCAGATTAAACTGGACTTCTCTATGGAAACCATGAAAGCCAGAAGGTCCTGGATAGAGGTACTGCAGGAACTAGGAGACCATGGATGCAAGCCCAGACTACTATACCCAGCCAAGCTATCATTCACTATCAATGGAGAAAACAAAATATTCCAGGATAAGAACAAATTTAAACAATATGTAGCCACAAATCCAGCCTTACAGAAAGTAATAGAAGGAAAACCACAAACCAAGGAATCCAACATTGCCAACACTGCCTATAATAACTCAGACATCTAGCGACCCTTCACCAGCACAACTCAAGGAAGGGAAACACAAAAACTCTATTACCAAAAAAATAATAATAATAACCAGAGTCAACAACCACTTGTCATTAATATCACTTAATATCAATGGACTCAACTCACCTATAAAAAGACACAGGCTAAGAGATTGGATACGAAAACAGGATCCAACATTCTGCTGTTTACAAGAAACACACCTCAACCACAAAGACAGATATCTACACATAGCAAAGTGTTGGGAAAAGGTTTTTCAAGCAAATGGACCTAAGAAACAACAAGGTGTGGCTATACTAATTTCTAACAAATCTGACTTCAACTAAAATCAATCAGAAGAGATAGAGATGGTCATTTTATACTCATAACAGGAACAATTCATCAGGATGAAATCTCAATCCTGAATTATCTATGTCCCTAATATAAAAGCTCCCACTTATGTAAAAGAAACATTACTAGAACTCAAGGCAGACATCAAAGCACACACACTAGTAGTAGGAGACTTCAACACTCCTCTCTCACCAATGGACAGGTCAATCAGACAGAAACCTAATAGAGAATTAAGAGAATTATTGGAGGTAATGAAGCAAATGGACTTAACAGACATCTTAGGACATTCCACCCAAACAGGAAAGAATATACCTTCTTTTCTGCAGCTCATGGAGCCTTCTCGAAAATTGACCACATACTCGGAAACAAAGGAAACCTCCACAGATACAAAAAAGTATCAGTGTCCACCTGTTTCTTATCAGATCACCACGTAATAAAGCTAGAAGGCAATAACAATACTAGCCCCAGAAAGCCGACAAACTCATGGAAACTGAACAGTCAACTACTGCACCACACCTGGGTCAAGGAAGAAATTAAGATAGAAATTAAAGTCTTCCTTGAATTTAATGAAAATAAAGAGACAACATACTCAAACCTATGGGACACATTGAAAGCAGTGCTAAGAGGAAAGTTCATAGCACTAAGTGCCCACTTAAATAAAACAGATAAAGCATACATTGAGGACATAACAGCACACCTGAAAGCTCTAGAAAAAAAAGAAGCAGATGCACCCAGGAGGAGTAGAAGACTGGAAATAATCAAACTGAGGGTGGAAATCAACAAAATAGAAACACAGAAAACAGTCCAAAGAATCAATGCAACAAAAAGTTGGTTCTTGGAGAAAATCAACAAGATCGACAAACCCCTATCCAAACTAATTAAACAACACAGAGAGAACACGCAAATAAATAAGATCAGCAATGAAAAGGGGGACATAACCACAGACACAGAGGAAATTCAGAGAATCATTAGATACTACTACAAAAGCCTGTATGCCACAAAACTGGAAAATGCAAAAGAAATGGACAGTTTCTTAGATAAGTACCATATACCAAAGCTAAACCAAGACCAGGTGAACGATCTAAATAGACCTGTTAGTCGCGAAGAAATAGAAACTGTTATAAAAAATCTCCCTACCAAAAAAGTCCAGGACCAGATGGTTTCAATGCAGAATTCTACCAGAATTTCCAAGAAGAGCTAATACCTATACTCCTTAATGTAGTTCACAATATAGAAACAGAAAAGTCATTGCCAAATTCCTTTTATGAAGCCACAGTTACCCTGATACCAAAACCACACAAAGACCCAACCAAGAAAGAGAATTACGGGCCTATCTCACTCACGAATATCGATGCAAAAATTCTCAATAAAATACTGGCAAACCAAATCCAAGAACACATTAGAAAAATTATCCATTATGATCAAGTAGGCTTCATCCCAGAGATGCAGGGCTGATCAACATACACAAATCTATCAATGTAATCCACCATATAAATAAACTGAAAGCAAAAAACCATATGATCATTTCATTAGATGCTGAAAAAGCATTCGACAAAATTCAACACCCCTTTATGATAAAGGTCTTGGAGAGATTAGGGATACAAGGGTCATACCTAAATATAATAAAAGCTATTTACATCAAGCTGACAGCTAACATTAAATTGAACGGAGAAAAACTCAAAGCCATCCCACTAAAATCAGGAACACGACAAGGCTGTCCACTCTCTCCATACCTCTTCAATATAGTGCTTGAAGTTCTAGCAATATCAATAAGACAACATAAGGGTATCAAGGGGATTTGTATTGGAAAGGAAGAAGTTAAGCTTTTGTTATTTGCAGATGATATGATAGTATACATAAGCGACCCCAAAAACTCTACCAAAAACTCCTACAGCTGATAAACACTTTTAGTAATGTGGCAGGATAAAAGATCAACTCCAAAAAGTCAGTGGCCTTCCTATACACTAAGGATAAGGAAGCAGAGAGGGAAATCAGAGAAGCATCACCTTTCACGATAGCCACAAATAGCATAAAATATCTAGGGGTAACTCTGACCAAGGAAGTGAAAGATGTATTTGACAAGAACTTTAAGTCTTTGAAGAAAGAAATTGACGAGGACACCAGAAAATGGAAGGATCTCCCTTGCTCTTGGATTGGAAGGATCAACATAGTAAAAATGGCAATTCTACCAAAAGCAATCTATAGATTCAATTCAATCCCCATCAAAATCCCATCAAAATTCTTCACAAATCTCGAGAAGACAATAATAAACTTCATATGGAAAAACAAAAAATCCAGGATAGCCAAAACAATCTTATACAATAAAGGAACGTCTGGAGGCATTACCATCCCTGACTTCAAACTCTATTACAGAGCTACAGTATTGAAAACAGCTTGGTATTGGATAAAAACAGAGAAGTCGACCAATGGAATCGAATAGAAGACCCGGACTTTAACTCACAAACCTATGAACACCTGATTTTTGATAAAGGAGCTAAAAATATACAATGGAAAAAAGAGAGCATCTTCAACAAATTGTGCTGGCAAAACTGGATGTCAATCTGTAGAAGAATGAAAATAGATCCATATCTATTACCATGCACAAAACTCAAGTCCAAGTGGATTAAAGACCTCAATATCAGTCCGAACACCCTGAACCTGATAGAAGATAAAGTGGGAAGTATTCTACAACACGTGGGCACAGGGACCACTTCCTACGTATAACCCCAGCAGCACAGATAGTAAGTGCCTCATTGAATAAATGGGACCTCCTGAGACTGAGAAGCTTCTGTAAAGCAAAGGAAATGTCGCTAAGACAGAAAGGCAACCCACTGACTGGGAGAAGATCTTCACCAACCCCGCAACTGACAAAGGTCTGATCTCCAAAATATATAAAGAACTCAAGAAACTAGACCGTAAAAGGCTAATCAACCCAATTATAAAATGGGGCACTGAGCTGAACAGAGATCTCTCAACAGAAGAAGTTCAAATGGCCAAAAGACAACTAAGGTCATGCTTAACTTCCTTAGCAATCAGGGAAATGCAAATCAAGACAACTTTAAGATTCCATCTTACACCTGTCAGAATGGCGAAAATAAAAAACACCAATGATAGCCTTTGCTGGAGAGGGTGTGGAGAAAGGGGCACACTCATCCATTGTTGGTGGGAATGCAAACTTGTGCAACCACTTTGGAAAGCAGTGTGGAGGTTTCTCAGGAAATTCGGGATCAACCTAACCCTGGACCCAGCAATACCACTCTTGGGAATATACCCAAGAGAGGCCTTATCATACAACAAAAGTATATGCTCTACTGTGTTCATAGCAGCACTGTTTGTAATATCCAAAACCTGGAAACAACCTAGATGCCCTTCAATTGAAGAATGGATGAAGAAAGTATGGAATATATACATATTAGAGTACTACTCAACAGTAAAAAACAAGGACTTCTTGAAGTTTGCAGGCAAATGGGTGGAAATAGAGAACACTATCCTGAATGAGGTAAGCCAGACCCAAAAAGAGGAACATGGGATGTACTCACTCATATTTGGTTTCTAGACATAAACAAAGGACATTGAGCCTATAATACGTGATCTTAGAGAAGCTAAATAAGAAGGAGAACCCAAAGGAAAACATATAGGCATCCTTCTGAATATTAACCTTCATCAGGCGATGAAAGAAGACAGAGACAGAGACCCACCTTGGAGCACCAGACTGAAATCTCAAGGTCCAAATCAGGAGAAGAAGGAGAGAGAGCATGAGCAAGGAACTCAGGACCACGAGGGGTGCACCCACACACTGAGACAATGGGGATGTTCTATTTGGAACTCACCAAGGCCAGCTGACCTGGGTCTGAAAAAACCTGGCATAAAACCGGTCTTGGAAAAAAAACATACAGACAATGAGGACTACTGAGAACTCAAGAACAATGGCAATGGGTTTTTGATCCTACTGCACCTATTGGCTTTGTAGGAGCCTAGGCAGTTTGGATGCTCACCTTACTAGACCTGGATGGAGGTGGGTGGTCCTTGGACTTTCCACAGGGCAGGGAACACTGATGGCTCTTTGGGCTGAAGAGGGAGGGGGACTTGATTGTGGGAGGGGGAAGGAAATGGGAGGCGGCGGTGGGGAAGAGACAGAAATCTTAAATAAATAAATAAATTAAAAAAATATTTTCTTTTGTTAACTTTATGTATTTGAATGTTTTGCTTGAATGAATATATGTGTCCCACATGCCTGCCTGGCGCTGGTGGAGGTAGAAGAGAGGGTCATTCCCCTGGAACTGACATTACAGATAGCTGTGAGCCACCTCGTAGGTGCTGGGAATTGAAAATGGATCCTTTGCAGGAGCAAATAGTGCCCTTGACCACTAAGACATCTTCAAGGCCCTCAGAATATTTTTTATTAAATCTTTTATTTAATTTAATTTATTTCTGTTTTAAAATTTCATTTTATATTCCAACCACAGTTCTCCCTCCCATCCCTTCTCCTCCTCCTCCTCACCTCTCTCCCCCAGCTGTCTTCCCATCCACTGCTCCCAAAGGGTAAGGCCTCCCATGGGAGAGTCAACAAAGCTTGGTACAGAACTTGAGGCTGGACCAAGGCTCCCTCCTGCCCCCTTTAAGGCTGAGCATGGCATCCTACTGATGGAGGTGGGTCTTGTATCTTATCTGTTGCTTTCATTGGCTAACTAATAAAGAAACTGCCTTGGCTCTCATAGGACAGAAAATTAGGTAGGTGGAGTAGACAGAATAGGATTCTGGGAGAAGGAAGCTGAGTAGGAGTCGCCATGATGTTCCCATGCCAGACAGACGCAGGCTAGAATCTCCCCGGTAAGCACACCTTGGGGTGCTACACACCTTATAAGAAATGGGCTAGTCCAGATGCGAGAGTTAGCCGAGAAGAATTAGCCAATAATGGGCCACGCAGTGTTTAAAAGAATACAGTTTCCGTGTAATTATTTCAGGCTAAAGCTATCCACGTGGGTGGCTGGGAGCTGGGGCAGCAGCAAGGAAGCAGCCCACAGCTCCCTTCAGCTGGGGTCGCAGGAGCCCGGCTGTTCCCAATTGCAACATCCTACCATAGGGAGTGGGTTCCAAAAGGCTAGCTTGTGTGCCAGGGATAGAACCTGGTCCCACTGCCTGGGGCCCCTCAGACCGACCAAGCTATACAACTGTCTCCTACATGCAGAGGATCTAGTTCCGTCCCATGAAGGCTCCACAGCTGTCTGTGTAGAGCTCGTGAGTTCCCATGAGGTTAGATCTGCTGTCTCTGTGGATTTCCCCATCATGATCTTGACATTCCTTGCTCATGTATTCCATCATCCCTCTCTTTGACACGATTCATAGAGCATATTTGGTTGTGAATCTCGGCATCTGGTCCCATTAGTTACATCATGAAGGATCTATGATGACAAATTCATATATTGTCTTTTGATTATCTTCATTCTTCTCTCTTTTTTTAAAAAAAAAGTTATTTACTTGTATTTTATGTACATTGGTGTTTATCCTGCATCTATGTCTGTGTGAGGGCGTGGGGTTTTCTGGAACAGGAGTTAGAGACAGTTGTGAGCTCCCATGTAGGTGCTAGAAATTGAACCTAGGTCCTCTGGAAGAACAGCCAGTGCTCTTAACCACTGAGTCATGGCTCCAGTTCCTCATTCCTCAATCTTCCCCTAACTCCTCCCAGATCTTTCACTCACTCCTTACAAGTTTTCCTTCTCTTAAAGTATTGGATGGTTCCAATTTGTGTTATTTATAAGCTCCTGGTTTTGCGGCCGTCCACTGGAGAATGGTCAACTCACTAGGGCCACAATAGTAAAGAATAATGTCTGTCTATCTCTATTAGAAGCCACCAACTATCAATAGCTTATTATTAAAGGGTAGGACTCATGATTGTCCCTAAGTTAGGTGTTTTTCCCCAAGATTTCTTTACCACATATACAATATCCTGCCTGCATGTACAGCTGCAGGCCAGAAAAGGGCACCAGATTTCATTATAGATGGCAGTGAATTACCATGGTGGCTGGGAATTGAACTCAGGATCTCTGGAAGAGCAGGCAGCGCTCTTAAGCCCTGAGCCATCTCTCCAGCCCCCCTTGCTGGAATTTTTAATTGTTTTGTTTTTGTGAAGGTCATCACAGCTGCTGTCAGTTCATATTTTCAACAGCCATTTCACTTCTAGGGGTCAGCACCCACAGAGCTCTTCCTTATTATCCAGCTTTGTATCCTTAATGAGCCTCCTTCACTCTTCCCTTTAGAGACGAGGTCTCCCATGGGACATGGGTATCATCAGTGAGGTTCTGCTGACTGCCCGGGAGGATCAGAATTCCTGATGTCTTCACACTCCTATTTCCACAGACACAAACACATGATCCTGTGCCTGGGAGCTGTGGATCTCACTCAGGGCCTCACGCTTCTGCAGAAAGCTCTATCTATCTATCTATCTATCTATCTATCTATCTATCTATCTGTCTGTCTGTCTGTCTGTCTGTCTGTCTGTCTGTCTGTCTGTCTGTCTGTCTGTCTGTCTATCTATCTATCTATCTATCTATCTATCTATCTATCTATGTATCTATCTATCTATCTAACTATTATCTATCTATCTATCTATCTATCTATCTATCTATCTATCTATCTATCTATGCTTTTCTAGACAGGCTTTCTCTGTGTACATTTGGTTGCCATGGAACCCATTTTCCAGACCAGGCATGCCTCAAACTCAAAGAAATCTGTATGCCTTAGCCTCCACAATTCCTGGAATAAAGGTGTGTGCCACCGTGCCCGGCTTCAGAAAGCATTTTATGATCTGTGTTTATGTGGAGCCCTTTGGATAAATATCAAAGAATGTTACAGCTGGGTCACAAAGTAGGTCCTTTTTCTTTTCTTAGTATTTAGTTTTTATTTAAAGTATTGTTTGTTATTTCTGTGCATGGTTTCAGGACTGGCCATTCTTCATTATGGGGGAGAAACTCCATACCTGGGAAAAGGTAGCTATCCTTTTCCAAGCTGTCATCAGTTTCTGTAGTTTTCTTCCTGGGGTTGGGCTGTCTACATGTTGTGTGTGTGTATATATATTCCCATATTTATAAGTACTGATGAAACACACTTTCATACATACATACACACATATTTATGTAATAATAATAAAGAAAAAGAAACTATAAACTTGAGAGTTGGAGGTCACAGGAGGGGTCTGAGGAAGAGCAGCTGGGAGAGTCTGGAAGGGGGAAAGGGAGGAAGAAAGTGATGTCATTCTGACTGGGCTAAGATGGAATTTCACTATAGTTTTGCATTTACTTGATGGCTAATGCATCTAAATATACATATACATGTAAAAAGTATACAATAAACAAACTTTTTAATTCAGTTTTTTCATCCACTATATTTTGATCATGTTTTCTCTTTCCTCAACTCACCTCAGATCCTCCCCTCATCTCTGCCTACAATTTTCTACTTGCTTGTTGTATTTACATCATTTCTGCCCTTCCTCTTTCCCCTCCAACACTTCTTATGTTCCTCTCCAGCTTCATCTGAGACTCATTATCATGTCTTCTTCAGTTATTATTGTTACATATGCTCATTGACTCATTATTATTATTATTATTTTGAGACAGGGTTTCTTTGTGTACTATTGGATGCTCTGAACTCACTCTGTAGACCAGACTGGGCTCAAACTCACAGAGATCTGCGTTCCTCTGCCTATAGAGTATTGGGATTAAAGGTGGGGGCCAGCACTGCCCTGCTGCTCATTGACCTTTCGTTTTCTGTGTTTTGAGATCTGTCTGTTCATTTCAGCAGCTCATTCCTTGGTTGGGTTGTTTGATATCTTTATTTAAGAGCTTTTTCTAACTTGGTTTATTCTTTATACATCCTCTGTCAGTTGTATAGCTAGCAAAGGTTTTGTCCCATTCTGTGTGCTATCTCTTCATTTACTTTCCTTTGCTGTCAAGAAGCCTTTTACATATCTGAGATCACGTTTGTCAATGGCTGACATTGGATGTTGAGGGCCTGGAGTCTTATTCAGAAAGCATCTCCTGTGTCTACATCCTGCAGTGTTTTCCCTTATTTTGCTTATGATGGTTTTAGAATATGGGCTTCTGTATCAAGCTTTAAAATCTAATTGGGAATGATTTTTGGATGCAACATTTTTTCTCTACCCATGGATCATCAGTCTTTATTTAATCATTGTCAAAGAGGTTGTTTCTTTCAACACTGCATTTTTGGCTTCTTGTGAGTCAAGTGGTTGTTTCTTTGTGGGTTTATATGTAGGATGTCTGTTGTGGTGACCTGTGTGCTTTTGTCCCTATGGACAAAATTATTCTCACCTAGGGATGAATCCCCTTCATTGTGGTCCAATACAGAATGGTCAACACTGAAATATTATAGAAACAACAGAAACAGACCAATCAGATTGTATCTAAATCTATTTGTGTATGTATATATATGTATATAGGTGTATGTAACAATAATAAGAAAAAAATTGGTTATCAATTTGAGAGTGTATGGGAGGATATGAGAAGAAAGGGTTTGAGAAAAGGTAGTTGGGAGAGGATGGAAGGAAAAAAGGCAGTGAGAAAGTGATGTAATTCTATTTCGATTAATTTTTTTAAAAAAATAAAAAAGTACAACAAATATTAAACATCTAGATTGGTGATACTCCATGGGTGTAACTTCTGATATTACCAGGCGATACAATCTCATAGGCGATTCCCTCATCCATGGGATCTTTAAACCTTCTGTCCTGCCTTCAACAATGTTCCCTGAGCCTTAGGTGCAGAAGCTGTATTGCATATACAGCCACTGGGACTGGGCTTCACTATTCTGCATTTCGACTGGTTGTGGTTTTCTGTAATGATCTCCATTGTCACAAAGAGAAATTTCATTGATGCTGTGTGAGGACTACACGTAGGAGGCCTGCATCCTACACAAAGAATTGTACACAACTAAGGAAAGTCAAGAGTGGGAGAAATAGTCATCCCCAGGAAAGAGCACACCTATTGGTTATCCAATACCAAGTTGTCAGCCCCGAGTACATACATACATGTAACATTATAGCGACTGAGCAGGTAGTATTTATGTATTTAGGGACCACATACACATGCACACAGACAAACACACACACACACACGTATGTAACAATAATTAATGAAAAAAAGAGGCCTTGAATTTGAGAAAGAAAAAGGAGAGGCATATACAGGAGGGTTGGAAGGGCAGAATAAAAGGGGGAAATGCTGCAGTTATATTATAATTTCAAAAATAAAAGAAATAACTAAAAACATATTGAAACAGTAAATTAAGACAGCTATGGTACTAGGACATCCACTATAGACCTGTCAGTTATAACACTAAAAAGTCCCACCCATGGCAGTACTTTAGGTAGGTAACAGTGAAGGTAGGAAAATTTATTTGTTCAATGGTTTAAAGACATTCTTTAGGGCAGAACAGTTCACAAAACACAACCCAAGCTCCAAAGGGTATATTAATTTTTGATTAGAAGTATTTTAATAGCAAAAAATTGAGAAGTAGACTATTGTTCAAAATACTTAAAATGAATTCAATTTTTCCATAGTGTCAATTTTAGTCAGTAGTAAATGTTGAAAGTGTTAAAATTATGAACACAGAGTTGTATTCAAGAAAAAAAATGTTATGGCTGGAGAGATGGCTCAGCGGTTAAGAGCATTGCCTGCTCTTCCAAAGGTCCTTAGTTCACTTCCCAGCAACCACATGGTGGCTCACAACCATCTGGAATGAAGTCTATCTCTTCTGGCCTGCAGGCATACAAGTAGACAGAATGTTGTAGACATAATAAATAAATACATTAAAAAAGAAAAATGTTAGCTGCTTGAATTTTAATAGCATACAGATTGTCTGGTTTATAACTAGGTCAGATCAGGTATTTGAGGTCCACATTCAAATTCTTTATTCTCAGGGAAATCATTAAGAAGGTTCAAACCTGAGAAAGTGTGGGTTTCAGTTCAGCCATGGCGTGCACGTTGAAAACAGGTCATTCTCAGTGCTGAAAAGGAAGAAGTGAAGTGCAAAATGAGTTTATTATTCTTCATTATTAAAAAAGGGCAGATGGTTGGATAGCATGTTGCCCAAAATGCATTAACTGCCTCCAATCTTGGAATTTTTGTTTGTGCATAAAACCCATAAAGGGTGATGAAATTGTTCAACCAATACAAGATCACAAAACAGCTCACCAGCAGCAAGATGCTGTGAGTGGCTCTGAGCTCAGGAGATTGCTGGCTGGAGACGCTTGTGTTGTGGAGATACTGGGCTCTCTTGCGGTGTCTGTAGAGGAGAATTACCATGTACAGGCTGGTCCACATCATGATGCCCACATATAAGAGATCATGCATGAATATGATACTCAAAAATGATCCTGAATTTTTGTTCCCAAAATTCTTGTTTTGACAGTAAGCATGTGAAAATCCATGTCCAACTTTTGTAGAATTAGTTTTGGCTATTACCATTTCAACCATATATCCATAGATGGCCAGGTTAATGAACCAGGAGCAAAGTAAAAAAGCAAATGTCCACGTTGATAGTTTGTGCTTAAGCCACACCCACTGAGAATTACTGGGAGTCACGGTGACAGCTTGAAAAGTGCTTAGAATACAGGTGGTACTGATGGACAGACCACGGAAAATTCTGTATATACATGAAACAACCTTACAGCCGACATCATCCAGAAAATTGGGTACGTCAAAGGTTGCCACGATATCTGGTATCAACGTGAATATGATCGTCATTATATTAGCTATTGTCAGGTGCAGGAAAAACAGATCTATCAACTTCTTAAAATGAGGCTTAAAGAAGAAAGTATAAATGTATAAAATGAACAGTGATGTGTTCCCTAAGACACCAACGCAAAACTGAAATATGAGAAAGACACTCAAGACGAGATTACTTATAAGCATGATGTTTTTCAGATGTTAGGCCTAGAGTAACAGGTAAATGGACTGTATCATAAATCTCTTTTTGAAACGGTAATTGTGGGAAAATATAATGATTGCCAGCTCAGGAGCAGAGTTGTTACTTGATGAAATGTCCAACTCTTTTCTTTTCTTCCTTCCTTCCTTCCTTCCTTCCTTCCTTCCTTCCTTCCTTCCTTCCTTCCTTCCTTCCTTCCTTCCTTCCTTCTTTCCTTTCTTTCTTCTTTTCGCACAAGGTTTTTCCAAGTATCACTGACTGTTCTGGAACTTGCTCTGTATCCCAAGCTGGTCTTGAACTCACAGATTCACCTACCTCTGGCTTTTCAGTGCTGGAATTAGAGGCCTGTGCCCCCACCGCCTGGACATGTGTCCAAATCCTTTCAAGGTTAGGTCCACAGATGACCTCTTAGCAACTGCGTTCCAGGTATTCTTGACCATCTTAGAGGATAGAAAAAAGTGTTAAAAAGTAGCAGTAGAATCCACCCGATACCCTGAACACTGTTATGTCAGGTTGAAGGACCTAGGTGAAAGCCAAATTTGCATGTTATAAGAATTTTAACAGTTGTGTATTTTTGTGTATGGGCACTTTCCCTGCATGTCTGTGCACTATATGCTTGCTTGTTTATCGAGCCCTGGCACTCTGGAAGAGCAACAACAGTCTTTAACTGTGAAACCATCCATCCAAGCTTCAGGATTTTTCATTCACCAGTTGATATTGTTTCCATGTTTATAAAAATATTTGTTTCTAACACACATATAGTAACATGTGTACTTGAACGTCAGTGTTTTAGCTGCAGATACGTTTCTTTAGGTTAGTGATGAGTAAATACTCAGACTTTCCATGTGGGACTCTGCCTCTCATTTCACCTTACAGGGTAACCAGCACGTCCTGAAGCATTCCACTTCATTTTGTCTATTTCGCTGACAACTTAGAGCTGAGCTGCTGATATGCAGACAGTGACAGCAAGGGTGAGACTGCGTATCCCACAGTGTTGAGCACATCTTCACAAAAGTGTGTTTCCTGTGAGATTTGGTCATTGACACAATCAGGCTGATTCTGGCTGATAGCCCACTGTAACAAAGAGTTACGTATTTTGCAACACCTGAATAACATTTCCATTAGAAGATTCTTCTGCTTTGCTGTTGCAGAAGCAGAGATCTCAGGTCCACAGTTACACAGAGAATGGCAAAGACATGATACTCATGAAGTTTGACCTTAAATTTTACAACATAGTACTATCACACATGTTCAATGGATTTGGGGGAGTTTTACTGTATATTAATTTCAGAGCCATTCCTCCACTGATCTACTTATTCTGTCACCTGAAATACAAACCTTTTTCTTGGTAGACATCTATGGATTCCTCAGCAGTCTCTTTTATTCTGACAAGGTCAATTAGACTTTTCTCAGTGTGCCCGTCTGAATTTCTCCGTGCACCACAAATCTCTGTCTTGACACGAGTCCCTACCATATCCAAGGTATTCTATTATGAGTGATCAACATTTAAATTACTTAATGAATTCCACTACACAGAGATATTGTTCTTCCCCAATCCCAGTTTTCCTTATATCAGTGTTCAACTTGTTTCATGACTTGTCATTGTTTGCCACTGTCACAAATTATATAGTTAGACCACACCAGCCCTCCTCTAAGCTTTGAAAACACATGTCATCTCTACTGTGCCATATGGGTTTTGCTGACCCACATTTATTTCTTATATCATTCATATCTTCCCAAGTGTTATCCTGGATTGATTGTCTTTCTCCTTGCCATTCACCAGAAATTTGTTTTCTGCTCATCTTTTCTCCTTGCTCTGTATCTACCCTTAAATGCCCTAACTTTTCATAATTTTGTTACTCAGCATGTTCCTGAAAATTCCCTCAAGCGGCCATGTTATTACAATTTTTTCCTGCAAAGAATAAGTGTTCTGGGATAAAATGCCAGGCTGTCATCTGATCCCAGATGAAACAGACTCACACTATGACTTGTACAGGAAGATGCTATCTATGATACGTGGAATCTAAAAAGATTATCATGCACTATTTTTGACATTCAAAAAAATGAAACTACCAGATTGTGTTGGCACGCTCCTTTATTTTTAGCCTTTCAGAGGCAGACACAGGTGGATGTCAGTGAGATTGAGGCCAGCTTGTTCTACAAAGCAAGGTTCAGGACAGTTCATGGTACATAAAGAAATCCTGTCTCAAAACACAAGGAAAAAAACTAACAAAGAAGAAAAGGAAATTTGAACAATGAGGAATAGGCATATTCCTAAACAGCAGAGCAGATGCTATGTGTATGTAAAAATTTGTGACAAATTTAAAATAAATGTTATAATACTTAATTTCATTCAAGTATCATATTTTTATAAATAAAATTATAGTAAAAATTAACCTCAGCAAAGATATAGATGCATTAATAACAGAGAAATAAGCTATCCAGTTGTGTGAATATTTATGTAAGTTATGAAACATAACAGCGATCATCTTAATTCAATCACATTCACAGTCCACAAAATACAGATGACACACAGTATTTGGAATAGGCTATTTGAATTTTACTGAGAGCAAAACTGGAAGTGTTCTCTTTTTTCTTTCTGTGAATGAAACCGTCAGTATGTAAGCACATTGAGGGAGAAAGGAAAAATCTACATTCTGCCTGCGTGCTAAAAGATTCACCATTTTACATCAATTCAAATATATCAAGCACAATGGAGAGGATAAAGTTCCCCTGTGCAAGTGATGTTCAGCCCACAGCTAGGGTGTCACAATGGAAATGGGAAACATTAGTCTTTACAGCATTGTATATGGGTTCAACTGTAAATAAGAAAGATGCAAAATTAAAAAAATAGAAGCACATTTTCAAACTAGAAAAAATTTTTCACCTTAAGTAAATTTTATTTCACAAAAGAAATGCTAAGGGGACACACTTACTACATGTAATCAACCAACTTTTGCAGCAACATTAAACTTAAATTAAGAATAAAAATACACAAATATCTATACGTCATAAAGCTTAGAACCTTAGATGAGGCATAACGATCACAATCAAGATAATTTAATTTTTTTCAAGACAGGGTTTCTCTGTGTAGCCCTGACTGTCGTGGAGCTCACTCTGTAGACTGGACTAATTTTGAACTAACTGAGACTGCTTGCCTCTCTCTGCTTTCCAGTGCTGGAAGTCAAAGTGTTTGTCACCATTCCCATCTTGATGGGAAATCTTAACAACGGCTTCTTGCAGTTAACCAAGCAAACAGATAAAAGAGAATATGGGATATAAAAATTTGAGCTAGAGAACCTGGAGAGATGGCTCAGTGGTAAAGAACACAGGCTGCTCTTTCAGAGGAGGCAGGTTCATTCCCAGCACCCACATAGCAACTCCTAACTGTCTGTACCTGCATTTCCAGGGGATCTGACAATCTCATCCAGATATGAATGCAAGCAAAGCCCCAATGGACATAAAACAAAAATTAAATAAATTATTTAAAAGGAAAATCTTTAAAAATATTAAGCTGGACAACTGGTCACCTCAGTGTAACAGACTGAACAGTTATGGGAAAGCAGTGATCGTTTGCCATGTGGCACATAGGAACTGAGAAGCCAATGTGACTGTATAACCAATGTCAAAGAAAGGGTCATCAATGGTCTAGTTTGCTGTTAGACTAAATTTTATGTGTATTATAGAGATACTTAGTAGGGCTGGAGAGATGACGCTGAGATCAAAGTGTTTGTCATGAGAGCACTGGAAAGTGAGCTCAAACACCAAGCACCTATACAAGGCTGAATGTGGTGGGTTAGACAGGCTGGTGACAGGTGGATCCCCGAAGCCCATCGAGCAGCTGATTAAGCCAACTGATGTGCTCCAGGCTGAATGAGAGATCCTGTCTCAGAAAAATTAGGATGAGGTAGAGGAAAGCACATGATGTCAGTGTCTGTCCTGTACACACACGAAGTCACATACATGCATATACCACACAAAAAAGAAAGAGAAAAACTCCCAATTCCCATCATGTTAAAAACAAATAAATATTTTGGCAATGACATAATGAAAAAAGTTCGTTGTGAAAATGAACTGTAGAGTGTCTCTTGTAGAAATGTGTGTGTGAAATAAACAATGCAATTATACTGAAAATGATTTCAGATGAAATCTAAAATAAAGGAGCTGAATAAATAAAAGCAGAACAATAGCAAGCAACAGAAATATACAGGAAACATAAAGCCAAGCCACCATTTTGAACAGAATACTGCAACACTCCTTTGTGAGACTGCACTGCTGTCCGGGAGGAAAGAGAGACTCGGACAGAATGCTGCATACAGCGTCTGGAAAACAGCAAATGTACCTTCAAAGATTGTTATGACTACCTAGGCTTTAAGAGGAATGTGCAAAATCCTATAAAATGTAACATCCCTCCAAAGATTTTAGAATTCTAAAGTTCAAAGATTTTAGAAATGTCATAGATGGGCAATATTCTCATGAGATCGAATCATTGACTAGATCAGATAAAAAAGTCTTAACGAAGAATGAAAATGGGGGCTTGAAATGTCTCAGTGGTTAAGAGTACTGGCTGGTCTACCTGAGAGCCTGGCTTTGATTACCAACACCACACAGATCCCCTCAATTGTCTGTAATACCAGTTCTAGGGCATCGGACATCTCTGAGTGTTTTCCTGGGGCATTGCACTCATGTGGGGCACAGACATACATGCAGGCAAATCACCACACAATAATATACATGAATAAAAATTAAAAACAAAAATGGTAAAAGTATATGAAGATCAAGAGAAGTATTATACAAAAAATAATAAAGGAAATAGACTTAACTGACAGAGAAGTAGGGGAAATATAAATCTAAAACCAAAACAAAACACACAAAGTGTAGGGATGGTAGATGGGGGAGAAGAGAGCAGCAGTTGAAAGGTTGCTATACCTCCCTCTCACTCTGAGTGCTGAGGCTGCGAAGTCTTATTCAGGGCAGTGTGAATCCCACAGGCACGAAGCATCATAGGCAAGAAGCGTCTTGGAAAGGCTGCCTAGCAGGAGCCATGACTAAATAAGGGGCAAGATAAGAGGATTCTTCTTCCCAGTGGACATGGACCAGCTTGTCACCGATGGCGCCAGTGATCTTGTTAACTGTGTATCATTCTGATGCACTCCAAGGAAAATTTCATTCTCCCAATACAATGTGGATCCCATGGTAATTGACTAAACCAACTAAATAAGAATGCAGTCTCTGTCTGAAGATGTGTGTGCCTTTTCCCAAGTTGAACTACATCAGAAACGAAACTTTACAATCTAGGAAATCATTAAAAGTTTTCACGCAACTGTGGAAATTATCGCAGCCATTATGATCTGATGCCGGGAATATCTACCTCCCTGTTGGTATCTCCATAGGCCCACTGTTCATTCAAAACTGTATTGTTCAAACTTCACATCTTTGTGCAATCTCTCTTGCTACTGATTTCTAGTTTATTGCACTATTATCTGAGAAGGTACAAGTAATTACACTGGTTCTTTTGCCTCCCTCCCTCCCTCCCTCCCTCTCTCCCTCCCTCCTTCCTTCTTTCCTTCCTCGCTTCCTACTTTATTTTATTTTTTGGGACAAGATATCTATGTGAAACATCTCTGGCCATCCTGGAACTTCTTCTGTAGATCAGGCTGGCCTTGAACTCACAAGATCCACCTGCCTCTCCCTCTTGAGTCCTGATTAAAGACGTGCACCACCTCTGCCCGTCTCTTTTCTAGTTCTTTAAAACATTCTTTCAATTTATGTGTTCAAAAGTTTTCAGCATGTAAGCTTTGCCACACATGCATGCAATGCTCACAGAGGCCAGAAGAGGGCATTGGAATCCCTGGAACTGGAGTTACAGATGGTAGTGAACCATCATGTAGGTCCTGGGACTCAATGTAGCCAGGTTACTCTGGAATAGCAGCAGTGCTCTTAATCTTTGGGCAATCTCTCCAGCCCTAGCCCCTCATCTCTAATTTTATTAATTCTCCATCATTTCAATACTTTGGGTACAAGTTTGTCAGTCTTGTTTACTGTTCTCCAAGAACCAATTAGTAGTCTGCTGTTTTGTCCTGTTGACCATGATTTTGTTTTACAGAAGTTTCTCAATTTTAGGAGGTCCCATTTATTAATTGTCTCTCTCAGTGTCTGTGCTACTGGGTTTCTATTAAGGCAGTGGTCTCCTGTGCCAATGCATTCATGTGTACTTCCCACTTTCTCTTCTATGAGACAATCAACTTTTTATTTCCTTGTTACTTTCTGTTTTTGTTGTTGTTTCTAGTTCATTGCTTCAGCTCTGAGTTTGATAATTTCTTGCAGTATACTCTTTCTGGGTGCTATTTCTTTTTGCTGTTCAGGTATGCTGCTAAGTGACTAGTATGAGATCTCTCCAATGTTTTTTATTTGTTTTTTCTTCTTTTATTTATTTATTAAAAAGAAAAAGGCTACATATTTTTTTTAATTATACATACCAAAACAGGTTCCCACTCCCTCACCTCCACCCATTCCATCCACATACCCTCCCACTTTACCCCCATCCCCTCCTTAGAGAGGGTAAGGCACATTGCCTTGGGGAAACTCCAATTCCCTCCCTACTTTTTCTAGACTAAATAAGGTATACATCCAAAGAGAACAGGTTCCCCAAAAAGCCAGCAAATGCAGTAGTGATAAATACTGGTGCCATCACCAGTGGTCCCTCAGTCTGCCCCAACAATGCAGATGTCAACTGCAATCAGAGGGACTAGTTTGGTCCTATGCTTGTTCTTTCCCATTCTGATTGGAGTTTGTGAGCTCCCATTAGCTCAGGTAGACTGTTTCAGTGGGTGTACCCATCATGGTCTTGACCTCTTTGTTCATTTTCTCATTCCTCCTACTCTTCAACTGGACTTTGGGAGCTCAGTCCAGTGCTCCAATGCGTGTTTCTGTCTCTGCTTCCATCAGCTGCTGGATGAAGGTTCTATGATGATATTTAAGATAGCCATCAGTCTGACTACAGGCCAAGTCAAGATCGGGCCCCTCTCTCTATTGCTTAGGGTCTTAGCTGGGATCATCCTTGTGGATTCCTGGGAATTTCTCTAGAGCCAGGTTTGTTGCTAACCATATAATGGCTCCCTGAATCAAGATGTTTTTTGCTTTCATCTCTCTCCTTTCTCCTACTCGACAATCCCATTCACTCAAGTTCTCCTCACTCTTCCCCTTATCCCCGCCACTTTCCCTTCTACCTCCCTTCTCCTCCCACCCCCATACTCCCAATTTTGTCATGTGATCTTGTCTGTTTCAACTTTCCAGGAGGATCTATATATGTTTTTCTTAGAGTTCACCTTACTACTTAGCTTCTCAAGGATCATGAACTATAGGCTCAATATTAGTTTTTGTTTTTTTATGTAGGCACTTAGTGCTATGAACTTGCTTCTTAGAATTGCCTTCATTGTGTCCCATAAGTTTGGGTATGCTGTATATTCATTTTCATTCAGTTCTGACACATTTTAAAATTCTTTCTTGATTTATGTCTTAACTCAGTTTCCATCCAGTTGTTCAGTTTCTATTAATTATTTTCTTGAGACAAGGTCTGTTAATGTAATTCTGGCTACCCTGGAACTTGCTGTATAGACCAGGCTGGCCTTGAATTCACAGAGAGATCCTCCTGACTCTGCCTTCTGAGTTCTGGAATTAAAGGAGTGCACCACCATGGGTTGGCCCTAATTTTCACAACTTAGTATACTTTGTGTTGCTTATTTTGTTGATATCCACCTTTAATCCATGGTGGTCAGATAGGATGCAGGGTGTTATGTTAATTTTCTTATATCTGTCGAGACTTGCTTGGTTTCCAAATATGCAGTCAATTTTGGAGAATGTTTCACGAGCTACTGAGAAGAAAGTATATTCTCTTGTGTTTGGACGAAATGCTCTGTAGATATCTGCTAGGTCTATTTGATTTACGATGTTATTTAACTCTAGAATTTGTCGTTTTAAATTTGTCTGGGAGACCTGCATATTGCTGAAAGTAGGCTATGGAAGTCACCCACTAGGACTGTGTGAGGGGCACTATGAGATTTAAAATGTAGTAGCATTACTTTTATGACCTTGAGTGCCCTCGTATTTGTTGCATACATGTAGATTTGCAATATCCACTTGGTGGATTTTCCCCTTGATATCTGTAGTGTCCTTCCCTATCTATTCTGATTAGTTTTGGCTTGAAGTATCTTTTGTCAGATATTAAAATAATTATGCCTGCTTGCTTCTAGGGTTCATTTTCTTGGAATACCCTTTCCCATCTTTTTATTTTCTTTTATTTGTGTGAAACAAAGGATAACAGGATTTTACTTTTTATTATAAGATTTCTAGTACTATTTGGCCTTCGATCAAGGCACATGAATTCATTTGGCAACACATTGTCATATAGTCAAAATACAACTCATTATACGTACTAGATATGCCTACCAGCTGAGCCCTACACAACAGTAGATACAAGTCTGAGCCCTCTTCAATTTCTTTTTTAGACATAATTTCTTTATTGGTTCTTTGAAAATTTCAAATCATGAACTCTAATATTTCTCACCATGCAGTTCCTCTATATCCTCTCCTCATCCCTGCAGTGACCCAGACTAAGAGAAAATAAAAAAAAACCAAACCAAAACAAAATAAAGCAAGCAAGCAAGCAAACAAAGAACAACAAGAACAGAGCAAATAAAAAAATCCCCAAATTTCTTCAATTCTCCTTCTTTCCCGGTTTCTCCAACACCTCTTCATTCATCCTGGTTGCATTAGGAGTTGGCATGTCACATAGTATATACCATGTTTTCCTAATCAGCTTTTCTAGCAAATGTTCATTGCAATGAGTCACTGGACTGGTTCAAGGCCTCTGGTTTTTGGTACACTGTCGTCACTGGATTCTACCTGAAACTCCTCTGGGGCATGCCAGAGCCACACCTAGTCATAGACATCCTGCAGGTACCATTCATTAGGACCAATCCCTTCACGAGCTTCAGCTGGCCCTAGATGGGGTAGATATTAGGGTGGGCCAACTCAAGACCCGGCTCTGGGTCTGGGTGGTGGCTGAGCTGGACAAACCAGGCCACTGGGACTGCCCACCTCAGAGGAGGGAGCAGAGCCAGCTACCCTATGCCCGTACCATCAGGGTCAGTTCTCTTTCACCTGTGGTACGGGGTTTGTCTATCTCTCCCAGTGCACTGACTGACTCTCCTATGAGGGTCGGGGCCAGCTCTCTTGCTGCAGGGTCCATCGAGAGGCAGGGCTAGTGAAGGGTGGGGCCGGCTCAGCTTGGACCTCTAATTTCACCACCCACGCTTCCTATGGCCTCCTGAAATGACACAGGCCACAGACATCAACAGACCCTAGTTGCAGGTGGACCACCTACCCAGACATGGCCCTTGGCAGCAAATTGGGCCAGATGACCTGGCTCCAGGTGGAAGCACTGGCCACTTATCAGGATGGCTCTGGTGGCGCCACAGCCCCGGACACCAACATGGTCACAGGTTGTGGCCTCAACCCCGGGCTTCCATGTGACTTTCCATACTTCAACACAGACCTCAGCGTGATGGGACCATGAATCTAGACATGGCCCTCAGCTCCAGCTCTCGTCCAGAAGTCACCATGGCATTGGGTAGAAGCACAGGCCACTCAGATCTGAATGACCCCAGCCGAATCATGGCGCCCAGATCCCAACATGCCAGAGATTTTGACCTATACTCTGGGCCTCCATGTGGTCACAGATTTCAACACAGACCATAACTGTGGTAAGAACACATATTCAGACAAGGTCTTTGATACGAGCCCAGGTCTAGATATCACCGGGGCCCCAGTGGCACCGTGGTCATTGGACACCAACACAGTCCCAGATGACAGCCCTGGGAATCAGCATATCTCTCAATGGCAACAGGAGCCATGGATATCAACACAGACCCTGTCGGCATTAGGGTCACAGATGCAGGCATGGCACCCAGCTCTAGCCCTGGCCTGGATGCCAGCACGGCACCAGGTAGTAGCATGTGCCACTCACATCTGTATGACCCTGATTGCATCATGGCCTCTGGGCACCAACATGGTCACAGGTGGCTGATCTGATCACAGACCACCACATGGCCTTTAGTTGTAACAAGAACCACAGATGTTGTCTCAGACCCTGGCTGCTTTAGGAACAGAGAGCTAGATGTGGCCCTTGGCAGCAGTAGTGTTGTTGAACAACACCAAGACCCCGGGTGCAGCACAGGCCACTCAGACCAGTGTGGCTCTGGTTGTGGCCCAGCCTGCAGACACCAACAAGGCCACAGGTTGAGGCCCAGACCACATGCTATTTCTTCTTGCTGTTCTAGAACTCTTTGCTAAGTATGAGATCTCTCTAATTTTTATTTATGTAGGCACTTAGTGCTGTGAAGTTGCTTTCACAGAACCACCTTCATTGTGTCCCATAACGTTGGGTATGCTGTGTATTCATTTTCATTCAGTTCTGACAAATTTAAAATTTCCTTCTTGATTTTTGTCTTAACTCATTTTTCATTCAGTTGTTCAGTTTCCATTAATTTTTTTTTGAGACAAGGTCTGTTAATGTAATTCTGGCTGTCGTGGGAGAAACAGCACCCAAAAAGAGTATACTGCAAGAAATTATTAAACCCAGGGCTGAAGCAATGAACTAGAAACAACGACAAAAACACAATCAGTGAAATGAGGAGTTGGTTCTTTGAAAACCATCAACAAGATAGACAAATTTGTAGCCAAAGTACTGAAATGATGGAGAGAAAAGAACAAAATTAATAAAATTAGAGATGAGGGGCTAGGGCTGGAGAGATTGCCCAAAAATTAAGAGCACTGCTGCTATTCCAGAGGACCCTGGCTTGATAGAGTCCCAGGACCTACATGATGGCTCACAACCATCTGTAACTCCAGTTCCGGGGGTTCCAATGCCCTCTTCTGGCCTCTGTGAGCATTGCATGCAAGTGCGGCAAAGACCTACATGCCAAGAACATTTAAACACATAAAATAAAATAATAATGATAATTTTAAAAATAAATATAAGAGAACCAGGCAGTGGTGGTGCACGGCTTTAATCCCAGAAATCAGGAGGCGGATCTCTGTGAGTCTACAGAGAGATTTCCAGGACCGCCAGGACTGTTATAAAGAAACCCTATCTTGATAGAAAGAGAGAAAGACACACAGAGAGAGACAGAGAGACAGAGAGAAGGAGGGAGGAAGAAAGGGAGGGAGAAAGGGAGAGAGAAACGGAGGGAGAAAGAAAGTGAGAAAGACAGAGAAAGAAATGTATAATGGCTGTGATAATTTCCACAGCTGCGTGAAAACTTTTAATGATATTCTAGATTGTAGATTACTTTCTGATGTAGTTCAACTTGGGAAAATTAGGCACATCTTCAGACAGAGACTGCATTCTTATTTAGTTGTTTTAGTTGAATACCATGGGACCCACATTGTATTGGGAGAATGAAATTTTCCTTGGAGTGCATCAGAATGATGCACAGTTAACAAGGTCACTGGCGCCATCGGTGACAAGCTAGTCCATGTCCACTGGGAAGAAGACTCCTTTTATCTTGTCCCTTATTTAGTAATGGCTCCTGGTAGGCAGCTTTTCCAAGACACTTCTTGCCTATGAGGCTTTGCACCTGTGGAATTCACACTGCCCTGAATAAGACTTCACAGCCTCAGCACTCAGAGTGAGAGGGAGGTATGGCAACCTTTCCACTGCTGCTCTCTTCTCCCCCTGTCTACCATCCCTACACTTTGGGTGTTTTGATTTGTTTTTAGATTTATATTTCCCCTACTTCTCTGTCAATTAAGTCTATCCCCTTTGTTATTTTTCTGTATAATACTTCTCTTGATCTTCATAAATACTTTAAATAATTTTTGTTTTTAATTTTTATTCATGTATATTATTGTGTGGTGATTTGCCTGCGTGCATCTCTGTGCCACACATGAGTCCAGTGCTCCAATAAAACAGTCTGAGATGACCGATGCCCTAGAACTGGTATTACAGACAATTAAGACCTAATTTTTTTGAGACAGAATCTCTCATTCAGCCTGGAGCACATCAGTTGGCTCAATCACTTGCTCAATGGTGAGCTCAAGTGGTGTTGGTAACCAAAGCCAGGCTCTCAGGTAGACCAACCAGTACTCTTAACTACTGAGACATTTCAAGGCCCCATTTTCATTCTTCGTTAAGACGTTTTCATATGATCTAGTCAATGATTCAATCTCATGAGAATATTGCCCATCTATGACATTTTAGAATTCTACAATCTTTGGAGGGATGTTACGTCTTATAGGATTTTGCACATTCCTCTTAAAGCCTAGGTAGTCATAACATAATCTTTGAAGGTGCATTTGCTGTTTTCCAGACGCTGTATGCAGCATTCTGTCCTAGTCTCTGTCTTTCCTCCTGGGCAATAGTGCAGTCTCACAGAGGAGTGTTGCAGTATTCCCTTCAAGGTGGTGGCCTTGGCTTTATGTTTCCTGTATATTTCTGTTGCTTTTGTTCTACTTTTATTTATTCTGCTCCTTTGTTTTAGATTTCATCTGAAATCATTTTCAATATAATTCTATTGTTTCCTAACGTCTTTTATCTATTTCACACACACATTTCTACAAGAGACACTCTACAGTTCATTTTCACAATGAACTTTTTTCATTCTGTCATTGCCAAGATATTTATTTGTTTTTAACATGATGGGAATTGGGAGTTTTTCACTTTCTTTTGTGTGAGGTATAGGTATGTATGTGACTGTGTGATTGCTTGTTCGTGTGTGTACAGGAGAGACACTGACGTCATGTGCCTTCCTGTACATACTCCTAATTTTTTTGAGACAGAATCTCTCATTCAGCCTGGAGCACATCAGTTGGCTTAATCACTTGCTCAATGAGCTTCGGGGATCCACCTTCACCAGCCTGTCTAATCCACCACCCTCAGACTTGTATAGGTGCTTCGTGTTTGAGCTAACTTTCCAGTGCTCACATGACAAACACTTTGATCTCAGAGTCATCTCTACAGCCCTACTAAGTTTCTCTATAATACAGCATTATACACATAAAATTTAGTCTAACAGCAAACTAGACCATTGATGATCCTTTCTTTGACATTGGTTATACAGTCACATTGGCTTCTCAGTTCCTATGTGCCACATGGCAAACCATCACTGCTGTCTTGTAACTGTGCAGTTTTGGTACACTGAGGTGACCAGTTGTCCAGCTTAATATTTTTAAAGATTGTGGAGAAAGGGGTACACTCATCCATTGCTGGTGGGAATGCAAACTCGTGCAACCACTTTCGAAAGCAGTGTGGAGGTTTCTCAGGAAATTCAAGATCAACCTACCCCTGAACCCAGCAATACCACTCTTGGGAATATACCCGAGAGAGGCCTTATCACACAACAAAAGATTTTCCTTTTAAATAATTTATTTAATTTTTGTTTTATGTCCACTGGGGCTTTGCCTGCGTTCATATCTGGATGAGATTGTCAGATCCTCGGGAAATGCAGGTACAGACAGTTATGAGTTGCTATGTGGGTGCTGGGAATGAACCAGCCTCCTCTGAAAGAACAGCCTGTGTTCTTTACCACTGAGCCATCTCTCCAGGTTCTCAAGCTCAAATTTTTATATCCCATTTTCTCTTTTATCTGTTTGCTTGGTTAACTGCAAGAAGCAGTTGTTAAGATTTCCCATCAAGGTGGGGATGGTGACAAACACTTTGACTTCCAGCACTGGAAGGCAGAGAGAGGCAAGCAATCTCAGTGAGTTCTAAACCAGTCCTGTCTACAGAGTGAGCTCCACGACAGTCACGGCTACACAGAGAAACCCTGTCTTGAAAAAAAAATGCCATCATATCTTCTGATTGTTATGCCTTATCTAATGTTCTAAGCTTTAATATGTATAGATAATAATTGTATATTTTTATTCTCAATTTTGAGTTTTATGCTACTGCAGAAGTTGGTTGACTGCATGTATAAGTGTGTCCCCTTAGCATTTCTTTTGTGAAAGAAAACTTACTTAAGATGAAAATTTTTTTTAGTTTGAAAATGTCTTTCCAGTTTTTAAATTTTGCATGTTTCTTAATCATGTTGAATTCATATACAGTGTATGCAACGCTGTAAAGACTAATGTTTCCCATGTTCATAGTGACACTCTCATCACTTGCACAAGGGAACTTTATCCTCTCCATTGTGCTTGATATATTTGAACTGGTGAAAAATGGTGAATCTTTTAGCACTCAGACAGAATGTGCATTTTTTTCATTCTTCCTCCAATATGCCAACATTCTAACAGATTCATTCACAGAAAGAAAAAAGAGAACACTTTCAGTTCTGCTCTCAGAAAATTCAAATAGCCTATTTCAAATACTGTGTGTCATTTATACTTTGTGGAAGTGAATTTGATTGCATTAAGATTATCACTGTTAGTTTTCATTACTTACATATATTTTTACACAACTGCATAGCATATTTCTTTGTTTTTAAAAGCGTCTGAATCTTTACTAAGGTTAGTTTTTATTGTAATTTTTATTCTTGAATATTTGACGCATGTATACAATTAAGTATAATAATATTGATTTTAAATTCATCACATCTTTTTGACATACGGATAGCAGTTGCTCTGCTGTTTAGAAATATGTCTATTCATCGGTATTCAAATTTCCTTTTTTTGTTTGTTTTTTCCTTCTTTTTGATACAGGGTTTTTCTGTGTACTACTAACTGTCCTGAAACTTGCTTTGTAGAACAAGCTGGCCTCAATCTCAGTGATATCCACCTGCGTATGCCTCCCAAAGGCTAGGAATAAAGGACTGTGCCATCACAATCTGGCAAGTTTCATTTTTTTTGAATGTCAAATATAGGACTTGATAATCTTTTTAGATTCCATTTTTCATTGATAGCATCTTCCTGTGCATGTCATAGTGTGAATCTGTTTCATCTGGGTTCAGATGGCAGCCTAGCATTTTGTCCCAGAACTCTTATTCTTTGCAGGAACAAATAGTAAAAACATGGCTGCTGGAGGGAATTTTCCGGACCGTGCTGAGTAACAAAATTATGAAAAGTTAGGGCATTTAAGGGTAGATACAGAGCAAGGAGAAAAGATGAGCAGAAAACAAATTTCTGGTGAATGGCGAGGAGAATGACAATCAATCCAGGTTAACACTTGGGAAGATGTGAATGATGCAAGAAATAAATGTGAGTCAGCAAAAGCCATATGGCACAGTAGAGATAAGATGGGTTTTCAAAGCTTAGAAGAGAGTGGGTGCAGTCTAACTATATAATATGTGACAGTGGCAAACAATGACTAGTCAGAAAACAAGATGAACACTGATATAAGGAATAACTGGGATTGTAAAAGAACAATATCTTTGTGTAGTTGAATTCATTAAGTAATTTAAATGTTGATTACTCATAATAGAATATCTTGGATATGGTAGGGACTCTTCTCAAGGCAGCGATTGAGGTGCATGGAGAAATTCAGACGGGCACACTGAGAAAAGTCTAATTGACCTTGTCAGAATAAAAGAGACTGCTGAGGAATTTACAGATATCTGCCAAAGAAAAAGGTTTGTATTTCAGGTGACAGAATAATTAGATCAGTGGAGGAATGGCTCTAAAATTAATATACAGTAAAACTCCCCTAAATCCATTGAACATGGGTGATATTATTATGTTGTAAAATTTAAGGTCAAACTTCATGAGTATCATGTCTTTGCCATTCTCTGTGTAACTGTGGACCTGAGATCTCTGCTTCTGCAACAGCAAAGCAGAAGAATCTTCTAATGGAAATGTTATTCAGGTGTTGCAAAATACGTAACTCTTTGTTACAGTGGGTTATCAGCCAGAATCAACCTGATTGTGTCAATGACCAAATGTCACAGGAAACACACCTTTGTGAAGATGTGCTCAACACTGTGGGATACGCAGTCTCACCCTTGCTGTCACTGTCTGCATATCAGCAGCTCAGCTCTAAGCTGTCAGAGAAATAGACAAATGAAAAGAAATGCTTCAGGACGTGCTGGTTACCCTGTAAGGTAAAATGTGAGGCAGAGTCCAACATGGAAAGTCTGAGTATTTACTCATCACTAAGCTACAGAAACGTATCTGTAGCCAAAACACTGACGTTCAAGTACACATGTTACTATATATGTGTTAGAAACAAATATTTTTATAAACATGGAAACAATATCAACTGATGAATGAAAATTCCATGGGCTTGATGGATGGTTTCACAGTTAAAGACAGTTGTTGCTCTTCCAGAGTGCCATGGTTTGATTCCCAGGCATGCATATAGTGCACAGACATACAGGAAAGGTGTCCATACACAAATATACATAACTTTTAAAATTCTTATAACATGCAAATTTGGCTTTCACCTAGGTCAAAACATCATTCTGCCTGACATAACAGTGTTCAGGGATCGGGTGGATTTGACTGCCTACTTTCCAACACTTTTTTCTATACTCTAAGATAGTCAAGAATACCTGGAACGCAGTTGCTAAGAGGTCATCTGTGGACCTAACCTTGAAAGGATTTACACATTTCTCGAGGCGGTGAGGCACAGGCCTCTAATTCCAGCACTTAAGTGACGAAGATAGGTGGACCTCTATGAGGTGAAGACAAGATTGGGATACAGAGCAAGTTCCAAGTTCCAGAACAGCCAGTGATACTTGGAAAAACCTTGTCCAAAAAGACAAAAAAGAAAAAGAAAAGAAAGGAGTTGGACATCTCACCACTTATCAGCTCTGCTACTGAGCTGGCAATCATTACATTTTCCCATAATTGCCGTTTCAAAAATAGATTTATAATACAGTCCACTTATCTGTCACTCCAGGCCTAACACATCTGACGAACATCATGTTTATAAGTAATGTCATCTTGGTGGTCTTTCTCATATCTCAGTTATGCATTGGTGTCATAGGGAACACATCACTGTTCATTTTATATATTTACACTTTCTTCTTTAAGCCTCATTTTAAGAAGTTGATAGATCTGCTTTTCATGCACCTGACAATAGCTAATATGGTGACGATGGTGTTCATTTTGATACCGGATATTGTGTCATCCTTTGGAGTACCCAATTTTCTGGATGATATTGGCTGTAAGGCAGTTTTATGTATATACAGAATTACCCGGGGTCTGTCCATCAGTACCACCTCTATTCTAAGCACATTTCAAGTCATCACAGTCACTCCTGGTAATTCTCAGTGGGCTTGGCTTAAACACAAACTGTCAACGTGGACGTTTTCTTCCTTACTTTGCTCCTGGCTCATTAACCTGGCGATCTATGGATATATGGTTGAAATGGTAATTGCCAAAACCAATTCTACTCAAGCTGGAAATGGATATTTGCATGCTTACTGTCAAAGCAGGAGTTTTGGGAACCAAAATTCAGGATCATTTATGGGCATCATATTCACGCATGATCTCTTTTATGTGGCCATCATGATGTGGACCAGCCTGTACATGGTATTTCTCCTCTACAGACACCGCAAGAGAGCCCAGTATCTCCACAGCACAAGCCTCTCCAGCCAGCAATCTCCCGAGCTCAGAGCCACTCACAGCATCTTGCTACTGGTGAGCTGTTTTGTGATCTTGTATTGGTTGAACAATTTCATCACCCTTTATGGGTTTTATGTACAAACAAAAATTCCAAGATTGGAGGCAGTTAATGCAATTTGGGCTGCATGCTATCCAACCATCTGCCCTTTTTTAATAATGAAGAATAATAAACTCATTTTGCACTTCACTTCTTCCTTTTCAGCACTGAGAATGACCTGTTTTCAACGTGCACTCTGGCTGAACTGAAACCCACACTTTCTCATCATTTGAACCTTCTTAATGATTCCCCTGAGAATAAAGAATTTAGATCTGGACCTGAAATACCTGATTTGACCTAGTTATAAACCAGACATTCTGTGTGCTATTAAAATCCATGAAGTTAACATTTTTCTTGAATACATCTCTCTGTTCATAATTTTAATAATTTCAACATCTACTATCGACTCAAGTTGACACTTTGGGAAAAATGAATTCATTTTTAGTATTTTGAACAAAAGTCTACTTCTTGATTTTTCTCTATTAAAACACTTCTAATTAAAAATGTAAAATCATTTTTGGAGTTTAGGTTGTTTTGTTGTGGAGTGTTCTGTCCTAAGGAATGTCTTTTAACCATTGGACAAATAAATTTCCCTATCTTAATGGTTACCTACCTAAGGTACTGCTGTTGGTGGACTCTTTAGTGTTATAACTGAAAGGTATACAATGGATGTCCTAGTACTATAGCTATCTTAATTTACTGTTTCAGTATGATTTTAATTATTTCTGTTATTTTTGGAATTAAATATAATAACAACATTTCTCCCCCTTCTTTTCTGCCCTTTAAACCCTCCTGTATATGCCTCTCCTTTTTCTTTCTCAAATTCAAGGCACCTTTTCATTAATTATTGTTACATACCTGTGTGTATGTTTGTGTGCATGTGTGTGTGTCCCTAAATACATAAATACTACCTGCTCAGTCGCTATAATGTTACACGTATGTATGTACTCGGGGCTGACCACTTGGTATTGGATAACCAATTGGTGTGCTCTTTCCTGGGGATGACTATTTCTCCCACTTTTGACTTTCCGTAGTTGTGTACAGTTCTTGTGTAGGATGCAGGCCTCCTACGTGTAGTCCTCACACAGCATCAATGAAATTTCTCTTTGTGACAATGGAGATCATTACAGAAAACCACAACCAGTCGAAATGCAGAATAGTGAAGCCCAGTCCCTGTGGCTGTATATGCAATACAGCTTCTGCACCTAAGGCTCAGGGAACATTGATGAAGGCAGGACAGAAGGTTTAAACAGCCCGTGGATGAGGGAATCGGCTGTGGGATTGTATCACCTGGAAATATCAGAAGTTGCACCCATGGAGTATCAGTAACCTAGCTGTTTAATATTTGTTATATTTTTTCTTTTAAAAAAATTTTAATTGAAATAGAATTACATCACATCTCACTTCCTTTTCTCCCTCCTGCCCCTCCCAACTATGTTCTCTCAAACCCTTCCCTCTCATATCTTCTATACACTCTCAAATTGATAACCATTTTTTCTTCTTATTATTTTTACATACCCAAATAGATATGGATACAATCTGATAGGTCTGTTTTTCTTGTTTCTATAATATTTCAATGTTGACCATTTTGTATTGGACAACTAATAAGAGGGTTCATTCCTAGGTGAGACTAATTCTCCCTTTCCCAACAATCATTAGTTGCCTCTAATTCTTTATCTAGGAGAGAGAGAGCCCATTAAAATTTCTCCCTTCCACGTTAATATGTCCATTTATGTTGCCATTGGTCTAGTTTTGTTTATATAGTCTTTTCTAGGATAGACCCTTTCAAAGCAGATATGCTGATATCCTAGCTCTTACAATCATTTCCACCCTCTTTTGAAATGTCCTTTTGGTCATAGATACAGGATCTGTCAAGTAGATGTAGCCCTTGGAGCTGCACTCCGCACTGTCTGTTGATTTCTGCATTGTGACCAGTGGTGGTTTTCTGTAATCACCTCCATTTTATCTGAGGATTTGGAGTTAAGAAACAAAGATGAAAGAGAACATGCATTTGCCTTTATGAGTCTGGTTGCCCATACTTTTGTAATGAATTCAAATAAAACATCTTTTTACAAATAAAACATTTTCAATAGCCTGTCCTTGACTAGAATCCTCTTGTGAGAACTCCTTCAGCCAATGGCCTTCAAGATCCCGGCCCACTTTGGTCATGATCTCATCTACTAGAAGTGCAAACAAAAGCATACATGGTCCTCTTTTCTGCTAAATCCAGTTCCAGTTGCCTTTGTATACAGTCTGCTGGATTCTGTTCCAGTTACCAGTGCATTTAGAGGACTATGAATCATTACCCTTACTGTGAGTTTATCCCCCGCAAATAAAACTATATTATACTTGATTCTAGTCTATTAATCAACTCTTGGTACTACTACAAATTGGCACCCAACATGCGGTGCAAACCCAAAACCCTGAGATTAAGAGTCTCATGCTTTAGTGACTGAGCTAGCAGAAATAGACCCAGCAGAAATTCTAGTACCTTTTACTCATGATGAAATTATCGAATTATGGCAAGACAATAAAACCTGGCAAAGAGCTTGTACTAATTTTTTTAGGAGAGATTAATAGCAACTATTATAAAAGTGTTAGGATTAGACTTATAAAGAGAACTAATTGGTTTCTTCCTGGCTTTGTACATGACATGTCAATAACTGCAGCCCCTACATTCTATACTGATGCAAATAAATCAGGAAAGGCAGGTTACAAATCTGAAAACTTAGGTAAAGTGGAACAAAGCCCTTATAATTCTATCCACAAGTGAAAAGTATATGCTATTCTCATGGTACTAAGGAATTTTAAAGAGCCTCTCAACATAGTTACTGATTCGCAATATGCAGGAAAGTTGTTTTGTATATGAAACCACTGAATTTATACAAGATGATACATAAATGACTTTATTATTTATTCAAGGTCAAGAATAATATATAATCAGAATATAATCAGGAATAGGCTTCGTCACATATACATAACACACATCCAATCCCACGTGGGTCTGCTAGATCCTCTACCACAAGACAATGCAGAAATTGATCAATTACTAATTGGAAATGTGCCAAAGGCCTCAGAATTTCATAAAAAAGTCATTTCAATAGCAAAGGATTAAAAAGCACGTTTCTATTACATGGCAACAAGCCAAGGAGATTATAGGGAAATGTCCTACTTGTTCTTCATACAACCAAACATCACTATCTGCAGGAATGAAATCTGACAGATGGATGTGCTCCTCTTTGTAGAATTTGAAATATTAAAATATGTACACCACACAATTGAATTGTACTCAGGTTTGTAATGAGCAACACCTTTGAGTTCAGAAACGACTAATTCAGTTATCACACATTTACTAGAAGTTATGGCTATCATGGGTATACCTGCACGAATAAGGACGGAAAGTGGTCCAGCATATGTCTCTAATAAAGTGATACAGTTTTTCCTTATTATAATATAAAGCGTATTACAGGTATACCACACAATCCTTCAATCCAGGCAGTTATAGAAAGATCAAATCAAACTATAAAGGATATATTAAACAAACAGAAAGGCATGAAAAAATGCCCCAGAAAGAGATTGCATAATGCTTTATTAACTTTGAATTTTCTTAAAAGTAATGAGAAAGGAACAATGGCTGCAGAGAAACATTGGATAATAGAAAAAACTTCTGAATTAAATCAGCTACTGTATTTCAAGGATGTGTTGACCTCAGAATGAAAATCAGGAGATGTGCTATGTTGGGGAAGAGGTTTCACTCTTGTTTCCACAGGACATGAAAAACTATTAATACCGTTAAAATTAATCAAGATTCAGCTTGAAAAGGAGCAATCTCCTGATAAAGAGAAATGACAGCTCATCCACACAGATGACAATCCACAGGTTGTAAGGAAACCTCATAAGTGTTGAGGAAGGGTTCTGTTCTTGTCTTTGCAGGAAAATACCCATCTAAGTCAAGAGACTTTGGACATCTAGATACTTAAAGAAGAAAAGATAGCTTTCCAGAAAGAATCACGAAGTAAATAGAAATCTGACTTATGATACCAATATCCTCTGCAGGATAAAATCTTATTACAAACATATAATGGTAGCTGCCATTTATTAAAAATAAAAGCTGGCTTTGGAGTTTGACGTTGCTGTATTCTAAATTCAAGCATGTTGTTAAAAAAAATTTCAGAGTTTCTGTCTCATATCAGGTGCCACCTAGTATGAAACAGAAGAAAAATAAAATTTAGAGATTGTTCTTATCAAAACTCTGCTTTCAGAATTTTACTTCTCCCCATACCTGTTTTTGTCTCTATGGTAACATTCTGGTGTGGGAAGTCTTTTGGTGAATATATGTCTGTAGAAATTCAAACTTTTCATTCTGATATGAATAATGTTTAAGGTTTCCCCAATCAACAATACATTTTCCTTCTATAATCTTTGAAGTTTCCTGACTGAAGATGGGACCCCACAACAACGATTCCACCTGGTTGATATGATGTCATTATGCTGATAGCACCACATTAAAATCTGTATTGTATTATAAACTGCTCAAGAGGAATCCAACTTGGCTAGCTGAGATGGTGCACCTTCTTGCACAAGTTGTGTTCTGACCACAACTTCAAATAAGAATTTCAAAAAAACCCTACTCAAAGACAATCTGCAATTATACCAAACAGTGACCTTGAAACTTAACCATCATTTTAGGATTTACAGGATCTCATAGAAATAACATCATTCCCCATAAGAGCTAGAAGTCATTCTAGAAAATGGCATTCCTCTCTTCCAACAAAGTTTGTCCTCAGGGTTAAGGATATCTATTAAGGGTTGGTTATAAGTGGTATAGAGTTGGGGTTGGAAATGAAGTAGGCTTAGGGATCTTTTTTGAAAAAAAAAAGAAGGGATTGGATGGGATGGGATAACAGGTGGATTAGGATGTTACTTGTGAGCTATTTATTATTAAGAGACAATTTACATTGGTATAGATCCTTGTATATTGATACAAATTCAAATTATAGTTGTTATATTGAATATACTCCTGTTTCTGTTTACCACATTTGTGCACCTATGTGAAGTTATTTTGTCATATTGAATGCATGCATGTTTCTACCCCTGCTTAAAATATTTTGAATATTAATACAAATTTAGGATATATTTATCACATTGCACTGTACATTTCTACCTCTGATCAAGATACTTGTATATATTGTTTACATTTTTAGGTCATTGTCCTCATTTGCTCCACATTTTTAAAAAGACTTTAATTTTTTAATATGAAGTCTAAAACTTTTGTTATTTATTTATTTATTAATTAAAGATTTCTGTCTCCTCCCTGCCACCACCTCCCATTTCCCTCCCCCTCCCCCGATCAAGTCCCCCTCCCTCGTCAGCCCGAAGAGCAATCAGGGTTCCCGGCCTTGTGGGAAGTCCAAGGACCACCCACCTCCATTCAGGTCTAGTAAGGTGAGCATCCAAACTGCCTAGGCTCCCATAACCTTCATCAGGCGATGAAAGGAGACAGAGACCCACATTGGAGCACCGGACTGAAATCCCAAGGTCCAAATCAGGAGCAGAAGGAGAGAGAGCACGAGCAAGGAACTCAGGACCGTGAGGGGTGCACCCACACACTGAGACAATGGGGATGTTCTATTGGGAACTCTCCAAGGCCAGCTGGCCTGGGTTTGAAAAAGCATGGGATAAAACCAGACTCGCTGAACATAGGGGACAATGAGGACTACTGGGAACTCTAGAAAAATGGCAATGGGTTTTTGATCCTACTGCACATACAGACTTTTGCTTTTGGAAAGAAGCAGCAGAGAAAGAACATGAAGTTGGGTGGGTAGGGATGTGAGGAGGGTCTTGGAGGAGTTGGCAGAGAGGAAAAAACATAACCAAATATATTGTATGAAGAAAATAATTATAAAAAACCCAGCAGGGATGAGAGAGAGGCTCCTAAAGCCCCAAGCTTACATATGGGGCTATGGACTGTCGATGGCTACTGGATCAGGAGAGATGGTTCTCTATAGGAGAGTGGCCATTAGCAGACTGCCCAGGCCCCAGTGAATGGCCTCAGACCCGTGCGCATAGGGGTAGCACTGAGTGGATGAAATGAGTTAAGTTTTTTTCAGAACCACTCAGCAAAATAAAATTCCAGTTTATTGTTGGACATTGTTTCACACATAATAAACTTTTTATCTTTGGCCTTTTTAACCATCTCATACAAACCAACTACTTATAGTACAGCCAGGTACAAACACACAAAAAAAGTTACTGGAATGCTTGGAATAAGATTGTTGTGTTGTTATTGTTGTTGTAGTTTTTGTTTTGTTTTACGAGGTTTTGTTTTCTCCTTTGAGACTATAATGAACACTGTCACGCCACAAGTATGGTCAGAAGTAGGACAGAGAACGCTCTGAAGGCTGGTCTGGTCACTCAGTATCATTAAGAATGGTTGACCCCTACCAATATGTACAAAAATATAAAATGTAAATAAAAAATACAAACAAATTTTCCTTTTAAAGTATTTTTAAGAAAAAAATCAGGGCGTTGGAAGTTTTGGTTTTTTTCCTCCCCTGTTGCAAATTCATGTTGTGGTTTTGGTGGGTTAATGAAGAGCACATGTCATCTGTGGGTGGCACTGCCCGGGGTGGATGGGCGGGGCCTGCTCTTCTATTTGAAGGTTTAAATTCTGAGAAGAGAAGTGGCAGGTGAATAGGTCACGGTGGCTGTAAATTTAGCTTTTCCTTTTGCTGTGCAGTCATCCACATCAGTCTTCTGCTTCTTGGTGCTAACACCATCCTCCTCATCGTCTTCAGTTACCCACTTGCCTGTAAGAGCCTTAGCATCCTCATCTTCATCTCCATTCTCTTTCTCACCAGCACCTTCTTCCTCTCCCTCGTCTTTCTCCCCACCTTCTCCCTCTTCTTCATCTACCTCATTGTTGGCCTCCTGCTCCCCATTTTCCTCATTAGCATTGCCATTGGCAGGTGCATTTCTTCCATTCTCTGCGTCCTCCACAACTTCCGTCTTCTTCAAGTCCTTGGTTGTGGTCTCAGAGCTGGTGACCACGGCCACATCTTGGGGGCACGGCGGTGATCAGATGCAGCAAGAGAGAGAGGAATCGAGTTCGAAGACTCTGGAGAGAAAGCTGCCGGAGTCCGCCACGGAGGAGGAGGCAGATAGCAAAGGCTGCTACAGCGAGCATGGAGCAGGACCAGGAACAATGCAAAGATGACTTTTCAGAGCAGACAGTGGGGCATGAGTTAATTTTTTTTAAAAGCACATGAAGTTAGGAGAGAGGTGTTTGGAGGATGCTAAGGGAAGTGGATATGATCAAGAGATGTTGTATGCAATTTTCAAAAAAATAAACAAAATGTTATTTCGAAAATCAGTGAATATAAAAAACAGGCTTATGAGGAAAGATACCAAGGCTGGTGACTGGCTCCAACACGACATGCACAAGTGTGCACATGACAGGAAGACCTGTAGGTGGAGGGTTCCTGTCCAGCAGCTGCTCCTAAATAATCAGTCAGAAACTTCATATTAATTGTAAAAGCTCAGCCAATGTCTAGGCTTGTTACTAGCTAACTCTCACATTTAAATTAACCCATATTTCTTATCTATGCTTTGCCATGTGGCTTGGTACTTTTTCTCAGCACGGCATGCCCATCTTGCTTTTCTCTGCATCTCCTCAAAACTCAGATTTCACCCTACTTCCTCCCAGCATTTTCAGTTTGTTTCTCCCGCCTATCTTTACCCTGTTCCGCTATGGAGCCTGTCTACTAAAGCTATCATAGTGGCATATATTCACATAGCATAAAGGAATGTTCCACACAGACCCAGAACTAATTGCACGGGTGCTAGTCATGGACATACTCCTGCTTATAGGGAAACCAGGAAGTTTGGTTTCACAGCAGTCCAGGGTCTCTCTCTCTTTTTTTAGACTTATTCTATTTAATGTGTTTTGGAGTTTTGCACCACATGTGTGCTGGCATGAAAATGCCAAAAGAGGGCACCAGATCCCCTGTAATAGGAATTGCAGATTGTTGCGAGCCACTCTGTGGGTTGCTGGGTTTTGAACCAGAGAGCAACAAGTGCTTTTAACCTGTGAGCCATTGGTACAGTCCCAGAATGACCTCTTTTTGCTTGTTTGTTGTTGTTGTTGTTATGTTTTTTGAAACAGGGTTTCTCCGTGTAACAGCTCTAGCTGTCCCAAAACTAGCTTTATAGACCAGGTTAACCTCGAGAGATCCACCTGCATCTGCTTCCATAGTGCAAGGACTAAAGGCATGCACCACTACCACCTGACAATCTCTTAATATACTGAGTAGAGGTCTCTTTGTGGCTGTCATGATGTGGACCAACCTCTATATCATGACTCCTCTATGGAGACAAAAGGGCCCAGCATCTCCACACCTCAAGCCTCTCCTCCCACCCCCACCATCTCCTACACACAAGTCTTACCTAGCACCTATTGCTGTGTTCTTTTAAGAGTCGAACAACTGTTGAGGTTTGGCACCAGACCAGACCATAAATTATTTTTCTGGACTAGTGGGGAGGTGTGGGATTAAAGACACAATTCACATGGCTTTATCAGGAGGGAGATTTTCAGTGATCCCTCATGAAATCCTGAGTTCATATCCTGAAAATTCCTCTGCGTTTATTCTACAAACAGCCTTATATACCAAAACGTAGCTGAGGGGGAAATTCATTAGCATTCCATTTTCTAGGTAACCAGGTGAATGGCTGTGGTCATGTCCACACATCTACCTATGCCTGCTCTGTTACGTCTTTCTGTCTTCCTGCTGTGTATGCCAGTTCTATCCCAGACATCCTTCAAATTACAAAGAAGGAGCAGAACAACATCCTGACTCTTTGTAGGGAGGTGACCACCTCCTGTGTGGCAGTCACAAACTCTGGCCTGAGATTCTGGTCACCATACCATGTAGAAATATGAGCCTACAAACAACTTTGTCACCATTTTTACACACCTGAGAAAAATCCAAGATCAGAGAAATTATGCAATTTTAACAAATTTCACAGAAGCTGTGAAATAGAATCAAACTGGATGTCTTTCAACTTATAAATAGATAAGAAAAATGTAGTACATTTACACAATATAATATGACTCAACTGTAAAAAAATAAAAAAAAGAAAGAAAGGAAAGGAGGAAGATAGAGAAAGGGGAGAGAAGGGAAGGGAAGGAAAGGAAAGGAAAGGAAAGAAAAAGAAAGGAAGGGAGGGGGAGAGAAGAGAAGAGAGAAGAAAAAGAAAAATCTGCCGGATGAACAGGGACAACTCTTTTGAAGAAATTTCTGAAAGTGTTAAAATCACTGTGAACAAAGTGGAGTTGCTGGGGAAGGTGCTCTCAGTGGCTCTGGAGAGAGAAAAGACAGATGAGGTGGAGAAACGGGTTCTTATGACCTGAGTGCAGCTTCAAGCACTGGCTTCACAGCAGATCAAGGAGATGGAGGACGGTATGAAGCTGCAGGGCACCAGGCACAAGATGCCTTCACCTAATCCCCCAGTGCCCTGCAACCCCTGCCTCACCCAGTAAGGCATTTCTGTGGTCCCTGACTTCAGCAGAGATTTGCATGAATCAGGATGAGTGTTGGGATCCTGCTGAGAGTAATAGTGGACCTTGCCTTAAATCAAAGGGCTGTTGTCCTTGATGGGGTTTGATTTCTTGAAGAAGACTCCAGCATAGGGTGGGAAAAGCTGGCCTAGATGGTGACACAAGGGAAAATGGGGACAGGGACCTTGCAAGCTCCACTCCAGCACATCTGCCTGAGTGGGCCTTTGCCAACATGGTTTCTATAATAAATGGCATCGTTTTGGTCAAAAAAATATTTTGGGAGATATTAAATTAAATTTAATGTTGCAGCTGGGCATGGTGGTATACACTTTTAATCTAGAATTTTGTAGGCAAAGACAGGCAGCTGTTCAAAGCTGCTGGGAATTGAACCCAGGTCCTCTGGAAGATCAACCAGCGTTCTTAAATGATGAACCATCTCCCAGCTCTGTAATTCATTGCCATGATGGGGTTTTTCATTACATAATAACTAATATGTGATTTCTGCTTTCAATGTACTGAGAAATACTTGTGTAATTTCTCTAAAATTCATAATTACTACAGAAAAGGGAAAATTTTCCCCAAAGTGAGCTATGACTTTCAGTGTTGTTTATCACCCGCATCCTGTGTGTCTGGTAGAGACAAATCTGTATTTGTGGTGATTGTGCTATGAGAGTTAACTATCTTAAAGATATGAATGGTCTCCCCTGGGGAGCCTGCAGGGAACCCCACACCCATAATTGTGCTAAGAACAGTTCTATCGCCCCACACCCAATTAAAGCTGTTAATGGAAATAAATAAATAAATAAAAAAAGATATGAATGGTCTCAAGACCAGGGATAATGGAACATGCCTTTAACCATAACACTTGGGAGGCAAAGGCAGGCCAGTATGAGGCCAGTCTGATTTACATAGTCTGGACAGCCAGGGATACTTGGGGAGACCCTGTCCTATGTGTGTGCGCGTGTGTGTGTTATATAATTGGTCTCACTCAGAGCACTTAAATGCTATTTTTCTCATGTCTGTTAGTTTTGTCAAGTATTGTGAGACTTCTTGAAATATCCCACTGCATGCTTTCACTTTGTAATTTTCTAGTTTGATATTCTGTATAGAGTTACATGTCATAGTATTTCTGTACCTGTTAAATTTTTTAAAATGCCATACAACAGGGCTTTCATGGGAGGTTTATTGGAAGAGGAGAGAGAAGGGGCAGAAAAGGGGACAGAGGAGGGTTCAGACACGGGTCTCAGGGGTCAAAAGTAGCAGAAGAGAGAGAGGGAGAGAAAGAGAAAGAGACGGGAGGTGGGCAAGACCCACCGTTTAAAGGGAACATAGCAAATGTACACAGGGGTGCTCTAGTAGCTGCAGCTGAGGGACCATCCTGTCAGGACCCCAAGGGTAGGCCACTATGGATGCCGGAATGCTAACAGTACCCAAATTTAAATTTTCTATAATGAAGGACATGGAAATGCAAGGAATGCTGAGAATGGAAAGAACAGTCTTCCCAGTGAAGAGCACAGCAATTGGTTGTCCAACACCAAATGGTCCGCCCTGAAAACATACATGCAAGTAACATTATATAGACCGAGCAGGTCGTATTTATGTACTTAGGAATTCCATACATTGTAGAGCCATATTATACAGGCTCATATACATTGTTTGGTGGCCAGATTCTTAGGCCACAGTTTGCACCTGGCCACACAAGAGGTGGTCACCTTGCCTTCCACACCGAAGCCATCCTAAACAAAGGGTGAGGATATGCTAATGTTGCTCTGCTTTTTTTTTATATATATATTTTGAAAAATCACCTGGAAAGAAGTGTTAATCTAGTCTGCGTGGTGTGGATGTAACTAAAATCATTCACCTGGCCACCTAGGGAACAGAATGCTAATGAAATTTTTCCTCAGTTTATGTTTTGGTATAAAAGCTGTTTGGAGAATAAACACAAGTGAATTTTCAGGATGTGAACTCAGGATTTCATGAGGCACCCCTGAAAACTCCTCCTGATAAAATGATGTAGTTGTGTCTTTATTTTCATGCCTCTCCGCTGGTCCAGAGAAATAATTTATGTCCAGGATATTCCCAGACCACGACAATACATACATTATATGAATGCCCATTACAACAATTAAAAAAAAAGAGGCCATGAAATTAAATGAGAGAAAGAAAAAGGACACATGGAAGGATATGGAAGAAGGAAAGGCAAGGTGAATTGATGTAATTATCTTATAATCTCAAAAGTAAAAATATATATATTTAACATTAATAAGAAGATAAATAATACAATTTGAATGTAAAAAAGACATGGGATTGCTTAAGACAGTAATTCTGTTTCCTTATCAGTATCCTTGTGTGGTATTATTTATTTAAGATGACATATTTCTGTTGGTTAGTTGAAAAACATTTTACTACTATTTTTTATCCATCTTCTGAAATGTTCATACATTTATACAATATGTTTGGATGATTTAGACCCATCACAACCTCCTACCCACTCCCCTTGTGACCCCTCAGTCATTCCATTTACTTTTTTATTTGTTGATTTGTGTATGTGTTTGTTCACGGCAGGGTTTCTCTGTGTAGTCCCAACAGTCCCAGAATTCACTCTGTAGACCAGGCTGGCTTCAAACTCAGAGATCTGTCTGCCTCTGTGCCTGCCTCCCAAATACTGAGATTAAAGACATGTGCTTACCACTGCTTGGCCATTTCTTTCATTTTATGTCCAGATGTTTTGCTTGCATGTATATCTGCAACCATGTGTGCAGTGCCTGAGAGGCCAAATCCCCTTGAACTGGAGTTACAGATAGTTGTTTGCAGCTATGTGGATGCTGCAAACTGAACCCAAGTTATCTTGACCTCTGAGCCAACGTCTTCCCAGCTCCTTTGTCATTCTTTTTCCACCTAAACTGTCTACATGTTCATTAACATTAAATCTCATACAGCATATGCAATGTAGTAAAGAGCAAATATCTAAGGTTCCCTTGAGAACTGGAGTTATATGCTCAGCGTTTACACAATGTAATTGTACCTAACAATGACCTCTGACCTGTTTGCATTTTTGTTAAATCATGGATATAATAACAGGTAATGTCATGCTTGAGTGATGATATATGCTACATTTGAAATCTGATAGAAAAAATCATATGTTTATGATGTGGGATTCCCCTCTGTATGCTGTGATTACCATAAATGAATAAAGACAAATGGCTTGGCCTGATAGGGTAGAACAGAGCTAGGCGGGGAAGACAGAACTGAATGCTGTGAGAAAGGAGGACAGAGTGAAAGAGAAGCCATATAGCCATAGTCAGACAAAACTTTAGCCAGTAAAGCACAGCCACATGGTGATACACAGATTAATAGAAATGGGTTAAATTAATAAGTAAGAGTTCGTCAATAAGAAGCTAGAGCTAATGGGCCAAGCAGTGATTTGATTAATACAGTTTCTGTGTGATTATTTCAGGGAGAAGCGGCCAGGAACAAACAAGCACCCTGCTTGCTACACATTTAGTCTCTGTAGTCCAATTTGGTTTTTGTTATTGTTGTTAATTTATTGAGCCTTTATGAAGGCTTATTGACAAATACCACATTTGCACGTTTTATTATGACATTTACACACATCCACAAATGTGACTTTCACTATACTCTCCTATGGCTTACATCTGTATCACTCTCCAACCTCCATTGCTGACACATGGCTAAGAGTCTCCCGTTGGGTCTGTAAATTTCTCTACCAGATTCCACATGTGAGCACATATATGGTGTCTACCTGTGTGAGACTGCCTTATTTCACATAACACGATGACCTGCAGTTCTGTTCATTTCCTGGCTAATAATAGAAATGGTGACAGAAAATATATTTCTCTGAGAATGTATTCAACACTGGGGCACGTATAGTAGCAACTGTCCCTTTGTGTTCTGCAGCTCTTCACAGGGACCGAGCTCCTAAACTGTTTCAGAATTTGCTAGTGTCAGAAGACTGGACTCAGAGATAAAACCCAAGTGGAGAACCTACTTTTGGGGAAAATTGTTTTTATTCTTTTCTTTTACATGTACAAGTGTTTTACCTGCATGTATGTTTGTGTAGTATGTGCATGTCTGGTGCCCACAGAGGCCAGAAGAAGGTATTAGATTCTCTAAAATTGGAGTTAAAAACAGTAGTGAGCCCCCAAGTGAATGCAAGGAATCAAACTTGGGTCCTCTAGATGAGCCACTAGTGCTCTTAACTGCTGAGCCAATTCTACAGCCCCTTTACTGAGAATATGAAGATAAATATCTTGGGAGAGTGTCGCATGCAATCGAAACTCTAAAGATGTTTAAATATTCATGTTACTTTTTCTGTTTTACACAGTCTTCTTGGGAAAGATCAAACCTTTCAAACAGGATTTTTAAAATAAACAATATGACCTACTGAATAAAAACCCTATGACATGCAAATTTGCATTTCCGCCTATTAACAGATCCTGCCACTTAATATAAAAGCACTCAGAAGATTTTTGCATTAAGCACACCTGCTTCAACACCTTCTGTCCTCTGATGTTCTCAAGATTCCCTGGAATGTAGTTCCAGGAAGCACCACGTCTGGACCTGAGAAACAAAGGAGTTTGACATTTCTCCAACCTTCTCTCCTCCTGAAGTGTCAATCACTATATTTCCCCACAAACATTAGTATGTAATTAGTTATAATTGAACCCACTTAGATTTCAGTGAAGGCCTGACAAGTCTAATAATATTTAAAACATCGCTGAGGTGATGTTTCCAAGCAACACCATCTTGGGGGGGGGGTTCCTCGTATCCCAGCTCTGTGTGGGTGTCATAGGGAACTCACTGCTCTTCATGCTGTATGTGTACAGCTTCTTAGTCAGATCCCGCTTTAGGAGACCTATCGATCCCATTTTCATGCACCTGGTGGTTGTCAACATGTTGACAGTCATATTCGCTATGATATCATATATCATGTCATCCTTTGGAGTCAGACGCTTTCTGGATGATGCCGGCTGTAAGGCAGTTTTGTATGTGTTCAGAGTCACCCGGGGTTTGTCCATCTGCACTACCTCCATTCTAAGCACGTTCCAAGCCATCACCATCATTCCCAGTAACTCTAAGTGGGCATGGCTTAAGCCTAAACTCTCTACATGGACTTGTTGCTCCTTCCTGTTTGCCTGGCTCATCAACCTGCTCATATATGTGCACATCATTGAGACTGTGGTAGCTAGAATCAATTACACTGATGTTGGTGATGGATATTATCATGTTTACTGTAAAAGAATACTACCACATTACTTCGCTCAAGAATTTTTCGTAAGTGGCATTTTAATAGGAGACGTTCTCTTTATGACCATCATGATGTTGACCAGTTTCTACATGGTGACTCTCCTTTACAAACATCGCAAGGGAGCCTAGTATCTCCGCAGCCCAAGCCTCTCCAGCCAGCAATCTCCTGAGCTCAGAGCCACTCACAGCATCTTGCTGCTGGTGAGCTGTTTTGTGATTTTTTACTGGTTGAACAATTTCATCACCCTTTATGGCTTGTATTCACATGAAACAATACCAACATTAGGGGTAATTATTGTAATTGTGTCATCATTCTACCCCACTCTCTGCCCATTTTTACTGATGAGTAATAATAAAATAATTTTGCAGTTTATTTCTTCTTTATCAGTACTGAGAATTACTTGTTTTCAAAGAGCATTTGGTGGATGATATGAAGGCCAGATGTCCTCATCTACAAATAAATCTCTTTAATTATGTATGTGATAAGTTGGAAGCTGTGTGGTTCTTGATCCTTGATATGGTCCATGTTAGAATTCACACAAGTTGTACGTTTTCAAATCTTAGATTATATTTTGTCTCAGTAAAAAATACATTTATACCATTTCTTTAATTTTTGTATTTACTGTCAACTTAAATTATAATACCTTGGACCTTGCTATAAAAAAAAAGTGGTCTGGGGATGGAAAGTTGGCTCATAGGTTAAGAACACTGACTGCTCTTCCAGAAGTCCAGGGTTTGATTCCCAGCACCCACATGGCAGCTCACAACTGTTTGTGACCCCAGTTCCATTGGATCCAACACCCTCACACATACATATATGAAGCGAAAACATCAATGCATATAAAATAAATAAATTTTAAAGCAAAACATGGTCATGTTGAACTCTGTGTGAGTGCCATGACACCCACACATATTTTGTACACATGGTCCTACACACATATAAGGAGACAGACAGACAGATAGGACAGACTTTTCAAACATTTTTTTTCATTTTGATATTCTGACTAGGCTGAACTCAGTGAATCCTGCTGAAGAGAGGGAGAGAGGATTTTAGGAACCAGAGGGGTCAAGGACATCACCAAAAAAGCCCACAAAATTAATTAACCTGAGCTCATGGGGCCTCACAGAGTCTGAATTGACAACAAGGAAGTCTGCATGAGACTGACATAGGCCTTCTGCATATATGTCACAGTTGCGTAGCTTGATCTTCTTGGGGGACTCTTAACAGTGAGAGCAGGGGCTGTCTCTGACTCTTTTGCTGACTTTTTAGACCCTATTTCTTATACTGGGTTGCATTGCCCACTCTTAATACATGGAGAGGTACTTAGTCTTATTGCAACTTGATATGCCATGTTTTGTTGATACCCATGGGAGGCCAGCTCTTTTCTGAACAGAAATGAAGAGGCAGTAGATAGGGGACACAGGGACACAGGGGCATAGGGACTGGGAGGAGAAGAGGGAGGGAAAACTTTGATCAGGATGTAAAATTAATTAATTATTATACACTCACTTTGGAAATCAATATGGCAGTTTCTCAGAAAATTGGGAATTGATCCACCTCATGACCCAGATGTACCAGTTTGGGGCATACACCCTACAGTCTGTCCTGATTATGGGATGTGCAGGGGATTGGGGGTGGGGGAGAGAATGGAGAAGTGACCAATCAATGACTAGTCCAGCCTCAGACACATTACCACCAGAGTGAGCCCACCACCAACACCACATGGAGTGCCAGCACTCAGAGCCTGGATGGTCCAGAGACCTAGGATAGAAGCAAACACAATTGGAGAAAAAAATAAAAGTCAATATAATTATGCCTAATGATATTCTACTCTATTCATAGACTGGAGACTATCCCAGTTTTCTTCAGAGAATCTTCATCCAGCAACTGATGGAAACAGATGCAGAAACCCAAAGTCAAACATTAGACTGACCTCAGGAAATCCTGCTGAAGAGGAGGAAGGATTGTACAGCCAGGGGGGATGGTATTTAAAGACCTCACAGTTCACAAGGGAACCCACAGCAACAACTAACCAGGGCTCATAGAAGCTCACAGAGTATGGATCTACAGCTAGGGGGCCTGCATATGTGTGACATATAACTAGGCCTCCACATATGTGTGATAGTCGTATAGTTTGATCTACTTGTGGGAATCCTAGCACTGAAAGCAGGGACTGTCCCGAATGCTTTGCCCGGCTTTTGGGAACCTGTTCCTCATACTGGAGTTCCCTGACCAGCCTTAACACAAGGGGAGGAGCTTAGTCTTACCTCAATTGGATATGCTATGCTTCGTTAAAACCCATGGGAGGCCTGACCTTTATGAACAGGAATAGAGAAGTGGATTGAAGCGGGGATGGGAAGAAGGGAGAGGGAGGTGAGAAAGGAGGGGGAAATGTGATCAGGATGTAAAATAAATGAATACATTTAATTAATATAATTTTAATTAAAAAACAAAAACGTTTATTTTATATGATGTTGCTTCATTGTTTTTTGAGACAGAATCTTTGTATATTGCCCTGGATTTTTCTGAAGTTCATTTTGCTGAGCAGGCTGGCCTGGGACTTAAGAGATCTGCCTGCCTCTGCCTCCTGAGTTCTGGGAATGAAGGCGTGCGCCATCACATTAGACTATTTTATAAGTCTTTTTTTTAAATTCTCCTTCGTGATTTTTTTCCCTCTTAAATATGTAATTAGAAGATTCAAACTATATTATTTGTATGTTGGATAAAAATTCTTTTAAACTGTCTGATTTATTTATTTATTTATTTTTGTTTCTTGAGACAGGGTGTCACTATGCAACCCCTGTTGTCCTGGAGGTCACTCTGTAGACCAGGCTGGCCTCTAAATCACAGAGATCACCTGCCTCTGCCTTGCAATTACTAGGGATAAGGGTCTGTGCTGTGACACCCAACTTGAACAATTCTCTTCTAAAGAATGTGTGATAACCATTGAACAAATAAATTTCCCCAAATAAATGTTGCCTACCTTAAATGGGGAAAAGCCATTATTTATGAGTTATACTTATATCACTATTGTAAGAATGGATAGGTGGGGCTTGAGAGATGCCTCAACAGTTAGGAGCACTTGTTGGCTCTACAAGACGACCCAGGTTCAGTTCCTGCACCCACATGGTGGCTTACAACAATCTATAACTCCAGGTCTAGAGGATCTGACACCCTCTTCTGACTTCATGGTCACCAGGCACACACATGATAAACAGACATGTATGCAAGCAGAACATCCATATATGTTAATTTTAATTTAAAGACATATTATTATTATCTGTTCATTAGCTGATGGACATCTAGTTTGTTTCCATTTCGAGGCTACTGTGAATAGATCATCAATGAACATGAGTAAACAGGCATCTCTACAATAGGATATAGAGTCCTTTAGGTATTGTCTTAGTTACTTTTCTATTGCTATGACAAAATACCAAGACCAAAGCAAGTTATAATAAAAAGACTTTAATTTGTGGCTTATAATTTAAGAGTGTTGGAGCCCATGATTATCATGGCCAGGAGCATGCCAGCAGGCAGGCAGATATGGTGCTAGAGCAGTAACTGAGACCTTACACCATGTTTTTAAAATTCATTTAAAAATTTCATTTTACATTCCATTCACAGTCCCCCCCACACCGCCAACTCTCCCCCTGCCTCCTCTGCCTCTTCCAGAGTCTACCCCCATCCACTCTTTCCAACCTGTAGGGCTCCCAGGGAAGTCAACAATGTCTGGCAAATTAAGTTGGGACAGGATCAAGCCTCTCCCCTGCCTTAAGGGAGACCTTAAATCTTTATACACAAGTAGAAGGCGGAGAGATTGGGCTGGAGAGATGGCTCTGTGGTTAAGAGCATTGCCTGCTCTTCCAAAGGTCCTGAGTTCAATTCCCAGCAACCACATGGTGGCTCACAACCACCTGTAAAGAGGTCTGGTGCCCTCTTCTGGCCTGCAGACATTCACACAGACAGAATATTGTATACATAATAAGTAAATATTTAAAAGAAAAAAAAAGAAGGCAGAGAGATCTAACGGAAATGGGCAAAGACTTTTGGAATCTTAAAACCTGCCCACTGATGACACACTTCTGGGAACAAGGCTATACTACCTAACCCTCCTGAAATAGATCAACCAACTGGGGACCAATCATTCAAGTACATAAACCTATGAGAGCCATTCTCATTGAAACAACCACAGGTATATATACAAGAGTATAGCTGGATCATGTGGTAAACCTATAGCTTTGGAGGAACCTCTACATTGATTTCCACAGTGACTGTGCCATTTTACCCTCCAACCAACAGGGAATAAGTGATTCTCTTTCCCCATATCCATGGCATTTCGCTAGCCATTCTGACTAGGTTAAGATGCATTCTCAAAACAGTTTTAAGTTGCATTTCCCTGAGGCTAAAGATGTGGGACATTTTTAATTTTAAACATTAAAACATTTTTAAATGCTTTTTAGCCATTTATATCATCATTATTTTTTGGATTTATTTTTGTATGATGCTTATGAGTGCTTTGCCTGAATATATAGCTATGCAACATGTGAGTGTCTGGTCACCTTAAAGTTCAGAAGAAGGCATCATATCCCCTGGAACTGTAGTTACAGATATTTGTGAACAACGGTGGGGTTCTGGTAACCAAACCCAAGTCCTCTGGAAGAACAACCAGTGCTCTTAGCCACTGAGTCATCTCCCAGCTCCTTTATTTCATCTTTTGAGACCATCTAATTCTATGTCCATTTATTGATTGATTGATTGATTTTACAGACCATACCACAGTTTCTCTTCCCTCCTCTCCTCCCACTCCCTCCCCCACCTGCTTTCTACCCCCCAAACCACTCCTCCTCTATTTCCATACAAAGGGGTAAGGCCTCCTTTGGAAGTCAAAAAAGCATGGCATATCAGGTTGAGGCAGTACCAAGCTCCTCTCCCTTGCATCAAGGCTAGGCAAGGCATCCCACCATAAGGAATAGGTTCCAAAGAGCCAGTTCATGTGTCAGGGATAGACCCTGGTGCCTCCGCTAGGAGCACCACAAAAGACCAAGCTGCACAACTGTCACCCAGATGCAGAGGTCCTAGGTTGTTCGCATGCCAGCTCCCTAGCTGTAAGTCCAGCGACCATGAGCTCCCACAAGCTCAGGTCAGCCGTCTCTGTGGGTTTTTACATCATAATCTCTACCCCCCTTGTTCATATAATCCCTCCTCCCTCTCTTCAATTGGACTCCTGGAGCTCAGCCTAGTGCTTGACTGTGTGGATCTCTGCACCTGCTCCCATCAGTTCCTGGATGAAATCTCTATGAAGGATAATTACTATGTCCCATTTTTTAAATAGGGTTGTTTATTTTCTTGATGTTCAGCTTTTTTGTATTTCTTTGTATATTCTAGATATTAATCCTCTGCAACTGATGAATGAATAGTTAAAATGCTATATATTTACACAATGGAATATTATCCAACTATTAAGAAAAAATAATTATGAAATTCACAGGTGTGGAGTTTTGAATTAGAATTCATCCCCCCATAGGTGCATATATTTGAATGCTTAATCATCAGAGAGTGGCAATGTTTGAAAAGGTTTAGAAGGTGTGAATTTGTGGAACTAGGCATGGCCTTGTTGGGGGAAGTATGTCACTGGATGTTGGCTTTGAGGTTCCAAAAGCCCATGCCGGGCTCCTCTCTCTGTCTCTCTGTCTCTCTGTCTCTCTCTCTCTGTCTCTCTCTCTCTGTGTGTCTCTCTGTCTCTCTCTGTCTCTGTCTCTCTCTGTGTCTCTGTCTCTGTCTCTCTGTCTCTGTCTCTCTCTCTCTGTCTCTCTCTCTCTCTCTCTCTCTCTCTCTCTCTCTCTCTGTCTCTCTCCTTGAAGATAGGACATAGTTCTCAGCTCCTAATTAGATACTTTCTTTTATAAGAGTTGCCTTTGCCATGGTGTCTCTTTTTAGAAGTAGAACAGTGACTAAGAAAACAAGTAGATGGATGCAGCCATAAGCACTCTTTCTGAATGAAGTAACCCAGACCCAGAAAGACAAACACCAAATATTTTCTCATTTGTGGATGTTATCTTTGAATCTTTAAATGTGCGTGTTTCATTTGGGATACCCATAGAGGTCAGGAAACTAGTAAGGCAACATTAGTAATAGAGGATCACACTTAACGGTCAGGAGGGATAGAACATGATGGTATAAATGGGGTTGGAAAGAAGGACAGAGAAGGAAAGTTGGTGAGGAAGAACTAATGCTACAGACCTTCTAAAAGAGTCTTATGGAAACCTGACACTGTAGAAGATTCCTAAAATATAAAAGTAGACACAAATAAAAGAATTTAAATGGATTTGAGAGATGGTTCAATGAAGAGCACTGGGTTCCATTCCCAACAAATTGCCTGAGCTCCATTCTCAGCACTCGCATGGTAGCTCACAACTTTCTGTGATATTTATTTATTTATTTAATTATGTATATAGTATTCTGTCTGCGTGTATGCCTGCAGGCCAGAAGAAGGCACCAGACCTCATTACAGATGGTTGTGAGCCACCATGTGGTTGCTGAGAATTGAACTCAGGACCTTTGGAAGGGCAGGAAATGCTCTTAACCGCTGAGCCATCTCTCCAGCCCTTAACTTTCTGTGATATTAGAGTTACAGAAGGTCTAACACTTTCTTTGGCCTACATGAGCACCAGACATGTATATGGATCACAGACATACATGCAGACAAAAAAAATGTACATGTTAAATAAATAACAAATATTTCTGGAATTATACTGTAAATGGATGCCATTAACCCTTCTAGACACCACAGGCTAACAACTAAAAAGCCCAGTGTCAAATATGAGTCACCTAATTTGAGACTGTTGGCGAACGATATTTCATAGATACCTAGACATTACCAATGTTGACCCCTAGAACTTAATGGTAAGTCCCTGTTGCTAAAGGTACCATAAACTTGAGTCACAGAACACGGAGAAATGGAAACTTTGGCACTTCTGGCTTCAGTTCACGGTGTTAGAAAAGTGTGTGTGTGTGTGTGTGTGTGTGTGTGTGTATTGCTGAGGAAGAAAGCAGTCATCAATTGTACCTAGCTATGAACACTGCAGGAAACAATAATGACCTGTTTTTCATACATGCCCACTGATGTAATAATGGCACAAATATAATGGAAGCAAGAAATCACTTTGTGGTTCGATTTAAGGCCTACTCCATAAAATGGCACCCATAGTTGACACCATTAACGAGCCAAGATCCTGAGTCTAGGTAGGACATATGACCTAGGAGAGAGCCTACTGCTGTTGATCTGATGTGTAAACATAGAATTAAATTGACTCCTCATGACTTATAGTTATACCCATAAGTGATGCATGTCTCGATTCTCATCACAGAAGTTTATTTTTGCGGTAGATAGTGATTAACACAGAGACCCACCATAAGTCCAGGTAGAGAGACGAAGAGGCTACAGTATGTTCAATCCTAAATGGGTTATCTATATTGCACCCCTTCTTCCGAGGTACTGGAATCAATGAGAAAAAGGGGGTGGAAGGTTTACAAAGGCCAGATGATGGGTGACTACATGGAAGCTATTTTGGACACACCAGGGCAGCTGCACATACGAACTCACAGTGCTGGGACAGCATCTACAAGACCTGTGCAAGCTCAAGACAAACCAAATAACAGCATGGAGAAGGGCCATTGGCACAGAGTCTCACCTCTAGCTGAGGAGCTATTGACAGTTGATTGATGCTGGCAGAGGGTTGGTTTTCTTACAGGGTGTGACTTAACTGGTAGGCCTACCACGCTACACTAGTGGTGTAGTGAGAGTTCTAATTGGTCTTAATAATAAAAACTTGGAGTCAGATATTAGGGGGTGAAAACTGAAAAGTCAGAGAAGCAGAGCAACTAGCCACTAGTTCTTAACTCTCCTCAGACCAAAGGGTGTATCTTGTCTCTACAAGTCCTCAGACTGAATGCAACGAATTCCTATCTCCATCTGCCTTATTTCTCTCTGCCCAGCCATATCCCATCCTGTCTCCACCTCCCTAGTGCTGGAATTAAAGGTATGTACCACTGCCTGGCCTCTATGGCTAGCCAGTGGCTACCTCTGTACTTTGATCTTCAGGCAAGCTTTATTTGTTAGATCACAAACAAAATATCACCACATTTGGGCCATTCATCCAAACGTATATAGATATAGACAGACAAATTCGACTCGTTTTTTTAAGGACATGAAAGTTGTAGAGGCACATTTACAAAGGGTAGATTATGATATGCCCATACAATTATTAGTGTTAACCTCTCATTTTGCACCAACCGGTGTTTTTTGACAAACTGAACTTATTATGTGAGTACATATGCCTGCTTCTCCTTCCTGTGTTATTACTCCATATTATGATTTAGTTCTGCAGTTGCCCTGGAAAGCAGGTAGGGTGAGTATACAAACCTTTGGCAAATTTCCAGACAAAATTGTACTCCTTTATGATAAATATCAATTGTTGCACTTACAGCAACACAATGATGATTGGATTTTATATTTATTAACACTGATGCAATGATTGATAATCATTATCCCCAACATTCATTGTTAAATTTCTTCAAGAATCATCCTGTTATTTTTCCACAGATAGTAAAACATTGGCCGCTGGTGGGAGCTTGAACAATTTTTATGGACAGTTCCCCAAAAGGAAATGTTGTGGTCATTTCTCAAGATCTGATATCCCAAACACTTGTTGGCGATGTCTCTGCCCAGGCAACTGAAATAACAGCCTGTATTCTAGCATTGCAAATGTTTTCTGATGAGCCAATTAATTTATATACTGATAGTATTTACATGTCTCAAATTATTGCTCCCTTGGAGACCGCTCCTTATATTTCCCCTGTGTCTCTTATATAACAACAATTATGCTGTTTGCAACATTTATTTTGGTCCAGACAGGATCCTCTTTTGTGAGTCATATTAGAGGTCATACTCAATTACCTGAACCCCTAGCTGAGGGTGATCAGCTCGCAAATGCACATACCTGAATATTACTTGCCAGTCCCAAAGAAAAGGCTTCTAAACTCCATAAGAAGTATCACTTTAATGCTCCATCCCTGTAGCACCATAAGAGCTACTGCCTTACAAATTACCACCCAATGTTCCACTTGTGCCCCTTTTCATAATGCACCTATTACAGGAGTTAACCCCCATGGACTTAAGCCAAATGACATTTGGAAGATGGATGTAACCCACCTACTTCAGCTGGAAAACTGAAATACATGCATGTTTTGGTAGATACTTGCTCTAAAGTAGTTTTTGCTTCGTTGCATAGTGGGGAGAAAATTAAGGATGTGATAGCTCATTGCCTGCTGGCTTTTGCTTATATGGGCTTACCTAGTGTTATTAAAACAGATAATGGACCTGCATATACTAGTGGAAAATTTGAACCTTTTGTGTAGATAATAATATTAAACATATTACAGGTATTCCATACAACCCCACTGGACAAGCTACAGTAGAAAGAATGCATATGGTTCTAAAACAGTATTTCACAAAAATAAATAGGGGGGAGTATATTCCCTCTCCCAGTACACAATTGGCTTCTATTTTATTTGTTTTAAATTTTTAAACTGTGGACTGTGAGGGCCACTCGGCCATGGAAAGACACTGAAATAAAAGTTCTCAGTCCTTGGGATGGGTACGATGGAAAGACCTTATTACAGGACAGTAGAAGGAGCCCACACCCCTGTTGGCTAGGGTGAGGGGGGCTGTATGTGTTTTTCCCCCAGGTGAGGACAAACCTATTTGGATCCCGGAATGATAACATTCGACTGATGGGCAGTACGGTCAAAGGAAGCAATAATGAAGCTATGGATGGGAATGATGACGGTCAGCATCCTGGTGAGTCTCACTCAAGCAGAGCAAACTGTATGGAGTCTGGTAAGGAACCCCCCCAATATTAATGCCAGTGAGCCGGACTAGTCCTTTATATCCATCTTTTTATTCCACCAATTGTTGGAAGGCACAGAATCACTCTTATATAAATGAAAATTCTTCATTTTTACATCACTGTGTAATACTCAGTAATGCTTCCATAGCTGATTTTACTTCAAATGCTACATCTAGCAAGGTTATAGGACTAAGCAATATTTGGTATTCCATGATAAGGAGAATTTAAAAAGTACTGACACATAATCATGTCCTACCCCAGCTCCCCGTTGCTGGCCTGCAGTAGCCGGCTTTAATCCTTAAGGAGCTTTGCTTTGGGAGAGTGGATCAGCCAAAGTCCAGATTTGTTAAGAGGTGGTATTAACATGTGGTGGTACGGCCATGGGCCTGCTGATTTCGGAATAGTACTTTTGGGGAGGGAGATGTTGTTCTTGATTGTTTTTCCAGAGACTGCAGCCTGAGCAGTTGCTGGGATGGTAGCTCCTCGGCTGCCCTGTTCGTGTACCAGTGATCATTCCTTTGCTGGTCTGAGAGAAGGCCGTTTGAGCAGAAGTGACCCTGTATTGAGAAAAACATGATATCAGAGTAATAGCTGCTGTGGTTGCGGGATTACGGTCTCTGCTGCTGCTGCGACAGTTGCTGGACTGACAATAGCCCAAATGTCTCTTGTGGTGGACACTGTGGATAGATTGGCAGGACAAGTTAGCGAGGTCCTTCAAATGCAAAATGCCTTGAATTCTCACAAAAAAATTGGACTTTTAAATTTAAATCAGCAAACTGCCTTATTGCAAGAGCAGGTAGACTCATTATGGATAATTCAACAAATGTCTTGCTTGCATTTTTATCATATGGCTTGTGCTACACCCTCTATTGTAACCAATGCTTCTGAAATTGTAAAATTTTATTTCCCTTAATTTTAAATAATACTCAGGTGCCCCCTGTTACAGCCAAGGGGTGGTAGGATGCTATGGCCCAGTTGGGAGGCGGGGTCCAGTACTCTCTTGCTGGCTATTCTGAGTTTCATAGCCATGAGCATTTGTTTCTGGATTCTGTGTAAATATATGCAATCCATGAGATCACAAAACATGGTCACTCAGCAAGTTCTCTTAAGTCTGTCGTCTGGAAATCCAGAGCATCCACAGTAAACTAGATGTACCCTGACACTGGTCTCTGGAGTCTGCTTCCTGGGTAACTCATTCCTGACTCCCCTGCCCTCATCACGCCAGCCCCCAAAGCAAAAGTCCCCACAGTGACCTCCAGGCTCAGGCTGCTGCCAAGAGCCATATCTGGTTCTGTGTTCCTTTAGCAGCCAGAGCTGAGAAACATCTGTGGCTACTGTTACAACCAAAGGCCATGTGGTGGCCTGTCATCTGATCAGCCACCTGGGACCATGTTGGTGCCCATGGGACATGCTGCAGTCAGGATCACACAGATGTGAGTGCCACATGCTACTACCTGGTGCCATGGTGGCATTCAGGCTAGAGCTGCAGCTGGATGTCATATCTGGGTCCATGGCCCTACTGTGGCCAGGGTCTGTGTTGATATCCATGGCTCCTGTTGCCATAGAGGGTTATGCTGATTCCCAGGGCTCTCATCTGGGACTGTATTGGTGTCCAATGACAACACGGTATATTGGGGGGTGGGGGTCACAGGTTACCTGAACTAAATCCCGGAGGCCATTTGTCTCATCCTGTATAATACCTACTTGGTGATGGAGGTTAAGTAGGCCTATTAGGAAGACCTGATTAACTTGGAGATGGGTATCAAGTGCTTTGTTGTTTACCTTGACATATTGTTTAAGGCTGCTGCTGTTTGTACAGAATTTTGCAAGGAAATTACTGCAGTGGCTGTTGCTACTGAAACAGACAAACCCAGGGCTATTGCTACTACTATGGCTGAAATCCAAATATCCCTCTACATCTTGGCAATACAGTGGGAGGTTGTTATTAAAATCACATCCCCTTGCCATCCTCTGTAGCATTAACTGGAAACCATGCAAATGGAGGGTGGCATAGAGATAAGGAGGTGTTGCCATAATCAGGGTCGCAGCAGGGCTAGGATACAATTCATCTTAGAGTAGTTAAGAGTAGATCCAGTGTATGAAAATCAAGAAAAGAAGAAGGGTGGCCGGACCCAGGCATGTCCTGTGTGGGAGAGGTTAATAGCAGGTCCCCAAAGGCTTCTATTGACAGAAATGGAAGCTTTTCTCAAAAGGCTGTGAGTTATTTCCTTTATGAGTTGAGAAAATAAATGAATAAATAAATAAATAAACTCCCTGCATCTCCACAAAAGGTCTGAAATCTAAGCAGGGTCATAGGCCACAAAATTATGGAAAACCCCAAACTTATTGGGGTGGCCAGCCATTATCAGGCATCAACTCCCACAGATATGAGGGGTATTCTCCTGTGGATGTGTTTCAGAAGAATTGAGCGCCAGGAAGTTTTCAGGGAAGATAATTGTCGAGGGCAGTGGGTGGACAAACATCCTTGAAATTGTAGGAGCCGAGCAGGTTGGTGGAGGCACATGCCGCTGATCCCAGCACTAGGGAGGCAGAGGCAGACAGATCTCTGTGAGTTCGAGACCAGTCTGGTCTACATGAGCTAGTTCCAGGACAGGATCCAAAGCTACAGAGAAAAACAAAAAACAAAAAACAAACAAAAAAAGAAAGAAAGAAAGAAAGAAAGAAAGAAAGAAAGAAAGAAAGAAAGAAAAAAGAAATTGTAGGAAATTGTAGGATCCATTCAGGGCAGACATCCCAACCTCCATGAAGATTGTAACATCACATAAATAGCGAATGTTTGGGTGAGAAGTTGTACAGGGCATCAATGAAGCATTTAGGCGTTGTATTGGAAAAGTGTCCTTGATCCTGGCCATGGGTCCATTCCTGAATAAGATTCCTTGGTACTGTCGGTCTGGGGGGAGGTGTGTAGTAATGCGAAGTACTCTTCTCCCTGGGGTTGACTACGCAAATTTCAAAGTCTCCTGTGGCCGTCTTTGCCACAAAGCACAAAATTGGGGGTGGGGGCAGGTATCCCCATGGAGGCAAAACCCAGCCATATGGGGAAGGCAGGCTCCAGATAAATAGAGCTGTTAATAGGAGAAAGCATAGATGAATTTTCGGGGGGGGGCATCATCTATTTTAGAGTTGTCACTGTATATGATAAGCAAACAAGAGTCCCAGGAGACTGGCATTAGAAATGGAGGGTCTCTGATCACGGCCCACAGCGAAGACTGAGCCTAGGCCTGAAAATGATTGGCAATAATGGGGCACATAGACAGGAATAGGGTATAAGGCCTTGTCTCTGGCCCCTGCAGGGACACATTTCAGTCTGAGTTAGTAAGAATTTAAGGGTTCCCCAAGTTATGGTGGGAGCCAGCATAGGTTGCTCTGTTGACGACTCTGCCTCTGGGATCCTTCTGGCTCCTCACATCTTGTGTCTCCGAGTATTCTCTCTCTGGACTGGATCCTCGTCCTCCTTGTCCAGCAACAGGCTGTCCTTCGTGGACAACAGTCTCTCTACTCTTTGTAAATGACTTGACAGTTCACCCATTGATGCAATTGGGGTTTTCTTCTCCTGGATAAATACAAGCAATATCTCACCGTGTTGTTAGCAGGGGGCAGGACTCCTTCCACTGATTGTGGGGTCTCGCTAGATAGAGTACTAGTGGCAATGGTGTAGCTCAAGGGAGCATGGCTCCCCAGTGCTTATAAGTGGTAGTTAATCCAGATTTATCAAAATTTAAAATTTTAACATAAATAAGGCTGACATTAATTTTTCTTGTGGGATTATATGAATTCCATTTCCCCATTTTGTAATTGTTTTATAAATGAAGTGTTCACATGCTTGACAATGGCTTGTCCTTGGGAATGCCTGCTTTGCAAGCAATGTTCCAGTCAGCACAGAAGACTTTAAATTGAGTGGGTGGATAGGTGGAGCCATTATCTATTTTGATAGAATATGGAACCCCCATGGCTAACATGGTGGTTTCCATAACAAAGATGGCCATTTTTGAATTTTCTTTTGACACTGTTAATGCAAAAATGAAGGAGGAGTGAGTATCAATAATCCCATGGGCATAATTTTGGCATCCAGAAGACAGAACATGAGCAACATCCATCTATCTGCCAAAGAGAGTTAAGGTGCAATTCTCAAGGACTTTCACCGTGGGCTGCAATGAGCCTCGTGGGAGGAGTGGTCCTCAGGAGGCATAGCTGTGAACTAGATGCTTGCAAGGGAGTATAATTTGTGGAGGGAGGCTGCAGAGTTAAAAAAGCAAGCATGCAGCTCTCTAGCTTGGGCTGGTGGGAAGAGCATGAGGGCAGACACAACTTGATCCACTAATGCCTTTCCCTCTGAAATTATTCCGGGAAGGTTCTGATGAGAGTGGGCATGTTGTATATAGGAAGGGGAAGATCTTTGTTCAGATAACATCTGGGTCTGAGTCACAGCCATAAAAAGTGGGCCCCCTGTTGGTTTTACTGTAGCATGGGGCAAGGATTTTACCACATTAGTGGCATACTGACTTTCACTAAGAATATTGAGAGGGTCCTGATAGTCAAAACATCCAAAGTTCAATGAGCAGAACTGATTCTTTAAAAGATTGAGTGTATACATGAGGTTTGTTTCCTATTAAATGTAAAACATAGCCGAGTTTTGTCTTGGTTGCATCCATGAACCCCCAAGCTGTAGCTGGGATGGAGGTAGAATTGAGAAACCTAATATGTAGGTTTGACATTTGTGGCAAAATAGACAAAAACCTTGTTTTTTGGGGTAATGATTATCAATCTGACCATGGAACATGAATAGACAAGTTTGTGTTTGGGGATTAGAGGACAAATTCTAAGCTAATAGATTCTGGGATATGGGAAGCACAATTTGATCTGTGTCTTTTTCTAATATTAACTGGGCAGTCTTAAGAATTTTGAAAGTCAGTGTAAAAATGCCATCTATAAATGGGTTGATTATAGGGGCAGAGAAGTAAGCTAAATGTACCCAGTAAACTATCTGATCAGGGGTTAATTTATTGTAGCCCTGATAAGTAATCCAGGTGTTGGCATGGCCAATCCCCAGAGTTCTTTATTTGAATTGTATCTATGTAGCATAGTCAGGTTGAAGCCTGTATTAACAATTCCTAGGCTTTTTTCTTTCTCTTTTTTGGAGCCTACTCCGTGATAATCAGGAATTTCTCAGGTCTCTTTGCAGCTCGCAAAAGGGCAAAGAGAGGGGGTCAATGGGCCAGTTGTAACAGGAAAGCGAGGCCATACACAGGCAAGGTTTCCAAAAGAAGTCTGCATGGATGATAAAGCTGGAGGAGTTGGGAATCTGAATTGTAACTTTTGTGGCTTTATTGCATTACTATTTATAGTGTGCCCCAGAAGCACATAAGGCTTCTGATATTGCATTCTTTCAGCAGTCACCTATAGTTCTTTTTAAAGTAGGACCTTTTTAATCTTTGTCAGCAAGTTTTTTTTAATGGTCTGCGTTAGGATGTTGAATTAAATGCCATATCCATATAATGGACAATGTAACAATCTTTAGCTACTGGTTTTAAAGTCTCCCATATATAAATGATAAATTGTTGAACTATTTTTCATGCTCTGTGGGGACATCCTCCAATGGTATCTTTTATTCTCGGTTGGGACTGAGGAAGTGAATCTCTGCTTCTCATCAGGATGCAGAGGGATGGAAAAAAAACAGTCCTCTATGTCGATAGTGACCACATTTAGTTATTGGGAATGGCTGAGAGAGTAGGGAGGCTAGGCTGAGTAGCCCCCATGGCCTGCATGGATGCATTAATTGCCCTTAAATGAGGGAGAAATCTAATTAGCCCGATTTTTTCTTTATAACAAAAACTGTAGAGTTCCAGGGGATAACAGGTGGTTTGATGTGTCCCATCTCTAATTGTTCCCTAACTAGATTTTTTTAATGCTTGGTAATTTATCACCATCATTGTTGACTAATCTACCCACATTGGGGTGTTGGAGTTCCAGGAAAGTTTTAGGGGGGAAAAGGAGCTCCTTAGTATCAGTGCCCATTATAATTGGGGGGTAGCATTCCATTCTAAGCTTACCATGAACTATGCAATCAGCACAAAAGGCTTTATTGTCAGTGACGACTACCACGTCCATATCTTCCAAAAGATCTCTTCCTCATAGGTCATTGGGGAGGTCCAGCAAAATTAGGGGGGAGGTAATTGCCCTCATTATCTTCCCAGAATGGTCAAGAGACCTGCTAGGATGGTGACTGTCCCTCCAACACCCTTGGCCATAGGGCCAGGGCAGAGTTTGCAGAAAGCAGGTATGTCCTCCTTCTTCAAACAGGTTCTTTCCACACCTATGTCAATAATGCCTCCAAATATGGCACCCCTTATTCCAAGTCTCATTCTTGCTCGGTGAGTCCCTATAGATATTTAAAGTATTTAAGGGGTCCCCCTTATTTCCGGGTCTTGGGGCTACGCCATGAGAAGTTTAAAGGCTTTCCATCTTTAGTGGTTTTAAATCTACAATCTCTAGCCCAAATGAAATCCTGTTTTTACATTTAGGGCAAACAGATGGAGGCCTTCCCCCTCTCCCCCCAGGAATCTGAGTTTTGCTTGGGCATTGATTTGCAACATGTCCCCGACATCCACATATCCAGTCGCTATTTTTTGGTTTCAAAGCCTCATTTGTCTCAAGGTGTGTGGCTAAAGCATCTGCGAGGGCCTCTACTTGATTAGCAGCAGTATCTGGAGTCCTCCAGCTCCCCATTTAGAACACAGCAAGAACTTTTCTTGCCTCAGTGGTGGCTCTATCCCAAATTAGTTCCTTTGCTAGAGTTTCATACTCCCCCAAGTGGCGATTTACTGCCTCTTGCACCCGGTAGACAGTCTGCAAAATACTCCCTGGGTTTTTTGTTTTAGTCCCAAAAGCGGAACAGTAGCCTCTTCAGCGGTGTGGCTAATTGCGTTTGTGGCGCAAAGCCGCACTTGGTCAAAGTAGTTAGGCAGTCCCTGCATTTGTGCAGCGGGCGAAGAATATACTTCCGCACCTTGTAAAGCATGCGGGGAGGAGGGGTACTGAAACATTTCTAGCAACATTTTCCTGTCCAGAGAATTTCTTCTTCATCGTAAAATGTGGCTTCTATTGGGGGAATTTCCCTCTGGAGAGGACAGTTTTCTTTATAATTTTTCAATCCTGAGGGGTGTTTAATGTAGTGGCCATGGATTCGAACATCTGAGTAACAAAAGGAGAGTGCAGCCCATTCTGTATGACTGCCTTGTGGATCCTCTGTAAGGTCTCCATTTTATGTCGTTTCCATCTTTGTTGTTCCCCTTGCTGCTGGGGGAGAATCGCTGGAAATAATTGTGAAAACTCTGAAGGAGGGTTTATCATAGCTTCATAAAGAGGAAGCACGGGGCAGAAGGGGCAGAAGCAGGAGCTGCCAAGAACTCAGACGGTTCTTTGTCCAAGGATTAGGTGTCGCTGTTGGGGGTAATGAAAACAGCGACCAATCTGGTCTTTCGTTTTTTTGATTGGGCATGGATACACGCTGATTTTTTGCACTTTGAATGGTATATGGAGGGCGGCCGTCCTCTTCTATATCTGATTCACAGTTAGACAGCTGTTCTAGGGCAGGGTGGATAGAAGATACTCTTGGTTTGCCCATGTTTTTGTTTCTAGTGTTGGGCAAGGGGTGGGTTGTGGTTTAAGTTCACCTGCATTTTTTGCTTACAGAGTCGGGCAAAGAAGTGGGCAGTGATTTCAGTTTGCCCGCAGCTTTTATTTTGTGTGTGTGTTCTTTCAGCGTACAGCAAAGAAGTGGACAAAGAATTGGGCGGTGCCACCTGATATCCATGGTTCTTCGCCTCCAACCACCAAAGTTAAGGATGGAAAGAACAAAAAAGTCAAACCAAACAAAACCTCCCAAACCAGTTCCTTTAAGGCAATTTATGATGGCTGCGACGATGAGGAAGAAAGAAGGAGGAAGGGCTTCTCCCTCTTGTTGCTGGGCGAGCAGTACTACCTATTCCTAAGTACTCTTGTGCTATACGTGTCCAGTGAGTATCCAGGGACAAAGGTCTAGCACCTTCTCCTAGAACTTTTTAAACTGTTGGAGAAAGAAAGCTGCCCACTCTCTAGAATATTTCAGTATGTTCAGTTGTGTTCCTTTATTATGAGAGGGAGTACTGCCCATATTGGCTACGGAGATCCATTCACCTGACTTTTCTTCTTTGCGGGTCCCCTGTTCAGGGTACCACGTCACCATGGCCCCAGGTGGCAAACAGTCCTCTTGCATCAGCCTACTACTCACTGTCTTCTTTTCTTCCGTTCTGCCTCTTTCCACAGCACATGAATCATTCCACTTCTCTTTCTCTCCCATTTCTCCAACCGTATATTTGCTCATCACGGGGCATGTGGATATCTTCCCACCATCCTTGGCCTTGAGAGCCCTCGCTGGCCTGTGGGTGGCTAGCACCCACCTAAGCAGAATTCCTTGTGTGTCCCCCCGGCCAAGACAGGGTTTCTCTGTAGTTTTGTAGCCTGTCCTGGAAATCTCTCTGTACACCAGGCTGGCCTCAAACTCACAGAGATCCGCCTGCCTCTGCCTTCCGAGTGCTGGGATTAAAGGCGTGGGCCACCACTGCCTGGTCCTTTTCCATCTTTTCACCCTGAGGTGATGTCTATCTTTGATGGTGAGGTTTGCGGTTTGTTTCTTGAAAGAAGTAGAAATGTGGATTTGGTCTTCTAATCCAGTTTTTTAGTCTGTGTCTTTATACTGGGGAATTGAGACCATTAATGTTGACGGTTATCAATGAGCAGTGTTTACTGATTCTTGTTTTCCTGTTATGTGTCTAAATAAAATTGCCGCTTTTTATTTAGACAAAAAGGGGGAAAGGTGTGATATTTTGATTGTGTTCTGACAAAGTTTGCTTAGAGTCAGGGGGCGGGGCCAGCCACTAGCTGACCAAAATTAACCATAGAGGTTTGGAGCACTGTAGAGAGAGGAGACCGGAGGTAGTAAGGCAAGGCAGAGAGGGCCTTGGTCATTTCGGACAGAGAAACAAAAGAGTTAGGAGACAACTGGCAGTTGCTCCCTGTTCTCTTATCTTCCAGGGTCTTATCCCAATATTTGACTCCCAATTTTTTATTGATAAAGATTAATTAGATTAATACTTCGGTGCCCCCCCTTCAAGTTTTGATTGACTGAACTGGGATTATTTATTCCTGTGTCTTCTTGGGTGTGACTAACCTCTTCAGGTTGAAGTTATCTTTCTACTGCTTTCTCTGTAACTTAGTTGGTAGAAAGAAATTGTTTGAATTTGGTTTTATTGTGGAATGTTTTTCTTTGCCTATTATGATTGATAGCTTTGTTGGGTATAGTAGTCTGGGCTGACATCTGTAGTCTCTTAGTGTTTGTAGAACATCCATCCAAGCCCTTCTCGTTTTTAGAAACTCCATTGAGAAATCGGGTGTAATTCTAATAAGTTGTCTTTATATGTTACTCGGTCTTTTAATACTCTATTCATTCTGTATGTTTAGTGTTTTGACTATGTGCTGTTGTGAATATCTTCTTGGTCCAGTACATTTGGTATTTTGCACTTCCTGTTCTATAATAGACACTTCTTTCTTTAGACTGGAGAAATTTTCTTCTGTGATTTTGATAAAAATATTTTCTGTACCTTTGACTTGAGTTTCTCCTCCCTCCTCTGTCCCTATTATTCATAGATTTGGTCTTTTCATAGTCTTGGATTTCTTGGCTGTTTTATGCCTATATTTTAAAAGATTTAACATTTTCTTTATCTGAACTATTCATTTCTTCTATCTTGTCTTCAACACCCAAGATTTTATCTTTCCTATCTTGTACTCTGTTGGTGAGGCTTACCTTTGAGGTTTTTGCTTGAATTCCTGAGTTTTTCATTTCCAGTATGATTTCAATTTGGATTTTCTTTAGTGATTCTGCTTCTGCTTTCATATCTCTAGTTGCTTTCATTATTTTATTCAACTCTTCGTATTTCCTCAGACTTCATTAAGGCATTTATTCATATTCCCTTTTAAGTTCCTTGAACATGCAGTCATTAATAGCTATTTTGAAGTCCTTGTCTTGTTCTTTCACTGGATTGCAAAACTTAGGGCTTACTATAATAGGGATAGTGGGTTATGGTTGTGTACTATCTTGGCTATTCTTGTTTGTGTTTTTGTGCATATGGAGTTATGATGGTTGAAGTGTTTCTTGATGTTCAAGGCTGGTCTTGTCTTTGTTGGGTGGTTGCTCTGTTCTTTGATTGCTGTTTGCTCTCTGGATCCTAGGCAACTGTGGTGGCTGTGGAGTCCTTGGTAGAGAGTACTTTTGCAGCTCAGTGGGTGGCAGAGAGGAATGGAGATGGGTTAGAAGGAAAGGTTAAGAGGGGCTGCAGAAAAGAAGTAGGGGCGTCAGGTCTGCACTAAGAGGTAGAGTCCTCAGGGAATGGGGGTGTAGTGGGAAGAGGGGCTCCTGCAAGCAGTCTGCTACAGGATTGATAGGAAGCCAGGAGAGAGTGAATGGAGAATGGAAGGATAGTGAGAATTTCCTACCTGAGTCCCAGTCCACTGTGGCCACCGGGCTTCCCTGTTTCTGCAGATCAGTGGCTGACACAAATGCAGATGGGCTAGAAGGGAAAGAGCTACGCTGTGTCTGCCAGGTTTTAGGTTACCATCATTGGGAGTTTTTTCTTGGTTTTTCAACATGTTCATTATTTGCCATATAAAATTTACTAACTTTAGTTTCTTGATATTGTATCTTATTACTTTGATGAAAGTTGTCAGAAACTAAGAGTTTTCTGGTAACATTATTAAGACATTTTAGTTAAAGATTTATGTCATCTGTAAATAGGGATAATTTGCCTTCTTTTCTACTTGTATCTTTTTTTATTTCTTCCTTATGCCTTATTCCTCTGGCTAAGACTTAGTACTACATCCAGTAAGAGCTGAGTGGTCATCCTTGGCTCATTCCTGATATTATTATTATTATTATTACTGTTATCATCATCTTATTATTATGGCTTTCTTTCTTTCTTTCTTTCTTTCTTTCTTTCTTTCTTTCTTTCTTTCTTTCTTTCTTTCTACTTTCTTTCAAAAACAAGGTTTCTCTGTGAAGCCCTGACTGTCCTGGAACTCTCTCTGTAGACTAGGCTGGCCTATAACTCAGATCTGCCTGCTTCTGCCTCCCAAGTTCTGGGATTAAAGACATGTGCTACCACCACCCTACTTGTTCATATTTCAATAAGAGACTTTTTCATCAGAGGAGGTGGTCTATGCGGCTTTTGCCAAGTTTCCATTTGATTTTGGTGTTAAGGTAATAGTGGTACACCAGAAACAGACTGGCAATGCTCCTTTCCTTCTTAATGTTATGGAATAGTTTGAAGACTGTTGCTGTCAGTTCATCTTTAAATGTCTGAATCTGAACATGATTAGAGGAACAGAACAAACAGAATTAATGCATATTAGAAGGGGATTTATTAAATTGGTTTATACTGCATGGTGGGGCTAGTCCAATAATGGCTGTCTTACATCAGACCAGAGAAGTTAAGAACCTGGTAACTGCTCAGTACAGTAGTCTGGGTGCCTCAGTAGTGCCAATTTGATGTTGAAGATCTCAGATGAAGGCTCAACATGTTTTTTTTTTTTTTTTGGGAGACTGTTTAGTATTGCTTCAATTTCATTGTGCTATAGAAATATGTTTGATTTTAGTAGATCATACATGTCCTAGGAGTCCGCTTGTATTCCTGGCTGCCCAGACTCCTGAAGAAACCACACAGAAACTGTATTATTTGCAATACTGTTTGGCTAATAGCTTAAGCATATTTCTGGATAACTCTTATATCCTAAACTAACCCATCACCGTTAATCTGTGTATCGCCATGTGGCTGTGGCTTACCGGCAAAGTTTCAGCGTGCCTGTCTCTGGCAGTGGCTCCATGGTTTCTCCCTGATTCTGCCTTCTTTTTCCCAGCTTTCAGTTTAATTTTCCCTGCCTAGCTCTGTTTTGCCCTGCTCTGTTATAGGCCCAAAGCAGTTTCTTTATTAACCAATGGTATTCACAGAATACAGAGGGGAATCCCACATCACATGTCTAGAAATTTATCTCTCTTCTAGATTTCCCAGCATTTAGAATGAAGGTTTTCAAAGAATTCCCTAATGATACTCTGTATTTTGTTATTGTTGATTTTAATGTACCCCTTTCCATCTCCAGTTATACCAGTGGTTCTTAACCTTTCAAATGTTGTGACCCTTTAATATAGTTTCTCATGTTGTAGTTACCCCAAGCATAAAATTATTTCCTTGCTATCTCATAACCACAATTTTGCTACTGTTATTAATCATAATGTAAATATCCAATATGCAGGTCTGACATAGGTTGAGAACTACATTATATCAAGTTGTCTTTTCTCTTTCTTTCTCTTGGTTAGGTTGACTAAGAGCTTGTAGATATTATTTTTCAATGAACCAAGTCTTTGTTTTATTGAGTTTTGTATTATTTTTAGTCTTCACTACAAAATAAATGAAATTAGTTCTTGTAATGTCAATAATAAGCTAAATCTGGAAATAAATAGATGAGTTACTATAGATCATGTACACATATATAGAATTTGAACAACATACACTTTTTTAAAATATTTTTTTAAATATTTATTTATTTATTATGTATACAATATTCTTTCTGCGTGTATGCCTGAAGGCCAGAAGAGGCACCAGACCTTATTACAGATGGTTGTGAGCCACCATGTGGTTGCTGGGAATTGAACTCAGGACCTTTGGAAGAGCAGGCAAAGCTCTTAACCGCTGAGCCATCTCTCCAGCCCCAACATACACTTTTAATGTAAAGTTTTTTAACCATACAATATACTTTGGTCATATTCTTTCCCCTTCCATAACTACTCTCAGATCCTCCCTACTTCCCTACTCATGCAACTTAATGTTCCTTCTTACTCTCAAAATCTCAAAAACAAAGGCCCCAAAACAAAAATCAAAAACAAAAACCCAGAAAGACAAAAAATACCAAACCAAAATAAGACAACAGCACATGAAAAACATAAAGTCTATTATTATTTTATTCTACAATGAAAATTATTTAATATGATATACTTTATTAAATATTTTTAAAAAGATTGATTTATTATTTATTTATTATGTTACAGTATTCTGCATGCACATCTGCCTATATTCCATAAGAGGGCACAAGATCTCATTATAGATAATTGTGAGCCACCATATAGTTGCTGGGGATTGAACTCAGGACCTATGGAAGAACAGCCAGTGTTCTTAACCTCTGAGCCACCTCTCCAGAATGCTTTATTAAATTTATCTCATTAATTTTCTTATTTAAAATGAAAGCAACTTTGAATAATTCTTAAATTTTTGAATGTTTGTCCTAGTCATACTTTACATATTTTTCTAATCTCCATCTGCCGGTAATAGGAGTTCAAAATTTAAGAGTTTCATAATTCCTTTTTGTTTTACTTTGTACTATGGTTTAACAATGTCTTTCTGAATTCCTATCTTAGAAAATTTTAGTATAAAATCAACATTCCAAAGACAGAAAAGAAAGCTTTCATTATTAATAGATTACCATGTCAAAAAGTAAATCTCTTCACTGATAAAAAATTCAGTATCTGTCAGTTCCTGCCATCTGAATATTAGGTACCCAAGAACACCATGGTTATTTTGCTCAGATGTGGTAAAGAATTCTCTAAGGAAGATAAATGGAGGTTTGGGATGTCAAATTAGCCATGACAGCCTCTTGTAGAAAAGGAACATTCAAAGTTTGAAAAGGAAGAAATTAATTTGGAAATAATTTTCCTATTGTTCATCAGAACATAAGGACAGATGATTGGATAGCCTGAAGATAAAGCTCCACTAATCAGATCCAATACTGGGCTGTTCTTAGGTCTGTAGAATGAATAGAAGGTAACAAAGGTGTTTGAGAAATAGAAAAACACAAAGAAGCCCACAAGCAGAAGGATGCTGTGTGTGGCTTTCTTTTCAGAAGAGGCCTGGGAAGAGTCACTGGAACTGTGGACATGCCGCGTTCTCCTATTGTGTCTGAACAGGAGGGTCACCATGTAGAGGCTGGTCCAGATCATGAGAAATACAAACAGGATGTCTCTAATTGTTAATGCAGTTACAAGTGACATGGTGGTGTGGTGGCGAACCTGGTTACTCCGGCAATATGTCTGGGGATATCTGGAACCCACAACAGTGAAGTTGATTTGGCCCTTTACGTTTTCAACCATTGGAATATAGAGACACGTATTGATGATCCAGATGAAGAGGAGTGATGGCAAAATGCAGGACTCAAGCTTGGATTTAAGCCATGCCCACTTGGAATGAGAAGGACTGACAGTGATGGCTTGACATGCACTCAGTAGCAAGATAGTACAGAGAGAGAGCCCCCTGGTAACACTGTATGCATACAGAACTGCCTTACATCCCACATCATGGAAAAGGAGCTTGACTGCAAAGGATGCCATGACATCTGGTATCAGCCTGAATACAATGCTCAAAACGTTGACAAGTGTCAGATGTGTGAAGATCATATCTATGGGCTTCTTCAGATGGGGCTGAATTAAGAAGGCGTACATGTATAGTATGAAGAGCAGCGAGTTTCCCATGAATCCAATGAAAACTTCTGACAGGAGAAAGAATCCAGAAATTAGGTCTCTTGGAAACATTATCTTGAGGAAGTCTTTGATGCTCTGATTGGATAAGACAGGTTAACCAAATGTAGATGCATGATGTTGTGAGATTAAAATTAATGGACGAGGTGGATGACTACAGTGATTGACAGATGAGACCAAGGAGAAGGTAGTGAGATGCACACTCTGCAGCCAGGATCAGAGATGAGCCTTCCAGGAACTGGATTCCATGATTTCTGCCTGAGAGTAGAGAAGTCAGGGTTAAAGAGCTCATATGGAAACACATAGCATATTAGCATAGTAACCCGGACATATCTGACTCAGATGAAAGACAGATAGACATTGTATAAAAATAAAAAGCTCAACATCAAGGAAACAACCCAAATTTTAAAGAAGGTTTAAAATAAAATGTTAAATGGAGAGTTCTCTCTTTTCCTTTCCTTTCCTTTCCTTTCCTTTCCTTTCCTCTCCTCTCCCCTCTCCCTCCTCCTCCCTCCCTCCCCTCCCTCCCCTCTCCTTTCCTCTCCTCTCCCCTCCCCTCCGCTCCCTCCCCTCCCTTCTCCTTCTTTCCTTCCTTCCTTCCTTCCTTCCTTCCTTCCTTCCTTCCTTTTTTGTGTGGGGTGGTTTCGAGACAGGGTTTCTCTGTGTAGCTTTTGATGCCTGTCCTGAAACTCACTCTGTAGACCAGGCTGGCCTCAAACTCACAGAGATTCCCCTGCCTCTGCCTTCTGAGTGCTGGGATTAAAGGCACGCATCACCACTGCCTGGAAAATGGAGAGATCGCAAAAAGATGAAAGACAAATTGTTGAGAAACAGTTTTTAAAAAGGTCTAGCATCATTAGTCATCAGGGAAATGCCAGTTAAGATTACTATGAGCTTTCAGCTTAACCCACCCAGAATGACCAAGATGAATAAAACAATGACAGCACATGTAAGGGATGCAGAGAGAGGGTGGACATGGGAAATGACAGAGCTGCAATAGAAATCAGTATGGCAGTTCCTGCAGGACCTGGAAATCGAGGTACCACAAAATCTAGGACTCTTAATTCCTACCACAGAGACATCCATGTTCACTGCTGCTCTATTTGTAACAGCCAGAAATTGGAAACAACCTAGATGTCTATCACCTGGTGAGTGGGTAAGGAGAATGTGCTATCTGTATGAATATCACTCAGCTGTTTAGAAGAGTGAAATCATGGCATTGGCGGGTGAATGAATTGAGATAGAAACAATCATGTTGAGTGAAGAAACCCTGTTCCAGAAAGATAAATGCTGGCCTGGCAGTGGTGGTGCACGCCTTTAATCCCAGCACTCAGAAGGGAAAAGCAGGCGAATCTCTGTGAGTTCGAGGCCTGCCTGGTCTACAGAGCAAGTTCCAGGACCACTAGGGTTACACAGAGAAACCCTGTTTCAAATAACAAAACATAACAAAACAAATACAAAACAACAACAACAAAAAGAAAGATAAACACTGAACGCTGTCTCCCCGTCCATTCTGGCTTTGTGATTACCTTGTACCTTCTCTCTAAACCAATATATTCTTAATTAGTTGACATTTCTATAATACATTATAACTCAGAATAAGAGTACAGGTATTAGTTGTTCTAACCTTGGTTTAGACTCTATTACCCAACTTTATCAAGACAAGGATCATTTCAACAATTATCTATCAGAGCTATTCAGGTACAGACATTTAGCTCGTTACCCCCGACTTTACTTTCTGAGACAAATGTCAGTGATTGGGACAAATGTTGTTCACACAACTTTTAAAGGCTCCTGAAATAAAGTGGAGAGAGCTAAAACTATACCTGAGTATTCAACTATACAAAACATGAATTTAAAAAATTTTTTATTCTCCTCTCATACAATACATTCTGACTGAAATTTCCCCTTCCTTCAGTCCTCCTACTTCTCCCTCCACCTCCCCTCTCCTCCAAATCCAGTCCCCCTGCCCCCCACACGGTTTCCTCCCTAGAGAAGAGTAGGCCTCCCATGGGCATCTATCAAACTCAGCAGAACAAGATACAATAAGACCAGGAACAAGCAAGCCCTTATATCAAGGTTGGGCAGGGCAACCCAGTAGGAGGAAAAGGGTCCCAAAAGCAGGCAAAAGAGTCAGAGATACACTCCTACTGTCAGGAGTCCCCCCAAAACACCAAGCCAACAACTATAACATATATGCATAGGACCTAGAGCAGACCCATTCAGGCTTCCTGATTGTTGCTTCAGTCTCCATGAGTCCCTATGAGCCGTTTGGTATTGCTGGCCAGGCTTTCCTGGTATCCTCTGGCTTTCACAATTCCTCCTTCCCCATTCCTTAGGGTTCCCCAAGCTTCATGAGGAGGAACCCGATGGAGACATCCAACCTGGGATCACTCTCTGCCTAATGTTTGGCTGTGGGTCTCTGCATCTCAGCTGCTGGGGGAAGCCTTTCTGATGACGACTGGAGTAGGTACCAATCTATGAGTATAGCAAAATATCATTTGGAGTAATTTCCTTTTTATTGTTGTTGTTTATTAGTTTGTTTTTTGTTTGGGCTCGTCATGTTTGGTTGTATCCTAAGTCTTTGGGTTACCCAGCATCCAATTCCTGGAGTGTCAGGCATGGGGCTTTGTGGCATGGGCATGGGCCTCAAATTAGACAAGGCTACTCCCACAAGTTCTGTGCTATCATTGCCTCAGCACATCTTTAGGCAGGACAGACTATAGGTCAAAGGTTTTGTGACTGGGTTGGTGTCCCTGTTCCATCACTGTAAGCCTTGCTTGGTTAAAAAAAATGGCTTAATATCCTCCATTACTAAAAGTCCTTGCTAGGGTCACCCTCTGTAGTGAGGAGCTGCAGGCAGGCCTGCTTTTCATCCCGTCCGGCTCCTGCACGGCTAGCTTTACACCCAAAATAACAACACACAAATTGTATTCTTTTAAACACTGCCTGGCCCATTAGCTCTCGTCTCTTCTTGGCTAACTCTCACATCTTGATTAACTCATTTCTATTAATGTGTGTAGCACCACGAGGTGGTGGCTTACCGGGAAAGATTCTAGCCTATGTCTCGGGTCGGAGAAGCATGGCAACTGCCTCACTTCCCTTCTTTCCAGCATTCTGTTCTGTCTACTCCACCCACCTATGTTTTGACCTATCAGGCCAAGCAGTTTCTTTATTAATTAACCAATGAAAGCAACAGATAGACAGATGACCCTCCTCCATCATTTTCCCTTTTTCTGTTTAAACAAAAAAGAAGGCTTTCATTTTAATGCAGAGGGAAGATATTATTTTAGAGTGGATATTTATACCTCATAAACCAAGTAAAAAATTAAAAACTTATGTGGAAAAAAGTCTCTGAATTAGACCCACATTGGAGCACCGGAATGAAATCTCAAGGTCCAAATCAGGAGAAGAAGGAGAGAGAGCACGAGCAAGGAACTCAGGACCGCGAGGGGTGCACCCACACACTGAGACAATGGGGGTGTTCTATCGGGAACTCACCAAGGCCAGCTGACCTGGGTCTGATAAAGCGTGGCATAAAACCGGTCTTGGGGAAAAAACATAGAGACAATGAGGACTACTGAGAACTCAAGAACAATGGCAATGGGTTTTTGATCCTACTGCACGAATTGGCTTTGTGGGAGCCTAGGCAGTTTGGATGCTCACCTTACTAGACCTGGATGGAGGTGGGTGGTCCTTGGACTTCCCACAGGGCAGGGAACCCTGATTGCTCTTTGGGCTGAAGAGGGAGGGGGACTTGATTGGGGGAGGGGAGGGAAATGGGAGGCGGCGATGGGGAAGAGACAGAAATCTTAAATAAATAAATAAAAGAAAAAAAGAAAGAAAAGCAAAAAAAGAAAAGAAAAGAAAGTCTCTGAATTAATTATAAAAGATAAACTGAGACTTTGTCAACTAGCAGGTATAGACCGAGCAGAAATTATAGTTGATTTTACTACTGAGGAAATAAAAAAAGTTATGGGAAGACAATGAACTATGGCAAAGAGCTTGTGCTAATTTTTTTGGAGAAATTAATAGCAACTATCCCCAAATTGATAGACTTAACCTCATAAAGCGAATGTCTTGGATTCTTCCTAGAATTGTACGTGATGCTCCAATAACTGGAGCACATACATTTTATACTGATGCAAACAAATCAGGGAAAGCAGGTTATAAATCGGAAGAATTGAATAAGGTGGAACAAAGCCCTTATAATTCTGTCCAGAAGGCAGAATTACATGCTGTTCTTATGGTGCTAAGGGATTTTAAAGAACCTCTTAATATAGTTACAGATTCACAATATGCAGAAAGAGTTATCTTGCATATCGAAACCACTGAATTTATACCAGATGACACAGAGTTGACTTCATTGTTTATCCAGCTACAAGACATAATCAGGAATAGGCTTTGTCCAATGAAAATAACACATAGACAGAAGGCCCACCTACATCAAACCTCATAGATTCAAGGGAATCCAATGTACTAGGTTTCCACATTACCCCCTCCCATGCCCTCCAATTTCAGTAGTCTCTCCCTCCATCCCTCTGCTCTACCTATCCCCTCTTATTCCCATCTCCTCCTGTACCCAGTCCAACCACAAAAATTCTTTTTCCTCTTCCTAGGAAAGCCTTCCTCGTTACCCAGTCTTTAAGGGTCTGTGGATTGTAGTATGATTATCCTTTACTTAATAGCTAATATCTACTTATAAGTGAATATATACCATGCTTCTTTTCTGTCTGGGTTACCTTACTCAGGATTATTTTTTTTCTAGTTTCATCCATTTACCTGAAAATTTCATGATGTCATTTTTTTAGCCACTGAAATATAATCCATTGTGTAATATTATCATATTTTCTTTATCCACTCTTTTGCTGAGGGACATCTTGGTTGTTTCCAGGTTCTGGATATTATGAATATAGCAGCAATGATGAGAGTTGAGCAAGTGTCCTTATGGTAGGATGGAACATTCTTTGGGTATAGCCCAAGAGTGGTATAGCTTAGTCTTGAGGTAAATTCATTCCCAATTTTCTGAGAAACCATCTTCTTGATTCCACAGTGGCTGTACAAGTTGGCACTCTCACCAGTGATGGAGGAGTGTTCCCCTTGTTCCACATTCTCATGAGCATGAGCTGTCACTTGCATTTTCAGTCTTAGCCATTCTGATGGGTGGAAGATGGAATCTCAATGTAGTTTTGATTTACATTTCCCTGATAGCTAAAGGTGTTAATTATCTCTTAAGACAAATCTTTTGGTTTTTCAAGTTTTTTTTTTTTTTGCTTGCTTGTTTGATTCTCTGTAGCCCTGCTGTCCAGGAACTCACTTGGTAGACTAGGCTGACCTTGAACTCATGGATATCCACCTGCCTCTGTCTCCCAAGTGCTGGGATTAAAGGTATGTGTCACCACTACATGGCCCAAAACACAAATCTTAACCTAAGATTTTTCTCTGGCACAAACCAGCATTCATGCCATGGAGAGACTTAACATGACCAAGAGTTGAAATGTCTTGAAGATCATGAGAAATCCACATTTGTGGGCCTTTATGGAAAGATAACTTTTGCATGCTCAGGCATAGTTACAATGGTCCTGATACAGGTTGGGGAGATATAAACATGTGAACTTCGATCAAATTATAGATCCTGAAGTGTCCTGAGAGGCAAAAGTAATGAGATGAGGTCACTGAGTGACTGAACATCAAACACCCTCTTTGCACACAGGAAGCAGTGCTGCAGAACTAGGTTCTGGCTGTGGGCCAAAGAGCAGCCCAGTGACTCTGATCCAGTCCAGCTGAACTGTGTGCTAGAGCTAGTCAGGGTTAGTCAGCATTCCAACCAAACCTGAATCACCCAGGCTCAGTTACATGCTCATCAATGCAGAGAGAAATCTATACCTTCAAGGGGATCCTTATTCCATGGCTGGCTTTTCAGATCAAAAGGCCTAGATAGAGGCCATGTGATGTACTCAGGGACCAGGATGGACACAGATACATTTAAGCCCATCCACAAGACAATGAAAATTCCTTGTACAGACTCTGTAGTATCTGTGAGATGCAGGCCCATGGTCATGATCTGGAGGGAACAAATCCATCCAGATTACTTTCATTAAAATATCATAGAAAGGTAGAGATAGCCTTGGTTTCTCCTATTCCCAGAGCCGAAATATAGGATTAATATTCAGAGGCGGGAGACTGGACAAGCTGCAGGGATGTGTCTAGGGGCTGAGTACATCATGGGTGGAAGTGCCAAACCAGCACAGACCATGGAGACAAAGCAGAAATGAAATCTGAGGGCCTGAGGCTGAGTCTCTGAAAATCCCAAGAAGACAGACTGAGAAGGACCCTTCCCTACCAACTCACTGCCTTGGGATGCAGGCTCAAAGGGACATGAGACCTTCACTCTCAAAGTGGGTGTGGTCCTGCTTAAAGGCCTTAAAGGCTTGTCTAGAAAGAGACCACCTGGAGACCAGCCCCTCTCCTGCCACTGTCTTTGAAGCACAACTGCTCCACTGCAGGTTAAGCTGGGCTGGCAATAACTGTATCTGTTGCTGTTACCGTCCCTCCCCACCACATACACTGTAGGGGGGGAAACATAAATTTAGCTGAACCCAAACAGTGGACATACATAAATAAAAGAAGCAGATGGGTGTGAGCAGATAAGAATTAAACACAGAGGAGAAAAACATCCACACTAACAATGTGCAAAACTCAACACACACACACACACGAGAAAACGTCAACCATCATCACACCTTCAAACAGAAGAACTCACCAACAGATTCAAGGAAAAGTAGAGATGAAATTTCTGAACACCATTCCAGGTTCCTCTACAGAGAATCCATCACCACATGCAGGACCCAAACTCATGAATGAAGTAAGCAGATCAATTCAGGACCCAGATAAGAAAATTAGCAAAGTGAATGAAAGGTGCAGGAACTTTTTCTTTGTCAAAGGAAAAAAATAGCAAAGTAATTAAGACTCTGAGAACAAACAGAAATGCTGCCAATCAATCAAATCAGAAGCATAGCTAAAAGCTTCAGCAGCAGAGGAGACTAACAAAAGAGGAACTTCCAGGCTGGAGGACGACATCAAGGATATAATACAGTGTGTGTGTGTAAAGAAAGAATTGAGCATGTCCAGATCTGTGGAATGTGCTCAACCAACCCAAGGTGGGGTAGAGCATGGCAAGATAAAACCTACAGGCACTGAGGAGTTACCAACAAAGCTAGAGCTGGTGGTTTCCGAATTCATAGAAAAAATGAGCATCCAAACACACCCGAAATAGAAACACCATAGAGGAACTACATAGACACATCATAGCCAAGGTATCAAAAATGTGACCCCAGAAACTGTATTAGATGTTATAAGGGGAGCCTGTTAACCCACCTACAGCAGTGGCCACGCGAGAATAACATCAGCTCTCAAATCAGCAACCCCAATAGACAGGAAAGCACGAAACGATAGATTCCTAGCCCTGAAAGTCACTGGCTTTTCAAACACAGTTGCTGTGCCCAGCAGAGTTCTCTTCCATTGGCTGGAGGGGTAAGTGCATGTCAAGACAAGCTCAGACCAAGGCAGTCCTCGAAGCTAAGCTGGCAGTGCAGAACTTACTTGGGACATTCCTGACAGCAGTGGGAAGAGGGGCGGCTGGAGAAAGGAGAGCTTGAAAGTAGTCAGTACCTTGTAAAGAATATGCCCCTTTGAGACTTCACACTGCCCCGGATGAAGGAAACAGCGTCAGGACTAGATGTAGATGGCAGCTGGGAAATGCAAATACTTGCTAAAATGAGATCCTAGAGTGGGAAAGACTGCTCAGCACTTAAGAGCACTTGCTGCTCTTCCAGAGGACCCAGGTTTGATTCCCAGGTTTGATGGGAGCTCACCCCTGTCTGTAACTCCCCATTTAGGGGAATTGACACCCCCACACAAACATACATGCCGGCAAACACCAATGTACATAAAATAAAATAAATTTTATATAATTATATAAAAATTATTTTATTTATAGATAAATACATTTATAAATACAAATTTATAATATATATATATATTTATGCCAGGTGGTGGTGGTGGCCCCTGCCTTTAATCCCAGTACTGGAGAGGCAGAGGCAGAGGCTGGAGGATTTCTGTGAGTTCAAGACTGGCCTAGTTTACAAAGCAAGTTCAAGGACAGCCAGAACTGTTACACAGACAAACCCTGCCTCAAAATAAACAAACAAATAGACAAATAAATAAATAAAAGATGAGATTGTGGGATCCTATGCCAGTACATACAGCTGGGAGTTTTAGGAACATGGAAAAGGTCTGGGGTGTAACTTCCCATAAAGGACACCAGAATTGTAAGGAATCCTTAGTGAATCCTTGGCTGGAACACATGCTAAGATGGAGAAAGGAAAAAGATGGTAAAAGTGTGTATGAGGATAAAGAGATGGAGCGAAAATAAGAATGAGGAAACATTACAGTTGACAGGAACCATGAGACAAAATACCTGATAAGATCCCAAGCTGGGAAAGGGACATTCCTCCCTCTCATTCCAGGCCCCAGTATCTGGGACTCCTCATTGGAGGCGACTGCAGCCCAGGCAGATGTATTGAGAAGGCTTTCTTAGCACACTCACAATTAAATTTCACACAGAATGGCAGCATGTTTCCTCCCCGTGGGCATGGACCCCGTGGTACCTGACACATCGATGTCCTTGATTTAGCGCATCACTTTGGGCCACCCAGAGGAACACTGTGACAGGTCCCACCTCTATAGTGAGTCTCCTGGTGATGGAGCACCCAGAAGAATTGTCGTGACAGTTCCCACCTCTACAATGAGTCTCCTGGTGATGGGGCACCCAGAGGAACACTATGACAGGTCCCACCTCTACAATGAGTCTCCTGGTGAACTTGTTAAGCTAACTTGGCCAGCTGTCTTGGAGGACACACATTTTCCCAAGTTGAGCTACACCAGAGAGTCAACTTTGGGTTCTGAAAAGTTATTAAAAGTTAGTTCTCCTGCAGTGGCAGAGATCACCATAGCCACTCAAACAGGCTGAGCACTGAGCAGGACCCCAGAGTACATGCTCCCTGCTCCACAGGAGGCCACTGTGCCTCCTGCTCCCACAGTGTGCTTTGAACTTCTTCATGCTCCACAGAGGGTGTGATGCCAGACTGTGAAGTTTAGTTTTGCCCCTCGTACAGGGATCAGTCATGGCTGTAACACACTTCTTTTTCCCATGGGCTCCTTATTTTGAAATTCCTTACTATGATAATAAATAAAGATTTCTTTACTTATTGTGTGAAATATTCCTGATCAACTCATGCTGTAAATCTTAAAAGAACATGAAATTATGCATATCCCACATGGCAAATAACCTGGATTCCTCAAATGTGTACTTATAAAGTCAGTGTAGCCCTTCCTTATTTCTTGGGACAACTATTGAGAACATTTCATATAGCCTTGACTTTCAGGTTAATGGCTTTGGAACACATAATTCAGAATTTAGCAATTTTTGTTCTAAGCGGAAAGAATCTTATTACAATTTCTTTCAAATTTTCCCCCTCATTTTTATTTTATGTCTATGGGTGTTTTTCCTACATGTTATGTCTGTGCAACATGTGCATGCAATTCCCACAGCAAGCAGGAGAGGGCATCAGACCCCCTGACTAGAGTTACAGATGAATGTGAGCTGCCCCATGCATGCTGGGAATCCAACCCCCTCAAAGACCCTCCTGCTTGTAATCACTGAGCCATCTCTCCAGATCAGTATTTTACAAGTTCTTAAAGAATGTAAGATATACCTTGAAAAAGATGATTTTGCAATTGTGGGATAATATTTAAAAATTGTAGGGGCTGTGAGACCGGATCCAGCCCCTACCCAGCGTTCCTAAGGTGAAGTGCTTCTCAGGAATGAAGGGGTGGAGAGGATTTCTATAGTAACTTCACACAGACAGGCTCATGCTCTTCATTTCAAGCTCTCTCTATTGCTGTTTCTACTCTAATAATCCAGTCCTACCTCTAACTCCTCCATGCTTCTCCTATTCTAAAACTCTTCTCCTACAGGAGCCTTGAAATGATAAGGAGTTGGGCTGCTCACCATGGCAACACAAAGGTCCAAGCCATAGGAGCAAATCCTTGACCAGACTTGGGGGTAGGTGGGGGTGCACAGTGCTCAGTGATGAGTTTGAGACACAGCTCCATTGTCAGTAGACTGGCAAGTGAAGAATTGGCGTGCTTTTTCTTAGTAACCTTGGTTGGACATCTGTGACTCTGGCCTTGTGTAAGCGATAATGTTTCTTTTTTACAAAAAGCCTTTAGTCTAGTTGAACTTGTTCTGTGGTGAAAATGAACTAATAGTGTGTAGCTGGCAAGGCCGACTTTAGGTGTCTGTAGTCCTCATGGGACGATAGATCTAGTTATGAAGCATGTCCTAGTATATATTCTATATGTCAAAATATATAGCTAAATGAACAGTCATCTATTTGACCATTCACAGATATGTGTGCCAATAAGATTGAGAGGCAATCATAAGACTACATGTACACATTGTATGAGAATGCATGGGCATAGGGAGATTCATCGCTGTTATTGCACAAGTGAAATTACAGAAGACAGCAACAGCTTTCAGAGTCAGCTGTAATTCAGGGTAAGCCTGCAATAGCTTGTGATACACGCTTCTGACAAAAAATAATGTTTTGGTTTTTTTTTTTGAGAATTTCATACAGTTTGTTTTGATCGTATTCATTCCCCTTCTCTACTTCCTCCCAGATCCTCTCCACCTCCCCAGCAACACAACATAGTGAACTCTCCTCATCTTCTCTTTCTCTCCATCTCATTAAAAAGCTGATTCAAAAGCAACTGTGGTGGTTTACACCTTTGATCCCTGCACTCAGGAGCTAGAGGCTGGTGTATCTCTGTGAATTTGAGGCCAGCCTCATCTACATAGCAAGTTCTGGGATAGTCAGAGTTACACAGAGAAACCCTTACTCAAAAAAAAAAAAAAAAAAGTTGATCAAGTGGAGTTTCTGTTGGCCTTGGCATGGGGCCTACTCTTGAGTGTAGTGGATATGCCAGATGTCATTCCATCAAAGAAAACTGATTTTTCCTCTCCCAGCAGCAAATCAAATGCCAGCAGCTCCTCAGTTAGGAATGGAACTTCCTGCCTACTTCCCCTCCTTTATGCTGGGATTTTCTCTGGCTTAAGCACATGTGGGTCTTGTGCATACTGTCATAATCGCGGTGAGTTCATATGTGTATCTGCTCTGATGTGACTGGAAAACACTGTCTCCTTGAAGGCATTTACCACCTTTGACTCATACGTCTTTCCAACTTCTTTTCCTCATATATCCCTTCGGGGAAGGATGTGATAAAGACATCTCATTTAGGGCTGAGTTTAACAGGTCCACTGTTAAACAGACTTTAGCACAACTGACTCCATGACGGGAGTACTCTTCTGGCTGTAAAATTCAGTACATAGACAGCACCATCAGCCAAAATGAAAACTAAGACCTAATGCATCCAAGTCCATAGTTCCGAAGAAGTCTCTAAATGTACTAACCTTGCTTTTTTGACTTCTGTAGTTCTTCTTTCTGGCTAACTGTTCTTGTTAAATGAAATATGTCAACCCTGGGTATGTTTGGTTGGTTTTTTTTTTTTTTGTGCTTAAATGCTCAGCCTGAGAAAGTCTTGTGACTAGCTGGGATGCCAAACCAACAGTATAGTCACCAGCCAGCTAATAAAGACATTCTATTGCCTTAAACCTGTGTCTGAGTAGTCTCTGGTAGATAGCCCACAAAATCAAGCACCTCAAAGTCTTTTAGTCTCTGCTCATTGACCAATTGTGGTTCTCTGTGTCAATTGTCATCTACACCAAGGAGAACCTTCTCTGGTGAGGAATGAGTGAAGACTGACCTATGGGTGTAGCAATAAGTAATTAGGCATAGTTTTATCATCGTGTCCTGTTGCCAGAAAGGACAGAGATCCCACGATGCAAAGTAGTGTGAGACGACCATAGTGATGATAGTCATGGATTCTAGCACTTTGATTCTGTAAGTTCCAAATTTCTTACAAGTTCCCTGGGTCATGGAATCTTATCACAGCAATGAGAAAGTAGCCAAGATAACAACACGTACTTTAGTCACAGAACATAAATAAATCAAGTGAATACTGACCTGGAAGCTTCATTCCTATTCGCTAGCCTTCATAGTGCTAGATGGTGCTGTGCATGCTACTAATGGTGAAAAGTAATTATCAGTCTCACCCAGATGGGAAACCAGTGAAAAACAATAACATTCTGCCTGACAAGAGATGCTCACTGACACAACAGTGGTATGATTATTACAGGGTAAGTAACCATTTCCCGACTAAATTTCAGGCCCAGTTCAGAGATGGAACCCATACCTAGCACTATTAACCAGACTAAGAACCTGTGGCTAGATAGTGTATAAGCTCTAAGGAAAACCTAATACTATTATTCTATTAAATGGGCAAAGAATTGGATGACTTCCAATGACTTACTGTTTTACCTATAAATTACTGTACCTCTGTCCTCACCAAGGAAGCTTTTTTAGTAGATGGCAATGAACATGGAAACCCACAAATAATCAACATGTAGAGGATAAGAGACTTCAGAGAGCTCATCCCTAAATGGAAAGTATACATCGCACCCCTCCCTTCAAATCTCAAGGATCTTTGCAGAAGTGGGAACAGAAGGACTGTAGGAACAAGAGATGATGGGTGATCTCAAGGAAACTGGTCTTTGGACACAACAGAGCTCAGGCACATATGAATTCACAGCATTACAAGACTAGGCCAAACTCAAACCAGACAAAAATCCCAGCATGGAAGCAGAGAGTACGCACATAGACATTTGATGACTGCCTGGGAAGAATAGATCAGTTCTCACTGATGTGTGGCTTCTGCATATCAACCACACTATGGGATAAGAACCACACACAAGAACATTTGAACTCAGTGGGTTGAGAGAGAAGCAAAGAGAAACATGACAGTGGGTGAGATAGTGAGGCAGGAGTGGAACTGGAGGTGCTGGGGAGGGTGAATATGATCAAATCATGCTGCAGGAAACTTCTCAAAGAATCATTAGAGTTATTGATTCATATGGATTTATCTGGTTGCTAAGCTGTGGGATCTTAAATCAATTGAATTCCCCAGGTTTACTGGCATAAGATCCCATGATCTCATCTTTTAACTGAAAAATAGAAGGAAAAGTGTGGTACATTCACGAAATGAAACACAATGCAGTAGGGGGAATGAATTATCTACAAACAATGTATGTACATACAATTACAAAAATACATTTGGAAGACAGGACTTAGATTATATTCACTTAAAATAAAGTCCCTAAATTCTCAGTTATATACTTTGTTGGTTGGTTTATGACAAGGTCTCTCTATTTAGCCCTGGTTGTCCTGAAACTCACTAGGGTAACCAGGCTGGCCTAGAACTCATGAAGAGCAAGCTGTCTTTGCCTCCCTAGTGTGCCACCATGTATGGTTGATTTTTGCTTTTAATTTTGCTTTTTAGGCATTAAACCTAAAAGTCAAGGCTATATGAAATGTTCTCAATAGTTGTCCCAGGAAATAAGGAAGGGCTACACTGACTTTATAAGTACACATTTGAGGAATCCAGGTTATTTGCCGTGTGGGATATGCATAATTTCATGTTCTTTTGAGATGTACAACATGAGTTGATTAGGAATATTTCACACAATAAGTAAAGAAATCTTTATTTATTATCATAGTAAGGAATTTCAAAATAAGGAGCCCATGGGAAAAAGAAGTGTGTTACAGCCATGACTGATCCCTGTACGAGGGGCAAAACTAAACTTCACAGTCTGGCATCACACCCTCTGTGGAGCATGAAGAAGTTCAAAGCACACTGTGGGAGCAGGAGGCACAGTGGCCTCCTGTGGAGCAGGGAGCATGTACTCTGGGGTCCTGCTCAGCCTGTTTGAGTGGCTATGGTGATCTCTGCCACTGCAGGAGAACTAACTTTTAATGACTTTTCAGAACCCAAAGTTGACTCTCTGGTGTAGCTCAACTTGGGAAAATGTGTGTCCTCCAAGACAGCTGGCCAAGTTAGCTTAACAAGTTCACCAGGAGACTCATTGTAGAGGTGGGACCTGTCACAGTGTTCCTCTGGGTGCCCCATCACCAGGAGACTCATTGTAGAGGTGGGAACTGTCACGACAATTGTTCTGGGTGCCCCATCACCAGGAGACTCACTATAGAGGTGGGACCTGTCACAGTGTTCCTCTGGGTGGCCCAAAGTGATGCGCTAAATCAAGGACATCGATGTGTCAGGTACCACGGGGTCCATGCCCACGGGGAGGAAACATGCTGCCATTCTGTGTGAAATTTAATTGTGAGTGTGCTAAGAAAGCCTTCTCAATACATCTGCCTGGGCTGCAGTCACCTCCAATGAGGAGTCCCAGATACTGGGGCCTGGAATGAGAGGAAGGAATGTCCCTTTCCCAGCTTGGGATCTTATCAGGTATTTTGTCTCATGGTTCCTGTCAACTGTAATGTTTCCTCATTCTTATTTTCGCTCCATCTCTTTATCTTCATACACACGTTTACAATCTTTTTCCTTTCTCCATCTTAGCATGTGTTCCAGCAAGAATTCACTAAGGATTCCTTACAGTTCTGGTGTCCTTTATGGGAAGTTACACCCCAGACCTTTTCCATGTTCTTAAAACTCCCAGCTGTATGTACTGGCATAGGATCCCACAGTCTCATCTTTTATTTATTTATTTGTCTGTTTGTTTGTTTATTTTGAGGCAGGGTTTGTCTGTGTAACAGTTCTGGCTGTCCTGGAACTTGCTTTGTAGGCTAGGCCAGTCTTGAACTCACAGAGATCCTCCTACCTCTGCCTCTCCAGTACTGGGATTAAAGGCAGGTGCCATCACCACCACCTGGCTTCTTATATATATATATATATATATATACATATATATGTATGTATATATATCTATAATAAAAATTCATATATAATATAAATTTGTATTTATAAATGTATTTATCTATAAATAAAATAATTTTATATAATTATATATAATTTATTTTATTTTATGTACATTGGTGTTTGCCTGCATGTATGTTTTTGTGGGGGTGTCAATTCCCCTGGATGGGGATTTACAGACAGGGGTGAGCTCCCATCAATCCTGGGAATCAAACCTGGGTCCTCTGGAAGAGCAGCAAGTGCTCTTAAGTGCTGAGCAGTCTTTCCCACTCTAGGATCTCATTTTAGCAAGTATTTGCATTTCCCAGCTGCCATCTACATCTAGTCCTGACGCTGTTTCCTTCATCCGGGGCAGTGTGAAGTCTCAAAGGGGCATATTCTTTACAAGGTACTGACTACTTTCAAGCTCTCCTTTCTCCAGCCGCCCCTCTTCCCACTGTGTCAGGAATGTTACAAGTAAGTTCTGCACTGCCAGCTTAGCTTCGAGGACTGCCTTGGTCTGAGCTTGTCTTGACATGCACTTACCCCTCCAGCCAATGGAAGAGAACTCTGCTGGGCACAGCAACTGTGTTTGAAAAGCCAGTGACTTTCAGGGCTGGGAATCTATCGTTTCGTGCTTTCCTGTCTATTGGGGTTGCTGATTTGAGAGCCTTGGTAGATGGGTTGACAATCTCCCCTTATAACATCTAAGACAGGTTCTGGGGTCACATTTTTGATATCTTGCCTATGATATGTCTTTGTTTGGCTCCTCTCTGGTGTATTTATTTGGTGTGTGTGTGTGTGTGTGTGTGTGTGTGTGGATGATTATTTCTTTATAAGTTTGGGAGACACCGGCTCTAGTTCTGTTGTTTAATTCGTCAGTGCCTGTAGATTATCTCACCATGCTCTGCCCCACTGTGGGTTGGTTGAGTGCATGCCACAGACTTGGCTGGACCCATTCATTATTTTTAAATTTAATTTAATTTTACGTGTATTAGTGTTTTGTCTGCATGCATGTGTATATGAGGGTGTCAGATCCCCTGGAACTATAGCTCCAGACAGCTGTGAGCTGCCATGTGGGTTTTGGGAGTTGAATCTAGGTTCCCTGGAAGAGCAGCCAGTGCTATTTTTTTTTAAATTAAATTTTTAAAAATTTATTTTACATACAAGCCACAGTTTTCCTACCCTCCTCCCACATTCTTTCCTACCCCACCCCTCCAATCCACTCCTCAGAAAGGGTAAGGCCTCCCATGGGAATCAACAAAGCGTGGCACATCAAAATGAGGCAGGACCAAGCTCCTTCCCCTGCATCAAGCCTGAGCAAGGCATCCCACCATAGGGAATCGTTTCCAAAAAATCAGCTCATGTGCTAGGGACAGATCCTGGTCCCACTGCTAGGGGCCCCACAAACACACCAAGCTACACAACTGTCACCCACATGCAGAGGGCCTAGGTAGGTTCATGCAAGCTCCCTAGCTGTTGGTCTAGAGTCCACGAGCCCCCACAAGCTCAGGTTAGCTATCTCTGTGGGTTTTCCCTCATGATCTTGACCCCCCCATATAATCCCTTCTCCCTCGTTTTGACAGAACTCCTGGTCCTCAGCCCAGTGCTTGGCTGTCGATCTCTGCATCTGCTTCTGGATCTGCATCAGTTACTGAGTGGAGGTTCTGTGATGACAGTTTGGGTAGTCACCTATCTAATTACAAGGGAATACCAGTTAGGTACCGTCTCCACCATTGCTAGGAGTCTTTGATGGGGTCGTCCTTGTGGATTCATGGGAGTTTTCTTGGCGCCAGGTTTCTCTCTAACATCACAATGGCCCCTCTCTCAACTTGACCATCCCTGATCCCTGATGTTCCTCCCCCATCCTCCTTCCCACCCCCAGTTTATCCAGAAGATCTCCTCTATTTCCCCTTCTCAGAGTGATCCATGCCATCTCTCCAGCCCTACTCATTCCTTTCTTTACATACACCCCAATGTATTGTATTCTTTTTTAAATTTAAAATTGTTACATTTATTTTACATGCCAGCCACATGGGGGAACTGTGGTTGGTATAGTCCTTGATGTCGTCCTCCAGTCTGGAAATTCCTTTTTTTGTTAGTCTTCCTCTGCTGCTGGAGCTTTTAGCTGTGCTCCTGATTTGATTGATTGGCAGCATTTCTGTTTGCTCTCAGAGTCTTAGTTACTTTGCTATTTTTTTTCCTTTGAGTCTTTAATTACCCTCTCTAGTTGCTGGCCTTTTCATTCACTTTGCTGATTTTCTTATCTGGGCCCTGAGTTGATCTGCTTACTTCATGCTTAAACCATGAGTTTGAATCCTACATGCAATCATGGATCCTCTGTAAAGTAGGACCTGGAATGGTATTCAGACATTTCAACCCTTTTTCCCCTAGATTCTGGTGGTGAGCTCCTCTATTTGAAGGCGAGATGATGGTAGATGCCTTTGTCTCTATTTGAAGGCGAGATGATGGTAGATGCCTTTGTCTCTATTTGAAGGCGAGATGATGGTAGATGCCTTTGTGTGTGTTCAGTTTTGCACATTGTTAGGGTGGATGTTTTTCTCCTTTAGGCTTTATTTCTCTTTTATTCCCACTCCTTTTGCTTCTTTTATTTTGCGTGAGTTAGTCCACGCTGAATTTACGTTTCCCCACTATAGTGTGTGGGGTGGGGAGAGACGGTAACAGCAGCAGATACAGTGATTGCCAGCCCAGCTTAACCTGCAGTGGAGCAGTTGTGCTTCAGAGACAGTGGCAGGAGAGGGGCTGGTCTCCAGGTGGTCTTTTTCTTCTTCACCTGTGGCACCAGTAAGGTCCAGTGACAGTGGCAGGAAAGGGGCTGGTCTCCAGGTGGTCTCTTTCTAGACAAGCCTTTAAGGCCTTTAAGCAGGACCACACCCACTTTGAGAGTGAAGGTCTCATGTCCCTTTGAGCCTGCATCCCAAGGCAGTGAGTTGGTAGGGAAGGGTCCTTCTCAGTCTGTCTTCTTGGGATTTCCAGAGACTCAGCCTCAGGCCCTCAGATTTCATTTCTGCTTTGTCTCCATGGTCTGTGCTGGTTTGGCACTTCCACCCATGATGTACTCAGCCCCTAGACACATCCCTGCAGCTTGTCCAGTCTCCCGCCTCTGAATATTAATTATGTATTTCAGTTCTGTGCATAGAGGAGACCTAGGCCATCTCCACTTTTCTAAGATATTTTAATGAAAGTAATCTGGATGAATTTGTTCCCTCCAAGTCATGACCATGGCCTGCATCTCACAGATGCTACAGAGTCTATACAAGAAATTTCCAGTGTCTGTCTTGTGGACAGGGGCTTAAATGTATTTGTGTACATCCCGGTCCCTGAGTACATCACATGGCCTCTATCTAGGATCTTGATCTGAAAAGCCAGCCATGGAATAAGGATCCCCTTGAGGGTATAGATTTCTCTCTGCATTGATGAGCATGTAACTGAGCCTGGGTGATTCAGGTTTGTTTGGAATGCTGACTAGCCCTGACTAGCTCTAGCACACAGTTCAGCTGGACTGGATCAGAGTCACTGGGCTGCTCTTTGGCCCACAGCCAGAACCTAGTTCTGCAGCACTGCTTCCCGTGTGCAAAGAGGTGTGTTAGTAGAAGATAAAAGATCTCTAAGAGCCGGGCGGTGGTGGTGCACGCCTTTAATCCCAGCACTCGGGAGGCAGAGGCAGGCGGATCTCTGTGAGTTCAAGCCCAGTCTGGTCTACAAGAGCTAGTTCCAGGACAGGCTCCAAAGCTACAGAGAAACCCTGTCTCAAAAAAACTAAAAAAAAAAAATCTATAAGATTTGAAGAAAATCAGAGTATGCGGGGATGGGAACAGGAAGGGTCAGGTCGAGGTGGGGAATGGAGGGAGAAAATGCTGAGACAGACAACTATCATTGCAGAGGGGGCGGGGGTGCATTTCACCAGCAAGGTACAAGTCTATTGCAATGGAAACTCCCAGGAATCTACTAGGGTGACTCTAGCAAAGACTTTTAGTATTGGGATATACAGAGCCTGAACCAGCCATCTCTGTAAGTGGGCAAGGCTTTCAATGGAGGGATTGGGGCACCTACCCACAAAACCTTTGACCTACATGTTTCCCTGCCTGCAAGATGGGCTGGGGTAAAGCTGGCGCAGAACTTGAGCAAGTTGACAACTGATGACTGGTCCAGCTTGAGACCCATGTCATAAGAGGGAGCCAACACCTGACACTGCCTGGAGGGCCAGCAACCAGAGGCCAGGAAAAAAAGTCAGTGAAACGATACTCTGCTGTACTAGTAGACCAGAGCCTAGCATAATCATCAGAGAAGCTTCATCCAGCAACTGATGGGAACAGATGCAGACACCCACAGACAGTCATTAGACAGACCTTGGGGGATCCTGTGGAAGAGGGGAAGGATTGCAGAAGCCAGAGGGGTCAAGGACACCACAAGAAAATTCACAGAATCAACAAACTTGGGCTCATAGGGGCCCACAGAGACTACCAATGGCCAGGGAGTTGTAGGGGTCTGACCCAGGCTCTCTACACATATGTATAAGGTTGTGTAGCTTGGCCTTCTTGTGGGACATTTACCAGTGGCAGTGGCAACTGTCTCTGACTCTTTTGCCTGCTTTGTGGATCCTTTTCCTCCTACTGGGTTGCCTCCTTCAGCCTTAAAATGAGGCTAGGTGCCTAGTCTTATTTTAACTTGATATGCCATGTTTGGTTGATATCCCTGGGAGGCCTATCTTTTTCTGAAGGGAAATGGAGGAGGAATGGATCTTGAGAAGAGGTAGGAGGGATTGGGAGAAGAGGAAGGAAAACCTGTGATCAGGATGTAAAATATAAGAGAAGAATAATAAAAGAAGAATTAGAGAAAAAGAGGTGTGTGTGATGCTCAGTCACTCAGTGACCATATGTCATTGTTTTCACCTCTCCGGACACTTCAGGATCTATAGTTTGGCTGAAGTTTTCTCCCCTCTTCCCTTTTATTTGGTTTGGTTTTTTTTTTTTCAATACAGGGTTTCTCTGTAGCTTTGGAGCCTGTCCTGGAACTTGCTCTGTTGACCAGGCTGGCCTTGAAGTCACAGAGGTCCACCTGCCTCTGCCTCATGAGGGCTGGGATTAAAGGCGGCATACACCACCACTGCCCAGCATTGATTGAAGTTTTCATGTTTATGGCTCCCCAACTTGTATCAGTAACATTGTAACTATGCATGAGAATGCAAAAATTATCTTTCAATAGAGGCATACAAAATATTCACACAAACTACTTGGCAAGACACTACAGTTCTTGGTCAGATTAGGTGTCTCTATCACGGCATGAACACTGGGTTGGGGCAGAACATTCTTGGGTAAGATTTGTGTTTTGTACAGTTAAATACTCAGGTATAGTTTTAGCTCTTCCCACTCTATTTCAGGAGCCTTTACAAGTTGTGTGAACCACATTTGTCCCAATCTTTGATGTTTGTCTCAGAAAGTAAAGTCGGAGGTAACAAGGCTAAATGTCTGTACCTGGATAGCTCTGATAGGTAGTTGTTGAAATGATCCTTGTCTTGATAGAGTCTAAACCAAGGTTAGAACAACTAATACCTGCACTCTTATCCTGAGCTATAATGTTCTATAGAAATGTCAAATAATTAAGAATGCATTGATTTAAAGAGACAGTACAAAGCAAGAATATACCGGGAGAGAAACTGCAGCCTTTATCTTTCTGGGACAGGGTTACTTCACTCAGGATGATTGTTTCCACCTCAATCCATTCTCCTGAAAATTTCATAATTCCATTTTTCTCTGAAAAGCTGAACGTTATACACACACACACACACAGAGCTATCACATTCTCATTATCCATTTATTATTGATAGAACTCTAGGCTGTTTCTAATTTCTGGCTATTTCAAACATAGCAGTAATAAACACAGATGAGCAATGTACTATATCTCCGTCATAATATGTAGAGTCCTTTGGTCATATGCTCAAGGGTGGCATAGCTGAATCTTGTGGTAGATCAACTTTGAGCTGTTTGAGAACTGCCCACTGATTTCCATAGTGCCTACAGCGGTTATCACTCTGGAGAAATTTTCCCCTCTTTCTGCATTCTCCCCAGCATGCGCTGTCATTTGTTTTATTCATCTTGGTCATTCTAACTGGGATAAGTTGAAATCTACATTTTAATTTTCATTTCCCTGATGACTAACGATTCTGGACATTTTATAAAAGTGTTTCTCAGCCATTTGCCATTCATCTTTTGAGGCCTCTCCATTTAATTATATTCTTTTTAAAAAGTTTGTTTTCTTGATGTTCAGATTTATTTCTGTACAATATAAATATGTCTTTCATCTGAGTCAGATATGTCCAGGTTCCTATACTAATATGAATACGTTTCCATATGAGCTCTTTAACCCCGACTTTTCTACTCTCAGGCAGAAATCATGGAATCCAGTTCCTGGAAGGCTCACCTCTGATCCTGGCTGCAGAGTATGTCAATCACTGTAGTCATCCACCTCATCCATTAATTTTAATCTCACAACATCATGCATCTACATTTGGTTAACCTGTCTTATCCAATCAGAGCATCAAAGACTTCCTCAAGATAATGTTTCCAAGAGACCTAATTTCTGGATTCTTTCTCCTGTCAGAAGTTTTCATTGGATTCATGGGAAACTCGCTGCTCTTCATACTATACATGTACGCCTTCTTAATTCAGCCCCATCTGAAGAAGCCCATAGATATGATCTTCACACATCTGACACTTGTCAACGTTTTGAGCATTGTATTCAGGCTGATGCCAGATGTCATGGCATCCTTTGCAGTCAAGCTCCTTTTCCATGATGTGGGATGTAAGGCAGTTCTGTATGCATACAGTGTTACCAGGGGCCTCTCTATCTGTACTACTTCTCTACTGAGTGCATTTCAAGCCATCACTGTCAGTCCTACTCATTCCAATTGGGCATGGCTTAAATCCAAGCTTGAGTCCTGCATTTTGCCATCACTCCTCTTCATCTGGATCATCAATACGTGTCTCTATATTCCAATGGTTGAAAACGTAAAGGGCCAAATCAACTTCACTGTTGTGGGTTCCAGATATCCCCAGACATATTGCCGGAGTAACCAGGTTCGCCACCACACCACCATGTCACTTGTAACTGCATTAACAATTAGAGACATCCTGTTTGTATTTCTCATGATCTGGACCAGCCTCTACATGGTGACCCTCCTGTTCAGACACAATAGGAGAACGCGGCATGTCCACAGTTCCAGTGACTCTTCCCAGGCCTCTTCTGAAAAGAAAGCCACACACAGCATCCTTCTGCTTGTGAGCTTCTTCGTGTTTTTCTATTTCTCAAACACCTTTGTTACCTTCTATTCATTCTACAGACCTAAGAACAGCCCAGTATTGGATCTTATTAGTGGAGCTTTATCTTCAGGCTACCCAATTGTCTGCTCTTATGTTTTGATGAACAATAGGAAAATTATTTCCAAATTCATTTCTTCCTTTTCAAACTTTGAATGTTCCTTTTTTACAAGAGGATCCCATGGCTAATCTGACACCCCAAACTCCCTTCTACCTTAGAGGATTCTTTACCACATCTGAGCAAAATAACTGTGGTGTTCTTAATATTCAAATGGTAGCAACAAACAGATACTGCATTTAAAGTTAGGGCCTTATATAGGCCACACTGGCCTCAAACTTGTTAAGCACTGGAGATGATCTTGGAATCCTGCTCCTCTTGCTTCCACCTCCTAAGTACTGGGATTATAGGCATGTAGCTGCCTTACATTTTTTTAAGAGTTGATATGTTTTTAATATGAGACTTTGAAAACTTCATAGGAACAAATATACATTAATAAACAAACACTTTTCATATGACCTTGTGTTTGCTTTTATAATGAACTAATTTGATATGTAATAGTATTGTAGTTAACTTCATATGCACACATGAACTCTTTTAAATTACAGAGTGTCCATTAGATGCTGGTCCTAAATTTTAAGGGCAATGAAACCTGGGGTCATTTTATGGCTGGAAATCACATTGCTTATTCTAAGTGACCTGCCAGCCTGCTTTGGCTCACCCTGCTTGGTGCTATTGTTTTGATTTTTCTCTTTGTTTTCATGAGGTTTGCCAAGGATTATGGGCTCTAACTTTCAAGCATCTTGAATGCCCAATGACACCAGTTTGGTGCAGGGTGGCATCTCAGTCCTCCCCATCACCTTACATTTGAAGTTCTCCATCCTATTGTGATGTGAAATACAGCTGACTTTCATCCTAAGAAAAATACAGCGAGTAGAAAGTTGACCATTTCATGTGTGGATGATCTTCTCTGAAGTTATTCTTCCCTGAGCAATTTTTACTTATCATCTTGTTAAACATGCTGGAAATGTTCTGGCACTATCTTAATGGCAGCAAGCAAATAATTGAACAAAATAGCAAAAATGAGAACAAGATGATTGAATGCCATATTTGTGAGCATCTTGGTTGAGGAGATAGTTCTGTGGGTAAAGCATTTGCCATGCTATTATGAGACCCCATGTTCAGATCCCTAGAGCCCATGTACATGCTGAGTGGGCATAGCAGCCAAGCTATTATTTGAGACTCAGAAGGTAGAGACCGGGGATCCCCAGAGGAATCTAACTAGTGAGGCTAGCCATATCAGTGAGTTCTGGGCCTGACTGTAAGACCTTTTCTCAATGGATAAGGTAGAAGAGCGATGAAAGATGATTCCTGACATCAACCATGGGCCTCTACATGTGTGTGCTTTTAGGTTTCAAAAGTCCACACCATTCCAAGTTAGGAGTCTCCTTCTGTGTCATGGTTGTTGATCAAGATCTCAGGCACAGGGCTGGAGAGATGGCTCAGTGGTTAAGAGCATTGCCTGCTCTTCCAAAGGTCATGAGTTCAATTCCCAGCAACCACATGGTGGCTCACAACCATCTGTAATGAGGTCTGGTGCCCTCTTCTGGCCTGCAGACATACAGACAGAATATTGTATACATAATAAATAAATAAATATTACAAAAAAAAAAAGATCTCAGGCACAAATCCAGTGCCATACCTGCCTATCTGCTGCCATGTTCTCTATCATGATGGCCATGGTCTCAAACCCTTTGGAGTAGTAAACCCCAAATAAACATGAACTAAAAGTTGGTCACACTGTCTTACCACAGCAGTAAAATTGTAAGCAAAATACTATTGAGCCAGTTAGTCACATCACCTCCACAGTGGAGAGCAGAGAGAAATGAATGCACACATGCTGACTCCTGGTTTATCACTCTCACTATACTTAGATAGTCCAGATCCCCTTCCTAGGGAATGGTGTTGCCCATAGTGGGGCCATGCTTTCTCACACCAGTTAACAATAAAGAAACTACCCCATAAATATGCCTACAGTCCATCCTGATCTAGACAACTGCTTACACTCTAGATTGTCATGTTGTAAATTAAAACTAATTATAGGCAGGAAGAGTCAGTTAATTGCCCAAGGTCACAGGGTAAATAACATTTGGAACTGGGATCTGGTTTGTGTGCATTTAACTACTTCACTGTGTTGTTTTCATCTAATAATAATAAAATAAAATGAGTTAAAACAAAATGAACACATTAGAATTGGACAAAACAAACAAACAGAAAGAAAAGAATCCAAGAGAAGGCACACGAAACAAAAACCCACTTGTCCACACCCAGGAATCCCATAAAAACACTAACCTGGAAGCCGTAACATCTATGTGGAGGACTGGTGCAGAACCGAGCAGGCCCCATGCATGCTGCATCAATCTGTATGAGTTCATATGAGCCTTGATCACGCTGACTTAGAGCCCACTTCCAGGTTTAAAAACCTATCAAAACCCATCAATTCGAAGTCCCACCAATACCTGGACTTGGCTTCAAATCCCATCAGTTCCCATCCTGGAAAACTCCTCCCCCAAGAAACCTTATAAGCCTGTCTCCTGCTCAGTTCCCCGCTGCTTCTCTCCCAAGCACACCCTCTTGTGTCTCTCCTAGTACATCTCTGGTGAGAGGTTTGTTCTGTGGTGTTACTTTGTGGTCTTCCTTGGGTTCCGACTGCCAGGATACTTTTCCCTTCACACTTGTAATACTTGGTGAAACTCTCCCTTTCAGAACTGCAATACTGCCATTGGAGAGTCTTTCCCCGCAGAGCTGTATAGAAGGTCTTGTTTTCTCGGTGTCCTCCATCCCCTCTGGCGCTTATATACTTTTTTTTTGTCGTTTTTTTTTTTTACAAGGTTCCCTGACCCCTGAGCGGAGGGATTTGATGGAGACATTATTTTAAATTTCAACAGACACCCCCTTTGGAGATGAGTGTTTCAAGGTCTCTCATTTTCCCGTGTCTGGTTGTGGGTTTTCGTCTTTCTTACTTGGACATTTAGTTAATATGCAGGTATCTGGGGCTGTCACATCAAAATTAACATAAGCAGCCAGTTGCCACAGAGGCTGAAAGCTCATGTAGAGGAAGACTGGAAGCCCTTTCCAACATGGCATCATCATTGAAGAGAGTATGTGCAGACAGGTTTGTACAAGAGTCCTGGAAAGCGTGGTGGTGCACGCCTTTAATCCCAGCATTCGGGAGGCAGAGGCAGGTGGATCTCTGTGAGTTTGAGGCCAGCCTGGTCTACAAGAACTAGTTCCAGGACAGGCTCCAAAACCACAGAGAAACCCTGTCTCGAAAAACCAAAAAAAATTTAAAAAATAAAATAAATAAATAAATAAATAAACAAGAGTCCTGGACGAATTCTGGGTATGCAAATGTTGTGGGGGGGAGGGGGGCTCGATGCAAGTGTAATAAATATCATATAAAGGCCATCTGCCCAGTGACCTGGCTACTTGGAGTTTGTTGTCTTTCAGCTCACTAGCCCAGTCCCATTCTTTTTTTGTTTTGTTTATTTATTTATTTATTCATTCATTTATTAAAGATTTCTGTCTCTTCCCCACCGCCGCCTCCCATTTCCCTCCCCCTCCCCCAATCAAGTCCCCCTCCCTCGTCAGCCCAAAGAGCAATCAGGGTTCCCTAACCTGTGGGAAGTCCAAGGACCACCCACCTCCATCCAGGTCTAGTAAGGTGAGCATCCAAACTGCCTAGGCTCCCACAAAGCCAATACGTGCAGTAGGATCAAAAACCCATTGCCATTGTTCTTGAGTTCTCATTATTCCTCCTTGTCCACTGTGTTCACGTGTTCTCGATTTTATGTATTTTTCTTTCTTTTGAGACAGGGACTCACCATGTAGCTCTGACTAGCCTGGAACTCAAGATGTGTACCAGGCTGGCCTTGAATTCACAGTGACCCTGTCTCCTGAGTGCTGGTATTAAGGGTATGCACCACTTTGCTTTCCCGTGTAATAGATTGCCTCTTTCTATGATAGTATGGACATCTTCAGTATTTTCCTGAAGACCCCCCCTCATCTGCCATTCAGATGCTTGCAGACTTCTGTTGCTGAACATGACTTTCTTGAACCCTAACCTCAAACGCATGGTTTCTCTTTTATCCAAACTCCTTGTCCCAGCAATAGCCAAAGGTTATAGGTTGACTGTCCTGTTTTGTTGTTTTTTTATGCCCTCAAAAACTAGTAAAATGGTCACTTTCAAATGCTTTTATTAATGATACCAAGAACCCCCCAAAGGAACCCCAGTTTCCCCACTAATATTCATGCCTATCTTCCTGCATTGGGTGCCTGTTTCTGAAAGTGCCTCATTCATTCAGTCAGGTTGGCCCTGCCATTCCCACAGGGACTAGAATGCTCTGTTTCTGTATCACTCAGAGACTTGAAATTCTGCCTCTAGTTATGTTCTGCCCTGCTAGCTGTGGTATTCTTCATGGCTGTCGATGCCTGACCTACAAGGAACCCTACAGATCACATTGATATGGCTGGAAATTTCCCCTAGGGCACTCCCAATTTCCCCAAAGAGTCCCCCATCTTCTCACATACTGGTTTCCCAGTGACCTCCCCACATCACTTTATTAAAATTCTATTATTTTTGTATTTCATGCGTATAGATGTACTGCCTGTGTGTATGTTTGTGCACCATGTACATGCTTGGTGCGTGTAGAGGCCAGAGGACTCCTGGGACTGGAGTTATAAATGTTTGTGGACCATCATGTATATGCTGGGAACCGAACCCTGGTCCTTTGCAAGAGCAGCCAGTGCTCTTATCCACTAAGCCATATCTTCAGGTCCTCTCCAATCTCCTTATTACAGACATATTCACAACATTCTCTCTCCTTCGAAACATTCCAACTTCCCTAATATTAGTCAAATTCCTCGTTTCAAGCCAATCTCCCTGTCACACTCCATTCATCCCAGCTCGCTTTGATTATTGAATTCCTTGACTGACAATCCTAACAGCCCCCCTTCCCCCCATCTCTCGTCCCTTCATCTCCTTCTGCATGAGAATCACTATGGCAACAACAACCTTCGTATTTCTCCATTATAATGAGATGTGCCCGTTGCCATGGAAACCACACAAGTGCAGGCGACCAGGACCTGGGCCCAGTAACTGTCTGAACTTGAGAGCAGTGCTATTGTTCCCCTAGTAAACACCTTCCCCATTCTCCTACTCTCCCTTTATCGGACTAAGAGCCCACAACCTCTCAATCAAGCTATTTAAGGGCAGACGCTGGTGCCAGAAACTCTGGTTTAGTAACAAGGCTTGGACACTGCGCATGCGCTCTAGCTAAGCACGAAGGGCATACACACACACACACACACACACACACACACACACACACACACACACACACACGGCGGAGCGACGCCCAGCCTGATGGAAGTTGTAGTTTCCCACGTCCTACAGTACTACAGCAGACTACCAATGGATGTGGGACAAGGTTTCTGAAGCTGGGATCTAAAGGGGTCGCCACAGGAGCCATACAGCGGCAGCCCTCCCAGCTGATCGGCCATTTTCTTTTCATCTTTCTACCTCACAGCTTACTCTGCACCAGAAATCCTGGATACAATGGAGAACTAACAAGATTTTTTTTTTCCTTACTGGGAGGGTGGAGTGTTGGTTATAGACTGATAATAATTTCATAGGTCACTGATCAAAAACAGTAGCTATAGTGACAGGACACTTTAAGAAGAAATGCAGGTAATGTTAGAATCTTTGTACATACATTCATTTCCTCCACAGAACCCTGTGAAGTAGGTACTATTATTATCCCCAAACTGTAACCTAAAGGAGCCAGGAAAAGGCTCAGCAGGTGAGAGCATTTGCATTCACCCCGACCACCAGGGTTGAAACCCATGGAAACAAAAACCTAGTCATGCTCTGTCCTCCACATATATGCTGTGGCATGGGCACTCACACACACACACACACACACACACACACACACACACATACAAAGTTAATTAGTAAACACATTAATTAAAACATAAAGAGGTTAACTAACTGAAAACTATGTGCATGGAGAAGAGGATGCAAGGCCAGGCAATATGTTTTCATACTGGTCAATACATGATAAACTTCCAGAAGATGGCGTGTGTCTAAGAGGATGAGGCAGGGAAAGCCCAAGCATGGGGTGAGGTGATTTAGGGACACTACTCAGGGGTGGTCTTCAGTAGATGAGTCTTGCACTGGCCCAAAGGGACTGACTTTACTCACCAGCTGGGCGCCTGGAGCACAGCCCAGGAGTCGCTGTCCCAGTTCGCTTTGTGCTGTTGTGATAAACACCATGACCAGAAGCTGCTTGGAGAAGGAAGGTTTATTTGACTTACTGGAAACTGGTTCTTCATCAAGGGAAGCCAGTGCAGGAGCTCTGCTTACTGGCTTGCTTAGTTACCTTTCTTTTCTTTGTTTTTCCTTTTCTGAGATAAGGTTTCTCTATGTAGCTCTGCTGTCCTAGAACTCAATATGTAGACCAGTCTGGCCTCCAACTCACAGAGATTCACCTGTCTCTGCCTCCCTAGTACTGGAATTAAAGGTGTGCACCACCATGCCTGGCTTAGTTATCTTTCTTAAACAGCTTAGGTCCACTTGCCTAAAGATGGTACCACAGTGGGCTGGACCCTTCTGCATTAATTAATAACTAAGAAAAATGATTCACAGACATGTCCACAAGGCAACCTGATGGAGGTTATCTTAGTTTGCTTTCTGTTGCTGAAACAAAATGCCATGACAAAAAGCAACTTGGGAAGGAAAAGGTTTATTTAAACTTGCATATCCCAGATTACAGTCCATGGAGAAACCAAAACAGGAACTGAAACCAGGAACCTGGAGGCAGAACCTGAAGCAGAAGCCATGGAGAAACACTGCTTACTGGCTTGCTCACTATGGCTTGCTCAGCTTGTTTTCTGATATTACACAGGACCATCTACCAAGGGGTGGCTCCACCCACAGAGGACGGAGCCTTCCCCTATCAATTAGCAACTAAGAAAATACCCCACAGACTTGCTCACACACAATCTCATAGAAGCGTATTCTCAGCTGAGGATCCTCTTCTCATTTGACTCTATCTCGTGTCAAGCTGACAAAACCAAACCTAACCAGGACACAGGCAACTTCTTAGCTGAGATTCCCCCTTTTCAGTTAGTTAGCCTTTTCAAGTTGACAAAAACTATGAGGATCACTAACCTTGACTTTTCTTTTTGCCTTCCCTAAGGGCATTTTTAAAAAATAGATACTGTCCATGGGCCAAAAATAAGCTTCATTTTGTTTTTTGTTTTTGGCAAACATTTTTTTCAAGGTGAAGTTCCTTATGAGAGCCATACTCCTTTACCTAAATTTCTTTCTATGCTCTATTTCTGTTTTTAAAATTTAATTTCTCTCAGGCTGGAGAGATGGCTCAGTGGTTAAGAGCACCGGCTGCTCTTCCAGAGGTCCTGAGTTCAATTCCCAGCACCCACATGGCAGCTTACAACTGTCTGTAGCTCCAGTTCCAGGGCAACTGACCCTCACACCAATGAACATAAAATAATAATAATAATAATAAAATAAAGTTGAAAAAAGATTTATTAAAAAAATTAATTTCTCTCTGCTGTGTGTATGTTTCTGTGTGTCCATGAAGGCCAGAAGAGGGCATCAGATCTCCTAGAGTTATAGATGGTTGTGAGCCACCCCCTGTCGCAATAGGGACTGTACTTAGGTTCTCTGCAAGGGCAGAGAGTGCTCCTAACCACCAAGCCACTCCCACCCCTATTTCTAATGTTCTCCCATATCAATGTTGTTCTGTGGACTGTGGGGAACAAGGGTGTAGAGAATCCTCTTGGGTGACCCAAGACACATCAGCAATAAATGTTTATTATTATATATCTAGGATGTGTTTCGTTGTTAGCACAGCATCGGTGTAGCCATAGACAACTGACAGCAAGTCCAGTCAATATTGTGACTTATGGATCACATAAGATCTAAATTTGAGCATTTGATACTGGGACTTCAAACAGGTATCTTCTTTGTCCAGGAGGGGCAGTGTGTGTGTGTGTGTGTGTGTGTGTTCCAACACACAAAGGGCAGAACAAAAGAGAAGAAACCTGTCATTGGACACCCCACATTCAGGTGTAGTTAGAGTCTTTGACACCTTGTCTGAACCAGAGTGGTCTTTTACCTTAATTTTTTTTTTTTTTTGCTATTCTAAGTGTGTCTTGTGATGCATCAGTAACAGAACCATCATCTTTCTTGAAGTTATTGCTCCTCCCTGACCTGCCAAATCCAACTCTGTGCCTCAACAAGTTTTACTCTTCATGTCTACATGGAAGCCCAAGCAAAATCTACCTCAAGCTGGGTTTTGTAGCCTACTCTTGATGTAGGTCCCATTTAGTTGTGCACACAGAACCCCAGCGTCAAGCTACTCTTCCTTATTAACACCTTTCACTTCAGAAGCACTACACCAGAACAAAGCCTATGACCTGGATCCAGAGTCCAGCAGGAATCGAGATTTCTAGATTATTCTCTCTCTCTCTCTCTCTCTCTCTCTCTCTCTCTCTCTCTCTCTCTCTCTCTCTCTCTCTCTCTCTCCCTCTGTGTGTGTGTGTGAATGCATACACGTGGAGGTGAGAGAACAACTTTTGGCAGCCAGTTCTTTCCTTCCAATGTGGGTTCTGGAGGTTGAATTCATTTTATCAGGTTTGCAAGGCAACCTTTTGTTGTTGTTGTTGTTTGTTTCGTTTTGTTTTGTTGAGACAGGATTTCTCTGTGTAATGGTTCTGGCTGTTCCAGAAATTGCTTTGTAGACTAGACCTCAAACTCATAGAGATCTGTCTGCTTCTGCTTCTCAGGTGCCATCACCACCTGGCAAAGCAACCTTTTTTAAATTTATTTATTTTTAAAAAATTTTAACCTGATGAGCCATCTCTTTGACATTAGATGTTCTTCATCTCCCAGTTCTCTGCTCCTTCTCAGTATGGGCTTCATCTCCACACCGGCCTAAGGTGATGGTGGTAAGTAGGCCTAGAATCACCACACATCTCATCTTGGAACATTTTAATAGTAAGACAGCTGGTGCACACCTTTCATCCCAGCACTTGGGAGCCAGAGGCAGGTGGATTTCTGGGAGTTCAAGGCCAGCCTGGTCTACAGAGGGAGTCCCAGGACAGCTAGGATTGTTACACAGAGAAGAAACCTTTCTAAACAAAACAAACAAACAAATAAAAAAACCAAACCAAAAGAGTAAGACAATCTTTCCTAGAAGTCCTGCCTCTGCTTGAGAAGACTCAATGGGCCAAAATCCCATTCCCAAACTAATTACTCAGAGGATTTGGGCATGGCCAAATGTCTGGAAATTGCTATGGTTGTGAAGTGGTTTAGAAGAGGAAGGATGAGGGATGGGACATCAGCTATCCTAGCAATGGATTAATTGTGAGCCCTCCATTCATCCCAGAAGAAATTCACTGAGAGAAAGAACAATGGGATGCTCTGGGCCGTTTCATTTTTTCCTCTGGATCTGTGTCCCTCCCTCCCCCCAGAAGCCATGAACTCAGCCTGAAGACCAAAATAATGCTGTTTATTCCATGTCAAAGCACAGCCATTCAGTTAGTTCCCTTCCCTCCGAGGCAGTCTTTAGCTTGTCCCACTAGATCTTCAGAGCCATCTCCTCTGCCCCACCCCGAGAAATGGCCAAGTCCCCAGCTCATACTACCATCTTTTCTCTTCCTATGCTTTGTCATATTCCCTTAAAATTGTCTCCTCCCCCTCCACCCTCTCTTCAGTGCCTCACTTCCCTAGTCCTATCTCTTACCCTCCCTCCTATCTCTTCTCCCCTTTTCCCTCAGACGTCTCCCACTTTCTATCTTTTCTTTTCTCCTTCAGTCTTGTTCATTCTCCCTGGTCTCTCCGGTTTGAATCTTGTAGTCCCCAGGGCTCTCAGTTTACTTGTCAGTGTCCCCATACCTTGGCTTCTTTATGTGACCTCCACTGAGCCTTCCCTGTCCCAGCTCTGTCCTTTTCTTATTTTCTGTTTTGGCTGATCCTGTCTACACCTCTCCTCATGCATTCTTCTCCAGAGTAATGTCCTTTTAATGTGCCTGGGCCATTAGCACTTCCCACAGGTGTGGCTCCAGGATCTTAGAGACCATAGTCAGCATCCCATAGGATGTAGAAGAGGGCCAAGGGGAGGTCCTTAGATGACTCAAGTGATTAGAAGGGCTGGGATGGCCCATTGGGCATGAGCCCTGTTATCTTTGGGATCAAAGAATATGTTCCTGCCCTCCATGTGGAGGGTAGCAGGCAGGGGTGCACAGGGTCAGGGTTCCTGGGATCTCCCCCAGCAATCTCTGAGCAAATCCATGTGAAACAAGGCTGCCCCTGTGAGGAGACGAGCAGCAAAAAGGTGTCTGCAGGGCAGGCGTCTGGCAGCATGGATCGAGCAGCTGCAGTGTGTCAGGGCCCCATCCAGGAAGAAGTCTGAAGTGCCATCCTTAAGGGCAAAGCCAGTTCCGGTCCAGTGAAAACCTCGGGTTCCGTGCTGTCTGGCGAAGGCCAGCTCCTCGGCTACTAGGTCTGTCAGTTCTGGTCCGCAGGCAGCTCGGAACTTGGCTAGTGGCTCACAGTCCACCCCCTCATCTCTACAGGGGCGGCAAAGCCGCTTTGGTTCCCCTGGGCCTTCTTCACCTCTGTCTTGTACTATCTCCCCTGCAGCCAGGGACTCGACCCTTGTCATTGACCATTCTGGATGACCCTCCAACACAGTCCGCATAGGGGTGGTGCATGGTACACCATTCCCCAGCCCTGGAAGCCTCCCTCCTAAGTCCCCAAATTCCATCTGCTGTCCTTCATTCTTGGAACCCACAGTTCGGGGGCCCCCTTTCTCTCCATTTGCTATGTCTGTAGCTCTTGCATCCTCCAGATGAACAACAACGATGTCCTCCAGGCCCCGTCTTTTTTTGACTCGAAACCTCCCACCTCTGTCCTCTGCAATCTCTGATCCTTTCTGCCCCTCACCGCCCCACTGAGGTCCCTTCTGATCCCCATTCTCAGGGACCCACTCTAAGAGCTTCTCCACATGGCCATCCCCCCACTTCCTAATGTCTAGCCCCTTCTCCATGTCAAACTGAGGCCCTTTCCAATCTCGAGGTTTCATTGGATGTGCCGTCTCCTCTTGCAATTTGATGTCCCTCCAGGGAATTCCTTCAAGACTTTTGGTCTTCTCAGACTCAGCCTGGGTGCCTCTCTGGTCTGTGGACCCCAGCACCCTAACCCTTCCATCCTCCACCGGGGTTCCCCTCCAGTCTCTGACCTCTGGCCCTCTCAAGTGCTCTTTTTCCAGCTGGGCTCCTGTCCCTTCAGGGCCCTTCACCTTCTGATTCTCCAACCAGACTCCTTGACCATCTCTCAACTGTAATCCCTTTCCTTTCTCACTTTCTCGCTCAGACCCTCTCCAGTTGCTGGCCTCTGTACCCCTCACCTTCTCTTTCTCCATCTGTGCCCTATTCCTAGACTCACTCTCCAGCAACACTCTGTCACCATGAGCACCCTCGGAGGCTGCCTCTCCAGTCGCATCAGCCCACTGCATGGCCACTAGGTCCCGAAGGCACTGAGCCACACTGTGTGAAGGGCTGAGGCGGCGAAGAAGTCGCCTTCGATGGCCACGCACTAAAGCACAGGCATCCAGGTCACGGGTTGCTTCGTAGGCACGGAAACGTACCCACATGTCGTGGCGGGGTGCCCAGTTATGCTCAAAGTATCTGATGAAGGCAGTTGGAGCCTGGGAACGTAGCTCAGCCAGCGCCTCACTGTAAGCTGTATAGGATTTTGAATCTGCTAGGCGGCAGAGGAGTGGCCATAGGTCTGGATCCTCCTGGCTGGCACCGCCCAACTCCTGTGCCTTACTGAAGAGAGTCTCCAGACCCTGAGCTCGACAGATCTGCACGCGCGCACACGGCAACAGCTGGCGAACTGCACGCAGCTGCCCAGCCACCTCAGGTCCAGCTGTGAGGCAGCGCACGCGGCCTTTGACATCCGGAGCGCTTTGCAGCAGGGAGACCAGCATGAACCTCAGCAGGCTAGGCGTGCCGGGGCGCGCCACACAACAGGCGGTCTGGCGCGCACGTCCTGCGCTGTCCACGCACAGCACTGCCATCAAGTCCAGCGCGCCCTGCAGCCCAGGCAGCCGGTCAACCAGCAAGATGCGCGGGAAGCGCCGCAGCAGCGCCCTGGTGCGTGATGTCAGGAGGAACACCGTTTCCACCATTGCTTGGTCCTCTACAAACACCAGTTTCACCTGCAGGCAAGGGTAGGGAGGCAAGGAAAGAGGTCAGGGCACACTGTGTGTGTGTGTGTGTCCATGTCCGCTCATGCGTGTCCTGCCCAGTTCCCAGGGCACATACTTCCTCTGTAGAAATGCAAATCCATTCGTTCATGCATTTGCATAGAATCTTTTGATTGGCAAGTGACAGTGTAATAAAATCAAAATCAAGTGCTCTTGTAAACTAGTAGCTCTCCTGCGTTTGCGGCCAGGACACCCCGATCTGATCTGATAATATTAGGATATCTGTGATACTGTTAGACCCTTTATACTCTTCAGCTCTAGTTGCTATTCCTGGAAGCCGAGTGTTATTCCTTCCTGCACCCAAGAGCAGTCTATGCAAGGGCCTTAAGACCACTACCAGCAACAGGAGCTTCAAGAGACAAGCAACTGCCTGGACCCACTCTGCATCTGCTGGAGCTGAGACTTTGAACTTGCTTAGACAAGCCTCCCTGGGAGGCCCCATGGCTTTAATTTGAGGGTCACTGGTAAGAAGCAGATAATGGAGGTAGATCAAATGGTGGTGACCTGAGGCTCTCTTGTCTACCTCATGGCTTGATTTTACCTCCCTGCCTCAGTTTCCTCTTTAACCTCCGTTTCTGCTGGTTTCCTCTTGTAGGAACTGTTTGTTCCTCCTAGTGAGGGAGCAGCAGTTAAAAACAAAGCTTTCTAGACCAAACTGCTCCACCCCAGGTCCTGCACCCCCTGCCTTCTGGCAGCCCGAGTCACCCCCATCTCATCTCTAAAATGGCAACAACAAGTCCTGTGACTAGAGGAATGAACTGCATCAATGTGTCTTGTATACTGCCTGGTGCAAGCAGCATCATTACTAAGAAGGAATATGCACTTTCTAAGAGTCCAAGTTCATAATGACCACACTGAGTATCTGTTTACAGACTCCCCCAACCCCAAGACAGGGTTTCATGTAGCCTAGGTTGGTCTCAAACTATGTAGTTAAGGATGACCTTGAACTCCGGATTTTTCTGCCTACCTTCAAAAATGTGGGATTACAGGCATGTGCCACTACACTTGTTTTATATTAGGTGCTGGGGGTGGAATCCAGGGAACTCTACCAACTGAGCTATAGTTCTTTAGTTATTGGGCCAGTCCTGGACTCCTTCAGCCAGCTTCTGTAAGAAATAACACACAGCAGTGGAAACAGAATTTGAATCCAATTTAATCAGAGATCATTCCACAGCCACTCTGCTATAATCCAACCTTATCCTGCAAGACTATTTAAAAAACACTGAATCATGTTCAGCCTTCATAAAATACACTAAAAACTTGGGGACAGGTTGAGTAGATGGCTCAAAGGGCAGAATGAGCATGAGGACCTGATTCAAATCCACAGCACCCATATAGAAAACTGGACACAGCTGTAAGTGTAACCCCAGCACTGGGAAGCAAAGACAGATACTGAGAGCTTGGAGACTGCCAGTATAGCTGAAAATAGTACTTTTCACTTCAGCATGAAATCCTGTCTCAAGGCAATGAGACAGAGATAGAGGAAGACATGATGCTCTGATCTAGCTTCTGCATGGACATGTGCACTCTTATGCTCAGGCACATGCAGCATGCTTCCACACATATGCATAGCCACACATGCACACACACAAAGACAGATATCTGCTAAATAACAGGTTTGGCAGAATTCAAAGAGAAGAAAGACATTGCTTTTCTAACTCTAAAATCACACATTTAGTACCCCAAAGGATGAGATTTTATATATATAGTTTTTTAAGATATCTCTGTGTAACAGTCCTGGCTGTCCTGGAACTTGCTCTGTAAAGCAGGCTGGCCTCGAACTCACAGATCCTCCTCCCTCTATCTTCTGTGTGCTGGGATTAAAGGTATGCACCACCATGCCTGGTGAGATTCAATATATCGTAAGAAAAAAATACAGTAAGTTTATTAATGACTCAGTTATAATTCTACTATAATATTTTCACACATCGTTGCTTAATTTTAAAAATTATTTTGTGTATTGTTTTTCTGCATGTATGGCTGTGAAGCAAGTGTGTGTCTGGTACCCTTGGAGCCCAGAAGAGGTGTTGGATGCCTGGGAATTAGTTACAGTTATGTCTCCAGGTGGGTGCTGAAAATTAAACTGGGTCTTCTGGAAGAGCAGGCAGTGCTCTTAACCACTGACCCGTCCTTCCAGCCTCTAGCATTTTAGTGTCGTTTTAATTTGCTTAAAATATGTTTAACTCACATATTTTATTCAGTAGGGCAGACACATGGAGTTGTTTACATTTCAATTTAAGCTGTGTCATTTCATTGTAATAAACCATTAACTGTGAGTATAAGATGCTTTCTGTGTTTTGTTCTGTGTTCTGTGTCTAGTGAATCACTAACACTCACAGTCACCAAAAGGTCACCAACAGCACCAGAGGAGTGATTTGCCCAAGTCTTGGCACTAGCAAGTGGTGGGTCTAGGAAATAGGTTCAGGTGTTTAGGAGTGGCAGCGTGTATGTGTGTGTGTGGGAGAGCCAAATGTGCTGACATTTGATAAAGGTGGTGCTCTATATTGTAAACAAGTTTAGCTTTCTTCCAAACACTTATACAGCAAACATAATATGCAGAGTACTGCTCTAGGCATGGAAGGGTTTAAATAAGGTGCAATACCGAGTGTGGGACAGGCAGCAAACCAAAGATAAATACATCTTAAGTTGATGATTCTGGGTGAATGAAGCGTTTAGGAACATTAGTCATACATGAAGCGGCTTCTCTAGTAGACATCCCTCCAAACCATTTGATAACCCCACAAAACATGCCCTGTAATTATCCACTCCCTCTTTCAGAGAGGAAATTGAGACACAGAGAGGCCAGTTGCTTGTCTGGGTCATCAAGAGAATAACTGTCAGAGATTTGAGTCCACATGACTTGGGCAGAAGGCCAAACTCATAGGATCTGGCTTTGTGCACATTGGTGTGTCTCCAGAGATGGAAAAGCTTAAGGAGCACTATTTCAGGTGTGTGCAGGTAGTGGGTAGAGGCTAGAAATGCTAATAGAGAGACCACGGCACTTATCACTCCCACTCATGCCTCCCTATATGCAAGTCCACCTTTCCCATTCATATGATCAGAGTGGTATCAGTCTCTACTTTGTGTTGAATGGAGGTGTGATGATAGTAGCTAATAGTTAAGGTATAAAAGACCTCTTACTTTCCAGATTCTCTCTTTCTCTGTACCCATTTCATTGCTGTGGAAGAGTGTCATCTACATCATCTAGACAATACATGACATTGCTCTTTTCAGATTTTAGCAGCACACACACACACACACACACACACACACACACACACACTCCTTTATCTAAGACCTGCACAGGACTGGGTCCAACAAAGCTCCAGTATGATGGTGGGGAATGACTCAAGAAAACCAGTCCCTCCCCAGAGATGTATAGGCTATTACTAGTTGCTGGAAACAGACTCCCCACCCCCCCCACCCCCCGTCGTGTAGCTCCCTGTAAACTTGCCATGTTCCTAAATAAACTCACCAGTTTTCGAAGCTAGTCTTAGGTGGAACTGCTTCTTGGGTATGTTGTTGATGCCCTATCAGGGGTGAATACAGACATTTGTTCATCTCCTAAAGCAAAGTTCACACATTCTCTGACACACACACTTAACCCTCACCTGACAACCATATAAAATAGTGTCTATCATCATTGTCGTCATCATCATCATCATCGACATCCATCTTCATCAATCTACATTTACAGATGAACAAACTGGAGCTCCAAGAACCTAAATTACCTGTTCATAATGCATTTACTCTCCCACAGCTTGTAAACTACACAGCCATAATGTATGGGAAGCTTTCAGAACATATCAATAGCAATAAATCACATTGCCAGCTTTGACTATATTCCCTCAAAATGGCTGATGGGATATAAATATTGTCAAAACTTGGGGAGGTTGTCTTTGTCCTCTGCATACTGTACTGGTTATTTTTCTCATCACTGTGACCAAATACCTGCTAAGAAACAACTGAGGTGAGGAAGATTTTATTTTGGCTTACAGTTTGAGGGGCTACAGTCCTTCATGGCAGGAGTTGGGGTGTGGAGGAGTGTGAAGCGGCTGGTCACCTGTGACTGCAGCTAGGAAGCAGAGCTCCAACAGGAAGTTGGACCAAGCTATAAAGACTGAAGACACTCCCTCAGTGTCCCACTTCCTTCAGCCACGCTCCATCTCTTTAAGGCTCTACAATATCCCCAAACTGTGTCATATACCAGAGATCATGTGCTCAAGCACATGAGCCTATAGGGGGCATTTCACATTCAAACCATGACAAGTGACTGCAGTTTTCTCTATCCTGGGCACTTAGCATTGTACTTTATGTGCTTTGCAAGCAGCATCATGCCTTGCTATGGTCAATGAAATACAAAGAAAAGGGCCAGGAGCTGAGCTTATGCCTTTCAGTACTAGCAGTGTCCCACAATGGTGTATGTGTTACAAGGCTTGTGCTCCTTGGAGCCTTCTGAGAGGTCTTTAGTTTATTAGGGTATGTATCTGAAAGACTGTGACCCCATCTGGCCTTGCAGCTTCTCCATTTCCTGTCTTGCCAGGATCTTGAGAAGCTTGCTCTCCCACATGCTCCCCACATGATGTGCCATCATGCCAGGGACCCAAAGAAATATGGCTACTGATTCTCAACCTGAACCTCTAGAACTATGAACTAAATGAATGTCTTTACTTTGTTCATGGCCTTGGACATTTGAGTATAGTGATGTAAAGCCAATGTACCTTTACTTAGAAAACTGCTCCAAAGTGAAAGGAACACTGTTATCTAGTCTTGGGATGACAATAAAGAACTCAGAATACTGGTGTGCTTTGTAATATAGAACTCTTTTAAAAGAACTTATAAATGAAAGAAATTGAGGGAAACTATGCAAGGGGATGGACTGAGTACCCCACTCTCTCCTCAACCTCTCAAGTGAAAAGATGCCATGTGCAAAACTTACCTTAGAAACTGGAAATCAGGTGAGAAAACGGGTTGTCATCCCACCCACAAGAACTATGAACCCTAAGTGAGCAGGTGGGAAGTACCAGAAACCAGTAGTGGAATCCCCCATTAGGACAAGGCAATGCAGGACATTCCCATAAGACCAGGTGAGGCTGCTGGAAACCCTGGGTTTCTTCTCTCCCTCTAGGCTGTCACTCTCCCAAGTGACTGGAGGTTTATTCTGTAAGTAGGGTAAATGGAAAAGGTTGCTGGCCCTGGGGACAGCAGGCCCACCTGAGAATGAAGGAGGGAGATTCCAAGCTCCATGCAGGGTTGGCATGCATCATGCTGACTGCCAGCTCCAGTCTTTTCCCCACATGGTTGCTAGACTCTGGCAGCCTGGCCTTCACCACCAATCAGAAGGTGGGAAGACTTTTCTCAGGGGACCTGACCAAGCCCCAGAGAAAGAAGGAAAGATGTTGGCATTTGGTATTCTTTAGCATGCAAGGCAAGACAAACCATTTGTGTGCTAGGATGATAGCATACTACTGCATTCCCAGCAGGAGTTCAAGGTCATCCTTAGATACACAGCCAGTTCCGGGCCAGCCAGGGCTACCATAAGCCCTTGCCTTAAACAAAGAAACAACCAGAAAAAAGAATGCAAATGATGTGTAGAATAGACAGCATTATTGAGTGGTGTGTGTATAGACATGCATGTGCATGCTCCTGCACGCAGATGCACACATATGCAGGGAGGGTGGGGACTAACGTTAATGGAGTTTTAATCAGCCATAAAGAAGAACAATATTAGCTCATATGTCAATTACAGGGACACAGATGGGCCTGGAGATCATATTAAGCAAGTCAGACTGAAACAGAACAATATTTTGTTTTCTCTCAGATGTATAATCAGAAAATATACATAATGAAAATCAAGGAGGGTTATTAGGAAAGAGAATGAGTACAACAGGATGGGGAGAGGCAGATGTGGGGTTGGTGACTAAGGTCCAAGTACATAAAACACTTCAACTGATATCTCATGAACTCATAGCTTTGTTACTGGATATGTGTTTATATATATATATATATATATATATATATATATATATATATATATCATAAATGCAAACTTACCTGTGCATGTACAGCTCTACACTACCTGATGTAAAAGCCATACTAGTGATGATGTCTATTTAAGTTCAATTACTTAAAAACTCCAGTTCTGCGCAGGGGAAATGGAGGAGTTGGTAAAGTGCCTGCCACTAAGTACAGGATCCCAAGTTCAGATGCCTAGAACACACATTAGAAAAATCAGCACGTGTTGGGGGGGCTTAGGGAAAGCAGAGACAAGCTTATTGGCAGATAGCCAGCCTAGTCAAATGAGCTTCAGGTTCAGTGAGAATCTCTGCTTCAAAAAACAGAGGTGGAGGCACGAGGGAGGTGGCTCAGCAGGTCAAAGTGCTCACAACCAAGCCTGAGCACTAGAGTTTGATCCCCAAGACCTAAATGGTAGAAGGGAAAAACTGATTCTGGCAAATTGTCCTTTGACCTCTCTCTGCATGCAAGCTGTGGTACAGGTACACCTGTATATCCACCCCCACAAAAAATAAATATAATATTTTTAAAATGTTGGAAAGTAACCAAAGTTAACCTCAGACACATGTGTGTATCCCCTACAACCAACAATAAAAAAATGAAACAAACAGAAACCAACCAACCAACAAACCAAAAACTCAGCTCCTCCTTCATGTTAGTAGTTTTAAATGATCAAGAGCATATGAGGGCAATGGCTACTATGCTGAATAACAGAAATAAAATTACTATCAGTATTGAAAGTTGGGGCTGGAGATGCAGTCCAGAGGTAGAGTGCTTGTCCTGAATCCCCCAGTGAGGGTTTGGGGCATGACTCAATGGTAGAGCACTTGACTAGAATTCCCCAGTGAGGGGCAGGGGTATTGTTCAGTAACAGAGAACTTGTCTGACATGTAATAGGCCTTGAGTTCTATCCCCAGGAGCACAAAAAGAAACAGAGAGTCAACAGTATCTTACAATTTTTCTGCACACCCCCAGCTTGTTTTACAATACTTTTCACTCTACTGCATTATATATCACAGCTTCCTGGGTGGCCAATTCAGGGGCATAATCCTTGGGAACATTCATTAAACAGTGGACTTATTTATGTACTTTGTTTGCATAGTCCATGTTGAAAAAAATTTAGATTGCCCTTCCCTCACCTGTATTCTCTTTTTCCTAGTATGCAACTGATATCCTATCTGGGTGTTTTTGTTTTTGTCGTTAGAACTTCTATAAGGCAGCCAACAGCCATACATGCTGTTTCAATCAACTAAAATGAACTCAGACTCTTATGGTACTGGTTGCATTTCAAGTGCTCATTGGCTATGCACGTCCAGGGCTCCCATATAATGTAACACAGAATCAGAGAGTCTGCACTGGGTAGAAAGTTGTTGGGCAGCTTGCACTAACGGGTGTTCTGTGGCTGCACCTTAAGCACTCTACCAGGTGCTTACTGAATAAACGGATGAAGGAATGATGTGTGGCAAGAGGATGGATGAACAACCCATGAAATCTGTCAGTGTGGTTTTCCCCTCCCAATGCTGCCTCCTGTGCGACCCTACCTTGGCCTCCGGATCTGTGCGGAAGAGCCCCTCAAGCACTTGGAGGGCATCCAGGACCCCGTGGTCTGGGCCCTTGCAGTGGGACAGCAGGCGGCGCACATCAGCAGGGGCCACAAACTGCTTGGAGATCTGGTTGGTGATGCGGACAGGCAGGCAGGCATTGGCCAGCAAGTGGCCCGGGCGGAAGTGGTAGGCGAACTCGCGTGGGCAGGCGGGGTGCGAGTGGGTCAGCTGGCACTCAGACACCACGAGTCGATCCCGCAAAGGGCTCAGCTTGACAGTGATGAAGGCTGGGCAGCTGGGCTGGGGAGGCCTGCAGAGGGAACCACCAGCGCCTCTGTCACAACCCTCTGTGCATTCTCAGTTCTGTTTGTTTTTTTTTCCCCCTCCCTTCCACCCCTCTCCTCCTCTCATTAAGTTTCAAGGATAGAGAAGAGTGGAGAGCCTTAAGAATACATCAGCTGGGTGAATTTGTCTAAGTCTCTGGGTTTCATTTTCTCTGTCTGGTAATAGGATCCTTGCGTGGCTGAAAAAGAATTGACATGCTTAAGACCCCCCAAAAGACTGAACTAGCATATACAACACAGTAAGCACCACACATTGGTAAAAAGTTTTACACCTCCACACCCAGCTCTGTCCAGTGACTGACCATATACCTTATTATATGACCACTAGAAAATCTTAGCAATAAAATACTTAGGGACTGGTAAGAGATGACTCAGTGGGTAAGGACACTTGCCACCAGGCCTGATGACCTGAGTTGGATTCTCAGAACCCACATGGTGGGAGGAGAGAACAGACTCCTGCAAACTGTTCTCTGATGCTATGCATATGCGCACACACATGTATGCACAGGCACACATGCAATAAGTAAAGAAATATAGTATCGTAGAAAAACACTTCAGATTGTCTTGTATCTGCTTCTGGTTTCACAATACCATCTCCAGATGAGGCCTTAATGAATTCTTCCTTTCCTCTGTACTCAGAGGCAATCACTACCTGCAATTATGTCTTTTGCCTTGCCATGTTTTCAAAACCACAAGCAATGAGTTGTATAGTTCTGCTTTCAAACCTTGAATATCCAGCTACTTTACTCTTTCTAGAGGTAGGAACGTCACCTGAGTCCAGGAATTCCAGACTAGACTGGGCAGTGCAGCCAGAACTCTTCTTAAATAAACCAACAAATGAAAAACAGGAAACTTTAAGAACTGAGACTGACAACAGTTCCCATCATGCCATAGATGTGTCAAGGACACTTTGAAGAACCCGGGCAGTACCTACCTATGGAATCCTATATCTTAAGATCCAAATCAACATGACTGCCTGCATCTAGGCAACAAAAGACAATGATTGGCATGTAAACAGGACTATGTATACCAGCCAGAACCTGAAACACAGATCAACAGCAATGTGGCAAGAAAACAGGCTTTGATATACACTTAAAAATGTGACACCAAACACTAAGAACCAACTAACCATTACCATTTCCAATGTGGATGTACCTCAACAAAGTCAGGAACAGAAGAGCAGTCCACTGTGGGATTCCCATCTGTGTTAAATATAAACGCAGACTAAGTTCACCTCTACTGCTAGGCTTGAAAGTAGTGGCCTTTTTAGACACCTGGTCTAGTTCTAGAATTTTTATGCATGCATTTTATTTTGGCAAAGTCATCATGCTGAACATGCATAGTGTATATGTTTTCCTATATGTGTGTTGCAATTTGGAAAGAAACCCTTTGTTTTGTGAGAAAACTGGTACCCCATCACAAGTGTCCACATCCTAGTTATCAGAACTATATATGTCACCTAACATTCAAGGGACTTTCAGATGTGATTAAGTATCTTGAAATGGGACAATTCTGGATTGTAGCAGTGATGAGGAGACTGATATCATCATCAAGATCTTTATGAGGGAGAGAAGAAAGTAAAAGATGCAGAGAAAGGATCAGAGCACTTGTGTGGGTTCCAAAAGCTGGAAGGGTAGAGGATTCTTGTCCCCATACCTCCAGGAGCATAGCCCAGGAGGATCAGGAATTCAAGGTCATCCTCAGCTGCATAGCAAGCTCAAAGTTAGCCTGGTTTACATGAGACCCTGTCTCAAAAAAAAAAAAAAAAAGTTTAAGCCACTGTATTTATGGTAGTTGGTTACAAAACAGGAGACAAAGACAATGGGCACCTTCTGTGCTTCCTTTGAAGACTACTATAGATCTTCCCAGGCTTTCCACATGCTGACTAATGCTCCATTTCATGACCCTGACAACTATAAAAGACTTTACAGTCATTCAATAAATACGCTTTATAGTCATAGATACGCTTTTAGATACCTCTTTGTATGAGTGGTTCTCGAACTGTGGAGCAAATCCCTTTGCATGGAATCAATTTTGGGAGTTATAATTAGTATTGTAAAGAATGAATGAGAATAGGAATTACAAATCAGTATTTGGGTTTGATCCCAGGATCTTAAAAAAATCAGTATGTTCATAATAATAGTATGTAAATTGACATCTTCCTGAAAGAGGGTTCTGCAGTATTTCTCTATGGAGTAGTGCTTTTCCCCTGGCAGAGTTTTACCTATAGAATAGTAGTTGGCAAACATTTTCTGCCAAGAGTCAGATAGTAGATATATTTCAAAAGATACAATACACACACACACACACACACACTACATATACAAATCAACAGAATGGTTGTGTTTCAATAAAACTTCATGAGTTTCAGGTTGAAAGAATCTCCCAAAGTTTCTTAGTTTTATGATCCCTGTAACATACACAGCCTGCTATGTAGTAGGGAAGTCACAGTTCCTTGGTAATCTAGTAAATGCCAGTAGCAGATCCCCCAGTATGGTCTTCCATTGTCTCCAATCTCTCATGAGACAGGTGTTTGGCCTCAGGATCAACAGAATAATGAAAAGTTCCTTTGAGACACTTCTTTTCTCTATATGCACACTGAAGAAGCCAGCAGATCAAAAAGAAAAAAAATATAAATAACTTGAGACTTTCCCCCCTTTTTAAAATAATAAAATCTAAAGTTAGAAAAGTAATCTATTTTGGTGTTTGAGACACAGTCATGCTGTGCAACCTATGCTGGCCTTGAATTCTCCCCGCTTCAGTGCTGGAACCAGAAAATTCTTAAGTAAATATATTATAATAAATAAATAAATAAAACAAACATATAGGCCCCACAGTGGTACCAGGTGGAAGCAACACGCAGCCACATTTGATCTACCAAAAATGGTACATTCCCAAGATCTACCCGTTTATTTTCTATGGCGAGGTCACTGGCATTTGTTGGAATCTGGCCTGATCCCTTTGATCCTGGTGGTTTCTGCTCCTAAATCAGGTCTCCATTCAGAGGATGCCACTTCCTCTGTAAAGGCATTCATATTGACAGAGAACACATGTCCTCTGTGGGGTCCTGGCATCTCACATAACAAAGTATGGATGCCTAAATGTGCCATTTTCCTGGGCATATAGTGATGGCATATAATGCCAGTACCTCTAAATGCAAATTTAGATAAGAATTACCCATTTTATCCATTACTAGAGTATTATCTGGCCCCCAAAGAAGCTCAGCAAATATATATAGTGGTTCACCCATACCTTCTGGTTCTACCTGCAGATCTCCCAATTTTAGATCAAAGTTAGTTGGAAAAAGAAAAACCGCAAACCATCTGTACTGCATGCATGTATACATACTTTCCTTGTTATATTCCCCCAGCAGCACAACACAATTAAACACATGCATGCAGTAGGTATTGCAGTCATGTATAGGTATTTAAATTTCACAGGAAGATAGGCATGGTTTATATGAAAATGCTACATAATTTGAGCACCTGTGGACTCTGCTGTTTGGGGATCAATTCACAGATATCAAAGACAACTGTACACTGAATGAATCACTGAACCCTACCTAAACACCTGGCAACACATTCAGCCACCCTTCTCATCTCATCAAAACCACTCATCACTATACCCTGCTTGTTATGTTTTCAAAACATCTCTGGACCATCCATGGTTTTGTTTTTGTTTTTCCATCTCTACAGCCACCAACCTAATATTCTTTCCTCCTTCATAAAAACATTTTTTCTCATCCAAAAGTAAATAGTGTTCCCTTCTTGTTCATTTTTAAATAAGAGAAAATTGTGTCAAGGCAGATGTGCAGCTCAGTATAACTTGTGGGAGTCATTTTTTTTTCATTCTACTATCTAGATCCCTGGGATCAAATTTAGGTGGTCAGATTTGGAAGCAAGCACCTTTACTCACTGAGCCATCTCACTGGCCCAACATAATCATTCTTCATCTTGTAGATTTTAAAGACTTTGTGTTTTTAAAGGCTGGGATATGTTGGGAAGGGTTAAGGAATACAGTCCTACAGGAAAAGTGTTAGGGAAAATGACATTGGTGCTGGAGAGCAGGAGGTATTTGGAGGGCAACTTAAGGCCACTGGATCTATGGAAAGTGTGATTCTCAAATACTCCCCAGATACTCAGCTTCCTCCTTTGACTCTCAACCCTGTCCTTCAGACCACGGCCCATATGTGAAGTGTGATTCCCCTCTGTATGCTGTAAATACCTTTTATTACCATTGGTTAATAAAGAAGGTGCTTTGGGACTGTGACAGGGTAGAATAGAGCTTGGCAGGGAAAACTAAACTGAATGCTGGGAGAAAGAAGGCAGAGTCAGAGAGATGCCATGTAGCTGCCCAAGGAGAAAAATGTCCGCAGGAATAATAGGAATGAGTTAATTTAAGATGTCCACAAGAATAATAGGAATGGGTTAATTTAAGATGTAAGAGCTAGCTAGAAATATGCTTAAGCTATTGGCCAAACAGTATTGCAATTAGTATTATTTCAGGTTTGAGCAGCCTTTGTCTACACACATGAATGAGACTTTCCTAAATTAGTACTGACTCTGTTCACAGCCTTTCGGAACTTCTCAGTATCACAGGAATGAAGTCTCAGTCCCTGGATTCAGCCCTGCCAAATCCTGATTTTGATACCATCCCTGTTAGGGACTTAAAGTAATGGCCTGTCCCTGGATTGTGGTACTCGAGAGGGCCCGCTCTGAGCAACTGGGCAGGTTCATGAGCTCAGAAATGATGAGTTCAAATCAGTGTCCCCAAACTAGCCAATGACCCCTACATTACAGAGCTCTACCCAGGAACAAATCTTTCTGTCCACTAGGTCATCAGGCTCAAATCAAAGCAATAGTCTTATCTCCACAGCCATGCAACCCCTGCCCAATGGCTCTTCCTGGCATTTGTAGAATGCCTGGGACAGTAACTACAGATAGTAAATACCATAGTTTAAAAAACTGTACTTGCCCAAGTGTATAAATAAACTTTCCAAGGACCTTTTTACTGGGCATCTCTTCTAGAACCTCTCCTAATATTCCAAATACAAGATGGCTCAGTGGGTAAGGGTGCTTGCTGTCAAGCCAAGCTGAAGGGATCCTTGGTACCCACATGGAGTTAGGAGAGAACTGACTCCCTCGAGTTGTTCTATAACCTCTGCACCTAGACTGTGGCATGCTTCCTCCCTTTTCCACAAAATAAATACATGTAAAAAAAAAGATTTTAAGTAGAGCGGACCACTTTTTGTTTCCTTTTATCCCTCTCTCATCTCCACCCTCAATTTGATGCTCGCTACTCTATATGGCTATTTGAAATTTCTCTCTTCCTTTCTGTGTTGTGTTTTTTCTTTCCTCCCTTTCATTCCCTTTGCCTTTGTCTCCTTCATTAGGTTCTGAGTAGTTCAAGAGGTGAGATAGTCAACTCTGGTCTGAAAACACCCAGGAAAGAACACAGACATACAAGAAGACCTTAGTAAATGGCTGCTAAATGCTGAATTTGGTCCTGCTAGCAAAGGCAGAGACTGAGTTAGCCCTGTCCTTTATGAAAATGCTCCCTCTCTAGACAGTTATGTGAGGACATGAGCTTGATACTGCTCTGGACATGACCTTTGAATCTCAGCTTCTAGAATAAGGAACAAGCTAGAGCATACCTCCACAACAAATGTTGAAATACCTTGGGTAAGAACAGCTGTGGAGTGTTACCCTGTGTGGGATGTCCACCCAAACAATTAACAGATATTAATTCATTTATTCGAAACCTGTCACAGATACTTCTGTGTTCCTTATTTTCTAAACGAGCAAGCAGAGGCCCAGGAGGGTGGAGTTATTTCCTCCATGACTATAGTCATAGGTAGACACCAGTGCCGCGTTTATGCCCCTACTTTGGTAACAACTGTCACTTAACTGGCTGCCCTGGGTGCCAAGCATGGGGCAAATGCCTTCTTATTCATACTCATATATCCTCACAATGGTCCTGGGAAGCAGGTATACATGTGACAACCCCATTTCAGGGATATGAAAACTGAGGTTTGGAGGTGTGAAATTTATCACTTAATGGTACCTCACTTTAATAAGCAGTACAGTTAAGAGTCTATGCCCAAAGGCATAGTCTGTATTTTTAAAGTCTTACACACACACACTAGAGCTGGCATCTGGCAGCCAGCCCAAAGGAACTGCCTATGTTCTTAAGCACTCTGCTATTATCCATGGCCTCAAACTATCAGTCTCAATCTTTCTATCTCCCCTCCCCCACCCACACACCCAAGACAGGCAGGATAAAGCAGAGGCAGCTCTGAGTATGAGGCAGTAAAGAGAACAGGAACAAAAAGGAACTCTCAAGGCCTATCTCAGCAGCTGACCATTTGCTATCCAGAAGCATGGTTTTCTCTTGTCCTACACTTGATGAAGACCGGAGACATACCAATGAGAACATCCCCAGCCCTGAGAGGCTTTCTTGGACTGTCAACCAATCATCTGGTAGCACTACACATTTGCCAGGACCTACCTGCATGCTTATTCTGCTAACATCAATCCTCCTGGCCAGTAAAAAAGTTACAGATGGGCAGATTTTAATCTGAAACGACCCCAGCTCCCAGCACAGGATCTGGCTCTACATTGAATACAGATATCTGCCTGTCTTGTGGCTTTCCTTGCAGTTCAGACTCCCAGGTTGCTCTTCAAAGGCGTGCAAAACCTGGTTAGTACAAACCCTGGCCCTCTTACATCTCTGGCTGGTTCTGGTATTTGGGGAAGCAATTCTCCCATTTCATTTTAGCTTGTTTCATTGTGTTTTCACTCTCTTTCATGGCCTCTACTAAACCCTGTCTATCAAGCATGGGTTATTTTGCAGTGAGTATGTTTGTCCCCTGGCTCAGTTTCTCTCCTTGTCTCAGAAAGTGTCCTTCCTTGATCTGTTCTGCTTGGCCTCTCTGTACTTGGCAGAGCCAGTGGCTTCTTTCCCTGATACTGAATCTGTGGGTAGGAAGCTGTCTGGCTCCCCCCTGGCTCCCCTCCCCCTGCAGGGTCACAGCTCAGGATCACGCACCACGCTGTGGACTGGTTGGGCATGCGCACATCCTTGCACACCAGCAGCACGTAGCTGTACTTGAGCACGTGGATGAGCCTGTAGAGAGGGGGCGCGCTGGCCCAGGGGCTGCGTGCCACGTGTGTGGAGCTCTTCACCGAGAAGACCACCAGCCGTTGCTGGCACCACTTGTCGAAGAAGCGGCTGAATTCAGCCCATGAGAAGAAGGTTCGATCCAACAATTCCTGTTCCTCCTTCTGCACTGCTGTGCCTGGTGGGGGTTCTGTCAGCTCCATCCTGGGGCCCTGAGTGGAAGTGGGAAGAACTGGACATCAGACCCATCCCCACCTGGGTTACCCCATTTTCCCCTATTCAGACTGTCTAACCAGCTGCTGATGCCTCGTATATATCTCTGGGCTGATCAAAGTGGTTTTACTGTTTGGTTTCCAGAAAGGAATCTCCATCCCATTTTTGTGGTCTACCTTCCCTAGGTCCAGCTGGCACTTGATTTCCATTCTAGTCCCAGGTGCCTTAACTATGACCTCTAGGTACAAGAGAATCAGTTCCAAATATGTGCTCGCAGCTCAGCTGTGGACATCTTTGCAGATGTATTCCTAGTCTCTGGCTAAGATTTCTCCTTCTCCCAGATGTGTCTCCTGCCCCTGGTGATAACTTTTAGTGGTCCCATTCATCTGGAACTTCTTTTTCCCACGAGTCTACATTTGACTGTAACTCATATCTACCTTCATAGCTAGGCATAGATTTCAAACCCCAGCTATATTCTTTATACACCCTGGCTTCCTCTTCCCCTAGATTTATCAGATATGCAGCCGTTGCCCCTAAGATATGACCGCCTTAAATTGCTACATTGATCTGTGGCTTCTGCTTCCCAGGGATGCTCTTATTTTCAGATGCCCTTCCCAAGTCCTGTCATGGGCCATTAGCCTACAGGGGTGTGGCCCACTTGTGGCCAATTGAACTCAGAAGTGTCACCAACAGTCATCTGTGGTTCATACTCCTCCTAAGACTTATTCTCCTCCTGGGTTAAGTTGCAGCCCCCTCTTCCCAGCAATAACTACTATTCTCAATGTCTTTGTTCTGGACTTGGCCCCTTGTCCTCAGACCGGCTTCTTCACCCCTGATGCTCCCCCCCACGTCCAGCTGAGCCTTCCCTCCTTCGCGCAGCCCCTTCTTGTTGATTCCCAGCTCCCCAGATCCTCCCAGCCCGCCTCACCACCGCCCCTCCCGGCCTGACCATCCTACACAGCGGTGTTTCTCCACTCCCCAAGCTGTGCACCCTTCCCGCCCCCTCCCCCTCAACTCACCTACCCAACCCGGAGCAGCGTCCACCTCCCACAATGCCCCGCGCCCAAGCCCGGCCCGGCCCTTGCTCCCGGGATGCCCCGCGCGGTCTCCAGCCTTTCTTCCCGCAGTGTCTGGCAAGGCAGCTTTTCACCAACCCTTTTCCTATCCCCGCCTGTCACCCTTACGACCTCGCAGCCTTACCGGCTCGTCCACAGGGAGGACAGGCTCCGGGCCGCTTCCCAGCATGCTGTGCGGGACAGCGCCCCTCCCCTCCCCACTCCGTCCCATTTCTAGGCTGTCTCATGCTCCGGAGACTACAACTCCCAGCAGCCTTCGGGCGATAATGGCTCCACGTGAGGCGTCCGGGACCCGCCCTCGGCTGTCTCCACCCTCAACCCCGCCCGCCAGAGTCTGCGCGCGAAATCCGTGTGGCGCGAATTTCGGGCTTTCCGGTTCGCGTCGCCGAGCGAGCAAGTCCGGCGTCTGGTGAAGTGACTCGAGAGGCAAGTGGGGTCGTGGGAGCGTGGCTGGGGCTGGGGCGGGCGAGGGGCGAGCGTCCCGAGCGCTTGTCGCCGGTGAACTTCGCCGGCTCTGGGGCGGGGAGCGGAACGAGCGTGGGGGCGTCGCGGCGGCCGAGGGCGCGGGGAGAGAGCAACAAGGAACTGGTGTGGAAGGAGAGCTGCCGGCTGGCTCGCGGACAGGGCCCGCAGCAGGTTGGAAGTGTCGCGTCTGCTGAGGACTGGAGGCCTTGAAAAGGGCGGGATCCGCGGCAGAGGGGCGGGGAGAAAGGCCGGTGGTGGGCGTGGCCACGGGCGTTGAAAGCGTCGGGTGAGGAGGGGCGGCCTGGGGCTGCAGGGAAGGTTTCAGTGTTGCAGTGTTAACCCTGGACGCCAGCTGTCCATCACTGTAAGATGCTAGACGGAATGGGGCCTCACGGAGGCTTGTAGTGAGAGCAAGGTGACGTTACTGGTTAGATAGCGCTCCTATGTGAAGACGAGAGAAGCTTGGTGTGATGAGTGTCAAGAGCCAGGTAAAAGGTGAGTTGGCTGCCAGAGAGGGACACAGGCCTGGGCCTGGGTGGGGCAAGACTGTAGGTCTGGAGGTGAGGCCTGGACACACTTAGGGCTGGGTCAGGGCTTGTTGCTTACTGTGTGTGGAGTTGGGGGAGGGAGAAAAACTTGGCTAGCAAGAATAGAAGGAAGTTGTCAAGGTGAGGAGGGACGTTTGGAAAGGGAAGCTGGCAGGCAGCCAAAGAGGGCTGGCAATGTAGATTAGTGAGGGTGCTTTCTAGCAGCTCCAGACCCTGCCTGCATCTATCCTCAGGACCATAACGGGAGCGGGGACGGACGGACAGAGGAGAAAGAATAAAGAAACTTAACTCTCAAAGAATAAAAACTTGAGAAAACGTCTGCATACTCTCAGTGATTTTTTTTTTTTTGTTAGCTGGAAAGCAGGCACCATATGGAAAAGAAGATGTCCCTTTTCGGATTTGGAAATTTTATCCCTTAATAATAAATTTTAATTAAAGTTTCATATTGGTTTATAAAATTGGGTGTTTTTCCTTAGGAGGAAATGCATATTTCTGATTGTGTAGCTATTTCTGGTGTGTGTGTGTGTGTGTGTGTGTGTGTGTGTGTGTGTATGGGATTATGTGTAATGTGTGTGGTAATTCACGGCTGTGGGAGGGAATCCAGGCCCATGTGTGCGATATTACTCCACACCTTCCTGTCTGCAGACAGGGTCTCACTCTGAAGGTCACTGCTCTGTTCTGGCTGGTCTGGATGACTGGATCTGCCTTTCTCCACTTGTCTCCACCCCACAGTACTGGGTTTACAGGCGTGTACAGCCGTGCCTAGCTTTTTCTTTTTAAACGTGGGTGCTGGGGAATTCAAGCTCATGTCCTCTTACTTTGCCAGCAAGCACTCTTATCCTGAGCTATCTCTGCAGCTCTGATTGCAGGTTTTTTTTTTTTTCAAAACAGAGTTTCTCTATGTATCAACCATGGCTGTTCTAGAACTAGCTTTGTAGACCAGGCTGTCCTCGGACTCAAGAGATATACCTGCTTCTTCCTCCTGAATGCTGGGACTAAAGGCATGTGCCTTCATACCCAGTTCTTCTTTATTTCCTTAAGGAAGGTAGTTGTCCCCGCCCCCCTTAGTTTTTGCACAGCCAACATTCTTAGCAGGTCTTTGGATTTGTTTTTCAGGTACAACTAATGAGAAAGAAACAACAAGAGAGGAAAGGGGAGAACTCCGCTGCCACCATGCAGAGAAGTATTATGTAAGGCCCCTGCCATGCTCCAGGCACTTTGTGTTGTGACTTTTCCTGGGAAAATGAGAACTGATATTCATTCACTCCAGATAGGAGACCAATGACAAGCCAAAGAAATGATTCCACCCAAGTTTAGCATAATGAACCACTAAGTTTATTGGTGTCACTTATAGGAAAGTTGGTGAGATAAAGGCAGCCGCTCACTCCAAAGCCCACCCCAGCATGGAAAACTGCATCTCTGGAGCTCTCTGCTCAGTCTGCAGGCTGCTCCACTGAAGAATCCCTCTCAACCCCCAGTAATTGTTGGCTGTTTATATAAAGCTTGGGAAGGGGCATGTGAGTCTTGTAACTGTCTGAGCCTCCTCAGTGTCTTGAGCATCCTGATTCTTGAGCTTCCTCCCCACTGCAAGAGATAGTGCACTGTCCAAACTCTGGGCTTTCTGTGTCAAATTTGCATTTTTTGAGAAGACCTTGAGTGAGCCTTCAAGTCGAAATTTCCTAGTGTTGAGTAGTTTGGAAAATGAGACGTAGGACATGGGAGAAAGTAATGAATCAATTAGCTCGTTAATTAATTTTTAGTTGCAGGGTATGGGTCCTTAATGTGTTGGTTTTCAGCAGTTATGCTCCCTGGGAACATGTGGCAATGTCTGGAGACATTTTTGGTTCAGGCATTTTAGGGGTCTGGGATTTGCTTTTGATATCTAGTGAAGAAAACTTAGGCATGCACTAAACCTCCCTCAGTGCACAGGACAGCCTCAGTGCCAGTTCAGAAATCCTATACTAAGGCAAGGTGGCTTTAGGAACATGAGAGAGGAAGGTACTTGGTTTCCATAGTTGCAGTGTGCAACTCCAGGCTTGGCTAGATAGATCCAACAAGTAAAATGTTGTCATGGTCTGTCTCTGTGGTCAGCTCTGTTACCTAATTGATGTTGTCATCCTCAGGCTGACTCTCCCAAGATCAGCAATCTCAGGTGTAACATGAGGGCTTGCTTGTTGGGATTTCTGTCCTGCCCAGTTCCCACAGCTGGTAAACCCCAAAGAAATCACACAAAGGACTATATTAATGATAAACCAATTGGCCCATTAACTCAGGCTTCTTATCAACTCTTATAACTTATATTAACCCATTATTCTTATCTGTGTTAGCCACGTGGCTCAGTACGTTTTTCGGGGCAGGTCACATCCTGCTTCTTTGGTGTCTGCAGAGGACTGAGGGAAAGAACTTCCTTCTTCCCAGAATACTCTCTCTCTTTTTTTTTTAAATTTATTTATTATGTATACAGTATTCTCAGTATTCTATCTGCAGTCCAGAAGAGGGCACCAGATCTCATTACAGATAGATGGTTGTGAGCCACCATGTGGTTGCTGGGAATTGAACTCAGGACCTTTGGAAGAGCAGGCAGTGCTCTTAACAGCTGAGCCATCTCTCCAGTCCCCCCCAGAATACTCTTGTTCTCCTTGCCCCGCCTCTATTTCCTGTCTGGTTGTCCTGCCTATACTTCCTGCCTTGCTACTGGCCAATCAATGTTTATTTAAAACATTGACAGATACAGAATTGTTCCACACCACTCAGGTACGAGAGTACCTCCTTTCTGACCCAGCAATATCACAGTCAAATTTTAGCTTGGGAAAATCGTGGTGGGCTATAGGTGTGCAGTGCACTGCACTAATTGGTGAGGCCTGAGTCATGTGTCCATGTGTCATAGGTGGAGTGTAGGCCACTCATGGCTGTACTAAGGGAAGACCAGAGAGGGGGGTGCATTAGAGAAAAGGAGGGAAGGATTCTAGCAGACTCATTCCTGGACTTCCACTGTGGAAACCCGGGAGATACAAATCCCCGCTCACTCTTGGGATGGGAAAGCTGGATATGGTCTGTCCTGGGATGACAGCTTTTTATTCAGATGCTTTCTGTTCTCTTGTTTTCTTGCCCTTTACTACTACTACTACTACCGCTGCCGCTGCCTCTTCCTCTTCTTCTTCTCCTTCTTCTCCTTCTTCCCTTTACTACCGCTACTACTACTACCACCGCTGCCGCTGCCTCTTCCTCTTCCTCTTCTTCTTCTTCTTCTTCTCCTTCCCTTTACTACCGCTACTACTACTACTATTACTACTACTACTTCTGCTGCTGCTTCTCCTCCTCCTCATTTTTTTTTTTTTAACTGTTCAGAATCGAATAAATCCTAAGGTCTTTGCCCATCCTAGGGAAGCCCTTTACCACTAAACTACATCCCTGGTGTGTGGCCCTGCCTGGCTGGGGATGGATGTCTGGAGCTACAGGTGTTTCCCAGGTAGGTGAAGCATTGGTGTTATTAATGTCTCTCACCCCCTTGTGCTCCTCCAGGTCATTTTTCCAACCCACCAAAGAGGGTAAAGCAAAGAAGCCTGAAAAGGAGACAGCCAACAGCATCGGAGAGAAGGAGTCCCCTTCAAAGTATGTAAGGGGCTGGGGCAGAGCATGTGCCTTTAGCAGTCAAGATTCTTTTGTGTGTTAAAACCTACTGCAGAGGTGTCAGTCCTTAAAACGATATTTTTAATTTAGATATCTGACAGCCAAAAGGCAGGTCCAACACTAGGCACAGCTGAATCTAATACTTCAGAGTCCTTGTCAGGCCTCTGCTCCCGTAATGCTTTGCATTTTTTTAGACCACACCCTATCCGTGGGGTAGAGATGCTGGCCACATTTCGATTCATACAGTCTCAGGAAAGATAGTGTATGGCCTTGCTTAGGTAACCTTTGGGCCAGAGCATGGATATGAATACATTTAGTTCATAATCCCCAAATTGAGATGTTGAGCAGGAGACCTCACTTCTATCTTCCTCATGAGTAAAAAGGTGCCTAGTATCCAACATGCTTTCTGCATGGGGTCAGTGAGTAAACCCATGTATCATTTGTAACACACTGCATACTGCAGAAGAGGTATTCTGCATGTGGAGTCAAGCTATGATGTTGAGGTTGGTCACTGTGACATATGCATTGCTCTGTGCACATGCAAATGATGGTTTGTTTTCTGTGATTTACTTAGGTCATGCTATGTATATAATGTATTACTCTTCATCAGCTTGCTTCTGTTAACATTATGGCTTAGAGGACTTTTTTTCATTCAGGAACATGGGCGCAGTCCTTTTTCTGTCTTGTATTCCCTTCTATGGATATTCTATAGAAGTTATTGGGCATTTAATTTTTTGTGAATATTTAGCTTGTTTCTTCTTTGTGGGTATAACAGTTCTATGCTATATATTTTAGATTTGCTTTTTATTATTCTTAATTATGTATGCAGGTATTTTTGTTTGTCTAACATAGGAATTGTACATGGTAATTGTAAAAACATTAACTCAAAACTATGGTAGAAATTTGACCTTGGACCTGGAGAGATGATACCACAGTTAAGGGCACAAACTGCTCTTGTAGAGGACCACAGTTTGCTTCCCAGCACTCATGTCATGTCAGGTGGCTCAAAAATTATCTGTAACTCCAGCTCTGGGAGAATCGAGTGCCTCTGGCCTTGAAACACCTGTGCTCATTTGCATCTGTCCACACATATTAGACACATAATGATGATGATGATAGATCTAGGGGCTGCAGAGATGGCTCAGCAGTTAAGAGCACTTGCTACTTTTCCAGAGGACCCGGGTTCCGTTCTCAAGCACTCAGGTGGTAGCTCCCACCTAGTCGTAACTCAGTTCCAGGGATACAGTGCCACCTTCTGGCGTCTGCAGGCACTAGGCATTCAGTGGTACATAGATTTACATGTAAACAAAGCACTCATGCACATAAAAATAAGTGAATAAATTTTTAAAAAAAAATCTATGAAAAGCTTTTGACCTCTTTCCTTTAGAGGAAGGCACTGTGACCAGTTGGCAGGGCTGCAGCAAACATGGTTATTGGCACAGTAGATGCTTAATATATCTGATGAATATCTGATACGTATCTCTCATGCTAGATCCTGGGGTCTACATGTTTGCCACTGTAAGAGCTCAAGTGGCTGGCACAATGCCTCACATGTAATCCATACACATTAACAAGCACCTTTACCTTTTAGATAACAAAAACGAGTCTTTTATATATATTGCTTCTATATTATGTTCTTGAGATTGTACGTATATATTTACTCATAAAACAGCTTTCAAATATTTTCTATATGCCTGATATAGCTCTAGACACTCTGGGTTTTGAGGCAAACCAAGTAGATGGTCATTCCTCTATTCTACAAAGTCTTTAGAACTCTTTCTGTGGTGCTGAGCATGAACCTGCTTCCCTCTTTGTAAAGACGTTCTGTAGAATTAGTGCCTATCATCAGGAAGTATGGAGTAGCTGGTTCTCATGGTGGCCTCTGTTGTGACTGTGAGCTTTCTGAGGACACTAAGCACTTGAGTGACTGCTACCAGCACACATGCCATCATGCCTATGTCTCCATAAGCTGGGAGCTCAGAGCTAGCATCAAGGGGACAGTGACTTAGCATAGTAGTCTCCCTTTCTTTATGTAAGACTTTAGGCTGTTACGCTGTTGCCTGGGTGTGTACCATGCTGAAACTCCTGTGACTAAGGTAGAAGGTCTCCATATGGTGCCTCCATATGGTTAAATTGGTGCCTGGTCCTTGCCAAGAAATTCGTCTGCTTTTCATGACATGTTACTACCACATGGACATGCAGGATGCCTCAGGATGGAGAGAGGGACTGAGGGAAGAATACTTAAGTGCATATAACAAAGTTAAATATGGTGGCCCACACCATAATTCCAGTGTTGATGAGGTATAGGCAAGAGAATCAGGAGTTCAAAGTCAGCAGCTGATACAATACTGAGTTTGAGGCCAGCCTTGGCTACATGAGACCAACTCAAAAGAAAAAAGAGTGAATGCCATGGGGGTACCTGGAAGATGCTCACTGAAATGGAAGAGAAGGGAATGCAGTTTTTTGGGCAGTGTCCCCATTCTGCCTGCCATTTGGCCCACATCTCATCTCCCATTTTCTAGGGTAGCATTGAAAGAGAGGAATCGACTGGTGTCAGAGAGTGATTCTCCAGTGAAGAGGCCAGGAAGGAAGGCAGCCCAGGTCCTAAGCAGTGAAGGGGAGGAGGAAGATGAAGCCCCTGGCACCCCCAAAGTTCAGGTAGGTTCCAACAGCCTGCTGGGTTTCTTTTCTAAATTTAATTTTTGTGTGTTTGTGTATATATCCTTGCTGTGTGAGTGGAGGTCAGAGGACAGCCTTGTGGCGTTCTCTTCTTCCACTTTCTCATGAGTTTTAGGAATAGAACTCAGGTCTCTATGCTTGTGCAACAAACACCATTACCCACCAAGCCATCTTGCTGACCTTTAGCCTGCCAGTTTCCTGCTCACTTACACAGCTGAGTGCAGTAGCTATACAGGAAGACTCTGGGGACATGGTCCAGGAGACAAGTAATCTCTGCTATTGTGACTTCAAGCAGGAGGTTTGGGTACAGGGTCCCAGTCTACCTCTTCTCTGGGATGTGGGGCTCATTCGGCACCTTGACAGTGTCATGCCTCAGGTGCACCATGGAGAGCATACAGTGCTTCCTGTGTTACAGTTATCCCATAATTCTGTAGGTCAGGTACCTGAGTGGGTTATCTTAGGGTATTGGAAGTGCCTTTTTTTTTTTTTTTTTTTTGAGCCTGTAGGGAAGACCACTTCATGCTTCTAGAAGCCTGTTCTTCATCTGCTGAGCCAGCCTATGGTCTCTGTCTATGCTTTCCGTGGTCACATTTTGTGACTTCTTGCTTCTATGTAAAAGAAAATTTTTTTTTATCAATGTGTGGTAATGCGTGTGCATACCATGGTGTATAGTGTCACATAATAACATGCAAGAATTAGTCTGCTCCTTGCACCTTGTGGAAGATACAAGGAAGACTGAAAAAACAGTCCTTAGTCTCATGAGCACACTAGCTGCAGAGGAGGCAGAGAAATGTAGTACTCAGGCCTATGATTCTACTAATTCCAAGGAAGGTTGGTACAATCGGTTTTTAGTTAGGCCACCAGATGTACAGCTGGAAAAGGAAGATTCTGTTACTTCTAAGAGGCAGAATTAATATGGGGTTCATAATGGAGTGAAAAAGTGTTTTGGTGAGAGAAGGTAGCCTGAGTAGGAATGAGACTGAGGAACCAGAAGTATGGCAGACACGAGAGACGAGTCCATTCTGCTCTCAAGTGTGGTAGCTACAACTGCCAGGTAATGTATACGTTCTCTTTATTCTAGAACTTTTCTTTTTGTCTCCTTCCAGAAGTCTGTGTCAGACTCCAAACAGAACTCTCCTTCCAGCCCTGACACATGTCCTGAGAATAGTCCTTTCTTCAACAGCCCCTCCATGGATATCTCCCCGTCAGGATTCCCGAAGCGTCGCACTGGTAAGGACAGGCTAACTCCTTCCTTTCCATGGTGGTCATTTTTCTTGTGGTCATGATGATAGTACTCCTGGTGGTGAGCACGGTTAACTATCCCTCAGCTGTGTGACCTGAGGCAAGCAACTTCACCTTTGCAGAGGTATGTGTGATCTGAAGTACAGTACCAACAGCCCAGAAGAGCCAGGATTCAAGGCTGATTCGGCCTACAGTCAGCACTCAGTACATGTAGGAGATTGTGATTGTCATATGGAGTGGTACTTACCCACAGCTCTGGGTAGGAGCACAAAGGTGCAGGTATAGAGACTTCTGGAAGAGAGGGTAACTAAGCTGATCCCTGAAAGGCAAAGAGAGCTAGGCAGGATAGGAAAAAGAAAGAGAATTCCAGATAGCGTGAGAAAACAGGAGCATCTTAGTCACTTAGGTCTAGAGTTCTGGCACAGGGAACAGAGTTGGGGACACTGAGTGAGGAGACTGGAGAACATCCTAGAGAATGCGCCTGGGAGGAGAAGACTTGGTATGGAGAAGGGCCAGGTGAGAGGCCACATGAGACCTGGGGGCTGCGAGCCTGCTCTGATGACTTGTAATGTGGTGACTTGAGATGGGTACTTGTAAAGTTGTGGTGTTTTCATTAATGGATATTGTGAAGCCGGGTGAATGAGCATGCCTGATCCATTGCATCTGAGATGCTCGCCAGTTAAGCCAGTACAGTCTGTAGACTTAAAATTGAAAACCTCAAATTTTGCAATACTTTTGGACCCAAGCATTTCATACAGGGTGGTCTACCACAGCTGAATTCAAAAAGGGAAGACTTTCCAGTATCCCATGAGAAACTTGGTTGTGGGAATCTGCTTTTGATATGGAATGCTGTCAGTTTTTAAAAAGCCAAACACAGATTAACAGAAACCTGATGTGTGAATTGACGTGTACATATAGCATGTCAGATTTTGAAGACTTAGTGTATTCTTTTTTCCCTTCTCATTACTGTGACAAAATCCCTGCCAAAAGCATCTTAAAGATCGAGTTTATTTTGGTTCACACTTTGAGAGTGCTGTCCATAATGATTGGGAAGGCATGACAATTGGTCACATTGCAGCCCATAGCATAGTGCCACTCAAATTCAGGGTGAGTCTCTCACAGTTAAAAACCACCAGGAATGCCCTCATAGGCACAGAGGTATGTCTCCTAGGAATTCCAGACTTGGTCAGGTTATAATGAATAGCCAATCAGTATTGATTCAGGACACTCTAAGACCAACTTCTCAGCACAAAGGAGATTTATTTGCCTCAGAGAGACAAAGGGCAGGAAATAGATGAGAGGATGAGGGAGAAGGGGAAGGGAACAAGGTAGAAAGGAGGAAGTGATATTTGTCCGGGAGGGGAACAAAGGACTATCTTTGGATAGAAGGAGACAGAGCTGGCACATACAAAGATGGCAGTTTATAAAGTTAAAAGAGGAGACTCTGTTTATAAACTCTTTTAAAAAGAGGAGTTTAATTTTAATTAGGCATGTTAATTAGGTGAGCCAAAAGGCTTTTGATGGCTAGCCTTCAGTACTTTGATTGCTGGATTGATAGTCATCCTCAGGAGGAGGAAGCAGCCAAATAAGGGAATAGACCTTGGTGGCTAGCTTTCGGAATGCAATCTAATGGTTTTCAGTAAGGCAGAGGGAATGGGAGAGAAGGGCAAAGCTGCCAGAGCCATGTTTGCCAAGCTGGTGTTGGCTAGAGTCCCTTCAAATAGGAATCTACACCCTTAGCATTAAAAAAAACCTGCTAATAATTTAGAATTGAAATTGTGTTCAGAATAATGTATGGTTAAAACTAAGTTCTCCAGTTTGCACCCTCCCACCCCACCTTAAGTGCTAAAGTTTAATATCACATATTCAGTTCCCTGAATGCTTCTGTGGGTAGTGCTCACAGGGGTGATCTGGGAGCTCAGAAGCCCGTTGTCCATGGTGCCTAGGTCCAAGGTTCTATCCCAGATAGAAGCCACATGTACAAAGGCCCTGAGGTAGGAAACATGGGAATTCTGTCTCTGGTTTTTCTAGTGAACACAGTATGGCTTGAAGAGAAGAGCGGCAGCTTGAGGCTAGCGTGTGGTGAGACATGAGCTAGGGTAGTGGCTGAATCCACAGGCTGTCAGACACCAGGATGTTATTTACTAGAACTTTTTTATCTTAAAATGTAAGAAGGGGCAGGACAGAGGTTAAATAACTTTCAAGGTCACAGATTCAGAGCTTGAAGGATGAGATGTTTATTGGGGAAGTAACTGTGGCAGGTGTGGAAGATCCGGAACCTTCTAAGTTGTCCCATCGACTAGGCAGTGTCTGATCTCACTAGGGCAAGTGCAGATAAACCAGTTGTCAACCACAGTGTTCCCTTTGCCTTTCCAGCTCGGAAGCAGCTCCCGAAACGGACAATTCAGGACTCTGTGGAGGAGCAGAATGAGGACAAAGACAGAGCAGCCAAGAAAAGGAAGAAGGAAGAAGGTGAGGGACCAGGATGAGAGGAGTGTGTGTGTGTGTGTGTGTGTGTGTGTGTGTGTGTGTATGCGTGTATGCACCTACCCATGATATGGAATGGGGACCTTCAAGGGTAGGAGAGGTGTGTGCAGTACAGGAATTTTGGATTTCCAGATCTGTTATTTAAACTTTTAAGTCAACATTTTGCACTTGGGGCCAGACATGGTATAATCATAGTACTCAGGATGCTGAGGCAGGAGGATCACTGCCTGTTAGAGGTCCGTCTGGTCCACATAGCAAGACCCTGTTTTTTTTTTTTTAAAGATTTATTTATTATATATACAACTTTCTGCCTCCATTTATACTCACACGCCAGAGGAGGGCGCCAGATCTCTTTACAGATGGTTGTGAGCCGCCATGTGGTTGCTGGGAATTGAACTCAGGACCTCTGGAAGAGCAGACAGTGCTCTTAACCACTGAGCCATCTCTCCAGCCCAAGACCCTGTTTCAATAAATAAACATTCCATATTCCAGTACATAGATGCTCATCCTGAAAACTGTTTGAAACTTTTTTTTTTTTTTGCCTTAATTTCAGGATTTTTTTTTTCTTTTGGTTTTTCGAGACAGTGCTTCTCTGTAGCTTTGGAGCCTGTCCTGGAACTAACTCTTGTAGACCAGGCTGGTCTCGAACTCACAGAGATCCGCCTGCCTCTGCCTTCCGAGTGCTGGGATTAAAGACGTGCACCACCACTGCCCGGCTTAATTCAGTATTGTATATAACTAATTTTGTTTTTATTTAATGGAAATAATAATTATTATTTTTTTACCATTGCTTTGCTGAAGTTTTTTTTTAATTTATTTATTTATTAAAGATTTCTGTCTCTTCCCCGCCACCGCCTCCCATTTCCCTCCACCTCCCCCAATCAAGTCCCCCTCCCTCGTCAGCCCAAAGAGCAATCAGGTTTCCCTGCCCTGTGGGAAGCCCAAGGACCACCCACCTCCATCCATGTCTAGTAAGGTGAGCATCCAAACTGCCTAGGCTCCCACAAGAAGGACTACTGAGAAATCAAGAACAATGGCAATGGGTTTTTGATCCTACTGCTGAAGTTTTTTTGTGTATTTTTCTTTTCTTTTAATATATTCTTCTCTCATACAACACATCCCATTTTCAGGGGAATTATTTTTCATTGGTGGTGAGTTTATCCAAGGATGTACATTGAGATATATTTTCTACTTTGAGACAACCGAAAACTCAAAATTCCCTCTGCTAGTTTTTCATTTAGTGTCCAGCAGGTGTCTCTCTGTTCCTTTGGAGACTCTAGACTGTCAGCCTGTTGAGACGGTTCCCTTTGTCTTGGTGCAGTGCAGGGAAACAGCCATGGGGATAGATCCAGTTATCATGGGAGCTGTCTGTGATTCCATCAGTTGTAGTCTCTGACACAGCCAGGTTCTTGTTTATGTGCTAAGAAAAAAAAATAGACTCAGTTTCTCGTGGCAGGTTTGATTAATTTGGTGGAGACTTGATTTCCTCTTGGCAATTTGTAGTCCATAAAAAATTTCCCTGTAAGTTGGAGATTTTAGCCATTCTGAGTATCTCAAAGTAAAAGGAGTTATCTTTGTCCTAAGGCAAATTCCCCCCAAGTTAGTCTTTGTGGTGTTATCATTACCGGGGCATAACTTTTCATTACATTTAAATAAAAATGTACATGCTAGGCAAGTGCTGGATTGCTGAGTTACATGTCATCGTTTTGTTTTTGAAACAGGGTCTTACAAAGTTGCCCAAACAAAAAATCGAATTTACTCTGTAATTTAGGCAGGCTTTGAACTTGTGACCTTCCTGTCCTGGACTATCTATTGGGTGGGAGTGCCTCTAAGCCTTACTGCCATTTAACTTTTTTGTGTATCCCCAGAAGCACAGAGCCCAACAGAAAGTCTCACAGAGGCTGAAGATGTAAAGCAGAAGGAAGAAAAGGAGGGGAGCCAGTCCATAGTGCCCCCTGAGCCTGCAAAGTCCCCTGGTGAGTTGCTTCTTCCCCCAGCTTCATGATCCTGATTGGAGTGGTACTTGTCTTTGTAGGGTGGGCCATTTAAAACAAGGCACGACTCTTCATCTTGGGTTCAGTGGGAACTCCCAAGGTTATCATAGATTTTGTTTTTACTGTTGGGTTTATTGTTTGTATGAGGGAAAAGAGGAAAGAGCCCTCAAATAATTGTGCTTTTAGACATCAGAAGTGCCAATCAAATACTGTGAACTGAGTAGGTATTTATTAAGAGTGACATCTAAACTTAGTTATAAGATTCAGAAGCAGCAGGGCCTTGGAGGCCATGGTGCAGCTTCTGTGCCCTGGTGTCCTTGAGATGCTTGTGTCATAGGTGACGTTTACAAGGTCAGTTTTAAGACATACTTGGATCTGGTTTCCTACAAGTGCAAGAAAAGTGAGACTGTTCGAATCACACTAAGGTTTTAGTTACTTTTTTTTGTGGTCCTGGTGGTAGAGCGCGGAGCCTGGCACATGCTAGGCAAGTGTTTTAACACATCTCAGTCCTCTGTTAACACACTGAGCCATACCTCAGCCCTCTAGCTAGTGGGTTCTTGGCAAGTGCTCTGCTGCTGAGCCACACCCCCAGCTCTATGTCTCTGTTTGTCTGAGACAGGATCTTCCTATATCCTCCTGCCTCGGTGTCCCGAATGGCTGGGATTTCAGGCAGATGCTGGGTGTTGAGGTTTCTTTTCACTGCCATTCCTAAGTCTTCCGTTTCCAGTCTAGCTGTGCTTTCATTAGCACTGCGGAGTGAACATCACATAACGGATGTGTTGAAATAGCAGCGGCGGGGCTGCGTCCCCAACACCCCAGCCGCCCACCCGGTTAGCTTTACCCGAAATAATTACATGGACACTGTATTCTTTTAAGCACTGCTTGGCCCATTAGCTTCAACCTCTTAACCCATTTCTAATCATGAGAGTAAGCACCCCAAGGTGCGCTTACCAGGAAGATTCTAGCCTACGTGTCCATCCTGGTTCTCAGCTTCATGCCTCTGCCTCCGAGAGCAGAGCTATAGTGAGGGGAGCGTGGCATCTCTGTCTGAGGCGTCTGGCGCTGAGCGGAGCTGCATGCTTTCAGACCTCACTTCTTCTTCCTCCTCGCATTTTCTTCTGTTTACTCCACCCACCTATGTTCTAACCAACCAGGACCAAGCAGTGTATTTATTGCTTAGCCAATGAAATCAACAGATTGATATATGACACTCCCACATCACTTCCCCTTTTTCTGTTTAAACAAAAAGGAAAGGCTTTAACTTTAACACAGCAAAATTGCATATAACAAAGAAAAACAACTTAACTATCTATCTATTCTTCAACTGCATCAAAGACTCCAGAAGGATATAATATTATCTAAGCAAACAAGAAATAAGCAACTTTCAAACTCTAGAAATGACAGAGACATCTCGCTGCCTGGACAGTCACCCAAAGTTCCTTTGTACCATTGGGGCATCCATCTTCGGCCTACAGGCCCATAGTTTTCAGCAGACATTCCACAAAGCAGGAAATTTCAAAGGCAGTCACTATCTGCTTGTCCTGAAGAATGTCTTGCAGACTCTTTCATGAATCAGGAACCCCGAAAGATCATCTCACCTTTAGGCAAGTTCAGCAGTCCTCTCTCTGCGGGTTCTCTGTGTCCAGTTTATGCATCAGTCCAGGCAAGAGCAGTTTCTTGCCCAAATGGTTATCAAACTCCATAAGGATCCTCTTCGATGCCCATCTTCCTCTTGAAGTAAATTAGTGCTGCCAGGAGCAGAGTGTCTCATTGTCATGAAAAACCCTAAGTTATCAAAACGTTTAAAATGCCATATTATCTAGCCTTTGAAAGATATGAAGAATGCCTATCAGAAATATATCCAGGCACATCTAGAAAATCTTAACTAACATGACTACAAGCTTGACTATTATGATTATCTATTAACAACCTATATACATTACATTTTTAAGTGAACTATATAATCTCAATACCTTATTCAAGATCAGAAATACATATACATATTAACAGAATTGACCTTAAATCTCTAGCAATGCAAATTATTCATACCTATATCATATCCCCCTTTAAATGTAAAGGAACATTTATAAACCATATTTGGGAACATGGGCGCAGTTTTTTCTCTCTGAACTGCTTCCTGCTGAATGGGGCGTCGTTAATTAGGTCTTTCATGGTATAACCTGTGTGCTAGTTTCATCTCAGTTGGCAGTTGAGCGAAGCAATTTTCTGAAGATGTTCACAGCAACCGTTCAGGAGGGTGTGGTCCATCATACCATATTCGGATAGAAGAAATGAACAGGGTCTCATCCTCTGTGAAAACAAAACAAGAAACTCCTTTCCAAAGTATCATGTCCTTAGATCCAAATTGCAAAGTCAAGGCATTTCCAAAATATCTATGTTGAATTAGTTCAGCAGCATTTATAAACAAATATCTTTTAGTAGCTTTTGCTCCTTCCTCAGCATTCAAACAATTCAAAGAGAGCATAATAGCATACAGTATCAAGATTCTCTGTGTATTTTCCATCTTTGTATGCTTTGTTTTAACCTCTATTTCATTTATTTTTACTTTTATTTTATATTCTCTGTATCTTTGTCCTGGAATAACTCTGTAGACCAGGCTGTCCTTGAACTCTCAGAGATCCTTCTGTCTCTGCCTCACATGCATTGGGATTAAAGGTGAGGTGTCTGTTACTACACCTTGAACTCACAGAGATCTGTTTGTCTCTGCCTTCTAGGCACTGAGATTAAAGGCGTGTGCTACCACACCTTGAAGTCACAGAGGTCAATCTCCCTCTGCCTCCCAAGTGTTGGGATTAAAGGTGTGTACTACCACACCCAACTACTCTCTTTTTTCCTTATTTTTTACTTTTAAGAACTTTAATTTTTAGTTTGCACATATTTTTAACACACATAAATCATTTAGAAATTTTCTTTGTCTTTGAATCTCTTTTTACTGTATATCTCTCTTTTTCTGACCACACGAGCCTTTAAATTACTGAGCAATATGAGTAGGATTAAAGCCGTGGCTTTGCCAGCTAGATCCAGTCCATTCCTTAGCTTTCTGCCATTCCAACCTTGTGGCTGAGGTACCGGCCAGAGCCGCCTTCAGTGCCACAACTCTACAGTGTTTCATGGTCCTTGACAGCTTCCGCAGCCTGGGCTTGTAAACCGCAGATTGATATGACACTCCCACATCACGGATGGAGAAAGGTCGGGATTGTTCGATTTCCCACTTCTAGGATACAGGGAAGTTGGTTTCTTAAAGTCTATAGGTAGAAACACTTTGTATCACCTTTCTTACTTCAGAGTCAGTAACCCTGCCAAAGACAGAGAACATTCCAGTATGTAAGGCTGGCGTCAAACAGGATCCTCAGGAAGAGGAGCAGAGCAAACCTCCTGCTAGAAGTGCCAAAACACTCAGCAGCTTCTTTGGTGAGCACCTCTCTCCCCTTGTTCCTCTGGGCTATGCAGCCAGCAGATTGCAGACTGCTTAGGCAGTGCTGGCTGGACAAAGCTTGGAAGGTGGGACGAGTCAGGTCCTCTACTCCCTGTCTTCCCTTGCAGCTCCTCGGAAGCCAGCAGTGAAAGCTGAAGTGAAACAAGAAGAGTCAGGTACTCCAAGGAAGGAAGAGACCAAGGGGTAAGTTGTGCCCAGGTATGAGAACATCTAGGACATTCCCGATTTCATCCCATGACTCAGCCCCAGCTTGGGCTTCCTACGCTCAGAGGGCATGGGCATTGGTCAGTATTTTAGACATCTTTGGCCCCTGTTGCAAAACCGTAGGATGCAGGCAGAATAAGAACTGCTCAGAGACAGAGTTTGCATATGCATTGATTGCTTGACCTCTTACTTGACCTCCAGCCAGCCTCCAAAGGATTGTCTGTCTGTCAAAGGACTGGGGTACTCATGCGACACGGCAATGTAATCATGGGTTTTCTTACCTCTCTCACCTATCCACCCGTCAGAGTGGTTATGCACTAATCCCAGAACAAAATCTTAAGCCCCTTTGCCTACTGGTCCCCACCCAGCACTCTGTCTTTAGTTCTTAGTACTCTGATTCCACCATCCTGCTTACCAGGTTGAGCACATGTTTCAGAAACAACAAGCATCTTCATTGGGATCTCCTGAGGACCTGTTTGCCAGCCCTGAGTAGCTAATGGATATGGACCACCTAGAGCCGCTTCTCTTTCCTGATAACTACTGTGAATTAGAGTTGTGGTTTTCTGAATAGGCTGCTAAGTGATTGTTTTATTGTTATTGGACCATTCTTTTTTTTTTTCTTTGGAGACAGGGTTTCTCTGTAGCTTTGGAGCCTGTCCTGTAACTTGCTCTGTAGACCAGATTGGTCTCGAACTCACTGAGATCTGCCTGTTTCTGCCTCTCGAGTGCTCAGATTAAATGCGTGCGCCACTACTGCCCATCATGATTGGGCCATTCTTATATCACCGGTTATGAACACTAGAAAATTTGTTGAATGGACAGACAATTAGGTGGATAGGTGGATAAGCATCCTACAAAGTAATGGGATCAGACCCCATTCTTGCTTTACTCAAAACCATGTGGGCTGGGGTTGTAACTCAGTGGTAGAGGATTTGTTCAGAATTGTTGCCCAGTGAGGGCCTGGTGGCAAGGCTCAGTGGTAGAGCACCTGCCTAGCAAGGAGCTGGATATGGTTTAGTAGAACCACTGCATAGGATTCCCCCTCTCACCCCTGCAGTGAGGGGCTTGGAGTGTGGCTCATTAGTAGAGCACCTATCTAGAATCAATCAGTGAGCAGTAGAGGCTCAGTGGTAGAGCTCCTGCCTAGTTTCTACCAGTGAGGAGATGGTATTGGTGGCCTTTGGCCTTGTGAGTCAGCTAAATCACAGTAGAAACATTCTTCAGAGTTACCCAATTTTATTTCTCCTTTGCCCTCATAGAACCGTGGATCCAACAAATTACAATCCTTCCAAGAGTAACTACCATCCCATTGAAGATGCCTGCTGGAAACACGGCCAGAAGTAAGGAGTTAGCTGTCTTACTTCTGTACTGTGACTGTGGGAGGCTGTGACTTTGACCTCTTTGAAAGGTCTGTAACATCTCTCCCATCTCTATTTTGGGGACACAGCACCATGGGAAGGGATAGTGGATAGTTGCCTCTGCATTTTGGTGTTGTCAAGGCTATCCCTTAGGAGGGTGTAAGGAGGCAGGTTGGATACAGGATATGTTGGCCTATTCAAATGGTTCTCGCATCTCTTTTCTTTCCCAGGGTTCCTTTTCTTGCTGTGGCCCGGACATTTGAGAAGATAGAGGAGGTTTCTGCTCGGTAATTAATTACTCATGTCTGGGGACAGATGCTCTGTGGCTCTGTCCAGAGCATGGCATTGTGTGCTGCTTCCTTCCCTGTGGTCTTTCCTCATCTCTTCTCCCCATCATTATCACTGTCCATTCACAAAAATGGCTCACATCATTTTTGAGGCCCAGGCTCAGAAGACTCTCAGCATCATTTCTTTTTCTTTTTGAGACAGGGTCTCTCTATGTAGCCCTGGCTGGCCTGAAGTTACTATGTGGACCAGGCTGGCCTTGAACGCAGAGATTGCCTACCTTTGTCTTCTGAGTGCTGGGATTAAAGACATGTGCCACAACAGCATCGTTTCTAATGTCATATTCTCTTGATCTAAGTGGGCCCTGGTCCAACCTGTGTTCAAAGATAGCTATGACTGTAGCTCAACACAGAAATCTTACACTTAATGCATCGTGAGAACTGTCTCTTGTTGATTGTAAATCGATTGCACTGTTCTCGAGTGTGGACTTTGCAGTGTCAAAGATTGAATGTGCCTGTGTGAGAAACAAGGGTCAGCCAGATCTGCAGGGTTAGGAAACATTCTAGGAATTACAGGAAATGTTTCACACCGAGTGATTTCAGTCTTGCTTCCACATCTCAAGTGAGTGTTGTCTAATCTTGGTTACAGCGAGGGTGACCTTGCTTGCCACACTTCCCCTGCAGAGCTTTCCCTCCCAGTGATGCACAACATCAGCATCAGTAGTCCATGGTGGCTCCTTCGCCTCTACCCAGTCCTGTCCCTTTCTGGACTTTCTCCTAGGGCTTTCTTCTGTGGTATAAGTGTTATGGGGTGTACTCATTCAGCCTGTGCTTGTTTGATCAATCTCATTTTTACTTCTCCATGTTGGCTTAAGCTTTTCTGGAATATTTAAATTTTCCTATAACATTCCTTCATTTTTATACATCTTTAGGCTGCCCTCAATGCTTTGTCCTTAGAAATGTTTCCTTGGGAATGTTTAAGAACTTCCCATGGAGTATAACCCTACAGTGAGGTGATGGAGGACATGGGAAGGGCCTTGAGTACCAGAAAGTGGTTTATAGCAGCAGCTGGTGAGGTGGTCAAGGGGACACTTAACATTGCTCTGCTTCCTGGCTTTGTGCCCATGGCAGGTGGCTTGGTCTACCTCTCTGAGACTCAGTTTCCCCATGAATAAAGGAGAGAACATACATCTCTGCCTTCTGTGGAGACTGAATTTATCAACATGACATAGGGGAGACATTAGTTTTTGGAAAATCTCATACATTATCTACTTAGAAGGAACTGCAGTTGGCTGACCTGACCCATAGCCTAAAATCATGAGGTACAGGGTTTATCCGATTTGTTTGTTTCTTTTTTAAAAGGTTTTTGGGAAGATTTTTTAGAAAACCTTCAAAAGTAATTAAGCGTTGTCATATATCTGGACTACTGACTTCCTTTGTGTTGATGTCTTTTTCGGGCTTTGGACCATGGTCAGAACCAAGATGGTCAGAATCAAGATGTCAACACAAGGCTGTTAGAGATTCCTGCCTTCATTTGCATTGTGATACCCATTTCTGTTTGGGTTTCTTGTCTGGAGTTCCCGCCTGTGGTGTTTAGCTGGCCTGTCCGCAGGCATCCCCTCCATCTGTCTCTGTCCTTTGTGACCTTGATACTTGCTGAAAGTTTTGGCCACTTGGGTGAAGGGCTCACTTTGGATTTGTAGCATGTATCCTCAGAACTAGTTTTAGACAATGCTTTCTCACTACATATAATGTCATTGGTCTAGTCCCCTATCAGCTGGTCCCAAAGTTGAATGCCCGACTTTTCCACTATGCAGCTTCCCTCTTAGCAACCTTGTGGGAATTTCCTGTTCCTTTTCTTATAAATCCACCCACTGTTTCACCTCTGCTGCTGTCCCAGGGTGGCAGAAACAGATTGCCACATGTTGAATTAAAACAATAGAAAATGATTTTCTCACAACTTAGGAAGCCTAAAGTGGTGGCAACAATTTGGTTGTTGGTTGGCAGGTTGACTCCTCTTCAGACTTGGGGAAAGAACCTGGCACAATTTCTCCCAGCTTCTGAGACTCCAGCCAACCTTAGCATTTCTAGGCTTGAATTATTACCACCTTCTCTTTCTCTGTCCTATTCTTTGAGAGACCTTGGGTTTAGGGTTCACTCTAATCCAGCATGCTTTCCTCTCCTTAGTCCTACCTACAGAGTTCTTATTTCAAGATATGTCCCATTCTGGAGCTGAGTAGATAAGGGTTTCGGAAGGAAGGTGTCTGCACATCCCAACATCTGTTGTAAGAAAACACAACCTTTCTTTAAAATTTGTTGTTTTTGTCACAGGTCTCATGTAGCTCATACTGCCCTTGATTTGCTCTTTCTGCCTCCACCTCCTGAGTAGTAGGATTAGAGGTGTGTCTCTGTGCTCAGTTTGTGTGGGCATTTGTGTATGCTGTGCAAGCACTCTACCAACTGGATTACATCCCCAGCCTACATGGCCTTTTCAGTTAGGCCATGTAAGCCAGGCAAATAGGAAGCCCACAGTTTCTGTTTTTTTCACCATAACCAGCGTTTCGTAGGCAGCCTGGCCATCATTTTCAGTGGCTGAGTGTCCTGGAGTGGACAACCTCGTCCTGAACTTCAGCCTGATGCTTCATGACCTTGGGCAAGTCTCATTCTTTCCATGCCTGTTTCTCACTTGTAAACTGGGGATAATGATGCCACCTATCTCAGAGGGGACAAATGGTGGAAGGGGTAAACCAGCACCCTCTTGGGGAAATGTCTGTACATGGCGGCTGTTCTGTTAGTGCTTACTACCGTCTTCATTGTCCTTTTCACAGTCACTCTCCATAGGCAAGCTGTCACTATTTCCTTGGCTCTTCGTCCCTCTCCTTTCTCTTGTTGCTTTTGCCCACCCCCTCACTTCCTGGGACCCCACACTCCACTGACCTTGAAATAGGTGGACATACTCCAACTCTTTCTTCTAGCCTCAAGATGGTGGAGACCCTAAGCAACCTGCTACGCTCTGTGGTGGCCCTGTCACCCCCAGACCTGCTCCCTGTCCTTTACCTCAGCCTCAGCCGCCTTGGGCCACCTCAGCAGGGACTAGAGCTGGGCGTAGGTGATGGTGTCCTCCTCAAAGCAGTTGCCCAGGCCACAGGTAGGAAGCCCCAACAGGAGGTGACACTTGGAGGGTGTGAAGGGCTTGGGGGTGGGACAGGATAGAGGAAGAGGCCAGTGGGGAAGAGTACTTGACAGGACCAGATTTTTAAGATCTGGGTAGTACAGGGTGTGGAGGCCCAGCCTCTTGGGACAAAAGCTATGGGATGGAAAGGAGGGGTGAAGACAGGCAATGGGACAAACTCAGCCGTTGAATTGCCGTGACTGCCTGCCTGTCCATCTTGCCAGCTTCCTGTTCGTACCTCAAGCGTACCATAATGTGACTCTGATTTAACCATAAACAAGGTTAAGGCACAGCCCATATTTTTATTGCTGTTTTTGAAAGGTAGAACAACAGAAACAGAAACACAATAAATAGGAGGCTGGAGACTATTAGAGACTAAGAGACTAAGATTTGAACAGGAAGCCCTTTTCACTCTTCATTGACTTCGTCCCATCCCATGGATTTTAGTCCCGTCCACTCGTGTCCCTGAGTCTGGGTGTGTTCACTCAGCTGCTTGTCTTCCTCTGAGTGGCTGTTGTTTAGCCTTCTTCTGTACTAAGGAAGTGATCTGTAGGAAAGGGGAAACGCCACAAGCCCAGATATCTGGAGAAGCATCCAGTCGTTGAAGGGAGACAGGTAGCCACAATGTCTCCATCCCCTTTCCTTCCCTACTGTCTCCTCCATCAAGGTCGTCAGCTGGAGTCCATCCGGGCTGAGGTAGCTGAGAAGGGTGATGTGGGACTGGTGGCCGAAAACAGCCGCAGCACTCAGAGACTCATGCTGCCCCCACCTCCACTCACCACCTCCGGGGTCTTTACCAAATTCTGTGACATTGCCCGGCTCACTGGCAGTGCTGTAAGTGGAGCGGAGTGGCTCATCCCAACACCCAGATATCCTTGGACTTAAAGCAAAGCATGTGGAGGGGACTGTGTGCTTTGACTGTGGAAGCTGAGTGTTCTTTTCTGCTTGTGTAGTTCACAGTGTCTTGTCCTGTTCTCTGGAAACCCTGGAACCTAATGCCATGCCTCCTGGGTGGGGAGGGCAGAACTCTTGTTAATGCTTGTTGGATAAAGGGAGAGAGGCAGAGAGCTAGTTCATGTCATTGCCCTCAGAGCAAGAGGCTACCACAGGTGGTAGTGGTGGCGGCAGTGGTGGTAGCAGCTTTTCCAAAGCTGAAGATTGTCTGGTTCCTCCTCTGATGGTGCTGTGCCTGTTCTCCACTTTTTCAGTCCATGGCTAAGAAGGTGGACATCATCAAGGGCCTTTTGTCGCCTGCCGCCACTCAGAAGCCCGATTCATTGCCAGGTAAACATGGGGCTCATGAGAGTGGGGAGGCATATGGGTGTAGAGGTGAGCACTTGGCAGCCCCAGGTGCTGTTAAAAACCTGACTGCCTTCTGATGAGAAAGTACCAACAGTTCTGACTTCGCATAGGAATCCTTGTTAGTTACTTTTGCATTACTGTGGTCAAGCTGCCTGATGGAGGAGTATTTTGGTTCATGATTTGGAAGGTTTAGGTTCATCATGGTGGGGAAAGCTTGATAGGGTGTGTGGTAACAGGAGTGTGTGTGTGTGTGAGGCTCCTCATATTATAGCAGACAAGGAAACAGTAAGACTAGAACCAAGGCATGTATAATCTGCTGCACAGTGACCCTAGTGGCCTGCTTCCATTAGCTAGGCCCTGTTTCCTGAAGTTCCCACAGCCTCCCAAAATAGTACCACCAGCTGTGGACAAGCATTGAAATGTGAGCTTGTGGGGAACATTTCTTTCTTTTTATTTTTTGTTTTTTTTTTAAATTGTTTTTTTATTGAACTATATACATTTTTCCCATTCCCCTTCTTCCCTTCTCCCCTTATATCCGCCCCCTGTTCTTGGGGAATATTTCTTATTAAACTATAATAATTTACTTTCATGGGTGAACTCCCCTGCACTGGTGATCCTACCTAAAGAAGGATCCTGGAGCTCAAGGGTAAATCTGTGATAGATTACTTACGTCTGCCTTCACCTGAGTTCAACATAAAGCTATCATGACGGTAGAAGGAAAGTCACTGACCTCTCTTGAAGTGTGTCTTGAAACAATTTCTTAGGTGCTCTGCTCTGTACCTACTGTTTGATGTCGTCAGTTCTCCCAGCCACTCTGTCAGGTAGAGCCTGCAGTTGATAGAGGTGGAGGTGCAGGCGGTTTAGCTACCTGTGTAGTGACTGGCTTAAACCACAGCCTGGGCTGGGTCAGGTTCTTGACTGTGACACCCACTAGCAGAGTCTTGTCTGTGACTTTCCCTCCTCAAGCCCATACCCTGTCACTTGTGAGGTTCCTGCTTCCTTCTCCCAGGGATAAATAGTGGTCATGGCCATTCCTGACTGTTTAGTTTCCTTGTCATTTATGGATTATGTGATAATCTTGGGTTCCTTTGAGGCTATGAAGATAGGACATTGAAGAGGTTCCACAAAAGGTGGAGATTGGGGAGATTGGATAGACAGGAGCAGGCAAACTGTAGAGGGCAAAACTAGAGAGTAGCCAGCCTGCTCACCCCGGATGCTTTTTCCTCAGGTCCTTAAGTGGACGGCTGCGCCTTGGGCTGGCTGAGCAGTCGGTCTTGGCTGCACTTGCCCAGGCTGTGAGCCTCACACCCCCTGGCCAAGGTGAGTAGTTCTGGCCTATTTTTATGCCATCACTGTTTTCTCAGGGCTTCCCTTCTCCATCTGTTGCCTGATTCTCTTCTGAATGCTCTTGGGCAGCTTACCTCATTCCTTTCCATGTCACATACCACATACTGCCCTCTGGGACCATGGACCCTGGAGTAGCTGAGGGTCATGTTCATCACTAAACTGCTGGTGGGTCTTTTCGTAGAATTTCCCCCTGCTGTTGTGGATGCTGGGAAGGGCAAGACAGCAGAGGCCAGAAAGATGTGGTTGGAAGAACAAGGCATGATCTTGAAGCAGACCTTCTGGTGAGATGCAGGGATGGGGCAGAGTGATGGCCAACACGTGAGTGACTGACATGGGTCTAACAACAGCAAGGGACCATGATCATGACAGGGATGACACTGGGTTGTGAGCAGCGAGAGGCAGGCACTGACTGCATGTGGGCCTGCAGGCACAAGGCCTGCAGGCACAAGACTACCTAAGGTACCCAGAGAAGAGACTGGTGACCACTCATAATAGATGTTACAGGCACAGAGAGGATTAGGGCTCTGTAGTGAGCCACATGGAGGGACTTTAGTTAGCAGCTGACCAAGGACCTTTGACTTGGTGACCATGCTAGAGGAAAGAGAGCAGTGAGTGGTTCCATAAATATCCCCAAGGTACCTGACCTGGGCCCGACTGCTCTGGGTACTGGGCGCACAGCAGTCATGAGTTTCTTACAGATCTTCCAGTGGCTCAGCCTCTGGAGGCTCTACGATCTGCCAGACTCTGTCTGTGAATAAGTCAGCAATAGCCTTGAGGGGGACACAGGTACTGCTCTCAGGACATGAGCAAAGGGTGATGGAGGATACATGCTAGGGAGCCAATCAGCATGTTGTATGGTGACTGAGAGTAGGACACATAGTGACGAGGAGTTGGGGACATGGTCACAGTGAAGCAGAGGTGTTCAGGAGCCCAGGTCTGGTATCTCTGTACTTGGACTTGTATATAGACAACACAGTTTTCAAGTTCTAGAAAGAACCTCTATGGGCTGGACGTGGTCATACACCTGAAATCTCAGTACACACTTGGAATCTCAAGTTATAGGCCAGCTTGGGGTATGTAGCAAGATCCTGTCTTATAAAATCAGAGTGGGAATGTGTCTTAGCAGTTGAGTGCTTGCCTAGAATCCATCAGTGAGTGGCTAAGAGCATGGCTTCAGTGATACAGTGGTTGCCTAGAATCCACGTCCTAGAAACCCCTAATGTCTGCTTAGATCCATCCTGATCTGGGTTGGGGGTATGACCCAGCAACAGAACATTTCCTTCACATGCTTAAGACCTTGGGTTCTACCTCTTCACCCAGCACCACGGAAGAAAACAAAAGACCTTGTCATCCTGCTATCTTCTCTCTAATCCTTTCCTAGTGAGGTGCCTGACCTGGATCGAATCATCCCTGTGCTGTTGGAACATGGGCTGGAACGTCTCCCAGAGCACTGCAGGCTGAGCCCAGGTACCATGCCATGGGCCCTTGAAGCTGGGACTGCTATCCTGCATTGAGCCGGTGTGAGCAGCTGCACCCACATAGCTTCTGAGTACTTGTTCCCTTTGCTGAGACCCTTTCCCTTTTCTCTGAGCTCTCCCTTATAACTTAGTGGAACATGGGCTGCAGCAACAAAGGTTCCCCAGAAGGCAGTGGCTTGGCCAAGGAGAATTCGCCTACATATTCAGAGCCTGGCAGGTGGCCATGGCAGCATGTGTCTGTGCTTCAGTGGTCATTCAAGGACCTGGGTTCCTTTTTTTTGTCCCTCTGCTATCTTGAAGCTGTTGCTCTAAAGCCTATATGATCAGGGAAAGAGGGGAGCTAATCATGTTGCTCATAAAGAATGTGACTGATGTGACCGTATACTGCTCTTTATTGGGGACCTATGAGTGCCAGCCTCAGTGTCCCCTCGGGGTTCAGAAGAAGACTTACAGCAGGCGCAGGACTTTGATTTGAGGGTGAAAATGAACTCTCCACTACATATGTTTCTGCATCAGTTTCTTTATTCTTTTCCTTCTGTTCTGTAAAGTTTCCAGTTTTTATTTTTTATTTATTTTGGATTTTCGAGACAGGGTTTCTCTGTAGCTTTGGTTCCTGTCCTGGAACTAGCTCTGGTAGACCAGGCTGGCCTCAAACTCAGATCAAACAGAGATCCGCCTGCCTCTGCCTCCCGAGTGCTGGGATTAAAGGCGTGCGCCACCACTGCCCGGCTTAAAGTTTCCAGTTTTTATATCACACAAAACAAAGACAATTCCCTGAGCTTGGACGTCTCTTTATCTTTGAAAGTCCCAAATGTGATCTATATGAAAGACTCCTTTCCTGACTACATGTCCTGCCAAATGGGAGATAGTTGCAGGGAGGTGGCTTCTGATATATCTCAGGGAGTGAAGTGGAGATTAGACTATGGAACCAAGTCTAAATTTCCCACCGGAGGTCCCACAGAGTAGGGGGGATGACCCAGTATACTAGTACGTGAGAAAGAGTCGTGCCCACTTGTCTATACTCTGCTGAATCTTACACCAAGGGAGAGTGCTTATGATTTCACAAGAGATTCACTGTGAGAATCAGTTGATATGCAAAAGGTGGTAGGCCCAGCACCATGTGAACTGGTTTTGCCTCCATGAGAATACATTTGTTCTGCTGGGTCAGCCTTCTGCCTTATCCACTGAAATCTCACTGCATGATTCCTATGGACTGCAGAAGCTCTTATTATTCCTATTACAGGAATAATAAGGGAGGCTGGTATGGGGACCCAAGTGTCTCTTCTGAAATGTGGGTGTTCCTCCCCTTGACATGATGGCTGGAGAAGAGAGTAGTAGGTCCTGGGCACATTGGTAGCCTTTGCCTCTCCCTCTAATTCCTTGATTGATCACCTTCCCTCTGCCATCCTAATTTGCTTTCTTCTCCTCCCAGGGATCCCTCTTAAACCAATGCTGGCCCATCCCACTCGGGGTGTCAGCGAGGTACTGAAGCGCTTTGAGGAGGTGGACTTCACCTGCGAGTATAAATACGATGGGCAGCGGGCACAGGTATGGGTTAAGCACAGCCCTTCCTGTGTGAGGAAGATACTCAGTACAGGTCCTGAATGGTGCAGTCCTCTTTTTGGCTTTAATCTCCCGTCTGTTCAGTGAGTGCGGTACCTATCATCTCCAGCTTATGGCAAAATGGGGTTGCTAGAAATTCTGACCCACAGAAGGGTCATCAGGAGATGCTGACTCCCCTGGTGCTTGGTGAATACAATATGATTTATGGTTGCCATTCTGGGAGGTCCTTGTGTGATCTTAGTGCAATGACAGGCATGTACCTCCTGGGACCAATGCATTGGTGCTGAGGAAGTGTGCTGTGGCTTTTCTGTATCTGTGGAATTTGGCACTAGTTTGGCGTTTATCACATGAGGAAGGGATAGCACATGAGGTGAGTGGTACCTGAGGCTTTGAGGCAGTCACAGCAGTGGATTCCACATGTGCAGCCTCAGCAGTGAGTCTTCAGAATAATACTGAGAAGACAACCAGAAAATAGTTTATAATAGTGGTCATGGTTATAAACATATGCATATATATGTTAAAGATACCGTACATGTGAGATGGCATGTATATATAAAACCCTGCTTAAATTTTGTGACCAGACAGCATTCAAACAACTAAGCCAACAGTAGAATCCAGAATGGTTTAATTGTAGCACAACTCATGACAGGTCTGGTTGCATCCAGCAAGGTGGATGAGCTTTCAAAGAAAGGGAGGTGGGGAAATGAGAAGTCAGAAGCAATGAAGGCAGGCAACCAGGCTGGTGAAATGACTCAGTAGGCAAGATGCTTTCCCAAGCCTGATGACCTGAATTCGATCCCTAGGACCCACATGGTGCAGGGAGAGAACTAACTTCCTCTGCTTGTTCTCTGACCTCTACACTCAACAGTATGGTAAATCTTGTGCACACATGCATGCACACAAGCATGCATATGCATACACACATTATATAAATGTTAAAAGAAGAAAAAGAAGATGCCATACACAGGTTACAGGTGCCAAGACACTTAAGATGATTTGCTCAGATCTGTGTAGTATCTCACTGAGCTTCCCAAACTTACCAGTGTAGGTGGGGTCTGAAGACAGTGCCACACAGGAAGGGCTTGCCTGACTTTCTCTCCCTTCCCTGTGATGGTAGATTCATGTTCTGGAAGGTGGAGAGGTGAAGATCTTCAGCAGGAACCAGGAAGACAACACAGGAAAGTACCCTGACATCATCAGCCGCATTCCCAAGGTGAGTGTCTGCCTGCTGAGCTGTGGTATAGACCTCTCTGGACCAACCTTACTTGGGGCTTACTAGGAGACTGACAGATGTGTAGCTGTGTGTAGCAGCCTTGCTTCAGTATGGCCTGAGCAGATGTTGTTTATTTTTGCAGTCTGGAGGCAGGTGATTCAAGGCTGTTCTGATTCCACTGTCCTTGGTTGTCTAACTTGCATCCTATTCTTGTCTTCGTGCAACTGCCACACTTCCAGATAGGAACAAAGGGAAAAGGAGGTTTTAGGCTATGTCTCACCCAGCCCATGGGGAAGTTAATGTTTTCTTGGACCCCTACCCCTACCCCTGGCCCCCTTGGCTTCAACTTGTGGGGACTGTTTAGAACAGGTTCTGATTAACATCCTTAGTAGAATCCTGGATCAGTCTGAAGCCTGTCTAGTAATGAGGCCAAGAGAGGACCTAAAGGGTACTGGCCTGTGAGCAGCTGCAGCTTTACAAGTAGCTCAGAGGCAGAGCAGGGCTAGGCCTTGGGCCAGGAGTTTCTCTGTTCTTCCTCCATGTTGGGAATTGAACCCAAGTCCTCTGTAAGAACATCAAGTGCTCTTAACCACTGAGCACATTTGGTTTTGTTATTTCCTGGAAGTACCCTTATGGAGCATGTTTTCTGTGCCCATTCACTCAACAAATGTTGATTAGGCATTTGCTGTGTGCTGTAGCCTGTGGTAGGTAACACAGCCAGGGCTTGCTGCCTTCATTAGAGGGGCGCACTATAGACTCTGAAGAAAAGGTCCAGTATCTGTGACCCTGACTAAGAACCATAACTGCCTGGGACATTGCTTAGTGTTCGAACAATGGCCTAGAGTCTACCGATGAGAAACTGGGGGTGTGACTTAGCAGTAGAGCACTTTTCTTGAGTCAACCATTGAAGGCTGAAGGCATGCCACTCTTGGCATGTAGTCCTGAAGGCCCTATGTTTAGTTCCTTTCGCTGAGGGAAAAGGAGATTTGAATTGGACATTCTTGAATTGGCATGCAGTGTCTTAAACCATACAGCTAGCTCTGGGATGTAACATGAAAGGCAATCCCTGGCATTGTATCAGTGTTTTAGTGAGGGAAAAGAAGGCTTCCCAGGGAAGGCAGACCATAGGAAAGAGGGTAGGGAGGAAGGCAGGCATTGCATAGGGAACTGGGTGTGCAAAGGCCCAGTGCTTTGAGATACCTGCCCCTCAGAGACACAGGCTAGCTGATTTGCTGAAGTGAAGAGAGGACTGGGGCTGATGAAGAGTTCTCCAGAGCCCAAAGAAGTGACACCACTTCTAATAGTAAGCCTAGCAGTAATAATCAGGGTTTGTGAAAGTCACCTTGGCTGCTGGCCAGAGATGCTATTGTAGAGTGCAGGATTGGAGACCAGTAGTTGGGGTGACTGAGGCAGGGTGTGGTGAGGTGAAGGCTCAGAGACCTCAGAGAGGAACCTCAAGGGTTCAGGGGAAGTTGAATGTGGTTGGAGGAAGAGGGAAGTTTCTCTGTGGGTGCTGCTGCCAAATGGCAAGTCACCAGGAAAGCTAGTGCCCCTTAGTGAGGACTCAGGAAGGTCTTTGTGTCTTGCTGAGGTCAGTTGTGGTTCATGAGAACAATGGAGGGAAAAGGAATTCATTGTCCTGCATCTGTCTTTTGACCTCTATCCTCACTTTGCAGATTAAACTCCCCTCTGTCACTTCTTTCATCCTGGACACTGAGGCTGTGGCCTGGGATCGGGAAAAGAAGCAGATCCAGCCATTCCAAGTGCTCACCACTCGAAAGCGCAAGGTAGCATCAGCCCATCAACTCCCTGCTGCATTGCCACACTCTGTCTCTTTCCTCCCGGTCCTGACTTTGGGTCCTGCCTGGCCCCCTAAGGGTCAGAGTGAATCTGGATGTGGATCTCCTAGCCTTGGCGTAGATCATTCCAGCCATCACAGTCTCATCCCAGGATCCCAGTTAGGAAAGATAGAAGGGTCCTTTTCCTATATCTCATTCTCTATGAAAGGCCTATTGGGGAGGTCACACATCCATTACCTCAGCTGGCTTTTCTTTTATATCTAGTTGGCTAGAATTGTGGCATTTTTGTCATCATTAGCTAGCAGCAGGGGAGGGTGGAAAGCAAATCATGCAGTGAAGGAGAATGAGGTCAGGATTTCCCAGAAGCCATCCTCACTCAGGACTTGTGTCCTTCTCTGGGGAGAGAGGCATGATGGGATAGGGCACAGAAGGTCACCTCCTCTTCCCTCATTTGCCTGTTCTTTATTTTGTTACTAGGAGGTGGATGCATCAGAGATACAGGTGCAGGTGTGTCTGTATGCCTTTGATCTCATCTTCCTCAACGGAGAGGTGAGTTCTGCTCTGTGACAGGTGGCCACACAGAGTGGCAGGTTGGAGTGAGTTTGGAGCTGTCTCTGGCTCCCATTTCTGATTCTGCTCCACCACTGAGCTGCTGTGTCTTGCTCAGGCAGTGGCTTTCTAAGTGTGGGCTCAATAGGCCAGAGGCCCCCAGACCTCTTGCGGTGATTTTGAGGGCTCCTCATTGCAGTTTTACATCTCTATGATAGAAGTGGAAAAACCAGCCTCTGTTCTGTTGAGCAAAAGGGTCTGCATACTGTTAATCAGCCAGTGCCTCTCTTCTCACTATTTTTAAGTAGGTGTGTGTTTTATAATATACACTGTCTGGAGGTGTGTAGGTGTAGAAGAGTGGTAGGGTACCTGCCTGGCTCGCTCAAGGCCGTAAGCTCTGTTTGCAGAACATAAAAAGGGGAAATAAATAAGTGCTATTTTGATACATTGAGTGCACTGTTTTTTTTTAATGAATTAACTATATTTTAAATTTCTTGATATCGTTAATATCAAGAAGTAATGACCACCTCTCCCCTACCCCTAAATAGAAGCCCTTTGAAGAGAGTCCTCAAGTACTTTTTGACAAGTTGTGGCTCAGTGGTAGATCCCCTACCTAGACTCTCTCAGTGAGGGTTTGGGGGCATGGCTCAGTGGTAGAGCCCCTGCCTAGAATCCCCCAGTGAGGGGCCGGAGCTCAGAAGTAAAGTACCTGCCTACTATTTATGAAACCATCTTATATCTCCAGTATCTGCTAAAAACATAAAAAAAAAAAAAAAAGGCTATAAAGGGTCTTAAGAATGAAAGCTTGAAAATGGTCACTTAGGGTACTAGTTAAGAAGCTGATGATTCCTGTCACAGAAATCGTTCTTAACCAGCCTGGAGAGAACTCCTCCTGTGTGCTCTAGGGGGTTGGGCTGAGTGACAAGATCTCCCATTCTTTTCTTAACTTCTCTTTCTGCTTCTCTCTTGATGTCTTCTGTCTGGGCAGTTCCAGTCAAATCTCTATACCTGGTCCAGAACTGAATCTGTCACTGGGCTGTGAGGAGAAATAATGGTCTATACATTTCTGGCTAATTGAGCCACAGAGTGCAGATTGTTTTGACCAGACAGATGAGTTTGTTATAGAGAAGTAAGGTTAGCAGAGGCTAGCTTTCCCATGGATAGATAACATCTTATTCAGGTTCTGTCTGTCTTGTCTGTGTTTATAAAGTTTGTATGTGTGTGATCTTGCCTCATCCTCCTGAGTTAGCAAGCAGGCATCAACCCCTGCCTAACTTATTTCACCATTGCTTATAAAGGATCTTAACATGTATGAATTTTGATAACTGGTATGGGGGGCTCCCAGACTCATTTCTATAGATATTGAGGGACCATTGCATTGATAATCACTTTCTCATTTCGAAGGGGATTCTCAGTCCTTCGTTAGTGTGGGGATGATCCTTTTGAAAATGTGTATTAATCTCATGGCTCTAACCTTTGTTGGGTAGTATTTAAAATGACAAGAAATGGGGCCTACGAGATAGCATTTAGCATATAAAAGTGATTGTCTGGCAAGCTTTGTAACATGACTTCAGTCCCTGAAACCTGTGTGAAGATGAGAGAACTGACTCCACAGAATTATCCTCTGACCTCCACACATATGCCATGGGTACCCATATCTTCATATTATGATAAACAAATTAATAATAGATAAACACTAAATTATAACTCCACAAAGTGTTCATTCTGGCTGGCTGGATGATGGCTTCCCATTAGGTAATCCTGAGTTGAGCATACTAGGGGGCTCTGCTTTTCTCTGATCCCTCCACCTGCAGTTAGAGTTCTGGCAGTCCTGCTGGCCGCTGGCTCCTTCTTCCTCAGCTTTCTGTAACCATGTGTTATATGTGGCCCCTGTGTACACTGTCAAGGTTTGGGCTTTTTTTGTTTTTATTTCCTCAGTGTTGTCCACTTTCTCTCCTCAGTCCCTGACTCGCCAGCCCTTGTCTCGACGCCGGCAACTGCTCCGGGAAAACTTTGTGGAGACGGAGGGCGAGTTTGTCTTTGCCACCTCCTTGGACACCAAAGATATCGAGCAGATCGCTGAGTTCTTGGAGCAGTCGGTGAAGGGTGAGTGCAACCAGATCTCTCTCAGGGTCTGAAACCTTGCTGTAGCCTGGGCTGGCCATGTTTCCATTTCCCAACCCCTGAGATTGGCCTGAAATCCTGCCTGCTCAGGCCTCGTGAGCCACTGGTTCGCAACCAGGCTTCCATGTTTCCTACAGACTCCTGTGAGGGGCTGATGGTGAAGACCCTGGATGTTGATGCCACCTATGAGATCGCCAAGAGGTCACACAATTGGCTCAAGGTGATTCTGGCCTCTGCCTGGCCTCCCCAGTATGGATGTCTGTCCCCACTATGCAGCGGAGTCTCCAAACACTTCCTGTTTGAGCATGGGTCCCATTATATGATTCCAACCCAGTCACATATCTTGCCTCAGCAAAGCATGGCTAATGGCTCTTCCTGTAACTCCCTGTGAACTATATCAGGGTGAGGAAGCCAAGCCAGGTCTCTGTGCTCCCTGTGCTGTGTCATTGTTGTATGAAGTACACAAAGGAGAGTCCTCAGGGTTGTTCCAAGATAAACCGTCTCTGGTGAGCTCATGAGGAAAGAGTCATTCTAGTTAGGGAGGGCTTGGGTACAGAAAAGCCATCCAGCTGGACATCTGGGTCCAGCTCTGGACAGCAGGAAGGGGTGGGCCGTGTGAAGATGAGGGTAGAGCAGCTGGACTGGAGAGCCACAGGTGCAAGGGCCAGGAGGCTACAGGGTGGGCAGGGGAGGTCAGGGGAGCAGGCTGTAGACTGTGTAGCACCTTGGGCCCTGTGGGATGAAACTGGGTTCTTTTCTAAAGGTTTCAGGAAGTCAGCAGGGTCTCAGAGAAAGTCTGATCCTATTGTCACTTTGCAGAGGTATTCTGGCTACTTTATAGAGAATAAGCCAGTGTGATGTAGGTTTGGGCAGAAGTGAGAAGGGTGTGGGGGAATGTTTTCTTGCTCAAGATGGCAGGCAGTTGGATCACTGGGCAAGCTAGGCCTGCTGTGCATTTCCTCTTGGCTGTGGTCTGTTTCTTCTGTCTAGAAGCAACTCATTGTGTGTAAACCTTCCCTGCCTTAGCAGTAGTTCACTCTTGTACCTACTTACGTGTCTGTCTGGCACTTAGCTGGTGCTTCATAAGTGTTTCTGGAGTGGATGGGTAAGTGTGAAGGAATGGATTGAGTAAATTAACCTTGACTGTTTGGGGACTGAAGCAAAGAGGGAAACAAGAAGACCCCTGAGCTGGGTGTGGCACATAGTGTAACCCCAACACTCTGGAGACTGAGGCAGGAGAATCCAGATTCCTGCTCAGCCTGGAAAGATAAAAGATGATTCCCCTCACATACTTCCAACCATTTGCTTTGTCTCAAGATGAAAAGTCCTTTCAGCTGCAGCTTCCCCATGAGCTTTGCTCCTCTTCCTTGGAGTTTTCAAGTACTTAAGGACAAGCCCATCTGCCCTTCTCCCCTCTCATCCCTCACTTCTCTCCTCCAGCTGAAGAAGGACTACCTTGACGGTGTGGGTGACACTCTGGATCTTGTGGTGATTGGTGCCTATCTGGGTCGGGGGAAGCGTGCTGGCCGGTATGGGGGCTTCCTGTTGGCTGCCTATGATGAAGAGAGTGAAGAGCTGCAGGCCATATGCAAGGTCCTGAGGAGTTGGGTGCTGGTCACATGATGGGGAGGGATACAGTTACACTCTGAGATGTGCATGTGCAGGCTCCACTGTCTCTGAATAAATGAGTGATATCTCACATTTACCCATGTGATCAGGTGGCATGTAATTTGTCATATTTTAGGCACTAGTCTGTGCTCAAAAATATATTTTGCAATATTTTTGCATTTTTACAGTGTTAATCCAGAATGGGGTTTTAAAAGTATTATTGTTAGGACAGAAGGCAAACAATAATACGGCTATCAGTACAGACAGGACTTGTCTAGCTAGGAGCTTACATAACCAGTTTAATGCTAGCTGCCAGCATAGATTATGACTACTTCCTTTTTAGCATTTCCTAAATGATAGTTTTAAGTTTGCTGGTAGTGTTAAGAGTAGGAGTGGTGAGTGGTGGTGCAAGCCTGTAATCCTAGCTCTTGGGAGGTAGGAGAGTCACAAGGTCAGTGCATGTAGCTCAGCAGTATAGGTGTTGTCTAGAATCCTCCAGTAAGGGGCTGAGGCTATGACTCAGTGGTAGAGCCCCTGCCTAGAATCCCCCAGTGAGGGGTTGGGGCTGTGGCTCAGTGGTAGAGATCTTGCCTAGACATTGGAGAAACATGGCAGAGGAGATGGATCTTTCTAGAAAACAAATGGCAGTACATGACATGTACAGCCTTTCATTTATTTCCTATGAGTTTTGGCCCAATGTTCAGTAGCATCACCCTAGCTGGTCAGATGAGCTTCTAATTTGCCATATTCTCCTGCAGCTGGGAACTGGATTCAGTGATGAAGAGCTGGAGGAGCATCACCAGAGCCTGAAGGTAGGCCCCGTGACTACCCAGTGCCTCTCATCACACTCACCTGTGCCAGGGTGCTGACAGCATGGATTCTGAGAACATCTAGGTTCAAGTGCCAGATCTGCCAACTACTTCCTGGAGATGCTGGCCAGGGGACTGCACGTCCCAGCACAGCATACATCTGGGAGCTGTCCCTTAGAAGTGCTATGAGCCTCTAGAGAAGGACTATCTCTCTTACTGGTCTCAGGCATTTTGAGGTGTGAATCTCTGTCCTGTATAATGGTATTTTCAGGTCAGACCCCATCTTTGTCCCATTCTTGGATATCTCTCTGCTGTTCCCTAGGTTTGTGCCTCCCTCCTCAAACTTCTCCCTTCGTGGGTGTGTTTTGTGTGTGTGTGTGTGTGTGTGTGTGTGTGTATATGTATGTATGTGTATGTCTCTCTGGGCTTCTGCCTCTCTGTATCTTTAGTATTCCTTCTCAGTCCCAATGGTGTCTTAATTCTTTCCTTTTCCATTTCCTTTGGATACTCCATATCTAGTTCTTTGTTTTAAGGACTGCTTAGAGAAACATCTCTACTTTCTTCTCTTCCCTCATTTCTAATCCCTCTCTCCCAAAGCCCTGGCTTTGAGGCTTAACCTCATCTCCTTTCCTTCTGCTCACTGCAGGCCCTGGTGTTGCCAACCCCACGCCCCTATGTGAGAATTGATGGGGCAGTGGCTCCAGACCACTGGCTGGACCCCAGTGTCGTGTGGGAGGTGAAGTGTGCAGATCTCTCTCTGTCCCCCATCTACCCTGCTGCACGGGGCCTGGTGAGTGCTGGGGTCTGGGAAAGACTCCAGGAGGGAAGGCAGAACTGATGGGGAGGCACTCTGGGTCATGCTCCTCCTGTGTGTTGATTAAAAAACTGTGAATATATTTGGGTGTCAGATATTCTCATCTGTAGTAAGAAGACAGTGACATTGTTCCCTTTGGTAGCATCTGACCTTCGTCTCTGCAGTAACTTGAAAACCTAGACTTATGTGAAAATTCAGCTTCCCCCTCCCCCCATGTTTCCTTCATGACTGAAGTTGCTACTTCACCCAGAATTAGTTGTCATGCTACCAAGTTTTGCAGTTCCGTGGCTAATGTCCCAGTGTCAGAACAGATCAGTGGTGTAGCCTTGTTGGCTGTAGCAGTCAGTAGGCAGCACACAAGAGATAGTACCACTCAAATTTAAGGCTTTTCCTTTGACCGTTCTTCCTGTCCTGAAGTATGACTGGCATATACTTTCTGAGTATAATCATACCTGTAGTTTGAAAAGTATACCTCCTGGGTTTTTGCTTTTTAGGGTTACTTGGTACTTAAGTCAGTGCCTGGTGCATGCTGGGCAAGTTCTCTACTGCTGATCAGACCCTCACTGGGGGACTTTCGGCAGGTGCTTTACTTCTGAGCCCTATCCCTGGCCCCTCAATGGGGTGTTATGCTCTATCATACGTTTCTGTCTTTCCTCTATTTTTACCGTGTGTTTCTGTTTTTGTTTTTGTGCTTTTGATATTGTTTATTTTGAGACAAATTCTTATCAACCCACACAGGCCTTGAACTTGAAATTCTCCTGCCTCATCTTCCTGAGCAGCTGGGGTTGCAAGCAAGTTGTTCCAGGCTTGGTTTATCTTTCTCTCTCTCTTTAAATCACACTTACTATATACTAGAGAGCAAGGGCCCTTGGTACCAAGTGCAAGTAGTTGACCTTTGTCCTACACACTTCCAGTGATGCAGCCATAGCTTAGTAACTGGCACATTGCCCATTTAAACCTCATAGAAATGCCAATCTGTGTGCCTATGTTCATAGGTGAGAATGAGCATCATAGAGAGCTGAGGTAACTGGCTCATAACTGCTTGACAATTGAGAGCTGCTAGCTGGTTTTCAGTACTTGTCCTCATCAGGATGCTAACAGCACAGATAACAATAGCAGCTGGTATTTCCTGAGTGTTACAGCATACTGGGTACCAAGATTTCAAACATGCTGACACCTTCTTTAACCTTTACAGCCCATTGCTCAGTCCCATAAGCTAAGGCCCAAGTCAGGAAAGAGGAAGAGACTAGGGAATCACTTGTTAGATTATTGCAACTGGAGCCCTGCAGAACCTGCCATCCCCCACCCCCATGACTGTTCTTTCTCACAGGTGGACAAAGAAAAAGGTATCTCCCTTCGTTTCCCTCGGTTTATTCGTGTCCGTGGAGACAAGCAGCCAGAGCAAGCCACTACCAGTGACCAGGTGAGGCCCTGGGAAGGCGGTTGGATCTTGCCAGGAGCCATAGAGGTAGGAGTAGCTGGCAGGAGCTGCTGATACCCTCTACCCTTTCCTCAGGTGGCCTGTTTATACCGGAAGCAGAGTCAGATTCAGAACCAGCAAAGCTCAGACTTGGACTCCGACTTTGAGGACTGCTATTAACTCCCTGGCCTCCTGGGCCTGGAGTGGAGATTGAGGGAACCTGGGTACTGTTTGCTTGGTGGTGTTGACTGGTGTGTATGTGTGGCGGGGGAAATAGGGGTGGGATACTGGTACTGTGATGTTTCATTTTCTTAAATAAATGACTATTAAATACCTGCTCTGTGAGGAGGTCTACACTGAGCTCTGTGGCATTACGCTGTGAGCTCACACGGGGTATAGTATATGACGTGCCTGGTACTGCACAGGTTCCCAGTTCCCTACTCAACACATGGCCATTGCCACCTAAGACTAGAAGAGCTCATTGTATTGTAAATAGCCACATGTCACTAGTGCTAATCATTTAATAGCAGTAGTTGAGAGCCTTCATGTTTTAACTTCTTTGAACTCCCGGTACTCTGGCAGGTTGACAGTGTCATGCTGTCTCTGCAAATATAGATGAGGACATTGAAACTGCTAGGGGCCACCAAGCTCCCTGGTCAAGAGCACCAGCACTCATGGCTTCAATCCAGTGGCCTGGCTGGCAGTCAGTTCCATATCTTCCTAATACTGTCTCTTGGGAGACAGTGGTTGCAGTGCCATGTGTGTGGTTCCAGTGTGTGTCACCTACCATCTTGCCACCAGGCATCTTCTTAGAATCCGCAATTGAGCATTTCCGTGAGTGACTGACTGCTTTGCTCATGGCTATGCCCTGAACATAATGTCTTGTGTATGACAGGTGCTCAGAAGTACTAGATGAGTGCCAGCTTCCTTTGACACATGACCAGAGACTAGGCATCACTGCTAGTCATCCTACAGTGTTCCTTTCCTTTTTTCTTGTGCTTCAGAAGGGACTGTGGTCCTCACAAAGGTGTAGATAGCCCTAGCCTGTCTTGTCCTTGAAGGTCACCTGAGGCTGGAGAAGACAGAGACGTGTTATAGAACTTAGGCAGATGTGAAAGAAAGGCCCCTAAGATGAGAGGGAGAATCTTCTAGAAAGCCCTGCTTTTCTGAGATGGTTCCAGAAAGAACTGGGCCCTGGCATCTTTCTAGGGACCTACAGCAAGTCTCTGGCCACCAACTGGAAGAGACATATACAGGTCTGCACAGCTAGAGCCATTCTCTTGGGACGCAGTAAAGCCTATTGTAGTTGAGTTTTCTATTGCTGTGATAAAACACCATGACCAAAAGCAACTTGAGGGGGAAAGGGTTTATTTTAGCTTATAGGTTCGCTTCATTATCACTGAGGGAAGTCACAGTTGGAACCTGGAGGTAGGAACTGATGCAGAGGCCACAGAGAAGTGCTGCCTACTGGCTTGCTCCGCATGACTTGCATGGCCTGTTTTTCTTTTCCTTCCTTCCTTCCTTCCTTCCTTCCTTCCTTCCTTCCTTCCTTCCTTCCTCCCTCCCTCCCTCCCTCCCTCCCTCCTTCCTTCCCTCCTTCCTTCCTTTTTGTGTTTTGAGACAGGGTTTCTCTGTGTAACAGCCCTTGTTGTCCTGTAAACAAGGCTGGCTTCAAATTCACAGATATCCACTTGCCTCTTAGTGCTGGGATTAAAGGCATGCGCCACCGGTGCCCAGCTTTGACCTGTTTTCTTATAGCACCTAGAACCACCAGCCCAAGGGTGGCACTCCCCATAATGAGCAGGTCTTCTCACATCAATCGTCAATCAAGAAAATGCCCTACAGATTTGCTTACAGGCAACCTAATGGAAGCATTTTGTCAAGATTCCATCTTCCCTACCTTGTGTCAGGTTGACACAACTCTGCCCTCACAAAGCCCTTTAAAAGCAGTTGTCCTGGGCAGGGAGATGGCTTAGTCAGTAAAGTGCTTGCTGTGTAAGCATGAAGATCTAAGTCCAGTCTGCCCCAGAACTCATAATTAAAAAAAAGGTAAGGCATAGTAGTATGTGCCTATAATGCCAGCATAGAAGCAATAGTGACAGTAGGATCCCTGTGGCTCACAAACTGAATTGCCAGGCTCTAGATTAAGTGAAAGACCAGACCTACCTCAAAAACTATTGTGGAGTCTGATTGAGAAAGATACCTGACACTAACTCTGAGCATACATAAGCACACATGTACCTGCACACCCACGTGAATACAACAATAGGAGCATGTATATATACACACAGAAACAGTTGTCTTTGGGGTCTTGTGTTGGCTACAATTGGCATCCTGCCTGGGCTGTTAAAAGAGTTAAATAAGGTGAGGCAAGAAGGAGCTTTGAAGCACAGGGGTTAATGTTCTCCGGCCAGAGCAGTACTCGTGGATCTAGTTGTGTTAAACCTGAGCCTGAACCAAGTGGCTTTTTGCCTTGCCTTGCCATTGATTTTCCTCTCACCGGTGAGCCCCTCTAGTTTATAAGTCATTTGCATTTAATAGGTGGAAATTCTGAGTGATGGGGGAGGGCTGAGACAGAATTTAGCTTCAGCTCTCTGCTTCAGGCCTCATATTCACAGTAAGTATGCCATGTGGACCTCACGCACACCCATAAGAATATGGAACCTATTACAATCGAGTCTGCTAGGAAGGAATCATGCTGATGATGTCTAGAGTATGTAGACACTGAAGAAACAAACCTGGAGTTAGATGAACAATGGGCTCAATCTTTCCCCAGAGCGTGAAATCCTGCTCATCTTAAAAGTTGTCACAGGCCTGTCTAGGTGGAAAGATGATAGAACGGGTTTGAGTATATTTCAGAGCACAACATGGGGGGAAGGGGTTGAAGAACTGGAAGCGGCACTCCCAATTCAGACTGACCAGATCTCAGTCACGTGATTACACCTGCTACAAAGGTTGCTGGGAAGGAGTTTTTAAACCACCCAATTGTGAATGGACACGAAATGAGTCAGACTTTGTTTTAAATGTCTCATGCATGACTTCATCCACCCCCTCCCATGAAGCTATTCTGTTGGTTCATGTTGGAGCCCACAATACTCTACAGTGAATGCACAACTGACAGACCAATAGGCAGATCCACATGAAGTGTATATGTACACGTCCACATGGAATAACCCATTTTGCAGAGCTGTGGGGACACTTGTCTTTTGGAAAAGTCACTGTCTTATCTGTGGAAACCTTGTGAAGCCATGATTCTTCCGTTGAAATGGGGTTTGTTCCCAAAGCACCTCAGCAGTATGTCTTCTACACAGCCAGTGGAGCAACCTTGCTCTCTTCCCCCACGCCAAGAGGCCTTGGAGTGATGGCATTCACTCTTTGCTCTAATAGTCAAATTTACACAGAACCAGTCCCACAAAATTACCTGCTAACAGACCACATAGAAATTTCTATAGAAGACAGGACTGAGAGAAAGGCAGCATGCTCTACCTTTGCTAACCAACAAATCTGGGCATCCCCAAAGCTGGTTAAAAACTTAAGATAGGTTAACAGATGGAGTATCTCTCCAGGAAGGCAGTCTGCATACTATTCAAATAATGTCCAAGGATGAGATGTTATCTTTAAAGGAAAAACTTCAGACCTTGGAATCACATGTGCAGAATGAGGACCAGAGGCTAGGTGCCTCAATGAAATAAATCACTAGAAATATATATATAGGCCAGGAGATTCAGGCTTTACAAAAGACAGTAGTAAAAAGATTTAAAGCAATTGAGGAAATTATTGGAGCTGATGAGCAGTGAAAGAAGTTACAAGGACAGGATTTAACTTCACCAGTATGTGTCAGTACACCAGGGTTTTAGCTTCCTACCCTGTAATCTACTCTGACAAAGCATCAAGTTCTAATTCCCCAAAAGGATCCAAAGAAGGTAGATGGATACCTATAAGAATGAAAAATCTAAAAGAAATTAAGCAAGCAGTAGTATCTTAGGGCTTGCATTCAGCATTTGTTAGGGAGATGGTAAAGACAGGCTTCTAGCAATAAGGCCACTCCACATGACTGGCTTCAATTTGTATCAGCAGTCCTGGGTGATGGGCCACAATTACTGTGGAAATGTTATTTGTGAGAAGAGGCAAAAATTTTAGAACAGGGAAAAGCAAAGGACTTAAGACTACCCAAGATCAAATTCTTGGCGAGGACACTTTTGCTGACCCTTAGCCTCAAACTTTTTATTATGAACAAACCTTTTCCCTATGCCACAAAGCAACCATAAATGGTTGGGACAGGATTCAAGAATCAGGAAGATGAATCATATACCAGGGTTAAACAGAGCCAGAGAGAAACCTTTAGTAACTTTTTACAAAGATTAGCTAAAATTATACAAATAGGAGTAACAGACCCAGAAGCTAGATGAGTACTTATTGAATTGGCTTTTGAAAATGCCAACTTAGAATGCAAAAAGATACTTGGGCCTTTAAAGGTTAGATCAGCACCAGTGGATTAATGGAACCTACATACAATAAACACTGAGACATTTGACTATAATATTGAATCTTGGGTAGGAGAAGCAATTTCCAAAGGTATGAGACATCAAAATGCTAAATGTTTTAATTGTGGTCAAATAGGACATCTGAGAAGGGATTGTAGACAAGGAATTCCTAGAAATAATGTCTCCTCTGAGAATGGCAAAAATAAAAGGTATCAACCTTCTGGATTATGTAGGAGGTGTGACAATGGCTGACATTGGACCAATGAATGCAGATCAACAACAACAAAAAAGAAACAGGCAACCCAATACCATTGGGAAACTCCTTGGGGGGGGGGTCTCTCACAGGCCCCCAACTCAAAAGTGGTCCAGTCATTCCCAGTCACTGTGGACGATATGTCTCACCAGGAAATTAAAAAATCCAGAGCCTTCTGTAAAAAAAACAAACCATACTGTTCTAGATGATGGAATAAATATGGAGACTGAATAAAAAATTCTAATAGGAAATAGGAAACGTATATTCTAGAAGACTTCTATAAATGATCAAAGACCAAGGCTAGGAGTACACATAAATGGCATTGTAATTGTCGGTTTGATTGACATGGGTGTGGATGTGAGTATCATTAGTCGAGAATCTTGGCATCCAAATTGGCAGAAGTTCAATTCCTAGAAATTGGAACCCTATCGCAAGTGAAACAAAGCACAAGGACCAGAAGGACAGAGAAGGCTGAGGCCATATGTGGCTAATATCGTAGTGAATTTATGGGGTACTGACCTGCTGCAGCAATGAAATACCCAGGTCAACCTTCCTGTGGTCCCAGAAACTCTTATTTCTGGGAAGGTTATTATAAGGTACTATACACAAATATTATCAGCCATTCAGGCTGTACAAGAACACAAAGCAATTGACAAACCTTTAGAGGTACCAACAGTCCTACCTTTAAAATGGCTGGGAATCCAATATGGGTTAAACAATGGCCTTTGATAGAAGACAAACTGTAGGCTTCAGAACAGCAGATACAGGAGCAGCTAGACGCTTACCATATTGAGGAATCAACCAGCCCTAGGAATTCTCCTTTATTTGTTCTTTTTTTTTATTGGAAAAAAAAGAAATTTCTGCCTCCTCCCCGCTTCCCATTTCCCTCCCCCTCCTCCCCCTAATACTCCCCCCTCCCCCTACTCCTCCCCCTCCCTCTCCAGCCTGAAGAGCAGTCAGGGTTCCCTGCCCTGTGGAAAGTCCAAAGTCCTCCCCCCTCCATCCTGGTCTAGGAAGGTGAACATCCAAACAGGCTAGGCTCCCACAAAGCCAGAACATGAAGTAGGATCAAAACCCGGTGCCATTGTTCTTGACTTCTCAGCAGCCCTCATTGTCCGCCAAATTCAGAGAGTTCAGTTTTATCCCATGCTTTTTCCGTCACAGTCCAGCTGGCCTTGGTGAGCTCCCAATGGATCAGCCCCACTGTCTTCGTGGGTGGGTGCACCCCTTGTGGTCCTGACTTCTTTGCTCATATTCTCCTTCCTTCTGCTCCTCACTGGAACATTGAGAGCTCAGTCCGGTGCTCCAGTGTGGGTGTCTGTCTCTATCTCCATTCATCGCCAGATGAAGGTTCTATGGTGATATGCAAGATATTCATCAGTATGCCTATAGGATAGGGTCATTTCAGGTTCCCTATCCTCAGCTGCCCCAGGAACTAACTGGGGACATCGCCTTGGGCACCTGGGAGCCCCTCTAGGTCCAAGTCTCTTGCCAACCCTAAGATGACTCCCTTAATTAAGATGTGTGCTTCCCTGCTCCCCTAACAAACCTTCCTTTATCCCAATCATCCCGTTGCCCCAAGTTCCCCCCAACCTCCCCTTCTCACATTTCTCTCCCCTTCTCCCCTTACCCCCCTCCCACCACACCCTCAAGATCCCAATTTTTTGCCCGGCAATCTTGTCTACTTCCCATAACCAGGAGTATAGCTATATGTTTTTCTTTGGGTTCACCTTCTTATTTAGTTTCTTTAGGATATCAAATTATAGACTCACTGAATCCTTTATTTGTTCTTAAAAAGAAATCTAGTAAATGGAGAATGGTGACAGATTTAAGAACTGTCAACAAGGTAATTCAACCCATGGGCCCTTTCAATTTGGAATTTCTCTGCTTTCTCTGTTAACAAAAGGATGACCCCTTATAGTTATTGATTTAAAAGAATATTTCTTAACTATACCTTTACAAGAAAAGGACAGAAAAATTTGCCTTCACAGTGTCTACTTATAATAATTCTCAGCCAACTAGGAGATACCAGTGGACTATCCTCCCACAGAAAATGCTCAGTAGCCTCACCCTCTGCCAATACTTTGTAAGTCAGCCATTGGAAATAATACATAAACAATTTCCTAAATCTATAATTTACCATTGCATGGATGACATTTTGCTGTCTGACTCAAATGTACATACTTAGAATGTTTGATGAAGTAAAGAAAGTTTTGCCAAAATGGAGATTAAAAATTGTTCCTGAAAAGATTCAAAGAGGAGATTTTATAAATTACCTAGGTTATAAAATAGGTTTACAGAAAATTAGGACACAGAAGGCACAAATTAGGAGAGACCGATTGCGTACTCTTAATGGTTTTTTTTTCTTAATGGTTTTCATAGATTGTTCAGAGACATTTCCAATCTATGACCAGCTGTTGAGATAACACCTGATCTAATAGTTCATTTAAACAAAACCTTAGATGGCGACAAAGACTTTAGTCCCAGAGAATTAACAGCTAAAGCTGAAAAGGTATTGATTGTTGTTTGAAGAAAAATTATAGGAGGCACATGTGGATAGGGTGAATCCAAATCTTAATTGCAGTCTACTCATACTGCCTCCAGCATTTCCCCTACAGGAATCTTAATGCAAAGGGAAGATATTGTCTTAGAATGGATCTTTTTACCACATAAACCAAGTAAAAAATTAAAAACTTATGTAGAAAAGGTCTCTTAATTAATCATAAATGGAGAATTGAGACTTTGTCAACTAGCAGGAATAGCCCCAGCAGAGATAATAGTGCCTTTTACTGATAAAATTAAAAAAATATGGAAAAAAACAGTAAACCTTGGCAAAGAGCTTGTGCTATTTTTTTAGGAGAGATTAATAACAATTAACCCGAAAGTGATAGAATTGACTTTATAAAGAGAACTAATTGGATCCTTTCCTGCATTGTACAGGACACACCAGTAACTGGAGCCTGTACATTCTATAGTGATGCAAATAAATTAGGAAAGGCAGGTTACAAATCAGAAGATTTAAGTAAGATGGAATAAAGCTCTTATAATTCTCTCCACAAGTGAGGATTATATGCTTTTCTCATGGTGCTAGGGCATTTTAAAGAACCTCTCGATGTAGTTACTGATTCACAATATGCAGAAAGGGTTGTCCTGCATTTTGAAACTGCTGAATTTATACCTGATGATATAGAATTGACTTCATTATCCACACAGGTTCAAGATATAATCAGGAATAGACTTTGTCCCATATACATTGCCAGGTCCTCTAGCACAAAGTAATACAGAAATTGATCAATTATTGATTGGAAGTGTGCTTAAGGCCTCAGAATTTCATAGGAAACATGTCAATAGCAAAGGTTTAAAGAAAGAGTTTTCTATTACATGGCAACAAGCTAAGGAGATTATAAAGAGATGTCCTTCTCAGGGAGTAACCCAACGGGTACTCAAAGACATGAAATCTGACAGATGGATGTGTTCTACTTTGCAGATTTTGGTAAATTAAAATATGTACATCACACCATTGACACTTATTCAGGCTTTCAGTGGGCAACTGCTTTAAGCACAGAAAAGCTGAGTCAGTAATCATACATTTATTAGAAGTTATGGCTGTCATGGGTATACCTGCACAAATAAAGACAGATCAGGTACAGCATATGTCTCTAAGAAAATGAAACAGTTTTTTGCTTATTATAATATAAAGCATATTACAGGTATACCAAACAATCCTACAGGTCATGCAGTTATAGAAAGATCAAACTTTAAAGGATATTTTAAACAAATAGAAAGGGATGGAAAATACCCCTAGAAATAGATTATATAATGCTTTATTAACCTTGTATTTTCTTAATGCTAATGAGAAAGGAACAAGAGCAGCAAAGAGATATTGAATAATATAAAGGTCTTCTGAATCAAATAAGCCTGTGTATTTCAAGGATTTGTTGACCTCACAATGGAAACCAGGAAATGTGCTACATTGGGGAAGGGGTTGTACTCTTGTTTCCACAGGATAAGAAAAGCTATGGATACCATCAAAATTAATAAAAATTTGTCTTGAAAAAAAGAAACCTGTTGAGAAAGAGAAATGATGGCTCATTCACAGAGGTGACAACCAATCAGGTGGTAAGGAAAGCTCTTAAGGGTTGGGGCAGGGTTTTGTTCTTGTCTTTGCAGGAAAATACTCATCTTCAAAAAGTCAAAAGACCCTGGACATCTAGATGTCTAAAGAGGAAAAGGTAATTATTCAGATAGGATCACCAAGCAAAAAGAATTATGACTTATGAGAGCAGGTCATCTGAGTGTACGAATCTCTGAATATAAATTAGAATAATAGTCATGACTCACTTAAAAATCAAAACTGGCTTTGGAGTTGGAAATCTCCTGAGTAGATGGACAGGGTGACAGCAATGGCGACCCAGACTGAAGCGGGATAGCAGACAGAAAATGAATGTGTCTGGGAATACATGTTCAGGATTTTCTTTAAATTGTCAAAAGCTGAGAATCCATTGGGGGGAAAAAGACTTTTTTATGCTGACATACAGCCTTGAGGATTTCTTTGCAAAGTGAGGAGGAGGGCCCTCTGTGTAGTCACTACTTGCAGGCTATGCTATGCCCCTTACTTGGAATAGGTTTTGTTGGCAGGAGTGGAGCATGATGGGAAAGAGGGGACTGGAAACAGGAACTACTGCTTCTGGCTCCTAGACCCTGTTAGAACCTATGAAATAAATCCTGCTTTCTATCTTGAATAATGAATTTGTAACAGGACTTATAGCATTTGTGAATGGTCTTAGCAAATTTTGTCAAATATCTATTCTCACCATGAACAAAACATCAAAAAGAAATTGGCTTAAAGAATTCATGTAAAGAGCAGGAAAAACACACCATAAATCTTTTGAATGGAAATTCCAGATTTTCATAACTACAGAAATATTTCCAGTGATTTAGTAGAAAGGTGTGGCAAACTAATATAAAAGTAGGAACATTCTTCTTCAGGGAGGAATTAGCCCCATTCCATCATTGTTGCTGCTGTCTGGAGCTGACCTGGAGAAAACAGTGTCAGTACTGATGAGACTGGGAGACTCGAAATCAACCCCTTGTTTTCGCTTGTGTTGTCACTTGCATGTAGTGGACTGTATAAAAAACTGGTTTTGGAGATCTGTGTGGAGCTGTTCTCTGTCTCTCAGATCTTGGCCATGGTAACACTCCTGAGCACCTTGCCTAAGAAATCCTGACCCTGCCCTTGGCCAGCAGTTGCGGTTAATCATTTGAGGAATGCTTGCTTGAAACCATCAATGCAGACTGGTTTTTCTGGGATACCTTTGATCTCTTTCCTCCCTTTCCTGGTGAATGGTGCCAAAATAAAAGTAACTGGTAGCTGTCAGGCCCATTTAGATTTTGTGACTGTGCCAAATCAGCAGATGACCAGACACCCAGGTTTTTCCCACACTCTATTCTGGATCACTGGACAGCATCTAGAATTCTACAGTTCTCCATATTTCCTAACCTAGGCCCCTGTACTTTCCCTTGCCTAAGGATTTAGGGGCTTTAAACACCTCGTGGATTTTGTGCCCACCCCTCCTCTCTCTCCTTGTTATCATAAGTGCTGAGATGAAGCCTGATCACACTGGCCCTTAGTGACTATTTACATTTTTAAAAATTAGTTTTTAAAATTGGCATTCAAGGCAGTGTGTTTCATTGTGGCATTTCTTTACAAAATTTTTGTTGCTCTCCTTCATTCTCCCATTCCCCTACCTGCTCCTACTGGTCTCCTTCCTCTTCTCTGTCTGGCACCTCTTCTCAATTCCATAGTCCTCATGTTGGAAGCTTGAAATCACCTGTGATGAGACTATTGCCACCACAAGAATTTCCAGGTACTGCAAGCCAGGGTCCCTGTTATCAAACTGAGGGTCATAGTCTGTATCCCAGGAGCTCAAGTTAGGTAACATCTTCCTGCTACAGAAAGACAGCTGTTAAAAGTGTACTATCATACCACCAGACACACAATGCGTACATATGTGATATATATGTGTATATGAGAATACACAGTATATGTCTTTTGTGTTTATGTTTGCATATATGTATCTATCATTATAAATACAGATATAGTGTATATCTGTAAATATGTAGTGATATATATTGTATAAAGATGTGTATGGATGTTATAAATCTGTAAATTTGTAGTATATTTATGTATGTATTCATATATATATATGTATGTAGTATAGATGTGTTATATATCCATATAATTTAGATGTGAGTATGCAGGGATGTACATATCATTGTCTATGTATGTGCATACATGTATATATGATATGCATGTGTGCAGCATATATGTAAATTATATGTATAGTTTATAGTTATAGTGTGTGCATATAGTATTTATATGTAGTGTGTGGTGAATGTGTATAGTGTATATATAACAAATACATGTACATGGGATATACACATGTATAGTGTGTATGTATAATATATATGTTTGTATATTATACTACTATACATTTGTTATTTGTTAATTCCTATGTTAATTCTGGAAAGATATGAGAAAATCAGTAACAAGTTGCCTGAAGTGGGAAAAATGTAGTTTCTTAAGAATAATAGAGAGGCTGGGTAGTGGTAGCACATACCTTTAATGCCAACACATCAGAGGGAGTGGCAGGCAAATCTGTCAGTTTGAGGCCAGCTTGGTATGGTCTACAGAGTGGAGTTCCAGAACAGCTAAGACTACACAGAGAAACCCTGCCTTGAAAAACCAAACCAAACCAAAAACCAAAGAGTAGAAAGGAATTTCACATCATTCCTTTTACATGTTTGGCTTTTACCACCACCTGGTAACAACTGATAAGGTTAATCATTTACATATAGATGTTGCTTACTGTGTGCAAGGTAGGTTGTAAGTGATTATACTCATGTCTCATGTAAACACCCTGCAAGACATGCTGTTGTCTATAATTTGCAGATAAGAACCTTAAGACCTTGGTTATTTAAGTATTTTCTTGAAAATCAAAGGAAGTAATGTCCCCGTTTTGAAGACAATGATCTTTCTGGCAAGTTAAGTAACTATTTTCTGCAGAATAATGGGGTAATGTCCTTATCTATAGGCAATGGCCCTGTGACCCAGAGGATTTAAGTAACCATTTTCTGCAGAAATTAATGGGAAGTAACATTGTTTTTCAAACACAGAATATTACAAGTCACCTATTTAAGTGCTGTGCTTGGCCAAGAATAAGGAGGAGAAAGGAAGAGAAATAGAAGAGGGGGGTAAGTGAACAGGAGAGATTGGAGCAGTGGGGTGGGAGGCAATCTCAGTGTGCTGCTATGTCCTGGGATAGCCTCCACATTTGTCATTTGAGCATCACAGTCATTTGCCTACTGTCAAGATGAGGAAGCTGAACTCAAAGACTGTATTTCTCATACCTGTAACAGAAGACCTGAAAGGAGCCACTTAAGGAAGAGAGCATTTCCTTTGGCCCATGATTTAAAGATAGGTACCCACCATGATAGGGAAGGCATGGTGCTGGGACCCTGTCATAGGGGCTGGGATTCACTGAGAATCTAGTTAATCTTTCCATGAAGCATAGCGCTAAACCAGAAGGGATGCTGGCCTTTAATGTGGAAGGCCCACCATAGTGGTCCTGCATCCTCCAGCTAGGTTTGTGTCCTAAAAGTTCCACACGCTTTTAAAACAGTGGCACAAACTGGGGACCAGGTATTGAAAAATATGAGCCTGTGGTGACATTTTGCCTGAAAACCACAAGAGATAGAGACTTGAGGTTTACCTCTGGCTTAATGGAGCCAGCACTTGGTCTCAGGCCAGTATTTTTCTTAGGGTACTGTTGAGTACAGAACAGAGATGGGAGAAAGAAGTAAAAAAGGAGGAACAGGGTAGATGCTGAGAATGCTACCAAGAAAATGGCTGTGAGGAGCAAGGCATTAAGAAAACCAAAAAGGAAAGGATGGAGAGAGAAAGGAGAGGGAGAGAGAGCACAAGAGAATGAAATGATATGAGAAATATTTAATGGTGGCGGCATCAACAGAGAAGAGGAGAGGAGAGGGTAGAAGGGTAAAATCAGGTACAGCTTCATAGAATTGAACTAGGGCTGTCCATGTGTCCCTGAGGTAGGACCTGTCAGAGCCTGGTGTACTCACCAGTGTGTATGCAATGGGTACCATGACATCCTTTCTTCCAGAATCTATTAGTGCCAATAGATGAAGAGTAAGTGGTAGGGTCTGGTGAGCCACTTCCCCCTCTATAGCTGACACTAAAGACAAAAACTAGTAAATATGGGAAGGAGATTTGTAAGGAATAAAGGGAGATGGCATGGGTGGGAAGGAAGAGAGGATGGGAAAGTGGATCCAGAACACATTATATGCATGTATAGAATTGTCAAAGAGCAAAACCTAGTTTTTAAAACTTTTATTCTTTGAGAATTGTATGCAGTGTGTTTTGACCACATTCACCCTTCTTCAATTCCTCCCAGATCCATTTTTCTTTCCCTATCCATTCAACTTTGTGTCCTTCTTAATTTCCCCACCCATCAAGTCCCATTGTGTTGCTCATATATTCATGGATTTGTGGCCTGCCACTGGAACATGGTCAACCTATTAGGGACTTAAAAAATTTTATGAGAATTTTATATAAATACTGTATTTACAGCATTTCCACATCTCCCATCTCCTCACTCTAGTTCCTGCTGCATCTCTCCCTCAAATACTTGATCTCTGTTTTAATGCTCACATAAATCACACACCCATACCCACACCACATACGCTATAATGAGTCTATTTAATATTGTTTGTATGTACATGTGCTTCTGGGGACCACTTTGGATTTGATAACCTATTTGGCACGTTCTTTGAGAAGAAGACTGCCTTTCCCTCTCAGCAGTCATTAATTGCCAGTAGTCTCCACTTAGGGGTGGGGCCATGTAAGATTTTTCCCCACTCGTGTTTACATGTCAACTAGTTTTCATTTTACAGGTCTTGTTTGGACAACCATTCCGTCGAGATTTCATGAGTTGCAGTTTCCTTGTCATGTCTAAAAGAACAAAATTTAATAATAGCAAGTATAATCTCAGTTACGATGGAAACTATAACACAGATAACACTACATTTCCACTTAACATAAATTTTTATTATCCCAGAAAAGTTGGATTGGGAAATTGAAAGCTCTAATAAAACCTGAATACATATGCAATACTGCTTTGAAAAATCAGCAAAATCAGGGGTAGAAGTGAGAGAACCTGTGATTCTTTTGAAGCAGTAACATCCTCATAAAAAAATATAGCTTTAGTGTGGGTGCTTGTACTTCTTAATGTTTAACTTAAATCTCAAGAACAACATTTCCAAGTAAGTCTCTTTTGACAATTTCTAGGTACTTCTTTACCACACCCAGTGGGTGCCAGCTTGCAACACAGATAAAAGTTAGAAAGCACCCTTCTCCTCTCACTCTACAGGCTGGGTTTCCTTTAAATGTACCATCCAGGCATTTGCCTGATAACTTGAAGCAACCCCAGAGCTAGCCCCAGTATATACTGCCGGTTGCCACTCTCTCCTGTCTATCTTTCTTCTGTGCTGGAGGCCTGCGGAGATTCCCCGGGGTCTGTAAGTACCAAAATATTTCTTTAACCAAACTTTCTCTTATATGTGTTTGTGTCACTGAAGTTGTTTGTACTTTGACACCCTGATAATGAAGGTGCTGGGTCCTTGCTGGGGACAGCAGTTAACACCTATATTGCTCAAGAAATTCAGGTAGTACGGGGATGGAGCAATTTTGTAAATTGAATAAAAGCAACCTTTTTTGAAATAAGAAGTCAATCTTGTTTTGACTTGTGAATCATATCAGCATGGATAGTCACTGGCAACAGCAACTCTCAACTGGTAGTTTCTTTCCCCAGAGCTAATTTTGTCTGATGGAATTTGGCTCTTTTCATTAGTTCATCCCTCAGGATAGAGGAGTCTTTGGGGATGGACGTGTATGGGGAAGCTGGAGAGGTACAGGTGTCCAGTCTCTCAGTCCATCTCCTAGCAAACTCTACAAAGACTTGAAACATCTAAGCCATTTCTGAAGTGAGGAATTTCTAGATTGGAGCAGGGCAAGGGCAGGGCAGGTGTCATGGCTAGCCCTAGAACCCACTGTTCTTAAATGGTTGGGGTGTAGTCAAGGTAGCCTCCTTTTCAGTGTCCACCAAGGAGTCTGGTCTTCTGAATCTCCAACTTAAGGGTGGGGTATTGGGTAGGAGACAATGTGGACTGTCCTCCAGGAAGGTAGTTTGTTCACGATATGCCTTTGCCCAGCCATATCAATAACCTCACTTTGAGTGAATCACTGCCCTCCTGGGCTGAGAGCCAGTGGCTGAAGAGACAAAAATATTTGGTTCAAAGCCAGAGAACCTTCTAATAGGCTTTCAACAAGGACCCAGATATTCTTTTCTGTGCCTCACCTCAATTTTTTTAAAATGACTACTTGAATTCAACCCATGACATGACATTTATCAGATAATCACTACAAAGTAAGGCTGTACTGGTCGACTGATGTGCCTTAAAGAATACTCATCTAGGTTTATTTCTTCAGAAACCACAACTAGAGTCAATACTGACCTTTGAACTCCATTAACTTACCACAAAGTGGGACGTGACTGCGCCACAGAATAAAGCAATATTGAAAGTAGTTGAAGAATTTGGGAAGATGAACCCTGAAGAGTCTCCCATGTCACAACCATCCGGTATACATAAGCGGTGAGCCATGGGTATAATTTAAATTTTAAGGTTTTTATCACATTCACTTATTTAGAGTGTATATGAAGGGTGTGCATGTGGTATGGTTTATATGTGGAAGTCAAAGACAATTTATGGGAGCCATTTCCTTCTTCCATGTGGGTTTGAGGAATCAGACTCAGATCATGAGACTTGAAGGCAAGTGCTATCATAGTGATGCCCTCCAAACAGGTGAAGTTTAGTTTCTTAACTACTTATTTTTTTTATTGGGATAAAACACATAAATTTACCATCTTGATCATGTAAAAGTAAACGAATCAGTAGCAATTATCACATTTTCAGGGAAGTCCAAGTGTCATCTCTGTCTAATTTCAGAATATTTTTAGCACCCCAAAAGGGACCCCCTACTGCACTAAACATCTCTTCCACTTCTCCCCCTCTCCAGTGCCAGGCAGCTACTGACCTGCTTCCAATCACTGTGTGTTAGATCCTGTTCTCAATGTAGGGTGTTCATATAAGATATGACCTTTGTGTTTGTCTCTGTCACTGAGGATTTCCTTTGTAAGGTCCACCTACAATGTAGAATGTACAGGAAACTTTTGATTTCTGAGTGATAAACCATCACGCAACTAGATCACATTTTGTTTGGGTGTTCATCACTTGATGACAATGGGTCGGTTCTGCCTGTTAGTTATTATGAACAACTTGTAGGTTGGTTTTCAAGGTTTTGTTTGAAACCTGCTTTGAATTACTTGGACTATATACCTAGGACTGAAATTTCTGGGTCACATTGCAGTTGTTTGTTTGCTGCTTATATATGTGTGCAGCTCGGAACTCGACATCAGATGTCTTTCTCAGTTGCTCTTCACCTTATTTTTTGAGACAGGGTCGCACACTGAAACTGTTGCTCACAGATTTATGTAGATCAGATGGGTAGCAAGTCCCTGGGTTTGTCCTATCCTCACCTCCACAGAGGTTACAGGCACACACTGCTTTGTTACTTGGATGCTAGAGATTGAATTCAAATCTTCTTGCTCCGCAAGCATTTTACTGAATAAGTCATCTCCCCACCTCTCTCTTTTGCCTTTTTGAGATCAAGCATCACTGTGAGGCCTTGATCCCCAATCAATATCCTCTTATGTCAATTTTTTAAGTGGTAGGATTACAGGCATAAGCCACCATGCCAGCTTCTCTGTGCAGCATTTCTGAGAACCACTGAACTGCTTTCTGCTATGCTGTTATAAAATGCAGCCACTTTTCAGTATCCAGAGAGTGTTGATTCCAGACCAGCACTAGCCCTCTGCAGACACCCATACTCCGAGGTGTCCTGTTCTCTTATGTAAGACATTGCGGTACCTGCAGAGATCCACACATCCCCTTGGCTTTCAGTTCTGGGAGCAGGTGATCCACTGTCTTCTTCAGTGGATAGTGGCTGGAAAGTGTCTGTGCCTCTTTAATGGAACAGTAAGTTTCTCAGAGGGTCACTGAATTTGCATATACAGACCCTGAAAATATTGAGGGCACCAGGTGTTTGTAGCCATTATATCCTGAATTCTGGCATTTCAACAAGTCATGACAAAATTTCTTGCTGAACTATTGTGTGCTCTTTGAATTTTCTTTTAAGATTTATTTTTATTTGTATATAAGTTTGGATGCTTGAAGAGGGTGTTGGATCCTCTGGAACTGGAGTTATAAGCAGTTGTGAGCTGCCTAATACAGGTGCTAGGGACTGAGCTTGGGTCCTCTGGAAGAACAGCAAGTGTTCTTTTCTTTTTATTCTTCTCTCATGCCTCATGCAATATATCCCAACTGCAATTTCCCTTCCCTCCACGCCTCCCGGTCCCCCCACTACCTCCATCTCCCCAAATCCACTCCTCCTCAGTTTCCCTTTAAAAGAGCAACCTCCCAGGGATAGCAGCTGAACATTGCATAACAAGATGCATTAATACTAGACACTAACCCTCATTTCAAGGCTGGATGAGGCAACCCAGTAGGAGGAAAAGGGTCCCAAGAGCAGGCCAAAGAGTCAGAGGTACCCCCAATCCCACTTTAGGAGTCCCCCCCAAAACCTCAAACTAAACAAGGACAACATATATGCAGAAGGCCTACCGCAGAACCATGCAGGTTCTGTGATTGCCACCTCAGTCTCTGTGAGCCCACGTGAACCCTGCTTAGTCAATTCTGTGGGCCATTTCTCTGGGTATCCTCAACCTCTCTGGCTCCTACAATCCTCCTTCTCCCTTGGGATTCCCTGAGCTCCACCTAAAGTTTGGTTGTGGATCTTTGCATCTGCTCCCATCAGCTTCTATAGGAAACCTCTCTGATGAAGACTGGGCTAGGCAGCCATCTACGAGTATAGCAGAATTAGCAATCATTTCATTGACTTTTGTGGGGGGGCAGACATGTTTAGTTCTATCCTAGGTCTCTGGGCTATTCAGTCTCTGGTTCCTCGCCATCCAGGTAGTGTCAGCCATGGTCTCCCTCCTGTGGTTAGGGTCTCAAATTAGACCAGTTATTTGTTGGCCACTCCCTCAAGTTCTGAGCCACCATTGCTCAGCATATCTTGTAGGCAGGACAGGTTGTAGACTGAAGGTTTTGTGGCTTGGTTGTTGTCCTCGTCCCATCACTTGAAGCCTTGATTGGTTACAGAAGATGGCTAGTTCAGGCTCTATGTCTTCCATTACCAGGAGTCCTCACTAGTGTCAGCCTCATAGATTCTAGGAAGTTTCCACTGCACTGGGTTCCCAAATTGCCTCCAAATGCCCCCCAGGTCCAGTAGTCTCTCCCTGTATTCTCTCCCCTTGTCCATTCCTCTCCAACCTGGTCCTGCCCATTCCCATCCCCACCTGCTCCCAGTCCACCCACAAAATCTATTCTATTTCCCCTTCCTAGGGAGATCTATGCAACCCCCACCCCCCGCTCCCAGAAACTTCCTTTTTACTTAGCCTCTCTGGGACTGTGGATTATAGTGTGAATATCCTTAATAGCTAATATCTACTGATAAGTGAGTACATATCGTGTTCATCTTTCTGGGTCTGTGTTACTTTACTCAGGATGATTTTTTTGTAGTTCTATTCATTTGTCTGAGATTTTATGATGTCATTTTTTAAGTGCTGAATAATTCTCCATTATGCAAATGGACCACATTTCCTTTATTCATTATTTGGTTGAAGGACATCTAGGTTGCTTCCAGTTCTAGACTATTAGCAGCCAGCAGTCTTAATTGCTGAGCCAAGTATCCAGCCCTCTCAAAGCAATTATATGCATTTATTTGTATGAATGTGTGTGAATGCATGCATGCACACATGCTTGCACACACCTGCCACAGCACGTGTAGGTCAGAAGACAACTTGGGGTAGTCAGTTCGCTCCCTTTCTTGTATGCTCAGCTTATCAGACTTGTTGGCAGGCACGTTTACCTTCAGAGCCATCTTGGCTGGCCCTTGGCTGCACTTCAGTTTATGTTTTCACTATTTGATAAACTAAACTCAGAACCCTTGATCACCTTTGCTCCTGAGCAACCTGGAGCTGGTAGATAGTTCTTTGGAGGACAGAACTCTAGGTAATTTCTGTTTACTTACTGCAAAATTCCTGACGGTTCCTGTTTTTCCTCTTTGTCCTGGGAAGCTCTGACGTTTACTTTGCCACTGGACTCCAGAAAGAAGAGAAGGCGGCTGTGAACAAACGTAGCTCCAAGGTGTTGGAGGCTCTGCAAAAGCTGAACATCCAGGCCGACCAGGTAAGTGCAAGTGAGGCTCCATACTGGTGGGATTGCTTCTTCTGTCCCTAGGCTCTGCAGCTCAGCTCATCCAGGATGAGCAGGAAGGGTGGGTAAAAATAGGTATGAACTTACTCTGCCAGAGAATCGACATGGGACAGATGTCACCCTCCCAAGCAGGACCTTGAATGCCCTCTTATTCCTCACATTATCTACTGGCTCTAATTGTCCTTCCTCTAATGCCCAGGCTCCAGTGATTGCTGTCCTGGGCTCTGGTGGTGGGCTGCGGGCCCACATCGCTTGTCTTGGGGTACTGAGTGAGATGAAAGAACTTGGCCTGTTGGATGCTGTCACATACCTTGCAGGGGTCTCCGGGTCCACTTGGTAAGTGTTGTGTGTGGGGACGGGAGGTGTACCATGTTTTTTGATATCAGAATGAGAGCATCTTCCTCCAGATACCAAATGCATGCTGTCTTTTGTTTTCCATTTCTTAAATGGACAGATGTGTATTTTATGTTATATGCTGTGATATTTTTCTTGGTGTAACAAAATACCTGACAAAAGCAACTGAACAAAGGAAAGGTTTCCCTTGGTTCTCAGCTTGAAAGCCTTGTGCGTCATGGCAGTAAGGGCAGTTTGTGAAGCAGAGAAGGAGGTGTGCTGGTGCTCAGCTGAGTGTCATCTGGGTCCAGCATGGGGAATGGTGTGACCACATGAGGGTGTGTCTTCTTATCTCATTTAAATGTCTCTGTAAACACCTTCACAGACTCACTCTCAGATTTACTGCTGCATGTGAGGGTGTTGGGCTGTGCATATTCCTGTGGAGGCCTGTGGTAACCAGAGCAAGGCAGCTATCAAGTGTCCTCTGTTGGTCCTACATTATTGCTGTGAGATATGGCTTCGTACTGAGTCTAAAGCACACAATTTTGGCTAGGCTGACTGTAGGATCCACCGTCTCTGCTCTCCAGTGCTAGTGGTGCAGGCATGTTTATCCATGCCTGCCTTTAAAAATTATTAATTAAATGTATTCATATTTTACATCCTGATAGCAGTTTCCCCTCCTTCCTCTTCTCCCATTCTCTTCACCCCTTCTCCACAACTCTCCCTAATCCACTCCTCTGTTTTTGTTCAGAAAGAGGCAAGTCTCCCATGAGTGTCATCAAAGCTTGGCATATCAAGTTGAGGTAGGACCGAGCTCCTCCATTAAGGCTGGGCAAGGCAACTCAGTATGAAGAATAGGTTTCGGGAAGCCAGCCAAAGAGTTAGGGGCAGCCCCACTCCCACCACTAGGACTCCCACAAGTAGATCAAGCTACACAACTGCCACACATATGTAGAAGGCCTAGGTCAGTCCATGCTGGTCCAGAGTCTGTGAGCTCCTATGAACCTAGGTTAGTTGTGTTTGTAGGTTCCCTTGTGAAGACCTTGACCCCCCTGGCTTGTTCAATCTTTCTCTTTGTCAGAATTCTCCGAGCTCAGCTATGGATCTCTGCATCTGTTTTTATCACTCAGATGGAGGCTCTCTGGTGACAATTGGGGTGGCTACCAATCTGATTACAGGAGATGTCATGCCTACTTTTTACATGAATGTTGTGGACTCAAACTTGGGTCCCCATGCTTGCATAGCAGGCACTCTTACTCAGCCATTTCCCTAGACTGAAAGTTCTCTTCAAAATAGTCTGTCAGTTAGATAACAGATGGGTCTTTGTGACATTTCCATTATGCATTTAATATACTTTGATTATACTGACAGTTCTGGTACTCCAATTTTCCCTTTTCCCTTTTTCCCTTCTGTTATCATTCATGACACTGGTGACCCAAGGCCATGAGGGTGGGAGATAGACAGATACACCATGCAGGGCTGGAGAGATGGCTCAGAGGTTAAGAACACTGCCTGATGTTTCCAGAGGTCCTGAGTTCAATTCCCAGCAACCACATGGTGGCTCACAACCATCTGTAATGAGGTCCAGTGCCCTCTTCTGGCCTGCAAGCATACATGCAAGCAGAACACCGTATATGTAATAAATAAACATATTTAAAATAAAATAAAAAAAAAGATACACCATGCAGAGATACTATGGGTATAGAGTTTATTTAGGGTGTATTGGGAATGGTATAAGAGAAAGGGGTTAATAAGGGGGAGGGGAAGTGGAGAGAGAGAGAGAAGGGGGGACAGAGACAGACAAGGAGAGGAAGAAAGAGAGAAAGAGAAGAAAGAAGGGGAAAGGGAGGAGGGAGAGAGGAAGAAGCTGCCTTTTCCAAAGAATAATGGAGAGAGAGAGAGAGAGAGAGAGAGAGAGAGAGAGAGAGAGAGAGAGAGAGAGAGAGAGAGAGAAAGATAGGGAGATGGAGTGGGGGAGGGAGATCCGCTTGCCTGGGGGAGGGGAGGAGAGGGAGATTGGGACTTGTCTCTTAAAGGGACAGGGTACCCAGGTGGCAGACCAGGCCAGCAGATTAAAACATTCCCACCTTTTTCTTATAATAAGGCAAGGAGTTAGGCATGATAGGTTAAGGGGATGAGAGCACTGGGTTCTCATGACTGCTTCTTGCTTATCTGTGGATGTTGGAGTCTTGGGGTACCTGAGAAAGCTGGGTTATCGAGGAAGAGGGTCATGTCCTGGGTAGCTGATTCTTTCACTCCTGTTCAGGATTTGTTGTGGAACTGTCTGGTGTCTCTTTGACTTGGCAAGGTGTTGGCAGAGCAGAGGGCAAATTAAGTTTAGGAAGAAAAAAATTTTCTTTAGGTTTTGGTAATTGAGGGGGATGCCAGGACTTGGGTATTGAGAGAGCTGTGTGTCTGATGTGTTTAAGGTGAATCCTTCAATTTGGCTCCCTGGAACTCACAAGAATTTTTTGACTTTGTAAAACATACATTAGATGCATACATTATATAAACAGCAGCATATTTATGCCAGAATAACTATGACAGATATTTTTGTACAATGGAAGGTATCTTTAGAAAATGACCAAAGGGAATTTAAAATCTCGATCTTGCAGTAGTGGTAGTAGATTAATAGCTTATTGGCATTTTATTAAGACTATGAGCGGCAGCATGAGAGAGAAATTTGATAACTTGCATTTGTCCTCAGACCTTTGTAACTTTCAGGTACACACCTTAATAGCTTGCATTTGTATATCTTAAAACAACCCTTATTTAGAACATGGTAAGAAGTTATACTGAAATTTGTTTGGTGAGGTTGTCCTTTTTAAATGCAAAACCTCTCAGCTGTCAAACTGCATCAGAGATCTTTGAGAAATATAAAATTTTACCTGAGTTATTGATTTTAAAAAATGGCAGAGAACTTACTCGATTGCCTACCTAGAGCCACTCCTCAGGGTCCTCCATGGTTGTTGAGGGCAGGGACATCAGGACTGTATTTGCCTTCTGTTGTTAAAAGCAGGGCCTTCCATGTTTTAGAAGATCCTGTGGGTTAGGAAATCCATAGGAAGGCAAGCCTACCTCGCCGTGAGCAGCTAAGCTGTCGATTCCACCACTTCTTCATCCACTGTCTGGAGAGCTTCAGGAGTTTAGATGAAAGGCAGTTTTGGTCAGTGGTTAGTGCTTTCACATGATGAAGCAAATTGCAGATGGACGTGTTTCTGTGCCAATTCTGTGCCCATCTGTCTCCTGTCTTCTTTGGAGGAGATGGTGTGCTGCTGCTAGGAGCCAATCTGTCTCTCTGTTATAAAGTCTTTTAATAATTAGACATTTAAATGCCATATTCCCCAGATCTCTAAACACTTGAGGGTTGTTTATCAGGCATAGATAAGTTATAAATACAGAATAGAATCTGCCTGGAGAGCCGAGTCCAAGTTTGACTGTACTGGTTTTCACCTTAGCAGGTGAGATTTGTACATGTAAAAGACAAAGAAGAAAAACTGTTTACAATAGAAGCTTAACTGTAAAACTGACAATAGTGGAGTATACCTTATAGAAATTTTTTTATTTTCCTTTCTTTCTTTCTTTCTTTCTTTCTTTCTTTCTTTCTTTCTTTCTTTCTTTCTTTCTTTTTTTTTTTTTTTGAGACAGAGTTTCACCGTAGTTTTAGAGCCTGTCCTAGGACTAGCTCTTGTAGACCAGGCTGGCCTCAAACTCACAGAGATCCACCTGCTTCTGCCTCCCGAGTGCTGGGATTAAAGGCATGTGCCACCACCACCCGGCTATACCCTTAAATTTTTATCATTATATAGAATATATTTTAAAGCAGAGTTAGATTACATATATTGTATGTTGTAACAGGTTTAAAAGTACATACTAATTTAAAATACTTAAGACTTATTACTTTCTTAATCTGGAATGAGATTCAGTGAACAGAGCTAATTAGGACTGGGACTACTTACAACGTTTTTAACAGTAAGTACATGTATAAATATACATGGTTGAATTTAAGTTTCATACATATATATACACAGAGTTAAAGCCAACTTATGTTCACATATAAAGTTAACTCAAAAGTCACACGCATGCACACATACATGCTAAACAGGAGTTTGGTGAAGAGGATGCTCTGGTGGGTCCTACCGAAAGCATGATGCTGCTCAAAATGCGCATGTAACAGAGGTAGTAAGAGGAATTTAGAGGCAAGACTAGGCAAGGATTACCTCAGTAAAAATGATGACTTGGTTACCTGCCCTGCCCTTAGTCAAGAGGGCGGTGAGGTCATTTGACCTGTCCTCCTTGATCTTAGTCTAGATGGCAGCAGTCAGGTGTTGCACAGAGGAACAACATTTTCAGAGCTGCAGCAGGATTTTTAAACAGATACAAATAACAAGAAAGTCATAGAGGACGTGTAGGACATACATTTAAAACGAATCGTATCTGTCTGGCCACACCATTCTTACATTCTTTTATAACATGAAGTAGACGGGAAAATTATTCAGTGCCACCAGCCGCCACAGGCAGTGAGGCCAGTTTTGCCGGTTCCTGTGGGACCAGAGGTAGCAGTGGCAGAGACAGAATAGGAGTGAGAAAAGGAATAGGATTGAGAAATGGAGCATTTACAGGTGGGTGGGTGGAGTATTGCCTAGCAAAAGGAAAAGCATATGGGTGTGAGATGCTGGTGGGACATAGCTTAGCATGACTGGATAGAAACTTTCTAATCTGTCTGTTTGCTGAAATTAGAAAGCTCCCAGTTTAGGGTGTTACTTAAGGGGTATGTGGGCCATTTGTTAGTGCAAAGGCAGGTAATGTTAGAAATCTGTAAATAAGGCAGCGGTTTTAGGGTCTGTAAAAGACATACCTGCGCTGAGGTTGGACAGCTAGTATTTTCCATTGCCTAGGACACGAGAGAAAGACGAGACCCAAAGGCTAGCTGTCTGCAAACTCTGTTTTCAAGATAGAGCTCTAGTAGATATACGTGTAAAAAATCAAGATAGAGCAAGGGTTGAGTGATAGGTCAGGTCACCCTAAGGCTTGTCAGCTCAAAGGGTGGGGACTGGGGCCACTCCAAGTGGCCAAGTGACTGCAGTCCGTGATGGGAAACAAGATTCCAGTCCTCAGCTATGGGGAATAACCAGAGATAAATGTCAATGTCGGTGAAAGCTGGCTTGGAGAAGGAGACCTTACTGTGTGCAGCAATGGAGCAGGCGCAGGAAGTTGGAAAGTGGTCCAGGTCTAGGGTCGCTGCATGCCTCAGGTGGCCTGGCTGAGTGACAAACCATTGTTATCATTCATGATGCCGGTGACCCAAGGCTGGTCTCATGTGGGTCGGTGGCAAGTGACCCAAAGCCATGCCATGCGGGTGGGAGACAGACAGATAAGTCATACAGAGAGAATTGGGTATAGAGTTTATTTAGGGAGTATTGGGAATGATATAAGAGTAAGGGGTTATGGAGGGGGGAAGAAGGGGAGAGAGAGAATGGGGGACAGAAAAGGAGAGGAAGAGAGAGAAAGAAAAGAAAGAAAGGAGAGAGGCAGAAGCTGCTACCCCATTTCTAGCATTTTCAAGTTCAAGGGCAGTGTTTACACTTTAGGTGGGTGTACTACAGCCCCTTTTTATTCTTTGGTCTTTATGAGAGATTTTTGTGTTAAATCTATGTAGACTTTCTTATCCTAAGGGCTCAGAAGCACTCATGCCTGACAAGCTGATTCCAAGCCAAGGGCAGGCATTGTTTTATTTATTTCTTTATTAACTTATAAAATAATCTGATTTTACATACCAATCCCCAGTTCTGTCTCCCTCCTGTCCTTCTTCTCCCCGCATCTTCTCCCAACCCCACCCCCATCCAGTCCTCAGAGAGGGTGAGAACTCCCCTGGGGAATCAACAAAGTAGGCCAGACATTGTTAATCAATTTTGGCACCTCCTGATTCCAAGCCCAGGGCAGACATTGTTAATCAGTTTTGACATCTGTTGATTCAAGCCCAGGGCAGATGTTGTTATTCAATGTTGGTACCTTTCCAGTAACAGATTAAGGTACACAAACTTTTGGATGGCACAGAGAATGAGTGGTAGGTGGAGATGAAGCACTTGTTGGATTAGTTATTTTTCTCATTGTTGTGGTAAATAGTCAACAAAAATAACTTAAGGAAGGGTTTGTTTGACTCAGTTTGAAGGAATATGATCCATTATGGTATGGAAGGCACATTTTTGACACAGCAATGAGGGAAAATACCTGATAAATGGGACTGGATACTTGGATCAGTGGTTAGGAACACTTGCTGCTCAGTCATGAACTGAAGTTTGGGTCCCACCTCAGGCGGCTCACAACACCCATCTAGCTGCAGAAGATGACACTCTCCTGGCTTCCGTGGGCACCCCCACACACATGTGTGCATGCAGATACATACACATGCACACACACAGAGAGACACACAATAACATAAATAAAAATGCACTTGACAAATGTGACTTGGGGAAATTAAGGTTCATTGTGTTGCCATGGGCACTTGGATATGTATCTGCATCCTTGTACGTGCAGAGACATGCATACACATAGATGCACATTCTTAAAAGTATTAAAAAATTCTGACTGAACTAGCCAGTATCGAGTTTCCTTATAGGAACTGGTAAGGAGTTTTCCTTTGAAAACCTTTCTCCATCTAGGCATGTTCTCAGCTTGTTTATCTAATATCAGGTAAAGAAAGTAAAAAGCAGGAAGATGATAGGAGAACAAATCCAGTTCCCTTTCAATACCTGTGCGATGCTGAGAAGGAGCTTAGCTTCTTTCTGCTTCTCTAAACTGAGAATGATCCTTTTGAGGGCTAATTATGAAGACGATTGTGCTGGTTGGTTTCTTTGACAACTTTATGTGAACCATAGTCATCAGGGAAGAGGGAACCTCAATTGAGAAATTGTCTCCATCAGATTGGCATGTAGACAAGACTATGAGTTCATTTTCTTGATTAATGTTTGATATGTGAGGACTTAGCCTACTGCAGGCAGTGCCACCTGTTGGGAAAGAATTCTTCACACTGTTGCCCTGCTGTGCCAATAATGCCACCTTGAATCAAGGATAGAGCCAGCAATTGACTGACTGGGATTAGTCATAGAGCTGTTGGAAGACTGAGGAAGTCGGGAGAAAGAGAGGGACAAGAAGAGAGAAGCAGGGGATGAGGGGGGACTTCTGGGGCTTTTGGATCAGGAAAGTGTGACCAGCAGGGTCTGATGTGGGATTTCCCTCTGTATGCTCTCAATATGTTTTATTGCCATTTGTTAATAAAGAAGCTGCTTTTAGCCAATGACATAATAGAATATAGCAAGGCTGGAAAAAATATATAGAGAGAGTAGGTGGAGTCAGAGAGAAGCCATGTAGCTGCCACAGGAGACAGAGGCCTCTGCTAGAGACTGCTGAAACTTTGTTGGTAGGCCATGACCTCGTGGTGATGCACAGATTAGTGGAGATGGGTTAGTTTAGGATATAAGAGCTAGCTAGCAATACACTTAAGCTATTGGACAAACAGTATTGTAAATAATATAGTTTCTGTATGGTTATTTTGAGTTTGGGCAGCTGGGAATGAATGAACAGCCTCCGACTACAAGGGTCAGTATTCCACTAGTAATACTTTAGGTAAATGCTACAGCCATCCTTAGGCTGGTGGTCCTGGGTTGTATAAGAATGCAGTCCGAGAAAGCCATGGATCCAACATTCCTCCATGAACTCTTCATCAGTTCCTGCCCTACCAGATTTCCTGCCTTGACTTCCCTCAGTGATGAAGTATAATTTAGCCTGTAAGCCAAATAAATCCTTTCCTCTGAAAGTTGGTTTGGGTCAGCATTTTATCACAGCAATAGAAACCAAATGAGATGTAACAGTCACATACTTGATAGATGTTCATCTGAAACAAATACTATTTGCCTGTCATATGTAAGGTTGGGATTCAGAGGAACACTGAGATGGACTGTGGGGGTTAAAACTTTATTAGAAGTTACTATTTAGTTACTTGTCTGTTGCTGTAATAAAACATGATGGCCAAAGTGACTGTATAAGGAAGAGTTTATTTGGGCTCATGGCTTTAAAGGGGAGTCTGTAGTGGTAGGAGAGGCATAGCAGCAGGAAGTTGGAGCAAGATGTTGAGATTACATCTTCTGTGCAAGCAGAAACCAGAGAGCATGAACTGAAAATATGGTGAAGCTGTGAACTCTCAAAGCTCACCCTCAGTGAGGTATTTTACAGCAAGTTTCTACCTCCTGAAAGTTCCAATACCTTCCCAAACAGTGCCACCAACTGGGGCCAAGTTCAAACAAATGAATCTATAAAAGACATTCTCATTCAAACCACCAGTTATTAATGCCATCAACACATAGATAACAACAGAGTTCAGTGTTCAGCAATGAGACAGACAACATGGTGGGGGCTCTGACAGGAGTCAGGACTCACATGGTAGAGTCCTTTTTATAGGTCTCAGAGGTGGGTTTCAGCATGATGCTGCAGTCAGTCTCTCTGATTTCCCATCATGGAAGCAGTTGGGGAGCAGGATGTGTATCTGTTGTACCCTCTTTGATGTAAACTTATTTCCCCAGGTTAGAGGTCCTGGTATTTGGGAATATGTTAACTAGATCTTCATAGACTATGATCTTAGTAGGCGCATGACTGTGTCATCTGTATGATGGGCAGGGTAGCAGTCTGGCCTGGAGTCTAACATTAAACTATGATGTATTTCTTCTATCTTGCTCTCACTGTCCTATCTGTTGAATAAAAAAATCATACCACACATACTTCATATGCATGAGTGTTCCATGGTCTCTCATCCTTGTTTGCATACTTAATTTCTGTTATGACAGTTAATCATTCTTCCCCTGGCTTGTTACATGATAGAGACAGTCAGGGTTAATGGCATTTTGGGGTCACTATTCTGATCCTCAGTCCATTTCTTCTCTCTGTCCCCAGGGCGTTGTCTTCATTCTACAACAACAATGGAAATATGGAAGGGATGGAAGAGGAGCTGAAGCAGCGATATGAGGAGAATAGCTGGCACTTTGGAGAGAATTTGGAGAAAGCCATACAGGCATCAAAGAAAAAGAATTACTCCTTGACTGACTTTTGGGCCTATTTTGTTGTTTCCAGGCAAACCAGAGAAGTAAGTCAGTCCTAGTAGAGGACATGGGGTCCCAAAAGACTTGACCAATATCTTCTTTCAGCTCTTCCAAATCTGGTCACTCGGAACTTCTACCTCGAGACTAAATATATGCCAGGGTTGATTGTTTGGAAGTAGAAGAATCAGACTCTGAGTGGTTTGTGCAGTAAAGTGAGTAGAAATTATGAGGATCATAGAAACATCTAGGATCATCCAAATGCAAGAGGCTCCAAGGCACCTATTTTTTCCATCTCTGTCCTTGATCATTTCTTTTCTTGAATTTACTTTTCTCTGCTTGTATTCATATTTTATTCTTTATCCCAGAAAGACTGGAGTTTTCTACATCTCTGTGTTCTAAGTTAGAAAAGTTTTCCCCAGGCCCAGAGTGCCATTGTGGTCACCTCCAGACCCTCTAGTCAGCAGGTTCTAGGATCCATCCCCAGGCTGTCTGTGCATATCACCTGGTCAGCTCTATTCAGGGCAAATGGCTACCACGATCCAAATGTCTGTGACCTGCAGGGTGAACTCATCATGGGAGAGTCAGGATGACAGTAGAAACTCAGCCCCAAGAGTTCTTTCTCCAGTGGATTTCTTCTGGTTTTGTGGTTTGGTTGAGTTGGGTTGGTTGTGCCATTCTTAGAAATGAGAGGGACAGACACAGCTTGAACTGAGAGACAGGAATAAAAAGAGAGAAAATGGAAGTTTTGAATGATACTGTTAGAATTCCTACCAGACTGTGTGTCCTAGGGGAACAGATGCTATTTAGAACCGAATGATACTAAATAAATAAATCTTAAAAAAAAAAGAACTGTTAAAGTAGAACAGGAACCCACGGTGTATTTGTTTTCTCCTCTTATCCTTCTTTTCTTCTCCCTCCTTCTTTTCCCTTCTTCACTGCCTTTCTGTCCCTCATACCTTTGCCCCTCCTTTTCCTTAAAGTTATTTTTTGTTTTATTTGTATATGAGTGCCTGCATTTATGTATATGCATTGCATGCATGCACTGTATGTAGAGACCAGAAGAGGGCACTGTATCCCTTAGAACTTGTGTTACAGACTCTTGTGAACTGCCTCATGGGTGCTGGAAACTGAACCCTGGTCCTCTGCAGGTGTTTTCAATCTTGGAGCTATGTTTCCATTCCCCTCTCTATCCTCTCTCTTTCCTGTACTGTAGTGATGAGCTGCAGGCAGGCCTGCTTTTCATCCCGCCAAGCTTCTGTATGGCTAGCTTTACACCCGAAATAACAACCACAAATTGTATTCATTTAAATACTGCCTGGCCCATTAGTTCTAGCCTTTTATTAACTAACTCTCACATCTTGATTAACCCATTTCTAATAATCTGTGTAGCACTACGAAGTGGTGGCTTACCGGGAAGATTCTAACCTGCATCCATCTCAGAGAGGAGAGCTATGGCGTCTGCCTCACTGCCTTCTTCCTCCCAGCATTCTGTTCTGTCTACTCCACCCACCTAATTTTCTGCCCTATTAAAAGGCCAAGGCAGTCTCTTTATTAACCAATGAAAGTAATACATAGACAGATGACCCACCTACATCACTGTACTTTTCTCTCACCCTCTCTCTCACAGTTTAACTTACTGTTTTTTTTTTAAGATTTATGGAGGTATACCTAATATGTGCACAGTTGAACATACATATATATTTCAAACACATCTTGTTGACTTTGGATACATGCACTTACCTGTGAACTCTATCATGATCAAAGTGCTAATTTCTTGTGTTCCTTTCTCTCTCTCTCTCTCTCTCTCTCTCTCTCTCTCTCTCTCTCTCTCTCTCTCTCTCTCTCTCTCTCTCTCTGTGTGTGATTTGTGAGACAGATGGTAATGGTTTGTATGACAACTATCCCCTTCAGTTATGCTAGGTGGCACAAGCCAGTCACATGATTCCACATCTCTGAGGCATCTAAGATAGTAAAATCACAGGAATGAAGAACAGAATGGTGATGGTCAGCACCCTGAGAAAGAAACAAATGAGAACTTCTGCTCAAAGGGGATAAAATTCCTCCAGATGAATAGGGACATGATCTCTCTCTTCATTCTTGGCCTGTGGGACTGCTTTCCTCAGCAGTGGTCTCTCTGACTCTTCTCCAGTCTCATCCTTTGAGGTACCCCACTGTACTCTGTAGATGAGCGCTGTCTGTTTTCTACACTGAAAAATATGAACAGTGGACTGTCAAGATAGCTGCGGTCAAGGCTGAAGATCTGAGTTCAATCCTGGAACCCACGTGGTAGAAGGAGAACTGACTCCTTCATGTTGTCCTTGGATTTCCACACAAGTGGAATGGGTTTCATAGATGAAGAAGGAAGAAAAGACTATTTCAGAACTAGGTGCACTATATGCAAAGATCCCACTGAGTTTGGGAAGAATAAATCATCCCCTTGTGCTTCTACCCCATTCAATCTGGGTACTTTTCCTCCACAGTTACAGAATTCTAACTTGTCCAGCATAAAGAAGCATGTGGAAGAAGGACTGCTGCCCTATCCAATCTTTGCAGCCATTGATGGTGACCTTCAGCCTGACTGGAGGACGAGAAAAACTCGGAGTAAGCAAAAAATTGAAGGGAGGGGAGGCAGCAAGGGAATGAAAGACACTGAACAGGGCTGCGGATATAGCTTGGTGGTAGAGTATTTGCCTTGAATGCATGGGACTCTGGGTTCCACCTCCCCAAAAAGGCTTTGAGTGGAATGTATGGATGTTTCTTCCAGACTTCCCCGTTGGGAGGTCCAGGAGCAAAAATGGGCTGTCAGGATAAAATAGTATGCTCAGCTCACAGAGAGCAAACAGGCCTCCCAGAAACTACCACACGAGCCATACTTGCATTGGGTGACGAAGGATGTTGAAATATGGGTGAAGTGAGGGACCCAGGTTAGAGATACAGTGGCATGACTCTTTACTCTCATTTTCTCCATGGGTCCAATAACTACCCCAGTGCTGCTGGCTTTCCTAATGTTCCATTTTTCTTTTCAGCCACAATCTTTGCCCTGGGATCAAGAACTCTTCACCCAATTTACTATATATAAAATGCATTTATTTGTTTGATGTGTTTGCCCCTATTTCTCAATATCTCTCAAGCCATATTCCAGGTGCTTGCTCACCCTAGCATCTTAAAGCTCAGAAATTCCTGAGGTCAATGCTCTTTTTCTCTCGTCTCTGTCTGTGTCCTTGATCTTGTTTCATTTTGGTTGTTTTCACAATTACTGTAACAAAAAGCAGCCCAGGAAAGGGAGAGTTTATTTGGCTGACAGTTCCAGGTTATGGCCCATTATTTCGGGGAAGTCAAGAGCAGGGAGGAAATATGCAAATGTATCCTTATTTTCTTGTTTTCTCTGGGCTAGCTTTCCCTCCCTTTATACTGATTCTGCCTAGAGAATACTGACACTCACAATAGGCTTGAATTTCCCCATCTCAGTTAACAATAAAGAAAGACTCCCACAGACATTCCCATAGGCTAACCTGATCTATTACCCATTAAGACTCCTGAACTTGGAGCCCATTTCCTATGGTGGGGTGCCTTGCTCAGTCTTGATACAAGGGTGAGGGACTTGCTTCAACTTGATGTACCAGGTTTTGTTGACTCTGCATGGGAGGCCTTACCCTTTCTGAGGAGTGGATGGCAGGGTGCAGAGGTGGGAGTGAGGTAAGGGAAAGTAGGAGGACAAGAGAGAGAGGAACTATGGTTGGTATTAGAAAAAAAAAGAATGCAAAAAATGCCCCTTTTAGCAGGTATTCTGGCCCATGCCAGGTTGAAAGTTGAAATTAATCAGCATAGTCCTTGTATAGTTTTTCCACTAGAGTAGGTAGAGGTGATCTCCTTTTCATAGACCTCCCTCATCAGCTCAGAGGTAAGGTTAATTTGGCTGTAACATCCACCACTCCATTGATGATTAAGGTTGATTTGACTGATATTATTGGCTATCCAGGAGGTTCCTTCCTCTCTAACCACTCCATATGCCCCTCCTGAGCTGTACACTGGTTTGGAGAGGGTGGCCTTCCCTTGTAGAGGAAGACAGTTACTCAGTAAAGCATATCTGAATAGCTGCCCTCTTTACAAATATTCCCTAATGAACAATGAGACCTCTACTCCACGCCTTCTCTAACTCAACCGTCAACATCGCAACTGCTGTCTTCTCCACAATGTGGATTGAGGACTCTTGTAATTATTTCCTCATCTGTCTTCCTAGACATTGTCATCTGTGCCTTCCATAGCAACTTGATGGAAATTTCTAGAACAAACATGATTATGTGAGTTTTATCCTTCTTATAATAAGTAGTCACTCAGTCCACAGTGTCCCAGATAACCCTCATATCACAGTGTGTCTGGAATTTCCATCACCCCAACATTCTGACATTGCATCTGTGATGAATTTGAAGAGAAAGGTGGGTATGAGGCTTACGTTTGGGGAAGTAATGGACGCAGGGTTTTTGAAATAATGAATTGTTTCCATCTGAATAGGCTTTCAGAGGCATGGGGAAGAGATCCCCAAATATTTGATATCAGCCATCCCATCTCTAGTCTCTTGGTTAGCATTCTTTCTCTATGGCATCACTTCCTCCAGCACCTATGTTCCAGGCTCAGAGCTTATAGTTTACTCTTGTTTTGCCTCCCCAGAGTCCTGGTTCGAATTCACCCCTCATCATGCTGGCTACCCTGCACTCGGGGCTTACATCCCCATCACGCAGTTTGGAAGCAGATTTAAGAATGGAAAATTGGTTAGATCTGAGCCTGAGGGAGACTTGAATTACCTGAGAGGTCAGTATTGGGATCAGATGGAATTCAGTGGAGGTGGGGAGAAGATGTTGGGCAAGAATGACCTCTCTGAGTACCTAGCTCTGCTAGGCTTCTTTATTGCTAGGAGAAAAGGAGAGGTCTTGGGGTTTCCAGAGGCCTTCAGCATCTCTCAGGGACTCCCTTGCTTGACAGATAGATACCTGATTGCTTTCTAAATGGTCCAGGAGGCACCTGAATCCAAGGTTACATGATAAGCAGGTTTAGAGTGCGGGTATGGGATTTATATGTGACCTCACAAATGAAGCATTCAACACTGTGCCCAGAGTATGGTAGAAATTCAAAGATAATTAAATCTCTATTTATTCAGTAAATTATTTTTTGTTGTTGTTTTAAATTGGGTCTCATGTATCCCATTTTGGCCTTGAACTGACTATGTGGCTGAGGCTAGTCTTGAATTCTTACTTCTTCTGTATCCATCTCCCTGATGTGGAGTCCCCTCTGTGTGCTGTGATTACCATAAATGAATGAAGAAACTGCCTTGGCCTGTTGATAGGGCAGAACTTAGGTAGGCAGGGAAGACAGAGCTGAATGCTGGGAGAAAGAAGGGCAGAGTCAGGGGATGCCATGGATCCACTGCCAGAGATAGACATGCTAGAACTTTGCTGGTAGGCCACAACCTCGTGGTGATAAACAGATTAATAGAAATGGGTTAAAGTAAGATGTAAGCGTTAACCAAAAAGAAGCTAGAGCTAATGGGCCAAGCAGTGATTTAATTAATACAGTTTCTGTATGATTATTTCAGCTCTGGGTGGCCGGGACAAACAAGCGGTCTCTCCTTGCAACATCTCCCAAATGCTAGAATTATAGGTGTGCACCGCCCTGTCTGGTCAACATATAATTTTGAGATATACTGTGAAGTCCGTCATGGATGCCTCCTTCTGCATAGAAACAGAGCCGAGACTGTTGTTTTACTTCACCTTATCCTCCAATGAAAATGGCCCTCCAACCATCTAGTCACTGAATTAGGGCCTTTTGATGGCATCTCTGCATCTTATATATTTCTAATCTGGATATAAATCATCTACATTCCATTTCCAGGTTTTTAGACTGCATTTATACCCCTTCCTTCCCACCAACAACAGCATCCCACACCTAAGCTATCACTGTCTGACACTAGAACTGCTAACCCCTCAGCTGTTCCCCACATTCCCGTCTGCTTCTGTCGATTATAGGCAACGGGATTCACATGTAATGGAACCTTATTGATTCACCTTAATTACAGGAAGTCTTAGTCTTATTTCTCTTTTCTTTCCAGGTTTATGGGGAAGTGCTATAGCTGATAGAGAAGAAATTAAGAAATTTATTTGTGGTGAGTATTTGAGGGGGACCCAAGGGCCAGAGCCTAGAGATATCTTATGTAAAGAAACTAATTTTCAGTTTCCTTCATGTGACAGAAGGACGAGACTACTGTCATTGTGCCTAGAATTATATTTCCTAATGCTAGTGCTTTCTCTCAAGCCACCATTGGGGCATCCAGGATTGCTGCAGAGTGGCTGCGTGTGGGCTGCCTTGGCAACAGTGGCGCTTAGTTACGTGTGACCTTCTTTTTCCACCTTCTCTGCATCTTCGTTGCTCTAGCTACACCACATAGATGACGATAACAGTATTTATTTTTTTTTATTTTTATTTTTTTTGATAACAGTATTTATAAGGATTTAGAGAGTGAATTCCTTTAAAGTACTAAGGATGGAGCCTGGTTGTAGGTAAAAGCACTGGGTAACAATAGCAGTTATATTATCTGTTTTATTATATTATCCTTACCACAACCCAAAGGACTGGATGCTAAAATCACCTGAATTTAAAATTTTGTTTATTTTTGCCAGGCATAGTGGTAACACTTTAATCCCAGCATTTGGGAGGCAGAGATAGGAGTTCTTTGTGAGTTGGAGGCCAGTCTGGTTTCCATAGAAAGTTCCAGGGCAACCAGGACTACCTAGAGAGACCCTATCTTAACATTTTATTTATTTTGTGTACATGGATCTTTTGTCTGCATGTATATCTGTATGTGCCTGGTGGCTGCAGAGGCTAGATGAGGGCATTGGATTCCCTGGAACTGGAGTTATACATGGTTGAGAAATATCATCTGTGTACTGGGTATTGGGTCTGAGTCCTCTGGATAAGCCAGCAGTACTCTTAACCACTGAATCATCTTCCCAGCCTTCAACTTTAATTTTTTTGAGAGCCATGGAGTCATAAGAATGCTGAGTTACTTGTGTATTTTCACTGTCAGTTGAGCACTGATGTAGGAATGAATGGTGTCACATCCCAGCTCTGAGCAGTATGTTAATATGCTCTGGCCAACCAAATGCTCCGTGACACTATTCCTCCTATAACTGAGACAGAAGTACCCACCCCAGCCTTTTGGAGATGACTTTTAAATGACCTAGAGGCTAAAGTTGGAGGTGAAGTCATGTTTCATTTCTTTAGTGGGTATACTAGGCTTGCTCTCTGGTGAAGAAGCCTTGATTTATAGTGGTATGTATTGTCCCATCCAATTTCAAGTTACCAATATGGGTTCACTGGAGGTAGAGTTGGAAGGGAGGCATGGAGTTAGGTCTTGAGAGTCATTATCAGCAAAGTTCCAGCCTGCTGTGGCCAATAGTATAAAAGAATAGCCCTAGAGAAACTTGCCTTGGACACACTCAACACCAGGACTGGTGGTGCATGCCTGTGATCCCAGCACTTTGGAGGTGGAGGCAGGAGGATCAGGAGTTCTAGGTCATCTTCAACTCTGAAGGGAGTTTGAGATCAATCTGGGCAATATGAGATCCTGTCTTCAAAAACTGAAAAAAAAATATACTCAACACCATAGCCAGTGACTGCATTGTACAGATAAACATTCTACATTTTTACCTTCTTGCAGACATGTTAGCAGACCTGAGAGCAAAATTGAACCAGGGACATTCGTTTATGGCAGGTAAGCACCCTGCTGTGTTCTGAATCACTGATGAGGACATGGTTGAGACGCTGAACAAGCCAGCCACAGATTGTGCAGAATGTCATGGTTATGCTAATAGTCACCTTGTGAAGTGCTATTCTTACCTCATCTACTCACCTGTGCTCTCTGTGTGCGTGTGTGATGCATGTACATGTGCTGTGCATGTGTGTGGAAACCAGAAGATGTTGTCTGGTGCCATATTCTATCACTCTCTACCTTATGTGAACATGGAATTTCTTAACTGACTAGACTGACTGGCCAACAAACCTCTAGGATGCTCCCATCTCCACCGTCATTGCTGATTACAGGTGTGTGCCCCTTTGCCTGACTTTTTAAGTGGGTGTTGGGGATCTGAACTCAGGTCCTCATGCTTGAGTAGCAAGTGTTTTACTGATGAAGTTATCTCCCTATCCCCACTCAGGAGATTTTTGACAGATGAGACAACTGAGGATGGGGAGACAGAGAAACCACAGCTGGAAGTGTGTGTTTGTGTGCGTGTGTCTGTGTGTTCCTTACTCTTCCAGTAATTGTAAAGAGGTAATGAGGGAGGGTAAGAAGCCTTATCAAGAGGACTGATGCCTCTGTGCTACATGGAACAAGGGAGGTGGGCTTCTGTTCTGTACTTTCCATTTGTCAGCCAAGGTGGGCCTGGGAGGAACATCTAGGTTTGTGAATTTCATATGGGAGTTTTCTAAGTAAAACACATGGAAGCTGGGTTGGTTGTACACAGCAGTGTCAGGAATGGGGTGACAAAGAGACTTTTATGGGGACAGGCAGTGATGGTCTCTCCACACTCTCATGGGAGGCTACTTTTGTCTCTGAGCAGCGCCTAGATCAGCAGCTGGAGCAGCGGCATACATGGGAGCACCAGAGACACAAGTGGATGAAGTGCTCTTGGATTTAATGATGGCTTTTCTTAATGATCAGAATGACCCCAGCATCAAGGATAAGCTCCAGGCCCTGCAGCAGGTTCTGGGTGCTAAGAGAGGTTTGTGCATGTGCTCACACTTGCAAACTACTGTGTGGATGCTAAGGGACCAGAGAGCGTGAGGGAAGCAGGGGGTTGACACACAGCCAGGTGGCTCACCATGGAGATGTGGCCCTCTTTTCTCCTTCTCCCTCCCCCCTGTAAGTGACTGTATATGCAACTAAGCTCTGCTGCCTGATATTTCCTGAGCTTTCATAGGCTTCTCTGAAGGATGGAATGCTTTCTCTCAGAGCAAATTGCTCTACAGCACAATCACATCCAGGTTGCCACAAGAGATGAGATGGAGTAGGCTAAACAGTGACTCTCAAGAGATGGCACAGGTCTGTCCTGAAGCGGGTAATCAGTTGGGTTTCTTGTGGCAGATGTGTTTGGTGAACAGAAGTACTTCTGGCTGATTGAGGCGGTCCAGAATTGGAATGAGATCTCTCCCAAGGAGAAGGAGCAGTTTCTTGAATATCTGTTGTACTGCTTCATGAGGACAAAAGCGCTACCTTTGGTACCCAGGTCTAGACCGACAAACTGGATCGGGAGTAAGTGCCCGCACTATCAGCCTCCTCCTATCTTCCCCACTGGTATCTGTCACATTTTCTTATCCCTGTGACAAATTATCTGGCACAAGCAACTTAGAGTGGTTTATTTTGACTCAAAGTTGAAGGAGATACTGTCCATCAAAAAGAGTGTCACATTGCCCTACAGTCAGAAGGCAGAGAGAGAGAGAGACAGAGAGACAGAGACAGACAGAGGAGAGACAGGAGAGACAAAGGAGAGCAGAGAGGAAAAAAAAAGAGTCACATACAGAGAGATATACATAGAGACACACAGAGACGCATATGGAGACAGAGAAACAGGGACAGAGAGAGAGAGAGACTGTTTAAAGACATACTATCCACCATGGCAGAAGGAGTATAAGGCAGCTGGTCCCATTTCCTCATAGTCAGGAAGGAGAGAGGGAGAGACAGAGTGAGAGAGACAGACAGAGACAGAGAGAGACAGAGATATAAGAGAGACAGGGAGTGAGACATAGAGAGACACAAAGACAGAGACAGACAGACACATATAGAGACAGAGACAGAGAGATAGTTTAAGGAGATACTGTCCACCATGGCAAAAGGAGTTTGAGGTAGCTGGTCACATTGCCCACAGTCAGGAAACAGACAGAGAAAGAGAGAGACAAAAGAAACAGAGAGACACAGAGATAGATAGACAGAGAGAGAGACAGAATGAGACATAAAGATAGAGACAGAAAGAGACAGAGATGAGACACAGAGAGACACCGAGAGACAGAAAGAGAGACAGAGAGACGGCAAGATGGAAAGAAAGACAGACAGAGTTGGAGTGAGAGACATAGGGAGAAAAAGGGAAAGAGACAGAGACAGAGAAGGAGAGTGAGAGACAGAAAGAGACACATATAGAGAGAAAAACAGGAAGAGAAAGAGAGAGAGATGCTGGTGGTCAGTTCACTTTGTTCTCTTTTTTCAATTGGGGACCCAAGCCCCTGGGACATTGCCATCTACTATAAGGTAGGACTTACCTACTCAAACCCTGTGTCACACTGAAGGTCAGTGCTTCATCATAGGACTTTAGAGGAGTGCCAGCCCATGCCAGCCCATGATACTTAATTTCTCCTTTTCCATTTCTGCATCTAGGTTATTTCCAGGACACTTTTACTTTTCTGAGTAAAACTGCAATTTGTTGTTTGAAGTGGGAGTGGGGAACTGTTTACAACTTCCTCTATAAAAACGGTGAGAATGCGCCCCTTTCTGCCTTCCTAATCTCTAATGGGCTGTGGTGAGCTATGGAGGATGAGGGCCATGAAGTGATCTCAGCTCATCCCTTTTGTGGAGCTGTGGGGGTGGGGATGGCATGGTGCTCAATGATGTGTGTGGCAGAGCCTCTCCATGGCAGTGGTTCCTAACAAGAGACACATAGTCTTTCTGGTGTCAGTAGAAGGCATAGCAAGGCCCCTGAAATAGTGGTGCTTTCCTCTGATTCTAAAAATACGTAGACATTCACCATAGGTTATCCTTTCATGATCTGCCCTCCGTCATTCAGACAGAATATACACTGGCCTGTGGAATACTCTTAGGTCTCTGTATATCTTTTATAAACTTCTGTCATCTTGCTCTATGAATGACTTCTTCCAAGACTATGCCAATTCCCAAACATTTACCACTCTTCCGTGATGAGACTGCCTACCACCAACATCTTGTGCCTTGATGCCTTTGTAGTTTGAGAAAAGGTAATTTCCCTAGGAAGATAAGCTTCACAATGTTATTAGCTTGGTCAGCACCATACATGCCTTGAGAAGTTGTATCATTCTATTTTCATTGGTTATAACAAAATACCCCAGGCCATGTACTTTATAAAGAAAACAGTTTTATTTAACTCATAGCATTAGAAGATGAAAGTCCAAATGAGGTGGCACCATCTGTTCACCCTCTGGTTTGGGTGTTCCTGGTTGCAATATAATGTAATGGAGAAGCCATGTGTAGAAGGGACATAGTCACAGATGGATGGGTATCATTGTATAAGTACTTTGCTCTCTCCAGAACTAATAATTTACAGCCACACAAATCCCTTCCAAGGCTGATGCCTCCACCTCCAAATTAGTCTTTCCTTTAAAAGGTTCCTCCACATCAGCACCTCACACTGCAGACCAGTCTTCCTGGGCACGAGTCTCTGAGGAGCACACTCAAACCATGTTCAGACAATAGCAGAAGTGAACCCTACTGGAATGGGTCTCCACTCACCTGTCTGAAACAACAGCTCTGTCTGCTCAAACTGCTTCCTATACCCTACATTCTGACCTTAGATTAGACAAGTCTTTTCCTGGTTTTAGGTAACATCACAGATGAGGCCATGCAGAGCCGGGAGTTTCTGCATCTGGTGGATGCTGGTTTGGCTATCAACACTCCCTACCCGCTTGTTTTGCCTCCGGCTCGTGAAGCTCACCTCATCCTCTCGTTTGACTTCAGTGCTGGAGACCCACTAGAGGTAACTGAAAAGAAACTTATGTATTTGAGAGAAGAAGATGAGCTGGCCTGGACAGCGATGGGGCAGTGCAGGAAGGAACTCAGGGTCTGCTTGGGGAGTGGACATTGGGCAATTGTTGTCTGAGGCACTATGGCATGTACACCCCACATCATGCATAGACACGCATAATGATCACAATTTTAAAACCTTGTTGACTGGCAAGATGACTCAGCAGATAAAGGTACTTGCTGCCAACCTGAGTTCCATCCTCCAGACCCATGTGGTGGATCTCATAAGTTGTCCTCTGATGCTACACACACACTGTAGCAATACATGCACACACCTGCGTGTGTGCACACATACATACACATGCACACAAAATAAGTATATATATATGAGTTTGTATATCTTGTCTTTAAAATATACACACTTATATAATATGGATTTGCACCTCTTATGCAATGCATACAGATATATAAAAGTATACTTGTGTTTATTAAAAGTTAGATCATCAAACTTGGTGGCAAATGCCTTTACCTGCTTAGCCTCAATGCTGGTGGGTAAAGATTTATATTTCACACTTATGTTGTCTTTTTTTTTTCTGGCTGTGATAATTGGATCTGGAATGTACCCCAGAAGTTAAGAACTTCTGCCCCATGTGTTTGAACTTGATCCTTAGGGTGTTGTGATTGGGGAGTGTCAGAACATTGAGGAGATGTGCCTAGTGCAGGTCTTAACCTTCCCAATGCTGTGACCCTTTAATACAGTTCCTCATGCCATGGTGATTCCCAACCACAAAATTATTTTTGTTGTTAGGTTATAACTGAAATGTTGCTACAGTTATGCGTCCTATTGTAAATATCTGTGTTTTCCGATGATTTTAGGTGACCCCATGTGAAAGTGTCATTCACCCCCTAAAGTGTTGATAACCACGGGTTGAGAAACACTGGCCTAGGGGGAAGTCCCTAGTTGACTGGGTGCATGCTCTCAAAGGACAGCTATCTATCTGCCTTGTGAGATGAGCAATTTTGCTCTGTCATTCTCTCTCACCAGGTGGCCAAGTGATCATGGCTTGGAACCTCCAAGCCTTGAGCCCAAACCAACCTTTTCTCTTTGTAAGCTGATTGTTTTGGGTATTTGCTACAGTAATGGGAAGTGGACTGGCTGACTTCCATGGTAATCATTAGGCTATTTAAAAGCACTTGCATGGCTGACTTTCCATTTCTGTTAGCCAGTAATGGAAACTGGCTTTGTCTGTCACCATCCATCCCTCCTTGGGAGGTAGAGGTTCAAGAGTCTCTCAGGGAGGAAATGAGATTAACTGGCTCCAAATATATGTAGGTGACCCCTCATCTGAGTACATTGTTCTTCATACAGAACCCTAAAGTTATTCTCAAGCCTTGAAGAAACTATTCATTGACCCACAGTGAGTCAGAGATGTCTTCTGTACAAAACCAAACCCAAAACAACCATGCACTTTCCAGCCTCCTCCTGAGGTCTTTGATGAAGTCCCAGTGTGTCTCAAGGGTCCCTATTCTCCCCTTCTCAGACCATCAGGACCACAGCGGACTACTGCCAACGCTATGGAATCCCTTTTCCTCAAGTGAGAGAGGATCAGCTGAAGGAGTGGGCCAAAGCCCCAGAGAGCTGCTACATCCTCAGGGGGGAAACTGGACCTGTTGTCATGCATTTTACTCTGTTCAACAAGAACAACTGTGGAGGTAGGTGTGGGAGGAAGAACAGGGTAAGGAGCCATGGGATTCTGGCTGGCTGGGGCTATATTTTAGGGATGCCTAGTCCACACTTCAACATCTAAAACTCATCCTGTCCACCATGGGGCCTCCAAAAGGGCATCGTGCTTTCTGTTTCTCTCTTCAACATTTATGTCTGTTTCCTCCTTTTGTTGGGACATGCATGTCCTAGCTGGATGTCTGGCTCCTTCCATCTGGGCACTCCACATTTATTATCCGGTCCTAGGTGAACAATCCTAGGTGGGTCTCAGCATGTAGCACTGTGCTTGGCAGTCTCAGCACTGCTGTTTATCACACTGGAGTCCCTGGAACTCTCTGCCATGCTGCCTATGGAGTGGGATTCCCTCGGAGGGATAATGTAGAGAGCCTGTCTTTTATCTTTCTGTAGATTGTGTCTCCCTATTATTGCCAAAGCTGGCTTTGAGTTCAGGCTCCCCTTCCTTCAACCTTCCGAGTGCTGACTTGCGCATGTTGCTTTAATCTGTTCCTTTCTACTGGCCTTGGTTTTGTTTTAAAGATTTATTTTTGTTCTTTTTAGTTATGTGTATGTGTGTTTGCCTGTCTGTGCACGTGAGTGTAGATGCCCAAGGAGGATAGAAGCACTGGATCCTTTGGAGCTGGAGTTACAGATGGTTATGAATCACCTGACATGGGTTTTGCGAACTGAACTCCGGTCCTTTGAAAGAGCAGTATGAGTTCTTCCTAGGCATTCCTCTGGCTCCTGTTAAATTGATTCTAGGACAGAGTCTCACTGTGAAGTTTAGCATTAGCTCAAACTCATAATCTTCCTGCCTTGGTCTCCAAGTGTTACTATGATATGTATGCACTACCATACTCATCTAGTGTATATACTCTCTTGCTTCTTTTAATTTTTTGAAAAGATGTTTTATTTTTATTTTATGTGTATGGGTGTTTTTTCTGCATGTGCACCATGTGTATGCCTGGTGCCCAAGGAAGACAGAAGAGGGCATCAGATCCTCTGGAACTGAAGTTACAGATGCTGTGAGCCACCATGTGGGTGCTGGGAATTGAGCTCATTTCCTCTCGAAGAGCAGTTGTTACTCCTAATTGCTGAGCTATCTCTTCAGCCTTCTCTCTTTATTCTTTTAACAGATATTTATTAGTCACTTACATTAGCTGTCGTTCTGAGCCATACATATTAATATGAAAAAGGAGGCATTTTTCTTCTTTGTTCAGGTATGGAGGATAGATGGTAAAACAATGCTTCGCTTTATAAAGCAATATACCAACACCTCTTTATTTATAAAGTCAAGTGTGCCAGCTGAATTTGGTCCACAAAAGTAGTTTACATACTTCTTACATAAATGGGCACGATCCTAACTTGACAAATATATTTTTTTTTTGGTTTGGTTCTGTTTCAGATGACATTGACACATGGAGAAAAAAATATGAGACAATGAAACCATCTTGCTTCTACACACCAGAACTTGTGGCAGATTTGCTGAGGGTGTCTAGGGAAAATGTTCGGATAAACAAGGATAATATCCTCAGTGAGATGAGGAAAATGGCGGGGTGAGTATCAGACTATATCAGCAGCTGTAACTGCCCTGATCTCTGAGTTGGCACTAAGGAATATCTGTTGCAGAACTAACTTTCAGTACATCTTGTGGGAGGATTGTGGGTGTAGATGAAATTGAGCTCCTGCCTAGAACTCTTCCTATGAGGGCCTGGCGGTGTGACTTAAGGGTAGAGTCCCTGTCTAGAATCCCCCAGTGAGGGGCTGGGGGTGGGGCTCAGTGGTAGAGCCCCTGCTTAGAATCCCCCAGTGAGGGGCTTGGGTGTGGCTCAGTGGTAGAGTCCCTGTATAGAATCCCCCAGTGAGGGGTCAGGTTGTAGCTCAGTGGTAGGATACTTATTTAATTTATATGAGACCTGGGCTCCATCCTCTGCACTAAAAATAAAAATTTATGGCATGACAGAAACTGTTACTTACCACCAGAGCTTGCGTGTGTGAAGGGGAGGAGATAGGCAGTGAATAGTGCTGGAGCGAGTGACTTTCTGAAGCACAAAGCAGAGTGGACTGGGTTGCCATGGCTTCTGGGGCCTCCTTGGAGGCCAGATGGCTGAGGATTTTCTAATAAGCAAAGTGTATACACTGAATGACCGCCCATCACAGCCCTTCACAACTGACATTGAGTCCCCAGTCACTGCCCCGGATCTAGAAATGTCTGTCAGATGATATTCAGAGCTGCTTGTCATCCCACGCTCAGGAAAACTGGCAGCTTGCCAAGGATGAATAAGGAGGACTTCTTGGGATACAGAGTGCAGAATGTCCAAAGCTCTCGGACTGTGGAGATTAAGATATCCAACAACACGGACATAATATTCAAGGAGCCCTTGTAAGTCTCATCCTTTTCTTGTTCTCCCAAGTCTTGTCCTAAGCCATCCCCATGCCCCATATCATACGTGATCATGGACATCTGTGCAGGGGCTTCCAGCTCAGAGACAAGGCTCAATGTATGATAGCAGATCAGATAGGTGTAGCCAGTTTAAGTCTTAGCTTCCCGTTTACAGCATATGTGCTAATAGCATGCTTACGTAAGTTTGCAAAGCTCTTACTTTAAGAAATTATTTGTTTAACTTATATGTATAAATATTTTTTCCTGCACATATACATGTGCGTTGTGTGTGCAGTGCCAGTAGAGGTTGGAAGAGGCCATCAGATCCTTTGGAACTGGAATTACAGATGATTGTGACCTGCCGTGTGGGTGCTGGGAATTGAACCTGGGTCCTCTGAAAGAGTGGAAAATGCTCTTAATTGTCAAGCCATCGATCTTACTTTTAAAAATGTAGTATTTTTTTACTTTTTCTTTGAGAAATATATATATTTGATAGCTTTCTATCATATTTACTCCCCCAAATCCCCTATAATTCTTCCCAGATGCCCCCAGGTCTCCTTCATGTCCATTTTTTTAATAACCCACTGAGTTCATCTGGTGCTACCCACATAAATGTGGGTGTTAGGTCATCCACCGGAGCTTGGACTGTAGACTTACTGGGATGACATAAGTCTGTATAAAGAAAATAGACTTTCTCTCCACAAGAAGCTATTAAATTTGTAAGTAGCTCCTCATGCAGGGTGTGAGATTCTGTGCCCCTCACCAACCCATCCGGGGCTGTGGACTGATCTTATGCAGGTAAGCACAACTGCTGGGAGTGTGTGAGTACAGCGTTCCTGTCCAGGATGGTTTTATCTTTTGAGGACCTACTGCCCTTTCATCCTCACATGGGTTTCATTTACATGGAAGGCTTGATGGTGGGACACTCCCTCCCCAGTGTGGGCACCATGTCATGCGTCAGAGATGAATGCAGTTTTTCACAGCTGCCTATAGTCATAGGCAGTGATCTTGGTTTTCTTGTTATCAAGCCCTTAAGTGGTGCACAGGTGAATTAGGGTTGCAAAGCACAGGGAAAGAGTGCCAATTACGATGTCTGTGGGAACCACATGCAAAGAATCTGGAGTAGAATGACTTTAACCTGTTGAATAAGTGGGAGAAAAGCCATTAGTGGTGGCTCAATGTGAAGAAACAGAAAACGCAGAATGAAATACAATGTGGATTCTGAGAGATCTAATATTTGATGTAGACTAAGTCATTAACTCCTGTTCTGGATCTGAACAGTTGTTCCTAGACTGACATCATTAGATAAACTAATACTTATACAATAAGCATAGGTGATGGGAGCACCCCTTAGGCAGTGAAGCTGAGATTAAATGTAGGTATTCTTGTGGAATAAGATAAATGAAAAAAATAAATTCCTTTGAACCATGCATGGTCTATAGAGGCCTCCAGATGTTCTGTTCTCCAACAAGCAAGGCCATCTTCTTAGAGCAATAGTGACCGGTAACTTCTCTTTCCTAGGCACTACTTACGGAGTGGGCATTTACTAGTAAACCCACCACCTGTGCTGTCTCCAAAGTCCACCATCAGCTGTTCCTTTGTGAAGAAGAGCTCCAGCTTCCAGGGCACTGTGGGCATGCTGATCTACCAGGGCCCAAGTGTCCACCTGGCCTTACTGTTCTCTATTCCCTTCAACTATGCGCTTCACAGAATTAAGTTTGCCTTAGCCATCATAACCGAGCCAGTCTCCAGAGACCTGGAGAGTGTTTTTGATGACATCATTCAGGGAAATGGGTCTCCAGAGCAAAAGGTAGCAAAGTATGAACTTCAGTTCCCTCAGGGGACCCTGAAGCTGGAACATGACTCCTTCATCATCAGAGCCACAATGTCCAACATCCATGTGGCTAAAATGGATGTAGTGGTTGAGACCAAAGCTGTTTAAAAGTTTCCTCCCTTCGTCCATAACTGCTCATTTTACACTTTGGTCAGATTGCTTGCCTCTGTAAAAGGAGAGATCTCATCTGAAATCATGGCCCATCTCTGCAGAGCCAAAAAACTCTGTAAACGCTTTCTGCTTGACTAACAGATTGATGATGCATTTCTTAGTCTCTTAGCACCCTGCTGTATCCTATGTCACCCTTGATGTATCCTTCATTCTTCATTCCCTGACATGCTGTGTGGCTTGCTTTCCATACTTTTCTCCCTCAATATCTTCCCTTCAGTCTGTTTTAGATAGGTGCCTTCCTTGGTTGTCTTATCTGCTGCCTCAGCCCTCCTTTCTGCTTGCCTGTCTCCCTCCCACCTGTAAGTCCGAGGTCAAGCTCGATGACTCTATATCTGATTTGGGCCTTGGTACCACAGTTTACTCATTGTAAGAGCACAGGCAAGTCCTTTCACATGTGAGCCTCACTTTCATCATCTGTGGAGTAGATAATTGTGTCTGTGTCCTGGGAGGCTCATGAATGAAGTCCTAAGACCCTAAGAGCAGCTCTGGTAAAGACAAAGTTTTCAAGAGGCAGTACTCATTATTTTTTCCCCAAGCCGATGTTTGTTTCTTTTGATTAAAAATTTGTTACTTTTAGATGGCATACAAGATAATTGGGTTCATCATGGCTTTTTATAGACGTAGGTAATTGTACTTTGTTAATACTTGTTCCCCATTACCTCCATTTGGCCCCACTTCCTTCTCACGTGGGTCTTCTTCCTCCCTCCAAATACTTCCCTCCTGCTCTTGTGTCATAGGTATGTGTGCATAAATATGTATTTTAACCTAAATTTTGCATATAAAAAGACATGCTATATTTGTCTTTTCTTCTTTCCTAGTTTCCTTCTTGTCTTTCATCTTTTTCGACCTCTTTCTTTCCACCAAATTGTCCCCCTTCTACTTCTACAACATATGTAATACATAGATAAAGATAAGTAAAATAGGTAGATAGGTGATAGATGGTAGATACAAGGTATATAGATAAAATAATTAGCAGATAGATACAAGGTAGATGGTTAAGATAGATGATAAATAGATGACAGAAGGAAGATAGTAGGCAGATAGCGAGATAGCTATTACACTTAGGAGGGAAATCATTATACTTGTCTTTTTGAGGCTGGGTTATTTTGCTTAATGTGATGGGCTCCAGGTTTGTCCATTTCCTACAAACAATGTGACTTCACTCTTCCTGATGGCTCATTAAATTTTAAAGACTGCTACAAGTTGAATTATTTCTCCCCAAAAGTCAATGCCATACCTCATGTGCTTGTAGATATGACATTAAAAGGAAACTCAGAGTTTGCAGATGAGATTATTATGGCACAGATGTGGGTTCATGTGGGTCCGTGGAAAGAAGACATAGAGACACCTTAAGAATGAATTTAGCCTTTTCCAGGACTGAACCACTTTCCGTTCACCCAGGGCTTTTTTTATTGTTTTCCAGTTTTCACCTTAGCAAGTTGATTGCCATATCCTCAAAACATCCTGAGAAATCTTCCAAAGGGACAATGCCAAGTGCAAATTCTTGATTAAGGAGATACCAGGCTATGAGAATATGAAGGGAGAGGTTGCTATGATGTACACACGAGGCAAGGAATACCAAAAATGACTAATGAGTTATCATTTGTCACAATACCGACATCTGAGGTAAAAGGGTCTGGGCTCAGAGTCCTGTGCTGCACTGTCCAAATCTTGGTGTCTGCCAAGTTCAGTGAGGTTCTCAATCTTCCTTTCATTCTGTGACCTTGACCCTTTGAAGGGTATGAGTAGTTGCTTTGGTAGTTTTGATAGTTGATCAAATTCAGGAAAATCATAAAAGTGATGGATGCTGTGTCAGGCAAAAAAAAAATGTGTTCGTGTGTGTGCATGGTAGCATGCACCTATTTATGGGCTTGAAGAGGCCAGAGGCGGACATCTGATATTCTGCTGTCTGGAGTGCTACGATTAAAGGTGTACACCATCACATCCTGGTCTAATCATTTCTTTAATTCCTTTTCACAGATTGGAAATTTAGCTAGGTGGGATCTTGTCCTAGGTCACCATTCCCTTTATTCCATTTCTTGGTCTGTTTATCTCCTTGAACACAGAACTTTGTTCCATTCCACTTCATGGTTCTTTGTTTTCTCTCAGAATGTTCCTTTCCATTACGCATCTTCATAAGCATGAGTACTAGTAACCACATGACGGAGTCTATCCTAGGCTGTTTTGAGATTTCCTCTGCCAGTGGAACTAATTCATTTCACTTTAGCTTCAGATAGACTGGACAGGGACAGAAAGCAGCTACTTTCTTTGCTAAAATATCACAAAAATGATCTTTAGGCCACATATTAATATTATTTTCCTCTGAAACCTCTTGAGCCAGCCCCTGCCCCACCCCCAGCTCATCAACTCACATTCAGCACCATTGTTTTGCTTTTACTGGTGTGGCCCACTAAGCAGCACTTAATCCATGCTACTGCTTTCCTAACCCAAAGTACCAAAGTTCAAATTCCTCGAAACAAAAACAGTTCTATCACAGTAATACCCTAGTCTCTGGTACCAACTTTTGTCTTAGTCAGGGTTTCTATTTCTGTGAAGAGACACTATAACCATGCAACCCTTATAAAGGAAACATTTAATTGCGTTGGCTTGCTTACAATTTAGAGGTTCAGTCCATTATCATCGTAGTGGGACATGGTAGCAAGCTGGCAGACATGGTGCTGGAGAAGTAGCTGAGAATCCAACATCTTGCAGGCAACAGGAGATGGTCAGTCTCTTTGGACATGACTTGAGCATATGTGAGACCTCAAAGCCTGCCTCCACAGTGATACACTTCCTGCAATAAGACCATACCTACTCAAACACGGCCACAACTCCTAATAGTGCCATTCCCTTTGTGGGCCATTTTCTTTCAAACCACTATATAGTACTCTTTAGTGGAAGTGTATGCAAGTTGTGTAGGGATTTTCCAGTATGTGGCATTCATAAATCATTATCCATGCTGAGATGGACTTTTTGGTGATGCAGCTGCATCTGGGTGATAATTCACCATTCATATCCCTATAGGCAACCCCAATAAACTCATTGGTTCACCGAGTCAGTCTTGGTGGAATCTTTTCTTTGGTTGGCTGCTTGTGCCCTATCTTAGGGAGAATAGACATGTATTCATGTCTCCTTAGGAGATCACACAACACCTCATATCAAGTGGTTTCTTTTTATTTTTATATATTCTTTGGCAATTTCATATACATATACAATATTTATTGAGTGTATCCACATTGCCTGACACCTCTCAACACCCCCCGAAAATCCACTGCTAACTGATCTTGTTGACTTGATCTTGTGCAAGTAACCATAGGAGCAGTACGTGCATGAGTGCAATGAACATACCGCATCCAGAAGACAATATTTCACGGTACTTTTCCACATCCTTTGGTGCTTACTTTCTTTCATCCCCACTGCTCAATGTTTCCTGAACCTTCAGGAAGGGGTTGGTAGCAATGTCCCAGTTAGGGCTGGGCACTCAGCAGACATTTATTCTCAGCACTTTGACCAGCTCTTGTCTCAGCATTACCAACTGCCTACTGCAGAGGAGGCTTTTCTAGTCAAAGTCAACTGTAGCACTAAATATTTAGAAGGCAGTTTTTCAACCTATTTAGCACAGCAACAGCATGTTCCCTTAAGGCCTATATGACCTGGTATTAAGGGTTCTTGCATCCTGCTCCTTTGAGCACATGACTGACTTATGAAATACCACATCCATCGTTTCCAACTTTCACTCACCAAAGGTCAGGCTTAGATGAATGTTCAAAATGCTTGTTGGAACAGCAAATGAGTAGAGGCTTCACTTTAATCCCCATTTCAAAATATACTATCTAATTCCATTCTGGGGATAAAAGAGTTTCAGAAGCCCACACTGGCTCTCCCCTCCCATCTCACTCCAGCCAGATGGGGAGGTAGGAATAGCTCCTATCCCTCCACTGTCTGATTAGAGATTCCCCACGAGCTGTCACAGATCTGTCACAGGGACTGAGGAGAGTCCAAGAAGGGCAAAGAAGAATTGGCAAAGGATTGAAGCAATCAGGAACTGGGCCGCCTGCTGCAGGGGAGGAGGAAGGAGGGGCCATCTTGACATCAGAGCTTGGTGAACTCTACCTGCCCCCATGCAGTTTCCCATGGGCCCTGCCTGCATCTTCTTGAGGAAAGGCATTGCTGAGAAGCAGCGGGTGAGGTGGCAAGAAGAGCAAGGGAATCTGGGGCATGGGAAAAACTGGTGTGCAAATGCTGAGCAACAAAGGGAGCAGGTGGAGAGAGCGTGAACTGAGTTCAAGTAGCACCGTATGGACACAAGGATCAGCAATCAGAAGTCAGGAGCAAAGCAGGATGGTGGAGTGAGAGGAATGTAGTAGGGATTGGGATGGAGCCATTCTTGATAACATCATTGTTTTAGAAATCATACAGTGGTGATAATGCTGCTGCTGCTGCTGCTGGTGGTGGTGGTGGTGGTGATGACAATGTTGATGGTGATGGTAGTGATGATGGGGATGACAGTGGTGATAGTGATGGTGGTGGTGCTGCCGCTTCTGATGACGATGGGTATAGTGATGGTGTTGATGATGCTGATGATGGTATTAAAAATAGCTCTTGCTTATTAAGTCTTGCTGTGTGCCTAGTCCTGTGCAAAAGGCTTGGTGGCATTCAGTCCTTAGAATAACACAGGAGGTTGGGTATGATTTTGTTCCTATTTTACAAGGGAGAAAATTGAGACCTTTAAATCATGAAGTATTTTGCTTTAAGTCTATACAGTTAATCAGTGGCACAATTTATAGATCTACCTATTTATTTACTTAAAATTTATTTATTTATTTAAAAAACTATCTTTTCTCATTTTACATACCAATCCCAGTTCCCACTTTCTCCCTCTTCTGGCTCCCTCCACCTTCCCCTCTCCCCACCCCTATCCACTCCACAGAAAGGCTTCCCATGGGAAGTCAATAAAGTCTAACACATTGCTTTGAGGCAGGACCAAGGCCTTCCCCACTATATCAGGCTGAGTAAGGTATCCCTCCAAAGAGAATGGATTCCAAAAACTAGTACAAACAGTAGGGATAAATCCTGGTCTCACTGCCAGTGGCCCCACAGTCTGCGCCAGCCATACAATTGTCACCCAGATTCAGAAGGTCTAGTTCAGTCCTATGCTGGTTGCCCCACTGTCAGACCAGAGTCGGTGAGCTCCCATTAGCTCAGGTAAGCTGTGGGTATCCCCATCATGGTCTTGACCCCTTTGCTCATATTATTGCCCCTCCCTCTCTTTGACTGCACTTTGGGAGCTCAGTCCAGTGCTCTGTGTATTTATTCCTGTTTGATTCTTAGGAACATGCTCTTCATTGTAAGCCTTTAAAATCACCAGAAAGGGGAAGAAAAGAAAGGAGAAGGTAGAAAGGGAGGGGAGAAAATGGAAGGGAAGAGAAGGGGAGGGGACGTGGGTCAAGGTGTGGGGCAAGGCAGGACAGGGAAGAGAAACAGGAGAAAGGAAGTGAAGGGAAGATAGAGGAAGGGAGAGGGAAGAGAGCTGAGGGAAGGTAAGAGCTTGCATGGGAAGAAAAGAAGAAGAATCCAAAGTGAGGAGGTCTCCAATTATAAAATTGATAAGGAGTAAATTCCCAGGCATTATGCCTGCTAACCAAGCTTACCCTCAGGTGTACTCATGGGTAGAGAACAATGACAAGCAATTCTCAGATGTGAGACTGACACCAAATATTCATGAAGCACTCTGAACACTGGTTTCACACAAGGGGATGCTTACTGGGAATGAGGATGGAGGTGCTGGAGTCAGTAGCAGAAAGAATTGGGCATGGGAGCCAGTAGACCTGTGTCTGAACTCTGAGTGATCTCAAAGGAGTATGTGTGTCATAAATGTAGAAGAGGGTGTTACTTCAGGGGAGAAATGGGACTGGGGAGAGAGGAACGTGCTAGAGGTGGTGGCGGTGCCAAAGACAGCAAAGGTCGGCGATGCAGATGTGTGACAACATCACAGCGCAAACTTGTTTCTTTGTTAACAAAAACTCATTTCTTAAAAGGATGGAGTGGCTGAGTATGTATCTTAGCTGGTAGAGTTTATCTTGCACATATGAGGCCCTGGGTTCAATTCCCAGATCCATAAAAAGGGAGTGTGGTAGGAAGTTCCTGTAACTTCAGTGCCTGGGAGGTGAAGGCATGAGGATCCGAAGTTCAGAGTCATTTTTGGCTACTAGTCTGGGCTACATGAGACTGTCTCAATAAATAAATAAAAAAATACATACATACATACATACACGCACATACACACATACATACATACATAATAGAATAGTTCAATAAGGGCCAGTGAGGGCCAGCAGGTCAAGGCACCTGTTGCTAAGTCCAAAGACTTGAGTTCTATCCCCAGGATAAAGAAAGAAAAGAACTAACTGCCTCAAATTGTCCTCTGATATCTCACAATTACTTGGAAAATGCTTGCATTTCAAAATGATTAAATAGGCAAATAAATAAAAGGAAAACAGGATTAATTGATTTATCTCTCCCTTGGAGGGGGATATTCTACATATGAACTGTGTGACCTTTGGTAGGCTCATTAATCTCTCTGTTTTTCAGCTTCTTATGAGTGAGATGAGAATATTTGAGTTTACCTCACTGACATGGTTCTGAGGTTTAAATACAATGAAAGAGCTTGACACAGACATCCCTCTGAACACAATAGATGAGACATATTTTCTTTATCTAGAGAAGAGGTTCCAACTCTCTTATATTTAGGACAGACAGTCAAAGATTGAGATGCAAGGATAGGAGACAGGAAAGGGGAGGGGATGGGAGAAAAGGGTGGTCAGAGAAGAGCTGGGGATGGGAGGTGGAGATGGAAGGAGGAAGAAGAAAGTTAGTGGGAGAGTGTGAAGGACCAGAAAGCTTGATAGAACAATGGGCTTGTCTGGGGAAGTGGGACTTCTCCAATCTCTTGTTCTGTGTTCCTTTCAGGAGAGGCCACTGGGACAGGATGAGATTGATGGTAACTCCTTGCTCAAATGCTCTTCCATGTTAGCCACCCACACCTGCCCTCTCCTGCATTTTTGTGTAAATTCTTTCATGTGAACATTCCTTTCCTCCCTCTCCCTGTTAAACGTAATTTGCACAGCTCATTCTGTGTCAGTTTAGGATCTGTTTCCTGAGTATCGATGGGGTGTGTCTGCCTCATTTGAAACTCAGAAATGACAAGTTTTAGAGCGATTTAAAAAACGTTGCTATTTTTTCCTTTGGTTGGTTTTGAGATCCCTTGTAACTTCACTCAAGACTCTGAGGACTTCAGTGCTCACTAGCACATTTTGCAAATCCTTGCTTTTTCAAAAATGAGTCATTCAGTTCATTAAATGTATTCTACGAAGAAACTGTATACTGTATCTGAAGAATACAGAAACTGTATTCTGTATCTGAAGAATACAGTTTCTTTGTAGAATACATTTAATCTCTAGTTGTGTCTTATTGATAATTTCAAGAGATACCATTCTTCTCTACTGACTGTTCAGGTTGCTCTACAACTAGCTCTTCTCTCTTCATTTTTAGAGCTCCGGGAAGCATTTCTTGAATTTGACAAGGACCGAGATGGGTTCATCTCTTACAAGGATTTGGGCAATCTCATGAGGACGATGGGTTACATGCCTACAGAGATGGAGTTGACTGAGCTGGGCCAACAAATCCGCATGAACCGTGAGGGCAGGGGTCGGGGACATGCCCAGAGTTGGGACAGGGTGGGAGTGAGAAAGGTGTTCAGGGGCTGGAGAGATGGCTCAGAGGTTAAGAGCACTGCCTGCTCTTCCAAAGGTCCTGAGTTAAATTCCCAGCAACCACATGGTGGCTCACAACCATCTGTAATGGGGTCTGGTGCCCTCTTCTGGCCTGAAGGCAAACACACAGACAGAATATTGTATACATAATAAATAAATAAATAAATATTTTTTTTTTTAAGAAAGAAAGGTGTTCAGGTTGAGAGTAGCACTTTAAATAGGAAGGTGGTTAAGGGGAAAGAGCTGCCTGCCAGCAAGCATCTTTGACTGTGCTGCATTTGAAGTGGTTAGAAAGAGGATTTTAAAGATGGATCTAGATACACATTTTATCGTTTAAAATGTTAAAGATTAAAAATATCATGTGTATGAATGTTTTGCCTGTATTTACATTTGTGCACCACGTATGTGCCTGGCACCTGCAGAAGCCAGAAGAGGGTGTCAGATTCCCTGAAACTGGAGCTACACACAGTCATGAACTACCATATGGGTTCTGAAAAATAAACTCAGGTCCTCTGCAGGAGGAGACTGTGCTCTTAATAGCTGAGCCGGCCCAGCTTCCCACTTAACAATTTCAAATTGCATTTATATATTTTGTGTGTTGGTGGAAGAGGGGGTGCATATGAATGCTACAGCATCTGTGTGGTTGTCAGAGAATGATTTGCTGGAGTCAGTGGTCTCCTTTCACCATGTGAGTCCTGGGGATCAAACTCAATGTCATCAAACTGGACAGCAAATGCTTTTTACCTGAGAAGCCATCTCCCTGGCACCTGAGTCTATCTTTTATTATTTACTCCTTGTGACCATTTTGAACAATGGGATAGTTCTGGAATATTCCTGGTTTTTAGTTTCCCTGTCAATCAAGTAGAGACATGATCATGGCTTACTTATTCATCATATTGTGGAAAGCATGTCACTGTGGGAAAAGTCATATTCCCCTGTGAGCTCTTACTATATGTAGGTTCTAATCAGTAGAGTAGCTTGATGGATGTTGAATACACACCTGGACTTGGATTCAGTGTTACTGAGTAGCACTGTTCGGCGATGCATCATTAAATGGAAACCTAAGTTGATTCTGTGATTGAAATCAGAATTACATTGACTCCTAGGCATGGATATGAGTTAACAAGATTGGATTCCATGTCATAATAGAAGAGACTCAAAGAAAACCCTTAGCATGCAGGAAGATGGCAGCTGACCTATTCTGACTTAAATGGGAAAGTGCAGGGATAGAAGCTCAGAGCCTATGGAATCCTGGCTAACCATGCTCTTTCTTCCTCAGTTGGTGGCCGTGTAGACTTTGAAGACTTTGTGGAGCTGATGACCCCCAAACTTCTTGCAGAGACGGCAGGGATGATTGGTGTCCAGGAGATGAGAGATGCCTTCAAGGAGGTGAGTTAATAACTCCATAATGCTGAGAGGGGTGCGGGAGACCTCAAGGGGATAGTTTTATTAGTCCATACCATGGGCAGTGCCCACCAAAATCAACTAGTTGAGATTAGATACAAAGGTAAGGAGAATCATATATTCCAAACACTTGGCAATATGTATTCATCTTATATAACCCTTATATACATTATTAGGAATAAGCACACACTTATTCCCATCATACATATGAAGAACCCAAGGATCAAGGATTGCAAATTATATCCAAAAAAAAAAAACCCCCCCCAAAAAATTTTTTGGGGGTTTTTTTTTTGGGGGGGGATTTTTTTTTTGTTTTTGTGGTTTTTTTTTATTTTTTTTATTTTGGTTTTTAAAAATTTTTTTTTTTTTTTGGGGGGGGGTGGGGGGGAAACCCCTCCCCTCCTATTTCAACAATATCCAAGACCCCATGTTTCCCAAGGCAAATTCTGGAGCCTCTAATCTTAGTTTCTGTAACAGGAAGGAAGAATCTATGGGTTTGTTGTTTCCAGAAGGGCAGAGCTATTCTGGGGAAGGAAACTTCTATTACAGAGGTTATAGGACAGGAAGATGTTTGTGGAGGGAGGTAAGTCTAACTGCTGAACATAACAAGAAACAGACAAGGTCTCCAGGATCTAGTGGCATGGCTCAGTAGAAGAACACTGCCTAGAATCCCCCAGTGAGGGCTGGGAATGTGACTCAGTGATAGAACTTCTACCTAGAATTCCACAGTGAGGGGCTGGGGCATGGCTCAGTGGCAAAGCACCTTCCTAGAATCCACAGTGAGGGACTGGGAGTGTGGTTTTGCAGTAGAACACTGCTTTAGTGTGTGCAAGGCCTTGATCCTTCTTTGACTTTCATGTCACATGTATTCTGTTATTTCCTTCCCTCTTTTCTCCTTCCTTAAAAGTCCCTCTTCTCTCATTGTCTGCATTCTAGTATCATGACATACACATGCATGTACATACATACTCAAATTTAAATTTATGTTGCTTGTATGAAAGAGAACATCTGATTTTTTTCTTTCTGCATCTGACTTATTTTGTTTAACACAATTGTTTCTGTATTATAAATCTTTTTGCAAATGTTATAATTAAAAATTTTAATGGATGGATAAAATTGTCAAGGAATAAATAAAATATTCTATCAAACATTTATAATAATATAATAGTCATAGTAACTTACAAAATATATTGATAATTTTTTTTAAATATATTGACAATTGATAAGAATAAGAACATGGGGTAAGTAAGGTAGCTCAGTGGGTAAAGGCACTGCCAAACCTGATGATCTGAGTTCAATCCCCAGGACTCACATAGTGGAAGGAGAGAAACAACTCCTGCAAATTATCCTCTGACCTTCACAGGTGCACCATGGCATGCATGTGTCCACACATGTGCCCACACACAAACAAACAACAAATGTAATAATTTGTTTAAAGACATGGAAAACAAACAAAAGCTAAGAAGAACCAGAAAGCTCCTGACTGTGATGGATATCTGTCACAGTAGTTGTGATGATTCCATGAATCCATGCATATGTCTAAACTCATCCAGTTGTGTGCATTGTACATACATAGCTCTTTAGATATCAACTACATCCCAGCAAAGTTGTTAAAAATAATGTAGATGCAAATTTAAAAGAAGCCCTATCCTATCCTCGAGGAGCCAACATTCCAGTTGACGACATGTCCTTAGTACTTAGCTTGGTTCCTGACCTCTATTGAGCGGCCTGGAACCCCGACCTTCTCTGAGGCTGTATCACCACTGAAGCTGATCTAGCCCCATTGTTTCTGTTTAGTTTGATACCAATGGAGATGGGGAGATCACACTGGCAGAGCTGCAGCAGGCCATGCAGAGGCTGCTCGGGGAGAAGCTCACACCTCGGGAGATTTCCGAGGTGGTACAGGAGGCTGACATCAATGGAGATGGCACTGTTGACTTTGAAGGTAATGTACTGGACAGAAATCCAGGAATCTACATCTGTTCCTCCCCCATGTGTTCTCCAAATCATTATTCCTTAGACGTCTCCAAGTTTGCGCTTGAAGGTATGTTCTAGTTTCATTTCTGTTGCTGTGATAAAACAGGTCACTCACTGGTCTTTGCTCAGATAGCTTTCTCATGCAGAAACCACCTGCCCAGGGAATGGTGTTGCCCACAGTGGACTGGAACCTGTTGAATCAGTTGGCCCCCAAACAGTACCCACAGATATGTGTGCAGGTGAATCTCATGATGGCAGTTCTTCAGTTGAGGTTTCCTCATCCCAGACAACTCTAGACTGTGTCAAGTTGATAATAACTATAAACTTAGTACACTATGGGTTCATAGCTGAAGGAGGCATAGGTTGGCTACATCAAGTTGAAATTGTGATATTCTCTGTTTTAAAGTACTTAGCATCTAGTTATTGCCTTCAGGCATGGGGCCATGTGTAGTCTGTTCTCCAAGTCCATGCCACTTCAGCTCACCCAGTCCTGTCTTCTTCAACCTTTCTGTGAATTGTTGTGCCCTGGGGAAATGTGTTTCCTGTTGCACATCCTCCAATTTCTCTTCCTTTGTATCACATGCCCTGTCCACTTGTTGCACTTCTAAGACTTCCGCATCCCTCAAGGACACGTGCCAATCACCAGTTGCTAAGAATCTTCCCTTCCCCTTGCCTGAGTACATTAAACCTGCCTGTGAGCCTTCTAGACAGTTTTTCTCTTTTCCATGGAACTTACCTTGTGTTTGTTTCCAGGCTGCAGGCCAGCTGAGGATCTCCCACTCACCCCTTCTTTTTTCTGGTGTTTGTGTGTGAAGCCAATGTACCATATGTGTGTGTACGCATACTCACAGAGATCAGAGGAGGGCATTGGGTGTCCAGCTCTGTCACTCTCCATTGTATTCCCTCTAGACAGAGGCTCTCTCTGAACCTGAAGCTAGGCTGGTAACTTGCAAGCCCCAGCAGTCCTCCTCTTACCACCTCCTACAGCCCTCTGGCTATAGGTGCACACTGGAATTTTTAATGTGAGTACCAGGGATTCAAACTGAGCTCCTCATGCTTTTGTAACAAGCACTGATCCAGCTCCCCAGCCATTTAAAAGCCGCGTTGGGTGCTGTACCACATCTGCTCTACAAGTTCCCAAATGGAAACTTAATAAATTTGTTAGGTACCTGCTGAATCTTACCAGGCACAGATGTACCTTGTGCTTCAGTGAAAATGGGAAAGAGGTGAAGGTGAGGCTATCAGACGGATCTGTAGGCCAACTATAAGCAAGGGAAGGATAAAATGACCTCAAGATGTGGTAGAGCCAGCAAGTTCATCTGCCATTACATCTAGACAAAGTAATGGACAATCTGTCCATTCAGGGCATCCCATTCACTGTGCACTTGACCACAGTTAGGCCAGTGTCCCTTACTAGCCTCTATGTCTTTTCTGTGAGATGGCATCAGGAGGGCTGAAAGACAGAACAAAGGTTAGAGACAGAGCTCAGTGGGTAAGAGCATTTTCCTGAGGTCTTGAGTTTGGATACCTAGCACCCATGCGAGAAAAATTTCAGGCATGAGCACATGCCTGTAATTGGTGGAGGACAGAGGTCATGATCAGAGGTTCACTGCAGTCCCTGGTCAGCAGCTTAACAAAGAATTGGTGAGATAGGTCTGGAGAGATGGCTCAGTGGTTCAGAGTGTTAGCTGGTCTTCCAGAGGACCCAGAACCCATGGCAGTTCCCAACTCCAGTTCCAGTGAGATCTTCTGTTCTCACCGGCACTGTATACATGTGGTGTACAGGCACTCATGTAGGCAAAACACCAATACACATTAAAACAATAACAACAATAATTAGTGAGCCCCAGGGTCAGTGAGGGACCTATTTTCAAGGGAATAAGATGTGAAACAAGTTGCTTTCATCAAGAGGAACTTCACAGGAAATTTTCTTTTTCAGAGTTTGTGAAGATGATGTCTCGTTGAAGAGGTAAGAAGCTGCAGACACATGCTGCCTTGTCAACATGGGTTGAATGCTTGTAGAGGTCTGGATTCCCAGGGGTCCTTGGGTGGAGGGTAGAGGGTGGCTGTGGACTTGCCACGATGTGGACTTGGGGATGGCTGCAAACAGTTGCTTTGCTACTTGGGAGAAGAGACATGTGTACAAGCAAATGTAGAAGGGAGAATGTGTACATAAATATGAATTGTACTATGATCAGTTGCCACTCAAACATTTCAGGGGCCATGACATCTTTCCCTAATTCTCTGTTTCCCACAGATTTTCCTTCTGTGTCTCCCTTTGGAAAAGATGGTGTGGGGAACTTTTTTCACAGTCTGAATGAAGAAAAGAAAATCTTTCATAAAGTTCCACACACAGCCTACTTTCCGCCTGGCTCCTCTAACAACAACTTCATTTCTTTTTCTTGGCAAGAGAGTGTCCCACGCCTCACAGGGTGTGATGAGGAGCCTGATAAGTCTTAGCTCGGAGGAGGCCTTGAAGGTTGAGTTTCCCCAGAAGCACAGTCTGTCGCTTCCCTGTAAATACCCACGTCCCTGCTCTAGTGTGAGATAACCCAGGGAGAACTGAGCTAAACCACTAATCTGGATTACCAAGGTTTAGAGCAAGCTGATCCCTGGAGGGAATTAATCCCCTGCAAAATATCTCGAGGGAGGTGAAGCGGTGGAAAGAAGACAAAATTCTTCAAATCCCTAGCTCAGCCAGGTGACTGCAATGCCATTCCCAGAAGCCCTCTGCTCCTGTGCTGATGTGCCCTGGGCTGCTCCAGGCGAGTCTCTACTTTACTTAGGTGGTTTATGGACTCCATCCTAACATACATGGATCTGGACACTTCAGCCTCTTTATCACTCAAGATAAAGAATTCGTGTCATGCCTTCCTCCAATCTTTTCTTGCTTTGGTGTTCTTTAGGTAAACCTATAGAATATGTCATCTGATCTCTGACCCAATAGCCTCAATTTATATGACTGAAATAAAGTAAAAGTAGAATAATAATATGTGTTCCATCCTCTTGCTTATGGTTGTTCTGTTTGTCACTCTCTGGGGACCATTTGAATCTATTTTTAGCATTTTTCTTTTGGTATTTATGTAGTAATTTTCTCTGAATTGAAACATTTCAACCCAGAGGAAAGCATGCTAAGACTCAGGAAATTCTAAATGAGGATTCTTAACATTCAACTATGAGTCTCAAAAGATGGCTCTGTAGTTTAGAGAACTCTTCTTCCAGAGGACCCGGGTTGATTCTTAGCACACACATGGTGGCTTCTAACCACCTGTAATGTCAATTCCAGGGTATCCGACTCCCTCGTGGGCTTCCGTGAGAACTGAATGCATGTGGTGCACATACATGTGTGCAGGCAAAACATCCATAGACATAAACATGAAGAGTGAAGGTATGGTCATGGCTTTCTTCGGATGATAATCTGGAGGGAGGTGAAGTGAGAACACAGGATGATTAAATCTACGGAGACGTGTGCAGCCTGCCATTGGCAGTGTTCCCAAAGAGAGTGACTATCCCATTTGAAACAGCTGACGACTCTTCTAATAGGGGTGGGGCTTCAGGGGCCCTGCCTTTATCTGTGATGAAATTTTGACTGACTTGATCTTGTGTGGGTAACCACTGCTACTATGAATTAATGAAGTCCATAGCCTTCCTGTATCCAGAAATCGGCATTTCACAGCTTTTTCCCCATTCATCAACTCTTACATTTCTTTTCAGCCCCTCTCTTCCATTTTATTCCCTGAGCTTTGGTGGGAGATTAATACAGATGACTTATCCACAGGAGAGCACTAGAGTTAGTTGTACTCAGCACTTTGGCTAGTTATGAGTGTCTGTATTAACCACTACCCACAGCATGAAGCAGTTTCTCTGACCAAAGTAAAAAAATGGCTTTGGAAAAAGAAAAAAAAATCTACTTATATCTAGAAATATTTAGAATGTAGTTTGACAGCATGACCATCTCTACTCTTCCTCTTATTTGGCCAGTTTGATGATCTCACACCAGCAGCAAGCCCCTCTACTTTCCTTCTTAAGTGTTTAAGACCTTACTTTTGTCTACTTTTGACTCTACCATCCCCTTTATGCCCAACTGATCATTATTTGTTTGTTTGTTTGTTTGTTTATTTATTATTCATTTATTTTTGAGACAGGATCTCACTACATAACTGGCCCAGAACTTTATATATGTACCAGGCTAACCTAGAACCACCATGGTTAGCACAACCTGTTCTTATAATAGTGATGCGGCATTTCTAAAGCTGATTAAGCTGGAAAGGTGTCCAGTGATGATGAAGCAGATTCCAGCCTCAACATGATGTCTCCCTCTTCTCACTGAAAATAAAACCAGGGGCTACAGTTTGATAAATAAGTATGCAATGGTTTAAAGTACATTATAAATAAAAAAGTAAAAGGGGATTTTGCATGGTTTCAAGACAGTAATTAGAAACACCCGAGTGAGGAATAGGTAGACCCCCACTCCTTCTTGGCTCAGAGAATGAATCCTGAGCACTTGGCTTCACTTTTATGGGAATGAATTTTATGAGAGAGGAACCTGTAATATAATCTTGCTGTAATGGAAAGATGTTAGCAGGAGGATGATGGGAGGAAGAGGAGAAGAAAAGGGAAAGAAGGGAGGAGGAGGAAAGGGGAGGAGGAAATGATCAGGAGGAAGAAGAGAAAGAAGAGAAGAGGAGAGGAGGAGGGCATATCAAGTTGCAGTAAGCCTGAGCAGTACCCCCCTCCCCACCAGTGCCATGTGTTAAGGCTGGGCAAGGTGACCAAGTATGTAGGTGTAGGGTTCCAAAAGTCAGCAAAAGTCAGAGGCAACCCCTGCTCCCACTTTTAGGAGTCCTACAAGCAAACCAAGCTACAATCTGTCACTTACATTCAGAGTGTCTAGATCAGTCCCATGAAGGCTCCCTTGTTGTTAATTCAGTCTCTGTGAGCCCCTATGAGCCTAAGTTAGTAGATTCTGTGAGTTTTCTTGTGGTGCCCTTGACCCCTCTGACTTCTACAATATTTTCCCCCTCTTCTGCAGGATTCCCAGGTCCCACCTAATGTTTGACTGTGGGTTTGCTTCTTTTCCCATAGTTGCTGGGTGAAAACTCTCTGATGACAACTGGACTAGGCACAAATCTATAAGAATAGCAGAACAGACTTAGGCATCATTACTTTGACATTTTCCCCTCCAGTCATGTTTGGTTCTATCCTAGTTCTATTTGAGTCATCCAGCTTTGGGTCTCTTGATGCTCCAGGTACTGTCAAAGGTGGGCTTATTCTCCTGGAATGGGTTTTAGGCTAAATCAGTCATTGGTTGGCCACTCCCTCAGTCTCTAGACCACCCTGACCTCAACACATACCACAGACAGGACAGTGGAAGATTATGTGGCTAGGTTATTTCCCCACTCCTCCACTTGAAGTCTTGCCTGGGCACAGGAGATGGCCAGTTAGTATCTGCTATTGCTAGGAGTCTTAACTGGGATCATCTTTGTAGACTGCTGGGAGATTCCCTTGTGCCAGAGTTTTACCTGACGCTCATATGCACCCCTCTTTCCAGTAGTCTCTCAGGACTCTCCCTCTCCACCCTACCTGATTGCTCATATTCCCATCCCCACCCACCCTCAGTCCACTCACAAAATCTCTTTTATTTCCACTTCCCAGGGGGTGTCCCCCCTTTACCCCTCCTTGTTACTTAGCTTTTCTGTGTCTGTGGATTCTAACAACATAGTTATCCTTTATTTTTATTGTATTTGTCAGGCTAACCTTATATATCCCAGGACCACCTTACATAGGGATGGCACTGCCCACAGTGGGCTGGGCTCTCTTACATCAATTAACAATCAAGACCTTCCTCCACAGATATGCCCACAGACCAATCTGGTCTAGGTAATTCCTCAGATGAGGTTCCTTTCTCAGGTCACTCTAGATTGCATCAAATTGACAGTTAAGACTCACTAGGACGTTTCAGACACAACCAAGGTAAACAAGGTATGTCATTCCTGACACCTTTCTAAGAGAGAGGAATAGGCACCACCAATGTTAGAAAAAATCATTTTAGTGTAAGACAAGACCGTGTTAGATAAATAAACAGGGATACACAATGAGTAATTTTAAAACATCATAGACTGAGAGAAAAATAAATCCCTTTCCAATGGTCTTTTGAATCCTTCTGATTATGAAAAGGAAAAGCTTCAATTTAATGCGGGTACATCTCTACTGTCTAATTTCATAATCTCCCCTTTTAGCAAAAAGGAGGCCAGGACGTAGCTTAGAACCTTATTTGAACAGTAGTATCTCGTGAAATGTTACACCAGGCTTTTCATAGCACTTTCTAGTTGCATTCCCTCTGCACAGAAGGCACTGCTTAGCTTTTCTTATATCAAAGAAATAATGACTTTATTTCTTTAGTGATCTAAAGGGTATCAGAATTAAAGAAAATTCCAAGTAAGTAGTAGTTTTTGGTGGTATCTAGATGTGGCAAATAGAGAAAAGGGTGACATCTGAGTTGTTAAGTTTGAGAAATATGATCCCTTGATATTTTTATTTTTTTCTGCATGAAAATGAGAATTTCATGTTTTATGCAGGATATGTGTAGATCCCATAGTGGTGAATTAGTCACAGGTCAACAACTGACAGAATAACCAAGTTTACAGAATACAAGAGGAAAGAAAGCTAAGCAGCCTTTTTAAAATAAAAGAATCGTAAGAAGAGCTAAAATGCAAATTAGAGCCAAAGTGTAAGGTGTTACTTTATTTTTTTTCACTACTCAATACTAGATACTTAATACTGGTCTTACATCTCAGAGAGTGCTGTTCTAGCCAATATTCACACGTTCATACCACCTAAGGAGAAATGTAAAGTTAGTGCCTTCTTTGGAGTAAAGATGGAATACCAGCTAAACTTTCCAGCCTGCTAATCCAGGTTCACAGCCTCTATTCCTGCCTTTCTCTGATATCCTTTATTTTCCTACTTTGTTCTCTCCTTTAACAACAGTGACAAGTAAAATAAACTGGTAGGTAATCTCTCCTCTCCTCCTTCCTTCTTCAATACACACTGTAGTGGAAACGGTGTTTGATATCTTCTAGCTCAAAACAATTTTCAAGAAAGCCTCTGTCCACCATCCTCTGTCATTTGCCAGTTAAATACACATCAACATGCTTGGTCAAGGAGAAGAAAGTGTATTCCTTACTAGTACTGAGTGAGTTTAGACAAAAATTTCAGGCATTTTTTGGTTGTTACAACTGTTGGAGATTTCTGGTCCTAGCATCTGCCACCTCTGTATGTCCCATGATACACAGGCATGCTCTCCAAAGCAAAGAGTCATTGGGACCTAAATTCCAAATAGGGACAAGGTTGGAAAACTCTAAGAAAGAGTTCTGAGTCCCTGGACATGATAGAGACGAAGCAGAAGGACCTTGCCCTCTGTCTACCAGCAAATGCTTTTTTAAATTGCAATTTGCACCATGATGTGTTAAATGAACTTGAACATTGAACAATGTATTGTTATAACAGTCAGTCCTTTACTAGTATGGATGGGCAACATGAAGTCAGTCTTCAAAGTGTTTGAAGAATTGTCTCATCACTTGTTCTGGACCATGAGGGGCAGATTAGTAAGAATGAAAAAGAGACTTCTACTTTTGAACTTCACATGGTAGGTTGTAGAGATGGAAAAAGGGCAGACGGTCCCTTTGCATGGAATTAAGGTTATCCTTCAGAGCTGTTAGTAAGAACCCAAACATAATGAATACTATTAGCCATCTGTGAAGCAACTCAGCAGATGGCCTAATCTTCTTAACTGGGTTACAATCCTCCATAATCCAGACCCTACTGACCTGTGTGTTCTCACTCTCTGATGAGCATCTCTTTGACCTTACCCCATGGTCTCGCTTGTCATTTATTTTATTCTCATGTCCTTTATCCCACCCTGAATGCCATTCGTCTCTCACTGTCTGTAGTTCCTGTTCTTTACCCATGACAAACTGCTTGCTACCTGCAACAATGGTCTTTACCACGTTTTATTCTGCATATCTCGGAAAGAACTCCCCAGTTTGAAAGGATTGCCTATGATCTACAGTCCCATTCAGTGTAAACTTTTTTACTGGAAGTGCAAGATTTGATTTATAGCTGCCTTTCTTGTTCATAATAGAGAACCTTGAAATTAAGGTCACTTAACAAACATGCAGAGGCAATAATGTGGACACCAAGTTTCCCCCGCGTGGATTTAGGTGTGTTCTTGGGGAGGCCTGACCGAAGTGAAACTGGGGTTCCAGAACTCCTAACAAGACCATTTCCTACTAGGCCTCCTGTTTGGCTCCACCTCTCCAACATTTTATCACCTCTTTATAGCACCTAACCTGAAGAGTAAATCTTTAATAATAGAACTTAAGAAGGTGGACACACTTTGGTCAGGCTGTAGAATAATAAGTAAATAAATAAAAAAAAGTGGAGATGCTTAAGACTTAAACTATAGGAAGGAGCAAGAAAAAAAAGTTTCTGTATTTGATGATATTTTGAAATTTTTCTGTTATAGTAACATCCTTATTCCCCAATCCTTAGAGAATCACACATTTGAAGATCAGTGTTCTATGGCCTCTAATAGTCCACCAGTGACTCTGGGATAGGCATCCTCAAGTAACCAAAGCCTGTGAATTTATGAGTGTTTCTTAGGCCTTATCCAGAAAAAGAGTTGTCAGTTTGCAAGGTCTCTAGTGCTGAGCCATGTCCCTGCTTCTAGCCCCTCCATGGTGAATTCTAGGTAGGTGCTCTACCTCTGAGATACATTCCCAGCCTCCTCTTTACCTTTTATTTGGAAACAGTTATTTTGCTAAATTGTCCATGCTGGTATCGAACCCACTCTGTAGTGCAGACAAGCCTTGCACTTAGACTCTTTCTACCTCAGCCTCCTGAAAAGCATCACAGCCTTGTGCCTCAGAGCCCAGTTCTGACTTTTTCTAATCCTCGTTGTACTAGTAAGAAAACTAGTACTGTGCTGTCCATGCAGTGAGGTATGGCAGAGTCAACATTCTACCCAGAATTTCACCCGAAGACCCCAGGCACACTGCATGCAGCCTTAATGGTGGCTTTACATCTTCACGCAGCACACATCTCTCTTGGACCAGTTTTTACAGTAGTCAGTGTTTGGCACTTACTGTTTTCATCAACCATTCTGACTGCTGGGTCTTTTCCTTCGCACCATCTCCTTCATGACCCACAAGCATATCATCTAAGCAACACGAGACTCCAAGAGTTGGTGGTGAGTGGTCTAGGTTTGACTTGAGGCTTAGCTACCATTTCTACTTGTGACCCCCACTTGTTCAGTTTATATTGAATTTATTTTTATTTCTTAAAAAAACTTTGCATAGTAGCTGGGCATGGTGACACATGCCTTCTATCTCAGCACTTGAAAGGCAGAGTATCTCTTTAAGTTAAATGCCCACCTAGACTACAGATTGAATTCCAGGACAGTCAAGGCTACATAGAGATACTCTGTCTTAAAAATACAAAAAATTTACTTATAATAATAATTATTATTATTAACAATAAATCATTATAATGATTAACAATATTACTATGATTATTAACAATATTATAATATTAACAATAATCATTAATGATACTAATTATTAGCAATAATATTATAATATTATCAACTGTGTGTGTGTGATGACACACATGTAGATGTCAAAATACAACTTTTGTGGTGTTGGGTATCACCTCCTTTGTCTAGGTTTTGGGTATCTAGAGCTCCCATCCTCTTGCTGTCTCATCTGTTCTCTATAGGCTGCTGATGGGATTATTTGGGGGTTAAACTCAGGATCTCATATATGCTAGACAATTATTCTGCATTCAAGTCATACCTCACTCTTTCACTAGTGGATTCTAGGCAGGTGTTCCAACGCCAACTTATATTCTCAACCCTTATGAAGGTCTCTCTTTCTTTCCTTTTTTTTCTTTCCTGAGACACGGTTTCACTATGCAGTTCTGGCTTTGTGCCGGAACTCACCAAGTAGACCAGGTTGGCCGTTGACTCACAGTGATCCACCTGCCTTTGTTTCCTGAGTGCTGGGATTAAAGGTTTGTGCCACTATGCCCAGCTCTTATTAGGGCCTCCTTAATGCATGCTTTTATGTATTCATTCAGAAGCAAATTTTAAAAAAAATATTTAAAAATTAATTTTTGTCTTATTTTGATTTTAAAATTTTATTTAAGCAACTTTTTTTTCCCATTTACTTTACATACCGACTGTAGTTTCCCCCTTTCCTTCTCTCCTTCTGTGTTCCCCCTTCCCATCTACCTGCCTTCCCATCCACTCCTCCTCCATCTCGATCCAGAAAGGCACAGGCCTCCCATGGGCTTGAGCAAAGCATGACACATATAGTTGAGGAAGGACTGAGCTCCACCCCTCTACTGTAATCAGACTGATGACTGCCCTAATTGTCATCAGAGATACTCTATCCAGTAACTGATGGAGGCAGATGCAGAGATCCATAGCCAAGCACTGGGCTGAGCTCTGGGAGTCTTGCTGAAGAAAGGAAGGAAGGATTGTACTAGCCACGGGGGTCATGACAGGGGAACCCACAGAGAGAGTGGACCTATTTTGGATCAACAGTTAGGGAGCCTGCACAGTACTGACCTAGGCCCTCTGCCTGTGTGTGGCAGTTGTGTAGCTTGGTCTCTTTGTAAGGCTCCTAGTAGTGAGATCAGGACCTGTCCCTGGCGCTTAGCTGGCTTTTGGGAACCTGTTTTTCATGTTACTTCTTTTATCTTTTTAGGTTATAAAAAGTTACATAATTTCCCATTTCCCTTTTATTTCTCCAATCCCATATATCCTTCCTTGCTCTCCTTCAAATTCATGTTTTTTTTCATTATTTTTTGCCAAATGTGTACACACACACACATTTATTTATTTGTTTATTTATTTATTTATTTATTTATTTATTTATTTATTTAAGATTTCTGCCTCCTCCCCGCCCCTCTTCAGCCCAAAGAGCAATCAGGGTTCCCTGCCCTGTGGGAAGTCCAAGGACCACCCACCTCCATCTAGGTCTAGTAAGGTGAGCATCCAAACTGCCTAGGCTCCCACAAAGCCAGTACGTGCAGTAGGATCAAAAACCCATTGCCATTGTTCTTGAGTTCTCAGTAGTCCTCATTGTCTGCTACGTTCAGTGAGTCCGGCTTTATCCCATGCTTTTTCAGACCCAGTCCAGCTGGCCTTGGAGAGTTCCAGATAGAACATCCCCATTGTCTCAGTGACACACACACACTTTTTCAAGACAGGGTTTCTTCAGCCTTGGCTGTCCTGGAACTCAGTCTGTAGACCAGGCTGGCCTTGACCTCACAGAGATCCGCCCACCTCTGCCTCCCAGTACTGGGATTAAAGGTGTGTACCACTGATTCTTTGGATTGTTTTCTGTGTTTCTGTTTTGTGGATTTCAGCCCTCAGTTTGATTATTTCCAGTCTTCTACTCCTCCTGATTGAGTTTGCTTCTTTTTTTTCTAGAGCTTTCAGGTGGGCTGTTAAGTCTCCAATGTGTGCTTTCTCCGTTTTCTTTAAGTGGGCACTTAGTGCTATGAACTTTCCTCTTAGCACTGCTTTCATCGTTTCCCATAGGTTTGAGTATGTTGTCTCTTTATTTTCATTAAATTCAAGGAAGACTTTAATTTCTTTCTTAATTTCTTCCTTGACCCAGGTCTGGTTTAGTAGTTGGCTATTAAGTTTCCATGAGTTTGTCGGCTTTCTGGGGGTAGCATTGTTGTTGAATTCTAACTTTAATCTGTGGTGGTCTGATAAGACACAGGTGGTCACTAATATTTTTTTGTATCTGTGGAGGTTTCCTTTGTTACCGAGTATGTGGTCAATTTTTGAGAAGGTTCCATGAGCTGCAGAGAAGAAGGTATATTCTTTCCTATTTGGGTGGAATGTTTTATAGATGTCTGTTTAGTCCATTTGCTTCATTACCTCCATTAATTCTCTTAATTCTCTATTAGGTTTCTGTCTGATTGACCTGTCCATTGGAGAGAGAGGTGTGTTGAAGTCTCCTATTATTAGTGTGTGTGGTTTGATGTCTGCCTTGAGTTCTAGTAATATTTCTTTTACATAAGTGGGTGCTTTTATATTAGGGACATAGATATTCAGGATTGAGACTTCCTCCTGATGAATTGTTCCTGTTATGAGTATAAAATGACCATCTCTATCTCTTCTGATTGATTTTAGTTTGAAGTCAGATTTGTTAGAAATTAGTATGGCCACACCCACTTGTTTCTTAGGTCCATTTGCTTGAAAAACCTTTTCCCAACCCTTTACTCTGAGTAGATATCTGTCTTTGTGGTTGAGGTGTGTTTCTTGCAAACAGCAGAATGTTGGATCCTGTTTTCGTATCCAATCTCGTAGAAGGAGTTGCGGGCTGCGTTCCTGCCACCCAAATCCTAAAGGATGATCATGGGATGTACTCACTCATAATTGGTTTCTAGCCACAAATAAAGGACATTGAGCCTATAATTCATGATCCTAGAGAAGCTAAATAAGAAGGTGAACCCAAAGAAAAACATATAGTTATCCTCCTGGATATTCTAAGTAGACAAGATTGCCGGGCAAAAACTGGGAACTGGGAGTGGGGTGGGATGGGGGAAAGGGAAGATGGGGAGAAAAAAGTGAGAAGGGGAAGATGGGAAGAACTTGGGGGAATGGGATGGTTGGGATAAAGGAAGGGTAGATATGGGAGCAGGGAAGTATATATTTTAATTAAGGGAGCCAATTTTAGAGTTGGCAAGAGACTTGACCCTAGAGGGGTTCCCAAGTGTCCAGGGAGATGTACCCAGCTAGTTCCTTGGGAAGTTGAGGAGAGGGAGCCTGAAATGACCCTACCCTATAGTCATACTGATGAATATCTTGCATATCATCATAGAACCTTCATCTGGCAATCGAAGGAGATAGAGACAGAGACCCACATTGGAGCACTGGACTGCGCTTCCATGGGACAAATGAGGAGCAGAAGGAGGGAGAACATGAGCAAGGAAGTCAGGACTGCGAGGGGTGAACCCACACACTGAGACAATGGGGCTGATCCATTGGGAACTCACCAAGGCCAGCTGGACTGGGTCTAAAAAAGCAGGGGATAAAACCGGACTCTCGGAACATGGCGGACAATGAGGGCTGCTGAGAAGCCAAGGACAATGGCACTGGGTTTTGATCCTACTGCATGTACTGGCTTTGTGGGAGCCTAACCAGTCTGGATGCTCACCTTCCTAGACCTGGATGGAGGGGGGAGGACCTTGGACTTACCACAGGGCAGGGAACCCTGACTGCTCTTCAGGCTGGAGAGGGAGGGGGAGAAGAGCGGGGAGGGGGAGGGAGGAGGAGGCAGGGAGGAGGCAGAAATTTTTAATAATAATAATAATAATAATAAAGCCTTCAGGAATGCAAAAAAAAGTGTGTGCCATTACCACCTGACTCATATATATTCTTAAATACAACCCCAGAAGCATTTTTTTTGTTGCACTTTTTTAATGTAGTGGGTGCAATGAGTAGGTGTTCTGAAAAATCTACACAGGAGGTGAATAAAGCCCAAAGTAAATACATACTCTTGGTGATCATGGACATGAAAAAGTGTCAGGGTCTGGTACTAGCCTGGACCATAAATTATTTTTCTTGACCAGACCCCAACATAAACTGTTTCTCTCTGGACTGGCGTGAAGGTGTGGAATAAAGACACAATTCACACGGCTTTATCGGAAGGGAGATTCTCAGAGATCCCTCATGAAGTCCTGAGTTTACATCCTGAAGAATTCCTTTCGTTTATTCTCCAAACAGTCTTTATACCAAAACTTAACTTAGGGGAAATACATTAGCATTCTGTCTCCTAGGTAACCAGTTGAATGGCTTTTCCATCATGCCCCCAACTACCTGTCTGCTCTGTATGCTAGCTGTCATGCAAGTTTGAATTAGCATCTCTATATGGCATCCTCCAAATTACAAAGAAAGGAGCAACAACATGCTGACCTTTTCTTAGGTCGTGAAGGCCTGTCTGGTAGGCTACATGACCCTCCTCAGGTACTGACTATGGCTTTAGAGACTGGCTGCCACACTATATAGAAATATGGGCCTACAATCAGGAGATAGAGGAATAACTAGGGCACATTTACTTTTTACTGAGAGGCTCCCCTGAGTATACTATAATGAAAGACCCCCAGTGCTGGGGAGACTTTCACTCAAGTCTCGGGATAACACAACACCCCAGTAACTCACGAGAGACTGTCCTTGCTGCAATCACAGGAGGCTTTAATGATGAGATGAGACGGGAACCAGTGCACTGGGGCCAAGACTCATAACCCACGCAGGGGAAGAATTCGACCCCGAGTGACCTGGAGAAGGGGTTTTTATAGAGAGAAACCACAGCCCAGTAATCCAAAAGGGTCACAGAAAATTCCAAAAATCCAGTGCTGGTCACAAGGGGACAACTCCCTGCCTCTCAGGACCACTCCCAAGGTCATAATCAGCTAGTTCCTAAAACACAGTACAATGATAATCACAAGGGGGAAACTTCCTGTTTCTCAAGATTACAATCTAACTTTATCTTCAGCTAGTTCCTGAAACACAGTCACTGAACTGGCTAATGCTAGATTCCTGATTCTTCTCTTCCTGTTTAGATTTTTGGCTATTTTCTTCCTGCTGGGGGAGGGGAACCCTGGATTTATCCAAGTCTTTCAATACAAACATATGTACAGGAAGGAGGGGACTCATCTACTCGGAAAAACAGGGGGCACACAAACTAGATATTAATTCATATCTATGTTTATTTATTTTATGTGTATTGGTGCTTTGCCTGCATGTATGTGTTCACCAAGTGTATGCCTCGTGCTTGCAGAGGTCAGAAAAAAGGTGTCAAATCCCCTGGAACTGAAGTTGCAGATGTTTGCGAGTCACCCTGTGGGTGCTGGGAATCAAACCCAGGGCCACTGGAAGAGCTATCAGTGCTCTAATGGAGACAGGAGAGAAACAACTTTTGCTGTGTCCTCCCGATCTTTTCACCAGTTACAACTCCATGCTTGTATCCTTACCTCCTAGAAACCTGATAGCTACATCTTAGTTAAATTTTTAACGTTAATCCATTTCTACCTTACACTAATCCTTTATGTGAATCTTTAAACCACACCTCTATGGCAAGGCTTGCTTTCCTAATTTTAGTGAGGAGAAAGATAAGATTAAAATCAAATTAACAGTTGTACTAAGACGTAGGCAGGCAGTATCACACTGCTTAAAAGTACCTGCTCGGGAGCTGGGCTGCTTGATTTTCTGTTATCTTCTGAGTCCAACAAAGTCACTACATGTCTGGGTCTCACATCACCCACAATGTCTGTCAGAAAATTATTCTATGTCTTTAAAATCTTACAGAAACATTTTATCTCGTCTCTCTCCTCCTGTCCTCTCTGTTCTATTCTCCCTTTCCCTCTCTTTTCTTTCCATTTCTCCTCTCTCTTTACCTCTCTCCTCTCTTCTCTCTCCTATCTCTTTCCTTCTCTGTCTTGTCCCTCTCTTCTCTTCCCATCCCCTTCTCCATTCTTGCTCTCTCCCTCATCTCCTTTCTAGTTTTACATATTTAGATGTCTTTGGAGATCTTCAGAGTATCCCTTTATATCATCATTTTTCTCCATTCTAGAATTAGGAGAACAAGCATTACTGCAGAGGGGTGGAGCAAACATTCCTGCATCTGTGAAGAGCTTAGTCCCAGGCGTAGGAAGGACTCATCTATTCTAGTTCCTTTCTTCAAGCCTTGAGATGCAGGCAGGCATCCTTAGCATCACACTGTACAAACACTCTGCTTCTCCTCATTCCTCAATTTTCTTCACAGATAAAGGAACCGTCCTTCAGAACCTCCCACCTTGTTTCTACCAACTTACATGGTTTGGGTATCAGGGAAACTACAGCCTCATAAAATGAATTGAGCAATGTTCCTTCTGTTTCTGTTTTGTGTCGTAATTTGAGGAGAATTGGCTGGTAGAATTCTGTGCTAAAATGGTTGGATCTGGCCTATTTTGTGTTGAGAGTCTTTTAATGACTGATTCAATTTCACAAAGTTTACAGTTCTATTTAAATTTTCTAATCTTGATTTAATTTGGTAAGTGGTACCTATCAAGAAAATTATTTATTTCTTTTAGATTTTCCAATTTGGTAGAATACAGGTTTTTAATGATTCTTATGATTCTCTAAATTTTTTTTTGATGTCTTCTCTTAAGTTTCCCTGATTTCTTTTCCTGATTTTGTTAATTTGAATATTCTCTCTACATCTTGGAGTTAGTTTGTATAATCAAGTTAGTTGATTTCCTTAAAGAGTCAACTCTGTTTCATTGATTCTTTGTATTGTTCTCTTTGTTTCTATTTTATTGATTTCAGCTCTCAGTTTGGTTATTTCTTGCCATCTGTTCTTTTTTGATGTGATTTTCCCATCTTGTTCTTTAGCTCTCAGGCGTGCTGTTAGGTTGCTAGTGTGTGATCCCTCTGATCGTTTACTTAGGCACTTAGTGCTATGTACTTTCCTCCTAGTAACACTTGCACCGAAGATTGGGTATGCTCTGTGTTCATTTTCATTCAATTCTAGAAAGTTTTAAATTTCTTTATTTTTGTCTTGAGCCATTTTTCATTCAGTAGAGAGTTTTTTAGTTTCCATGGGTTTGTAAGCTTTCTGTTGCTTCTGTTGTTGTTGACATCCAGCTTTAATCTGTGGTGGTCTGTTAGAATGCAGGGAGTAATTTCAATTTTTTTAAATCTTTTTTTAAAAATTTAAAAACAATTTTTTAATTTAAATAACTTTTTAAAACTTATTTTACATACCAACAAGTTTCTCCTCCCTCCTCTGCTCCTGTCCCCTCCTTTTTCTCATCTATCCCCCTCCCCATCCACTCCTACATCTCCATTGAGAAAGGGGCAGGCCTCCCATGGGCTTGCACAAAGCATGGCATATCAAGTTGAGGCAGGGCTGAGCTCATCCCTTTTTTACATTGAGGCAGGGCCAGGTAATCCAGCATAATTCTAACTTTTAAATGTAATTCTAAGGTCTTAGAATTTCTTTTAAGATGGCTGTAATTCCTTCTTTGGCCTATTAGAATTAACTACATATTATTCTTGGTCTCAAGCAGGATTTCTTTGATGAGGAAGTGCCAAGGACTTATGGAAGACCCACAGTAAACTGCTGGGAAATGGGACCACAGGTAAACCCGATGCCTTGTTCTCAGTTAATTCATTATTCCAGAATAAGAGACCTTGGTCATTCTCTTGCCTACCTACATTATCTTTTATAATTTTTTTTTTTTTTTTTTTTTTTTTTTTTTTTTTTTTTTTTTTTTTTTTTTTTTTTTTTTTTTTTTTTGGGGGTGGGGGAGTCTTTGGGGGGGGCCCCCCCCCCTCCTCCCCCTCCCCCTTTTTTTTTTTTTTTCCCCCCCCCCAGCAAAAGGGGGGGGGGTTTTTTTTTTTAATAAATCCCACATCACATTATCTTTTTCTAGCTTTGCCTTCATGTCTTTCTATATGTCTTAGTGATTCTATTGCTGTATCTCAGACATATCCCTCTTCTCATTCACTGATTCTTTTCTCCCTTCCCCATCCCTGTTTCTTTTTCTCCTTCTCTTTATATTTTCTTCAACGCCCTCTCTCTCTATATATGTTTACCATTAATATCTCTCTCTATCTCTGGAGTACCATTTCAAAGACCCTGAAAGTCAACAGAACCTACGTTCAGGGATTATATCAAAGACTGGTAAAAATTAGGTTTATGTGGTTTTGGTTCTTATTAGCCCACTTGACTAAATGGAAAGGTGATCTGATCGATCAACTTCTGATGTTCTAGGGCTGTTTGAATACTCTGGTAAAGAAACAGAACACAGCACTTAACATCTGTGTATTGGGCTGGCAAAGGATTCCTAAGAATGTGCTTTGGAGAGATGGATCAACAGTGAAAACCAATCCAGAAGTACTTGTCTCTTCTGTCTTCCTCCTGTGTGTGAATGCCATCTAGTGGGATGAAATGGGAGGACACCACAGTAATTGTAAGGTAATGCCCAAGATTATAAATGTAAATAATTTAAAAAAAGGAATAGGAAGACTATCATGTTAATCTGTCTCCTGGGAACCCATAATGTTCTGAGAAATGAGTGGCCTTCATTTAGGATGGTCTGCTGAGGGATTGCTGGATAATGGAGTAGTTATGTCATGGGGGACTCAGGGCACTGGATCAGTTTCCCTTCATTGGTTGCTGGCAAGTTGTGGTTGCCACTTGCACAGAATGGTGACAGACTTGTCTCAAGTAAAACTAGAAGACTATGATGATAATTTAGATTTTTTTAGAATAGATCAGAACCTGAAAAGCCCATTTTGTTCTGAGGGACTGGAGGAAATTCCCCTTTCATATGCCCCTTGTATGCTCCCATCAGCATCTGCATCCCCTGTGCTCTCAGCACCACCTGTGGCCCTCTTGGCCAGAACTCTGGCCTGCCAGTGCCTATATTAAACCAACCTCAGCAGATGCTTCCACAAGACCAGGGTCCAACTGAAAGTTGCATTGAGACTTTTATGGCCCTGCCTAGAATTCACCTCCTCCACAGAATTATTTGAAACATGAGAGACCCTCCTGGCTGGATTCTGAGCTACTGCAGGCAACATCTCATACACAGAACACCCCTGGCTCACCCTATGAGAAATCACAGAATAACTTGTTTGGCAGCCTTCCCTGCAGCAACCCCCCCCCCCCCCCACCCAACTCTCTGAGATCCTGCAAGGTGCCTTACAGACTCTACTGAGAGAAACCCAGGGACACCCTCTATTATGACCAGGACAGGTGAATATGAGGAGACTAACACATTTCTATCAGTCTTTCTCCACCACTGGTAGAATTGTACACCATCATTTACAGAAAAGCCACAACTCTGGTCATAGTGAATGCATTTTCACCTGAAAATGTGTTTTCACTTTTTTTTTTTTTTTGGCAAGATGTATAGCTCCATTGCTGAGGACAACACCCACACAACTTATTGAGCATGGAGAGCTGAATTGGTGCCTACATAGAACCTTCACCCCCATCTTCAAGTATCTTTGGCACGGGAAGGTACTCTGCAGGCTACCAAAAGAGAAATATAAGTACAAAACCAGCCACAAATCCTTCGATCTACAATCTTTCACACCTTTCAAATATTCTAGGGTATTGGTGGCACAAAATGTGTGGGAGCAACCAACCAATGTCTGCTTTGACTTAAGATCTACTCCATGAGATTGAACCCATAACCAAAACTGCTTGGGTAACCAAGAACCAGAGTCCAGATAGCCAAGAAACCTATGATAAGACCAAATACTATAAAATACTCATAGATCAGTGCCTTATGCAGACATCATCCTACAGAAGCATCCTCTGTAGCAGATGGGAATAAATACAGAGACACAAAGCTAGACATCACATAAGAGGGAGAGACAGAGACACAGAGAGACACAGAGAGAGAGACAGAGAGAGAGAGAGAGAACCTCCATTAAATCTCCTCCCTCAGAGCTCAGGAATCCTCATGGAAAAGGAGGTGGACAGAGATGATGGAGCACACCATGAGAAAAAGACCCTCTAAATCAACATGAGCAAAGCTCATATGAACTCAGAGATACTGAAGCAGCAAGCACAAGGCAGACATGGTTCTGCACCAGGTTCTCTGTGTATATAGTATGGCTTTTAGTTTTGCATGGCGCTCCTGAGTGTATGAACAAATGTGTCTCTGATTCTAGAGCTTTCTCCTAGGGTCCTTTCCCTTCTGTTGTTTTGCATTGTCAAGTTTTGAAGTAATGATTTATGTTTTATCTTATTATACTTCATTTTGTTAAATTTCATTATCTCTTAAAAACCTATTCTTTTCTAATGAGACACAGAAAGGGAGTAGATCTGGAAGTGGGGAGGAACTGGGAAACATGCAAGGAGGGGAAACTGTAATCAGGATATATTGTATAAGAAAAGAGTCTTTTTAATAAAAGGGGGAAAAAGAAAAAAAATTCCTAAAATAGAAGTCTTCCAAGATCACTTTCTTCTTTTAAAATTTTAAATATAATTTTAAAATCTTATATGAATTGGTGTTTTGCCTGCATGTATGCGTGTGCTAAGTTGTCAGATACGCTGGAACTGGAGTTACCGACAGGTGTGAGCTGCAATGTGGATGCTGGGAATTGAACCCAGGTCCTCTGGAAGAGAAGCCAGGGCTCTTAACTGATGAGCCATCTCTCCAGCCCCTGAGATCACTTTCAAAGGTAAAAAAATTAAAGATGCTCTTTGTAACTTTCAAACATAAAATCATTACTTTAAAAAACTTTCAGTACTTTGCTTACAAAAAGGTACATTTTGGAGGTGATAGATTTTTTGGTTAACTTGATATCACCATCCACACTTTAAAAATATGCAACAACTTCAAACTGTATCACATTAATAGATGCAATAATTATTTCTTAATAAAAATGATTGCTGAAGCTTGGCTTGGTGGAACATGCCTATAATTCCAGCACTCTGGAGCAGGACGATCAGGAGTAAAAGATCTATTTCAGCTACACTGAGAGTTTGAGGTCAACCTGGGCTGTGTGAGACCCTGGTTCAAAAACCTAACCAATCAAGCAACCATGCAATCAAAGGTTTTTTGTTTGTTTGTTTGTTTTTCCCAAGAAAAGTGTAAAAGGCTCTTAGACTCTAGCCTTGACTTTCTGGCACTTATGTTTTGGCAGAGTTCTTTATCTTTTTCATCTTTCATTAGAAGAATAATTGAACTCATGGAAGCTAGGAATTCAGAACTGAGTCCCCTGAACCTCTTCTCTGCATCATGTTCTCACAGACACATGGAACTGCCACCCTCCTGGGTAGAAAGGCAACAATGTTCTCTACAAGCCAACCCAGACTCTACCCATTGCTGCTTCCAGAGTTAGGTTCTGTCTACAGATTTCCCCTGTACTGGCAGGTGACGGTACTGCCTGGGTCATGATGTTCCTAATGCCCCAAACAGTGACCGTCAGATGGCACAAGACAGAGGATCTGTAAAGTTTCCCAGAGGAAGAGGTAAGGTAGCCTTGCTGAAAAATGTTTCTGTTTCCTTTGAAGGTAAATTTTAGTCAATACTTTGTGTAATATGAAAACAATTGCTATTTAGGGAGCTAGCCAGACCCTCATCTACCAATATATTCATTCTCTAAAGAGTCCTATGAAATAAGAAACATCCCTGGGTCTCTATAATGTATTCTTCAAAGCTGGCTTATGAGGCTGAATTAAGGTATCCGTAGACACATGACTCTTCATGTGACCTGGGTGATTGTTTTCATTGAAACATCTTGAATTTACTCAACATTATTTTTCTTTGTGCCTAGTGCTGCACAAAGAAAGTCTTTCTTTTTATGTATTAATTCAATTGCAAAACTAGAAGCTTAATTTTGTAGTGTAGAGAGAGGGAGGGAATATGAAGGAAGAAAAGTAGAGAGGAAGATGGAGAATACAGTGAGCAGCTGAGGGAGGCTAAGGATGAGAGTGAAGAGGGGGGAGGGATTAGGGAGGAGGGGGAGTAGAGTAGAGGCAGCCAAGGGATTAGGGGTAGAAGGTCAAGAGATTAGGGGGAGAAGGTGGTAGAAGACTAGCCGATCTGGAGTTAGAGATGGAATTAACCTGGCAAATGATGGGAAAAAGAGATGGGAATAGATGAAAACGTGGAGCGAAATAAGAGATGGAGGAGGAAGAGAGAGATGAGGAGAGGGGAGAGATAGGAAGCCAAATGGAGTGGAAAAGGATATGAAAAATTAGCAGACTGAGTCTAGCTATTCAGAGACATGAGTGGGAAGAAGAGGGAGGAGGGGAGAGATGACGGGACCAGGAAGAGGCAGAGGCTGTGACTGGATCCCAGGTCTGCAAGATCTTTAGAGTAAGCCAGGTTTATTAACCATTTTCTGACAGGAGAAACATGGTCCAGCCCGTGGGCATCCTGTTGGTTTCCATCTGCCTGCTTCACAGTCTGTTCAGTCTTCAAGAGGAAGGTGAGGCATGGGAGTGAGTGTGGCTGGGGGCGAGTTTTTGATGAAGTAGCTGCATACTTCAATACCATGTGTAACAAATTCTGAGATGTCCTATATGGGAGAGGCCACCTTGATTTTGTGTGTCTTGCTAAATAAAAGGACAAGTTTTTTATTGCCCAGTTTTTTTTAAAGTATAACAAACATGATCTGCCAAAAAAGGCTCAAAACTAGCAAGACTAAACTAACAAGGAAGAAAGCCAGAAATCATGTTACAGAGCAAGTTTTCTTTTTCATGTTTTAAATGCCTACAGAAGGAGAAAAATGAGACTTAGTTATGTAAAACCTATTTTATTTCATTATCCAAGTTGCGTTGTCTTGAGTGGCTCTGAAACAGCTATTTACAGAGGGACTTTATTCTGCTTCATGTCTTCGTATTGTGAGGATTGTGAAGAACTGTGCATTCTGATTTTTATGGAGTGACTGAGAGCACATGCTCACTTAAGTACTCCTCGGCATGGTTTAAAGTAGCTAAAAGCCAGAATGGATAAGTGTTTAAAAATGAAAGAGGAAAAAGGAAGAAGAGATTCTTATTGTGCGACCACTTCTCCATTAGCTGGAATTCCTATTTTATGATCATTGGAAGATAACATCTTTTGCCTTAGCTGTGTGTCTTTATTTTAAAAATGAAATGTTTATTTGTGTATGTGCATGCATACTCTGCATGTGCAAGTCAAAGGACAACTTGTAGGAGTCTGTTTCCTCCCTCTACAATACGGATTCCAGGGATCAAACGCAGGTCATCAGGCTTTGGCAGCAAACACCCTTTTCCTCTGAGATACCTTGCCAGCCCAGGTCTCTCTTTTACCATGTACACTATACACAGTACATGTCTAGAAAACTGATAAGATGTTCCTAAGACCTCTCCACACTCACTGTCTGGCCTCTGAAGGGGCTAACATCTTATCACTACATGCATTATTATTATATCACTGCTATTTGGATTGAGGTCCCATGCATCCTGGGCATGTTAGCCTCTATTTAGAATGACGTAAGACTGCTTTACTTTTGGTCATCCATCTATTGCTTATTCATGTTCCTCTTTTAGACAGTTCATGAACATTTGTTTCCTAGAATTACAAGGGGCCCCATCAATGCCTTTTTGTCCAAAAATGAGTGTTTTTACCTCTGTGAATATACATGCACCATGTGCATTCCTGGTGACCATGGAGGGTTGAAGAGATGCCCTGGAACTGGAGTTACAGGTGGTTATGAGTTGACATATGGCTCCTGGGAAATGAACCCAAGTTTTCTCTCTGCAAGAGCAGCAAGTACTCTTCACCACTGACATATCTCTCCAGTTGTCACCTCAGTTTTGTTTTACATTGTGTGTGTGTGCATATGTGTAGCTTATCACAGTGCTTATGTGGTTGGTGGTCAGAGGGCAGCAGTCTCCCCTTTCACTATGTGGGTTCTAGGGATCTAACTCAGATCCTTAGACTTGTCTTGGTGGTAAGCACCTTTACCTGCTAAGTGCCTACGAGGCTTCTGTCTTAGCCCCTGAAGTGCATACTGAAAGCTTGTGATGTTGCTCATGGTAGACAGTGTGGGCTGTAATGATCATGTTTCCACCACAGTCAGTCTGAAGATGATAGAATGTCATCAGAAGTTAGAGGCATTCTGCTTTCAGAGAAATCAGACAATGCAAACGATTAAGTTTTAGCATTGTGGCAGTGATAGGTTGGTAGGCTTTGGGGTGAAAAAAATAAATGTCACAGATATCTTCAGTCAATGATTAAACAGGCACGTGGGAAGGCAGAAGACACAGGCCTTGAACAGTACGTGCTGAAACTATTTACGATTATGGCCTGGAGAAGGAAAAGTGACTGAGTTGGAAACACTTCACAGAGGGCTGATTTGATTGATCTTATTCCAGAGTTGAAATTATTATTATTTTGGGAACAAAATATAGAATCAGAAGCTAGCAAATGTTAACCTCATTTGCTTTCTATTTATTTTTATTTTTTATTGTTTTAAGAATTTTATACATATACACACATAAAGTATGATTTTATATAATATACCCTTATTTCCCCCTTCAATTTCCTCCAACATGTCCCATCCTCAACGTTTTAAAAAAATATAACCCAGTAAGTCTAGTTAATGGCACCCAAGAATGCATGGGTGTGCCTTTCCACTGAGGCATGACAATCCTATCAGTGACCACACCCCCAAAAGCTTGTGAATGCCAACAGCTTTCCAGTAAGGCATGGGCCTGGAGAGATCATCTCCCTCATTTATGCTGGAACTTTGGCTCTATTGATCTTGTGCAAGATAATCACAGCTGTCATGAGTTCGTGAGTGTGCCAGTCATGCCATGTCTAAAGGGCAGAATTTCACAACACCCCTTCCCACACTTTGGTTCTTACATTTTTTTCTGCTCCCTCTTCTGCACCATTCCCTAAACCCTAGGGAGAGGGACTTGATATGAATGTCCCATTCAGGGCTGAGCACTCAGTATCCTATGTTTTCTTGTCTTAACCCATTTATTGCTTATATTTGGATGTTAATCATAGGGAACGTCCCCAAAATTACTCTTCCTAAAGGCATTTCTCTTTTTAGTTTCTGTAACTTTGGATTGCCTTATAGTGGAGTTGGTTGGTAGGTAATGGGTCACACGTGGAAGTTGTGTTGTATTTACTTTTGTGTTGCTTTGTCATGCTTTACAAGCTTGCTACAGTGGGTTGGTTTTCACTTCTCTCAAGTCTGTTGGGATGTTCTGTTTTCTCTCCTTCTTATTAGAGAAATATCTACAGGAGGTTGGTGAAACACAGTATTGATTATCAAATGGATAATTGAAGTTATACCATTTTGGCTATGTGCCAACAGAATCAAGAGAAAGCTGGATACTCAGCACCAAGTTGATTTGGTGATGTCAAAATGTTGGTCACCCCTTGGGTTCTATGAATCTGCTGGAGTCAGAATACCAACTTTAGGTCCAGTCAAACCTATCTATTAATTGAAGACTGTGGTTACAGCCATGGGCACAGATAAACTTCTGGGCCCTCAGCTGTGTAGAGTCCAGATCCTGCAGCAATATTTGAAACATCAGGAATAGGAAGACAACTCATACAATGACCTGGGAGACCAAAACTCCATTATTTTTCTAAAATATAATATTTTTATTGATTATTTGGAAATTTTATGTAAGGCACCCTGATCACATTCACTTCCAAGTTCTACCAGGATACCCCTGCTCCCACACCTTATAACCTCCCTCAAAACCAAACAAGAAGAAAAAAAAATAACGAAGAAAAAAAAAATACAAGCCTAATTTGTGTTGCCAATATATTCACTGGAGCATGGTCAAATCCTTAGTAGTCACCCCCTTAAGAAAGACTGAGTCCTTTCCCACCCCAACACCTACCAGAAGCCATCAACTGCAAAGAGCTACACTTCAGCATCCCTTTCACAATTTTCAAGCGTTCTCTTCAAAGGCTTCTGGTCTAGACTGTTTCTCCTTTGCGGGGGGTGGAGGGGTAGAGAGGGTTTGTCACTGAAGCCTCCTATGCCTCTCATTTCAACTGTGAGCCTCCAGTCATCTATACCACAACAAAAAGCTTCTTTGCCCCTTATAGTAAGCGGCAGCCTGGATCATAGCCTTTCCACATGATTTCTGGCTACAGCACAGGCCATAGACATCAACATAGATTCAGGGGACAACACAAACCATGAATATCCTCATGGCTTTCAGTGGTAATATGGACTACAAACATCAACACGGCCCTCCGTTTCTGAATGCGTGGTCATTGACACCAACATGATACCCGGTGGCAGCATGAGTCATAGACGTCAGCATGGTTTTAGGGGTAGCACAGTTCATGGACATCAACATAGCCTCCAGTAGCAGCACAGTCCCTGGACATTAGCATAGCTTCAGGCAGCCTGGGCACTGGAGTCAAAGCTCGTCTCTGCACTGACCTCTAAGACCACTGGACTAGAGTCCAAGTCACAAGGGTACTTACTCTTCTCCTGTTTAAACAATGATCTTTAAACTACATTTTTCACAACAACTGAATTTGGTGAGATTTTTTTTTCATTTTAAGTGTTAAATTTATTGAAATAAATATTTGTTCCCAATTGTGTCTTTCAGATTATTATGCACCAACTATGGGTGAGTTTGCTTCAAAACCTTTTATTAGAAGTTGTGAAAAACATGTGACAAGTGGATAGTCCATATGATTGGGGGAGGGGGAGGGAAATGGGAGGTGGTGACGGGGAGGAGGCAGAAATCTTTAATAAATAAATAAATAAAAATATAAAAAAATAGTTGAGGAAATTGTATGACTTGAGCTTGCGTGGGTCCTGTGTATGCTGTCAAAGTTGCTGTAAATTCAAACGTGCGATCATCCTGCTGTGTCTGGTAAACACTGTTTCCCTAAATTCATCCACTGTACTTTCTCTGACAATATTTCTACTCCCTCATTCATGATGATCCCTGAGCCTGGGGAGGAAGAAGTGTGGTGTAGATGTCCCATTTAAGGTTGAAAATCCCACAGTGTCTTGTTCTCTGCATGTTGACAAGTTGTGGGTGTCTGTTAAATGCCAGTAATAACAAAAAGAAGCTTCTCTGAGGAAGACTGAAATCTATGAGTGTAGTGATAAGTTATAAGGAGTAATGGGCAGGAAGTCCCACCCTTCACTGAGGAGCTATTGCTACTTGATAGCTTCTGGAGAAAAAGAGTTACTTTTCTTCAAGGAGGTTGACTCAGGTAAGTTGCCCACACTTCAGTGGATGTCCACACACCCAATAGCATATAGGGAAAAATTTGGGTAGGTATGGAAGGGGTGTGGATCCAGAAGGAGCTTCTATATGGAGTGAGTATGATCAATATATAATGTATGAGATTAATAAAAATATTAAAAATAAAAAATAGAAAGAACAATGATTTTTCACTATTTTTAAGTGATTAAATATGTCATTATGAACATGCCAAACTGTTGTTTTCTTTTCTCAAAGACTGACTACTTAAGAAAATATTGAAGCAGAACTTTCTTGTGTCTCTTCATATGGTCATTTTTGATAACAGCTGAATGTACTATAAAGCATGCTTTTCTTTAAAATTCCCTTACTGACTTTAATTTACTATTTCTAGGAAGAACTATTTTACTTTTAATTGTATGTGTGTACATGTGTGCATGTGTGTGTGTGTCTGCTGGTACCCACAGAAGCCTTGATTTGTTCCTACATGCTCTTTGACTGTTACAACCCATCTACCCCTCTTCCATGATATTCCCTGAGCCCCAGGGGTAGTGTGTATGATATGGATGTTCTATTCGTGGCTGAACACTCCATAAGTACCTACTCTCTGCACTTTGACCCATTGTGTTTTTACGAGTTAACTGCTGTGAATGGCATTCTTAATTGGAGTACTATTCCAACTAAACCTTAGAAATATGGGATTATCTATTGCCAACAATACTAGTTAACTTGACTGGAGAGGGGACTTCTAATTTATTTGATATTATGAAAGAGAAATAACCTATAAGCCTATATAAAATAATAGGCTACTTGAAAAGTTGATAAAAAATTATTAGAATCTGTCTTTGTGACTGATATAAAATAAATATATCGTAAACACATTTTCTGGATAATTAATGTTAATAGCTAGACAGACACTGATAAGAGAGAAGGTACTCTCTTTTATACTGATGATGAAATGTACTTTGAATTTAAGTCATTAAGAGATGTATAGGATTAGGAGAGACTCTGCCTAGAATCCCTCAGTGAGGGGTTGCGGGTGTGGCTCAGTTGGTAGATCACCTGCCTAGAGTCTCTCAGTGAGAGACTGGGAGCATGGCTTATTGTTTTCCCAGTGTGCACAAAGCCCAGGTTCAGTTCCTAGGAATGAAAAATATGTAGGATTTTAATAAAGTAAACCATTTATGTGGATAGAACTGAGTCTGAAAAACAGTACATGTGTGTTATCCCCAACATACCCTCATGCCAATGTTGCTTTTCCTTAGCCTAACATAGCTATTAATGTCATTTGCTACAAGAGTCTATTTTAAAGCCTAAGATTGAAATGAACTTTACTTAAATTTTTGTCTCTCAGATTCTGTCATTAGTAAGCCAGAGATAGAAGGTAAGTTGATCAGAAAATTTTTGTTATTAATATATGTTCTTTCTCTTAGAATTTTTATATTTATTTTTATTTTATGTGTATGGGTGTTTTACCTGTCTGTATGTCTGTCTGTTCACTATATGCGTGCCTAGTGCATGGGCAGGCCAGAAGAGGGCATCAAATCCCCTGGAACTGAAGTTACAAATGATTGTGAGCATCCACGTGGGTGCTGGTAACTGGACCCAGGTCCTCCGGAAGAGCAGCCAGTGCTCTTAACCACTAAACCACACTCCAGTGCCTTTGTGTACTCTTCTGATCCCATAAAATGGGAACATTGATGATTCTTCTAGTAAATTTTTCTTTCCCCCCTGTTTTTTCATAAAACATCATGTATGACCCTTTTAAACAGACAAAACATGAACTATGCCACCATGATGTCTTACCAACACTAAAAATGCATACTTTTAAACTTAAAACCATTTTCATAGAGAATCCTGGATTTTAAAATTTATATAAAAACCAACCAATAATAATTTGGGATATTGTGAACAAAACAGTGATGAGATAGAAAAACACTTTATTTTATAATCAACTCTCTAACCATAGTATAGATGTTTCAATATAAAAACATGGCATCAACCTAGGCAGAGTCAAATAAGTAATGCGTTTGTAAACATGTGGAATCCAGGAATTTCTCGTTTTTTCCCCCTACAATGGCATTCATAGTTCTGATTGTGGCTTTGATCTCAGAGGTCAGGGATTTGGAGGAAAAGCTCATCTTTTTAAGAGTTACTTTCAGTTTTTGGTTATGTATGTGCCTGTGTCTCTATTTTAGTGTGTTCATGGGAGTACAAACACCTGTGCAGGCCAGAGGTATAGGTATTCCCCTGGAGCTTGAGTTATAGGAATTGTGTGAGTTCCCTCACTGGGGTGCTGGGGATTGAACATGGATCTTCTTGTGTATGTGCTCTTAATCACTGAGCCATCTCCTCAGTCCTGGAAGGACTCACTTAATAGTTAAAAATAGAATAGTTTTAAAAAATATAAAAGTATATTATATAGAATAGTTTCTATTATATAGAATAGTTTATACTTATTCTGCAGCAATTTCACATATGTAAACAATGCATTTTGACCATGTCCATCTCTAAGACCCTGTTCCAATCCCCTAATGTCCCTAACACCCCTTCCTCCTTTCATGCCCTCTCTGTTTTTTCCTGTTTTGGTAACTCTCTGAGTAAAATTAGTGATGCAGGCTGGAATGTTGACTCATCTTGTTGGTTTGATCTTAGGCAGGTCCCCATAGCTGTAGTGATGGTCATGCTATTCTAGAAGATACTATGTCTCTAATCCCCTTCCTATCCTCCTGCCCTTACATTCTTCCCATTCCCTTTCTGAGATGTTCTCTGATTTTTGTGTGTGGTAGGTTGATACAGATGTCTCATTTAATTAATTAAAAAAATACTACCAACACACTCAGGAACGATGGATAAAGGATTTTTGTTTTCTTTTAGATGGTGAATGTGTCTTTCCATTCTGGTATAGAAATGAAATGTTCTATGACTGCGTCACTTTCAATGCAAAACACAAGTGGTGTTCTTTGAACAAGACTTTTCAAGGTTACTGGAAGTACTGTTCTCTCTCAGGTGAGAGTCTTGACTCTAAACTCCACAGGTGAGAGTGTCATCCCTTGTATTGGAAATAATTTCATGTGATAGGCAAGAACTCAGAATCCAGAGCAAATTCTGAAGTGAAAATAAGAGATACACAACTTCTTTGGTGGTGTCATGTGTGAATGCATATGCTATATGTGTTAGTATGTGTGGCTGTGTAATTGTGAGTGTGTGGAGACCAATGTCATGTGTCTCCTATTACTTTCTACTTTATTATTATTCATATTTTTTGAGACATGGTCTCTCATTAAGTCTGGAGCTCACTAATTTGTTAAAACTACCTAGTCAGGAAGTCCAGGGGATCCACCTGTCTCTAACTTCACACTGTTGAGATTAGAGGCATGTAATACTATGCTTGTTTTTTTATTTGAGTCCTGGGGATCTGAACTTGGGTCCTCATGCTTGCACAGTGAAGACTTTATTTGCTGAGATATCTTCCAGTCCCTGAGATACATAATTTCCGATAGCATCAAAATCACATATAATCAAAGATGTATTAGAAATGTTTTGACTCCATCATCTTTTAAGAAAACTACCAGTAGAACATAAAAAGGAGAAGAGGATTGCAGGGTACTACCAATATAATTTTCTTAAGTTATTGGTGTACTAAGGAAGAGCAGCTTGTGTAGAATTGTGTGTTTGTGTATGTATGTATGAATGTCTGTATATGTGTGTGTATATGTATGTATGTTTATATATGGATGGTATATGTCAGTATGTGTGTATGTCTGTATATGTTTGTGTGTGTGTGTGTGCATGCATGTGTGTGTGTGTCTGTCTGTGTGTATTTGCTGCAAAGAAGAAAGTGTTTCTCTTCCCAATGACTCTTTCTCTTACAGACTATGCTCAATGTGCCTTTCCCTTCTGGTTCAGACGCATGATCTACTGGGATTGCACAGAGGATGGGGAAGTGTTTGGAAAAAAGTGGTGTTCACTCACTCCAAATTTCAACAAAGACCATATTTGGAAATATTGTATATAATGGATGTGAGATGACGGTGCTCTGACTGTAGATGACTTCAGGTTTAAATGATGGATTATGGTATTTTATGGAGAGTTATTGTTTAGCTTCCACATTTTATTTGCTATGTATATAAAATGAAGCTCTTAAAAAAATACCGTGTCAGGTAGAAGCAACCTATCAATGTCGTTTCTTTATTATCGCAGTCACACTGCTCAGATGGGGCTGTTGTTAATGGGGGGGGGTGATGCATGTGTAGAACAAACAGAACATGAGAAATCTACATAACTTCTGCTTGATTTTGCTTTGATGATGAAAATGTTCCAATTAAGTGAAGTAAACGTTCATTGCTGAAGAAAGGCCAAATGTGAGAACACAGTTCATGCGCTGCTTCATGCCCACTTTGTTTTATATCTGAACCAACTTATCTCATGCTCCATCCTTTCCACCCCCACCATTTGTAACTGACAGTGAAGAATTCCTCCGCAAATGCCTTATTTTTTCACTCAATAGAGGGATAGAAAACCGCCAAATCTACCCTAACAGATGAGAAGAATTTTGCTGTGGAAACACCACAGCAACATTGACAAAGCAGCTTTGGAATACTCTGCTGAGAAGCAAAAGCTTCCTAAATTGTCTTTCTAAATTGGAAGATAGCTGAACATAATTTAGTGGATTTTAAATAGAAGATACTGAGGAATTATCAACACTAGACAATAGGGGCTGTATCTGGTACCATGTGGATGGGTGGGGATTGCACTTATCTCCTTCTTCATCCAGAACATGAAAGAGCCTGTGTAAACCTTAACTTCTATGAACTTTCCTGGTAAGCTACCTCGTGGGCTACACAGATTATTAGAAATGGGTTAGATCAATATGTAAGAGCTAGCCAATAAGAGGCTGGAACTAATGGGCCAGGCAGTGTTTAAAAGAATACAGTTTCCTTGTAATTATTTCGGGTGTAAAGCTAGCCGTGTGGGCGGCCGGGTGCCAGGAACGTATCCCGCCGCTCCAATTACAATAAGGGGCTGATGAGATGGTTGTATGGGTAAATTCACTTGCCACCAAGCCTAGTCTGATGACCCATTTGATCCCTAGAATCCACATGATGGAAGGAGAAAACAGTCACCTTGAACCCTGCTTTCTTCCTCACAATTTAAGATAAATATAATTAAAAAAATAAAAGATCACACTGTAAAGGGGATCATGCTTTCCAATAGTGATGATTATTTTCTCTTGGCATGGCATGACCAAATAAGAACCAGATCTTCAATTCATCGTGACTTTATGTAAATGTAATTGATTATGTACAAATGTAAATCCATAATGAAAGACCCCAGAAAATCTGACTTTTTAAAGGTCGATACTATACTAGTCATTCACTGTGGAAGGTAAAGAAAACTTTGATTTTATAAAGGCTTGGCAAAGTGGAGATGCGGAACTTGCTGAAGAGTGGAACTGATGTAACAGCACTATTAAGTTTGTGCAGGGAGCTCATTTGATGAAGTACTTGCCTAGCATGCACAAGCCCTGTGCTCCATCCCCGGTACCTCATAAACCAAGCATGGTGTCACAGTCCTGTAAGCCTAGAATTTGGGAGGTGGAGTCAAGATGATCAGAAGTTTAAGGTAATTCTTGTGGGTTTGGGGCCACCATGGGCTACATGAGTCCCTGTCTCAAACAAACAATCACACAAACAAGAACCCCTCCAACCTTCCCAAAACCAATTGTCAGTAATACTCAAATTGCTCATGGAAAGAACAAACAAAAGGAAGGAGAAATGAAAGAAAATTTAAAACATGCCATTCATGAGAAACTTTATTTGTTTATTTATTTATTTATTTTTTATTCATTTATTAAAGATTTCTGTCTCTTCCCCACCTCCGCCTCCCATTTCCCTCCCCCTCCCCCAATCAAGACCCCCTCCTTCAACAGCCCAAAGAGCAATCAGGGTTCCCTGCCCTGTGGGGAGTCCAAGAACCTCCCACCTCCATCCAGGTCTAGTAAGGTGAACATCCAAACTGCCTAGGCTCCCCCAAAGCCAGAACATGCAGTAGGATCAAAAACCCATTGCCATTGTTCTTAAGTTCTCAGTAGTCCTCATTGTCCACTATGTTCAGCGAGTCCGGTTTTATCCCATGCTTTTTCAGACCCAGGCCAGCTGGCCTTGGTGAGTTCCCGATAGAACAACCCCATTGTCTCAGTGTGTGGGTGCACCCCTCGTGGTCCTGAGTTCCTTGCACGTGCTCTCTCTCCTTCTGCTCCTGATTTGGACCTTGAGATTTCAGTCCGGTGCTCCAATGTGGGTCTTTGTCTCTGTCTCCTTTCATCGCCTGATGAAGGTTAATATTCAGGAGGATGACTATATGTTTTTCTTTGGATTCTCCTTCTTATTTAGCTTCTCTAAGATCACGAATTAAGGGAAATGCAAATCAAGACAACTTTAAGATTCCATCTTACACCTGTCAGAATGGCGAAAATTAAAAACACCAATGATAGCCTTTGCTGGAGAGGTTGTGGAGAAAGGGGTACACTCATCCATTGCTGGTGGGAATGCAAACTTGTGCAACCACTTTGGAAAGCAGTGTGGAGGTTTCTCAGGAAATTCGGGATCAACCTACCCCTGGACCCAGCAATACCACTCTTGGGAATATACCCAAGAGAGGCCTTATCATACAACAAAAGTATATGCTCTACTATGTTCATAGCAGTACTGTTTGTAATAGCCAGAACCTGGAAACAACCTAGATGCCCTTCAATTGAAGAATGGATGAAGAAAGTATGGAATATATACATTTTAGAGTACTACTCAGCAGTAAAAAACAAGGACTTCTTGAAGTTTGCAGGCAAATGGATGGAAATAGAAAACACTATACTGAGTGAGGTAAGCCAGACCCAAAAAGAGGAACATGTGATGTACTCCCTCATATTTGCATTCATGAGAAATTTAAAAGAAGTAAAAGTGTGAATTCGGTACAGAACAAATGATCACTAGGAAAGATATGCTACCTTAAGACACATGAAACACACTCCAGGGAGATAAGGTAGCCAGTTGTTGTGATGCATAAGGCTAAAAGGATAATGAATGAGAAAGGCAATTTTACACTTCAATATTTATTTAATTATGAATCACACAAGAATCTTAGAAAAGCCTCATTCCTAGTCAGTAGAAGAGACAAAAAGCTGTCGGTGGGAACCCCAGTGAAGGGATCTGACACACATATGTAGATTCAGAGGCCATTGTGGACAAGGTCATCAGACCAGGTAATCTCAGACTTTTTTCAGTGTGGCAGTTCAAAATATCTTTACGAGAACTTCCTTGTTCCCCAGAGAAATGTGAGCCGAGAGAAGCGAGGCCGGTAGGAGTGGACTGGACACTTTGGCTGCTGGAGGTTCTCCAGAGAGAAACCTGGTATGCACCCTTCTCTGGGAAGGGTCTGCTTTTTAGAAGGTTTACTTACATGCTTCTGACTCAATTCAGCACTTTCAGTCTTAGTCCGTGTTCATATTCCATTCCAGCCTTCTTCATGTGTGAGTCTGTGATACTGACATTGAATATGGGGCCTCTCGGAAGCTAAATCAAAGCTCTACCACTGGGTTGTCTTCTCAGTGCTGCAGTCCAGTCTTTTAGAAAGGGAATGATCCTTTCTCTGGCTTGTAGGGGTCAGAGGGATCAACAAGGACATGACAAGGAAACCCACAGAAACAACTACCCTGTCTCATAGGAACTCACAGAGTCTGAACCAACAACCAGGGAGACTGCCTGGGACCTACCTAGGTTCTCTGCACACATGTGACAGTTGTGAAGCTTGGTCAACTTGTGGAACTCCGAACAATGGGAGCCGGGCTGACCCTAACACTTCCGTGGCTCTTGAGATCCTAGTTCTCATACTGGGTTGCCTTGGCCAGCCTTAGTACAAGGAGAGGTGTTTAGTGTTATTGCAACTTGATATACCTTGCTCTGTAGAAACCCATGGGAGGCCTGCTCCTTTCTGAACAGAAACTAAGAAGGACTGGACTGGGAGGAGTAGCAGAGGGAGGTTGAGGGAAGGGAAACTGCAGTTGGGCTATAAAATAAATAATTAAATCAGAAAAGAAAGGGAACAATTGTTTCATGTGGAAGCCAGGCCTTGCCCAGTCTCATTCAGTGGTAGAAACTAAGGGATGGCATCTCACATCAAAGACAAAGAAAATTCCTGTCTCCTATTGCCTCCTAAAGTCTCTTGGCATGTGATCAGGCCTAGCCCTGCCATCTCCAGTGAGTCTCAGGTGCCATTTCATCTCCTGCACAGGTAGTAATCTTCAAAAAGGGAGATTGGAAGTTTCCAAAGAGGGCCAGTTCTCTTATTTAACATTCCTATTAGAACAGGTGACACAGTAGACTGAGCTACATTCTCTTGGAATATTGTCCTCTGTGTTTGTGAAGTCATGAATGTGCGTTCCAGACACATGCAGCCTGTTCCTGACCATGGCACACAACATACCTCTGATGTACTCGAAATCTGAACATCAGATTTGTACAGATGGTATAAATTTCAGTTTGTGCCTACCAAGTGAGAGGGCTGCCTGAACCTTTTATATGAATTATTTTGTCATCCTTTTCTTGACTCCAAGACAAAGATTAGAATATCATTTTATTTTTTTATTTTTTATTTTTTTGAGACAGGGTTTCTCTGTGGCTTTGGAGCCTGTCCTGGAACTAGCTCTGTAGACCAGGCTGGTCTCGAACTCACAGAGATCCGCCTGCCTCTGCCTCCAGAGTGCTGGGATTAAAGGCGTGCACCACCATCGCCCGGCCTAGAATATCATTTTAATACTTTGTATTTTTCCCTTGTTTTTGAGAAAGTTCAGAGAGAGAGAAAGAGAGAGAGATGCACACAGAGACAGAGAGACAGAAAGATATATAATAGATATGATAGACAGATATAATAGATGATAGAGATAAGTAGATAGATAGATAACCTAAATAAACAAGGAATTAAGCCTTTCATAGAGGCTGGTCATGAGGGTATTGAGTCGTAAGGAAAGTAGAGAGAGATAGCCAGGAGAAGAAACGTGTAAGTTGTTGGCTAAAGATTTACATACTACATAAAGAAATATGTAGGCTTTAAGGTAAAGATTTACTGCATAAAAAATGTGAGCTGTTGGCTAAAGACCATATGATAGATATATAGAAAGAGCAACTGAGTGTCCTGGGCATCAGAGTTACAGATTTTTACAGATGTCCAAAGGCATGAAAAAACTGGGAGAGGCAATGGCTGCCCTCATGCTAACATTTCAACAGTATTGTTGCCTATTAATTTAATTTTTGAGTAGTGTACATTCATGTAAGAATGATGGCAATAACTTCTGGGGAGCTATGAAGCCCAGCACAACTGTGCCATGTGCCATCTGGATCAGACTCAAAACATGTGGAGGAGCTGCACACACATAGATGGGTTGGATATACAGTGTTCACCAAACTTCATTACCCTAGAGAGATGTACAAATGGATAATGGATAACTATTAGAATTCATGCCAAGAAAGACTTTCTACTTTTTAACGATTCACTTATGCACAGGGAGTGTGGTTGATGAAGTTCTTTGTAAGTATGTCATGGGGAGATTGATGCCAGTTTCTCCTAGTAGGGCTTGTGATGGACACTGACCAAGCAGTTATAAGTAAGCATGGGAGGTCCCCAGTAAGGTTTTGTGCCAAGGAGAAGGAGTCCCCGAGGCATTTAATAGTATGTCTGCTTTCTCTCTTTACTCACTTGCCTCCTTAAATGCAGGCCTTCTTCCCCAAAGTTGCTATTAAAATAATTTTGGTAGTATATCTTGTATCTTTTATAACATTGGGAGAGTCCATTTTCTTAGGCAAGAAGCCACAAGTAGCTACTCTATGATTCCCAGAGATTCATGGGAATCAGGAGTTTCCCATAGCTAAAAGAAAGAGAGGATAAGGTATTATTGGTTGGTAAGTATAAAATAATTGTTTGGGGTGATTTGTAAAAGATTTGAAATACTAGTTATTGTCAGTAAAATATGGAATAATAACACTTACTATCTTAGTTTGAGTTTCTTTTTTTTAATATTTATTTATTTATTATGTATACAATATTCTGTTTGTGTGTACGCGTGCAGGCCAGAAGAGGGCACCAGACCTCATTACAGATGGTTGTGAGCCACCATGTGGTTGCTGGGAATTGAACTCAGGACTTAGTTTGAGTTTCTATTGCTGTGCAGAGGCACCATGATCACAGCAATTCTTATTTATTTGTTTATTTATTTAACTTTTTTTTTGAGATAAGGTTTCTCTGTAGCTTTGGTGCCTGTGTTGGAACTAGCTCTTGTAGACTAGACTGGCCTCAAACTCACATAGATCTGCCTGCCTCTGCCTCCCAAGTGTTGGGATTGAAGATGTGTACCACCACTGTCAGGTTCAACTATAGCAACTCTTACAAAAGAAAACATTTAATTGGAACTGGCTTACAGTTTCAGAGATTTAGTCTATTATCGCCATGGCAGGAAGCATGGTAGTTGTTAAGCAGGCAGACATGGTGCTGGGGAAGGAGCTGAGAATTCTCTATCTAGATCTGAAGGAAACAGGAAGAGACTGGCTTAAGCATTTGAGACAGCAAAGCCCAAAGCCCGCCCACTAGTAACACACCTCCTCGTCACTCCAAGCAGGCCACACCTTCTAATAGTACCACTCCCTAGGGATAATGGGGGTCATTTTTATTCAAACTACCACACTGACATATGTATGAAATTTTTAAAATGGCAGACTACACATCTTACATATGTTTATGTATAATTTTTGAATATTTTAAAAGGCCATAAAAGATATGAAGATTGATATCAGCTGGAATGAAGAAAATGTACCAATTGGGAAATGACTTATCTCTAGCAGCTACCAATAGACATATTTATTAATCAGCCTCCACAAGAATAAGACTTTCATTAAATTTTTAAAACTGTAATACTACCCCCATCTACTCAGCTACAGATGTGATGTTAGATGTAAGGGGAGAATTAATCTATATACAGAAGTTGTCCAATTCATGCTCGACATTACTAGATTTTACTTTTTTTTGTATTAGTTTCTCATTCAGATGATCTTGGATCCCTACTCTATTACTTCCTACCTTAAAGAAATGGCATATAGTAGATCCGGTGAGATGACTTTGTGGGTAAAGACACCTGTAGTCAAGTCTAATGACTTGAGTTCCATCCCGATGACCCACAGGGTGGAAGGAGAGAACTGATTCCTGCAATTTGACATACACACACAGACACAGATAGAGAGAGAGAGAGAGAGAGCGAGCATACAGAAAGAGTGAGCATACAGAGTGAGCAGAGACAGCAGACAGAGATAGAAATAGAGAGATAGAGAGAACAAGGTGTCCTGATTAATTTTTTGGTCAGTTTAACAATAGCAAGACTTATCTGTGAAGAGAAACCTCAGTGGAGATAATGAGTCTCAGACTGGTCTGTTGGCAAAAATACAGGGAATTTTCTTGATTAATGGTTGACATAGAAGGGCCCAGACCACTGTAGGGGTGGGTGCTAAGTGATATAAGGAAGCAAACTGAGAAATTCATGAGGATCAAGCCAGTAAGCAGCACTCCTCCATGACTTCTGCTTCAGTTCCTGACTCTAGCTCCTGCCTTGACTTCCCCTGATGACAAACTGTAACCTGTAAGACAAATAAACCATTTAACCCACAGGTCACTTTTGGTCAAGGTTTATAACACAGCAATAAAGACCTACTAGGACATGTGTCTATTAAATGAATAAATAAAAATTAAAAATCATGCATAATAAGTGTATTACGAGTTTCTGTGACTAAGCTTCTCCAACTAGAAATGAAATAATAATAGAATTTATTATCTGTGATGGTTTGAATTTTTATCCACAAGTATTTAGATAGGAACTCATTCTGTAGCTTAGGCTAACTCGTTAGCTTACAATGTAGCCAAATCTGGTGTCAAACTCTTGGCAATCCTCGTGCCTCAGCCTCCCCAGTTCTGGGATTCCAGTTGTCATTCATCATGCCTGGGGACTGTGTTTTAGATTTTACATGTCTTCTAGAGTCCTGTGAGTTAAAGTCTCAGTTGTAAGCTTGTCATCCCAATGGGAGGTGGTAAAACCTTTAGAAGGTGGAGCCTAGTGGGATGGAGTTCAGTTATTGGCAGTGAACCCCTGAGGGTGATGTTGACAGACAAGTCCTTTCTTGCTTCTCTTTGTTGATTTTTTTGAGACAGCGTTTCCCTTTGTAGCTTTTGGAGCATGTCCTGGAATAAGTTCTTGCAGACCAGGCTGGCTTCAAACCCATGGAGATCTGTCTGCCTCTGTCTCCTGAGTGCTGGGATTAAAACCATGTGCCACCACCACCTGGCCATCCTCTCCCTGTTGATGCCTCATGAAGTGAGTGGTTCTTCACCATATGTTACTTTCTATGGTATTCTGATCCCATATGATATAAGACAACAGAGACAACCAACCATGAATTGGACTGGAGCCTCCTACTATGAAAGAAACTTCTCCTTAGAGTCTTCCAAATCTCTCTCTCTCTCTCTCTCTCTCTCTCTCTCTCTCTCTCTCTCTCTCTCTCACACACACACACACACACACACACACACACACCGTTGTCTTACAATTTTTTTTTTAGAGAGATGACTTTATTAGACGCAGAGCAGAGGTACAAGCTAAAGAGTAATAACTGTCAAGAGTGGTATGAGTAGGTATTCTCTAGGGTCCTAAGCTACAGCCCTGGCCTTATTTTTATGGAGTATAAAAGAAGGAGATGGAATAACTTTTGGGAGGAAGCAACAATATGAAATGATCTGCTCTTTTTGTTTAAAGTAATGTGCATTCATGAAAGAATGAGGGAAATGATTACTGGAGAGTGTTGAAGGCCAACATAACTATGCTATCTGGATCAAGATCCAAACACATGGAGGAGCTACATATGAATAAGGTACACAGTTCACCAAACTTTAGTACATGGAGAGATGCACAGATAGATGATGAAGAAATATCAGGGTCCATGTCAGGAGAGACTTTCCACTTCATAACTACCTGCTATTGCATGGGAAACATGAGATGGTGTGGTGCATGCCAGCTTTTCCTGGGAGGCACGTACCAGGACTCATGATGATTACTGCCCAACAAAGTTGCATATGACCACCGGGTAACCTTTTGTTCCAAGAATCAGGAGTCCTAAGCCATCAAAGAGTGTGCTCAATTTTTCATCATGTGCCTTCTCAAGCATTGGCCTGCCTCCTTGATTCTGAAATTACCATGATTTTTGATAGTGTCTCTTGTTGACAGTGTCGGTGGAGTCTCTTTTACTGGGGAGCAGGAGGGAAGGCACAAGTTTTTACCTGAGACAAATTCCAAGGATCTAGGCAGCATTAACCACACCACCAAGATCTGATGGAGGATCTGAAGTCAGTGGAGTTGTGGCCACAATTCTTGCATGGATGACTGAGCTGAGAGGATGTTTGTTGATATATGCTACCCTTGCTTAGCTTTTCTGTGATTAAGCCCCATTTTATTCTTTCTGTTTCCCCCATTAGGGGACTAGCTTTTTGGTCACAAGCTCTTGGATAGTGAAAGACCATGTACTGGGTGGTTGGATCATTTCTTGGAAATACCAAGTAAGAGTAAATTTCACATTTCCTCAAGTAGATTCTATTCAACACCTAAGACAGAGTGCTATGTGCCTTGTATTCACTTGTAGTAGGAGGTTGCTTGTTTGCTTCCCAGCTGCCCAGACTCCTGAAAAAAATCACACAGAAACTGTATTATTTAAATCACTGCATGGCCAATTACTTAAGCGTATTGGTATCTAGCTCTTACATCTAGACTTAACCCATTTCAATTGTTTTATATTTTACCACAAGGCTCGTGGTCTACCAGCAAGGCTGGCAGCTCATGTCATTCTCCTCTGGTGGCTCCATGGTGTCTCTTTGAGTCTGCATACTCTATCTATCTATCTATCTATCTATCTATCTATCTATCTATCTATCTATCTATCTCTTCTTCCTATATTCTGTTAAGCCATTGGCCAAAAGTAGTTTCTTTATTAACCAATAAAAGCAACACATATACAGAAGAACTTCCCACACCATTCACGATCTATTGATATTGATATAACAATTCTGTATAAATATTATTATCACCCCTCCAGGAACTGCAAATTGAATGGAAAGAGTACCTGTTTCTGAGGCAGGCAAGAGATTTGTAATTGCCTAGTGAGTCCTTATTAATTGATCTGTGAAGAGAAGTTGGTTGTAATTTTTCATATTTGTTGGACTGGCTGATGTCAACCTATATTACTTTGCCTCACTATTTCTATAGGACAACTCTGCTGAGAGAAGAAGACTTACCTTGAATGAGAGTAGCACTGCTCCATGTGTTAGGGTGATAGACTGACGACAAAGAAAGAAGTGAATGGAACACTAGAACCCATTTTTTGTTTACTGATGGTGAACACAATGCTACTAGCTGTTTCTTGCTCCTTTTTCCATAGCTACAGCTGATCTCAGTGTTCTACCTTACCGCAATGGACTGAATGCTAAACCTGTGAGTAAATGGGTAGGAGAAATGGCTCAAGAGTTGAGAGCATTTACCGCTCTCTCAGAAGACCCATGTTCAGTTCTAAGTGCCCACATGGCAGCTCACAGTCATTTGTATCTTCCAGTGTCAGGGGACTCTTCACTTTTTTATGGCTTCCAAAAGTGTCCCACATATGGTGCGCTAAGATACATGTGGGAAAAACACTTATATCCACTGGTTTTCTATTACTGAGAGAAGACAACACAATGAAGGCAACTTATAAAATAAAGAGTTTAATTGAGTCTATTACAATGCCAGAGGTTTAGAGTCCGTGATGGCTGAATGAAGGATTGGCAGCAGGAGCAGAAGCTGAGAGCTCACATCTCAAACTACAAACAGGAAGCAGAGAGAACAAACTTGGAAATGGACCAAATCTTTTGAAACCTCAAAGCCTGTCCCCAATGACACACTTCCTCCAAGCAAGATCACATCTCCCAAGCCTCCCCAAACAGTGCCACAAACTGTTGACAATATATTCAAATGTCAGAGAATAAGGGATACACATCATTTAAATTACCGTAACACACACAACACACACAACACACACACACACACACACACACACACACACACACCAAACCTATGAGTCAGAATAAATCCCTTCATCCCTAAATTTATTCTGTTAAATATTTTGTTGCAGCAATGAAAAAGCAGCTACTTTCAGAGATTGGTCTCTGTGGGCACTGCAGGCCCATGGTGCAGAGACAACATGCAGACAAAACACACATACACATAAATAAGAATTCTAAAAAAATTGAAGTAGAATAAAGATTACAAACCTTTAAAATGCAGTTAAGTGAATATACTTTGAAAAATGTAGTAAAGAGATGGATAAGGAAAACACCAGAGGTGAAGTTAAAAAAAAAAGAAAGAAAAATTTAAAAAGTATCAAAAAAGTAAAGAACTGTTAGCTCAATATCTTTTTGGGTCTTCGAAGACTGGAGACTGACAGTTAATTGGGCAGGAGGAAGGACAGTTGGACTTTTCGGCTTTTTTCTGTTGGGTAGTTTACACTGATTGCTGAGCCCGCATTGGACTTTGTTAGAGACATGACTTGGCTTTAGTAGTGCCTCTTCTTTGTGCCACAGTGCCCTCTACCGGCCAAAATGAGCTTGTGTTGTCTCTGGACTTGGTCAGGTTTTCTCACATTAGAGACTCTGTACCTCCTGGGTTGGGTTGATGTTTGAATAAGGGGACATTTCTTCTGGGCATGTTGGGAATGTGAGAAGCAATGGCACTGACACCCACATGGTTGGAAGCCCTGTCATCATATTTCCCTAAATTCCTGCAGATGTGGATATCCCCGCTGGAGGGATGCAGCTGTAGATATTACAGCTAGACCTTCAGGGTTTTCTACTCTGCAGGCATGTATGGCAGACAAGTGTCTCCAGAGGTTGTTCCACCCACTGATCTCAGGCACAGAGCTAGAAAAATAGTTATTCTCATTTGAGGGGATTGTCTGGCCATGAGGAGAAAGGCTTTTCTTATATGCCTTATCTTGTATCTAATATACCTGTATACCTTATCTTTGGTATTATATACCCTTTCTTATATACCATATATTGGACACCTCTCCACATATATCAGTCCTTGAACTGAGCTCCTACTACCTGCTGTTTATTGACTTGACAGCATCCAGCCCTCCTGCTCTCTATAACTGTGTCCTAGGTTTCTGTCTCCTCCTGTGGCTGTATCAGGCTGAGTCCAGGCTCCCATATTTGTAGTTCTCTGTCTCAGGTTCCTGGAGAAGTTCAGTTTTAAACAGCAGATTCACTCTGAAGATGTCACTAGATGCTCCTTGAATTGTATAGAACGACAAAGTAAGATTTCTGCCCACTGCCGACTCATTCACCACAGGAATTACCATCTCATTAAAAATCTGCACCTTGTTGCAAGGCCCAAAAGAGCTCTAGGCTTGTCTGGAGTGGAGACTGCCAGTCTGGGTTTACCTTGGATGCCTGACATAATTTTTGGATGGGGCTTCAGCTTCCTCGAACTGTGAAGCTTGAATTGTGTTCTGCTGGGTTTAATTTTTGTCTATGTATATCTGTATGGAGTGCATGTCTGTGTGCAGGTGTGGAGAGGACAGAGGACAACAGCAGGTGTCCACTTTGGTCACTCTCAACCTTCTACTTTAAAACAAGGTCTCAGGGAGAGGTTAGCTTTCCTGTTCTCAGCAGTCCCCAGTTGCCTACGGTTGGGGGACCTGTGAAAACTTCCTCTTCTGCACTAGCATGTCTATTGAGATTGCTCTTGTTCCACTGCCATTACTAGAAGATAGTCGCACAGTAGATATCCTGGTCCTTTTTTTTTTTTTGGTTTTTTGAGACAGGGTTTCTCGGTAGCTTTGGTGCCTGTCCAAGAACTAGCTCTTGTAGACCAGGCTGGCCTCGAACTCCCAGAGATCTGCCTGCCTCTGCCTCCAGAGTGCTGGGATTAAAGGCGTGCACCACCACCGCCCGGCTAATCACAGCATTCCTTCCATGTATGCCTACAGGCCATTACAGATGGTTGTGAGCCACCACGTGGTTGCTGGGAATTGAACTCAGGACCTTTGGAGGAGCAGGCAATGCTCTTAACCGCTGAGCCATCTCTCCATCTCTTGTTCCACTGCCATTACTAGAAGAGAGTCACACAGTAGATATCCTGGTCCTTTGGTTTTTGTAATCTTCCCATCCCTCTACCACAATGTTTCCTGTTCTATAGATGAAGGAATGTGATGTAGGTTTATTCATTGAGGCTGGGATCCCCAGGATTTCTGATGTCTGCATTGTGTCCACTTGTGGGTTTCTGTGTTCTGTGATGGTCTTCATTTCCTGTAAATACAGGCTTCTTTGACCCTTATAATGTAATTATATTTTAGTTAAAATATATATTTTTTAAAAGCAGAGTCTCTTACATGACTCAGAGCTCAGCAATTCAGCACTGGGGGTGCAAGTGATCCACTGTTTCTGCCAGGCATTTTTACTATGTAGGCATTGAAGATCCGAACTCTGGCCATCATCTTTCCATAGCAAGTTTAGTCAGGGAGTCCTCTCCTAGTCCTTTGACTTATTTCTCTTCAGTGTTTTGCTTCTTCTTTTCTCCAGTACCTCTCAGTGGCTCTAGCATGACTGTTGTAGATTTAGGAATTCTTCTCCTCTTTCTTCTTTCTTCTTCTTCTTCTTCTTCTTCTTCTTCTTCTTCTTCTTCTTCTTCTTCTTCTTCTTCTTCTTCTTCTTCTTCTTCTTCTTCTTCTTCTTCTTCTTCTTCCCTCTCCTTCCCCTCCTCCTCCTCCTCCTCCTCCTCCCTCTCCTCCTCCTCTTCTCTTCTCTTCCTCTCTCTCCCCCTCTCCTCCCCCCCTCCTCCCCCCCCCTCCTCCTCCTCCCCTCCTCCCCCCCCCCCCCTCCTCCTCCTCCTCCTCCTCCCCTCCTCCTCCTCCTCCTCCTCTTCCTCCTCCTCCTCCTCCTCCTCCTCCTCCTCCTCCTCCTCCTCCTCCTCCTCCTCCTCCTCCTCTTCTTCTTCTTCTTCTTCTTCTTCTTCTTCTTCTTCTTCTTCTTCTTCCATTCCAGACACAGTTCTCCCTCCTACTCCTGCCCATTCTTTCTCAAACAGAACATTCTATTAAGCAGGACACAGGTCTACAGGTTCTATAGACAGTAAAAGTGCAAACTCAATACTGTATCTCTTTGTTTTTATGTTCCACACAGAAATGAAGTCTCTATTGATTCCCTGTGTATCAGAATCGTTGGTAATTTTTACTGGCCTGAAACCGGGGTATATACATAGTAGCTCTAAGATACAAGTCTATCTCTGTCTTTCTGTAGGTTTTTGACCTTGGGTAAAACTTTTCTTTCAAACTTGCTTCAATCCACCAAATGCTGTAGGCTAGATAGCAGCCTTGGTTCTGAGAAAATTGGAAAGCTTTCTCTTTAGCACAAGTGACAATAGCCTTAGGACATAATAACTATTCAGTTGAGACATAAAGGAATAATGGGTTCTTTCTGATGTCCATCACAGTCTTTCCAGAGGGTGAGGTGCTCTCTCCTTTGATCACAATGTCCTTCAACGCGCACAACAAGGCTCTTTTGACCGCTCTTCATTCACTGTGCACACATTTGTCAGAATTTGCATAACTGCATGAGTATTCGGGGGCATATATGTCTATTTTCTTTTGGAAAAGTTATGACACAGTAAGGAGGATTAGAAGAATGTTCTTCAACGAAGAAGGTAAAAAGCAGCTAACTCCCAACCACTTGCCACACTCTATTAATAAGGGATATGATCCGGAACCTTTCATTACTGGAGATGTGTGTAATACTGGAGATGGTTTGTGATAGCTCTGATTGGAGATTGTGTTATGATGGAAAATAATGAGCAAGAATTAACTAAAATAGTAACCATTTTCCTCCCAAATTAGGCTCCAAAAATAACTTTTGTCTCTTGGACTGGGATTCTTTGCTTTTTTCACACATGTGAGCTAAGTTGTAACTGGCATTAAGTCAATTATTTCCGAAGGAGAAATGGCATTTCCAAAGACTGTGAGAAGATCAGGTATTCTTTTTTTTATTTTTTTCTTTATTTATTTTTCATTAAAAATTTCCACCTCCTCCCATTTCCCTCTCCCCATCCCCCTCCCTCTCCAGTCCAAAGAGCAGTCAGGGTTCCCTGCCCTGTGGGAGGTCCAAGGTCCTCCCCCCTCCATCCAGGTCTAGGAAGGTGAGCATCCAAACAAACTAGGCTCCCACAAAGCCAGTACATGCAGTAGGATCAAAACCCAGTGCCATTGTCCTTGGCTTTTCAGTCAGCCCTCATTGTCCGCCATGTTCAGAGATTCCGGTTTGATCACAAGCTCCATCAGTCGCAGTCCAGCTGTCTTTGGTGAGCTCCCATTAGATCAGCTCCACTGTCTCAGTGAGTGGGCACACTATAAAGATCTTTAACCTGTAAGATCTCATGGACTCTGGGGTGGAGATGAGCTAGATAGTTCTGCTCAGGATGCTTGAAAGGAACCCATGACTTTTCACTTATTCATGAGACACTTAATTTTAATGGATGACTTGACTCTTTGGTCCCCAATTTCTAAGTCTTTGGCCCTAGTGGAATCAAGTACAGGATCCCACATGTGATGAGACTTCTAAGGGTGTGCTCAAGAAGCACTGCTAGCCTGTGTGTTTCTTAATTGCATCTGATAAGGATATTTGTTATCCATGGCAACACTGGAGGGGCTTTATGGCCATTACATTAGTTTAGTCAAAGTATAAAAAGCCTATGTTTTTGAAACTCATCTTCAGATTCTGTGCCTTTATCAGCATTTCCCCTCATGTTTACATACAGAAAAATGTCTGAAAAAAGAATCCCTGATTTCTTTATAGACAGTTGGTGGCTAATGACTGTTAATCCCACTTTTTACCATGATTGGGCTTTAAGACCATTTGTTGTTTGTTTTGGATTGTTTTGAAGTACACCAAGTCAGTTGCAATGGAGACATCTACTTCAGGTTTGGTGTTTAATTTCCTAAACATTTCCCTCACTGTTAACCTTCCTCTCTTCATTCCCATCTTTTCCCATCTTCCCTCTCTTTCTCTCTCCTCTTCTTTCTTCTTTCCTGATCCCCAAGGACAAATTATTGGTTAATTATCGCTCTTGAAATCAGACAAGAGTGGGGCTGGAGAGATGGCTCGGTGGTTAAGAGCATTGCTGCTCTTTCAGAGGACCCGGGTTCAATTCCCAGCACCCACATGGCAGCTCACAACTGTCTGTATCTCCTGCTTCAGGGGATCCAACGCTCTCATACAGACATACATGCAGGCAAAACACCAATGTAGATAAAATAAAAATAAATTAGTTTTTTAAAAAAGAAATCAGACAAGAGTTGGATGCAATCTCAAATGCACCCACGTGGTGATATGTAGAATAAATACTATTATATCTCCATGTTTAATTTCTAAAGAACCCAGAAGAACACACAGACTACGTCTTTTAAAGTTGTAAGATTTTCAAAGATTGGCTGTCATGTTGGAAAAGCCAAAGCTCCCCTACATGGCAAACAACACTTTCAGAATAACAGCAAGGAACATTCTAAGATAGATGTTGAATCATTTTACGCCATTTAGGACAAAGGGAATTCACTGTGGAGGAAGTTTGTGTCAGAAGACAGAGTAGGAGGAGCAGAAAGGGAGAGTATAAAGTCAGAGGCAAGGTTTGCTCCTGTGTGTGCCATCTACAGTCAACTAGAGGTGATGAGACATCTTGTGGGCTGGCTGTTGTTAGCTGTCTACATGTATGGACTGAATGCAGGTGAGGTGGAAAAGAGGGGGTAAGAATTGAAGTGGGAGAATCCAGAGCAAGTAAGGATTGAGAAAGGCTGGAAATCAACAGTCCATGACATCTTTTCAGTACAGCAAGCAGAGGGTGGAGAGCTTCTTTCCCTCCTTGGTTGACTGAGCACAGAACAGGTGACTTTACATGTAAGGAAGCCCTAGTTTCAACATCTGTATAGTGATAAAAATACCTTCATGAAAGAGGGATACTATTACAGGTTGTTTTGAAAATTTTTGCAAAGTCTGTTTTTAAGGAAGCAAGTTCTAAAATAAACAGTGTATGGACTCAGAGATTCTTTGCATTAGGATGGTCTATTAATGTCTTCCTAGCTGGCTTTTGACTGACAGTGTCTGTAAGTTTCAAACACACATTACATGGGCTGCCTGTGGGCCAGATTTTAGAGAGACTGGGCTCAGGTTTGGTGGGAGAAATTTCATGTTGATTCCTTTTATAAGTCATTTGTAATTTGAACCATATTAATGACATCCTTAGAAGACAAGTAACCTCAATGCAGAACAAGGGGTCTCATCTTATGGTGTAGTTGTGAGGGTTAATCAGGAAGGGCAGAGGAGTTCCTTAGAGTGGCCAGCATCTTGTAGCCGTGTCCACAGGAATGCAGAGTCCTAGAGAAATTTGGACTTGCTGTGCATGGCAGCTTGAAGAGCACAGAGCGTGGGGTACTGTGTCTAATGAAGAGAGAGGCAGAACATTTTGTTGCAGTAGTAGTTTGTTTTGAAGGAGTCTCATGGAGTCCAAATAGATTTCATGCTCACCATGTAGATGAAGATAACCTTAAATTCCTGATTTCCCAGTTACTATCTTCTGAGTGCCAAGATTACAGATGAGCACCACTATCCCTAGTCAGTTTATATGTTATTGGGATAAAACTCAAGGCTTCTTTGTGAATGTTATGCAAGCACTCAACCAACTGAACCATATCCTCATCTCTTAGAAAGGATTTAGATTCTCATTACCAGAGATCTAAAGAGATCTAAAGAGGAAGAATCACACAACTTGGAATGCTTTGACATAGTATCTAAGTAACTCTTGCCCATGACAAGGCAGAGTAGCTGTATTTAAGAAAGGACTGAAAGCAGAGAGGGGTTGAAGGCTGGAGGGGGAGAATTCAGAGCAAGTAAGGACTGAGAAAGGCTGGAGGTCAAGATGAAAGTATACTGAATCATGATGTGATATTTACTCTCTTTGACCAAGGGAGTCACATCACTTGCTGTCAGGGCTTTATTTCCCTCCTGTGATCCATGGAATGACTTTAGCCTACTCCAGGGAAGACATCAAAAGAGTGAGAGCTCACATCTGAGTGGATGGAACTTCCTGGCTTTCCAAAGCTTGCAGTGACATTTCCTGGGCAGATATACAACCCCAGCTTGATGAGATGTTGCAGAACACTGATGTGTATGTCATAGTCATTCTGAATATGCAGTGCTTTAGAAGGTGGCTTACATTTTACCAATTATTTTTGTCTTTTAGACTTGATTCCCTATTTACACCCCCCAGAGGAAGGTAAGAAAGCAACCTCTATCTGGCAGCATCTTAAATGTCAGCTTTCACCCCTCAAAGAGTAAGAGGTGCACACTTTCCTGCCATGGAAACTTTTTCTGACCTAAGAGGATTCCCTGGGTCACATCAGCTAAACAATATTAAAGAACTCACTTGTCACTCAAGAAAGGCACTTTTTACCCACTGGGACTCTGATAAGGCACTATGTGCATTTCTGTACTTGATAGTTTATTCTCTTTTCTTTGGCAAATAGTTATTATGCATGTATGGAGTCAGCTTTGATGTTTTTATGCAGGTTCATATGAGTCATTAAATCAAGGTCATTAATGTAATTAATAAAACCATCTTTTTACAAATAATCATCTAAATTTTTTTTGCTATTTATTTATTTTTATTTTTTTAAAAAAGAAAACAAACTTTTTTTTCATTATACATACAAATCCAAGTTCCCACTCCCTCTTTTCCTCCCATTACCTCCACGTATCCCCCTACCCCACCCCCATCCACTCCTCAGAGAGGGTAATTCCCATGGCTTTGATATCATTGCATTACCTCCCTTTATTTCCTTTCCATTCTCCAACTTCTCCAATGTTCCCTCTATATTACTCTCAAATTTCTGGCCTCCTCTTCTGCAATATATACTTATATATTCTTACATATATAGTCATAGCTTGCTGCATCTGTACAGGGATGCATGCATGTACATGATTTTAGGGCTGACCACTTGGTATTGGATAATCAAGTAGGAGACTCCTCTATGAGAAAAAAAACTATTTCTCCCACTCTCAGCATCCTTTAGTTTCCTATAGTTTTTTGACTAGGGGTGAGGTTCAGCGATGTTTTCCCCTTCTGTGTTAGCATGTCCATTATTGTTGTCCTTGCTCAGGTCTTGTTTAGGCAACTATATTGTTGAGCTATCGTGGGTGAAACTTTCCTTTCATTTCTAGGAGACACAATCTCACAGTAGATTTTCTGGTCCTCTGACTCTTATAATTTTTCTGTTCTTCTTCCACATTTTTCCCCGGGTCTTCTGTGAAGAAGCTGTGTTATAGATGTATCCACTGGGAATGGGAACCTCATGATCAGTTGTTCTTTGTTTTTTTGACCAGTTGTGGTTTTCTGTAATGGTCTCTGTTGCCAAAAGAAGTGTCTTTGATGAAGGGAAGAACTGCACTTATCTGTGGGTATGCGGATAAATATTTAGAATGAGTTAGGAATTACGCTGAAAAGATTCAGATTTTTTATAAAGAAAGATAAGCAATGTCAAAACTTTTTCTTCTCTTAAGAACAAGAGAATGTCAGTGGGTCGTCTGTATGGCTCAGTTTATGATATGAGTGAGCGCAGGTCCTTCAGAGTGGAGCATATGGAGAAGGCTTTGGAAATGAAGTCTCTCACTGCTAACGGACCTCCCACTGAGGAAATCTCTGACTTTGTTGGAGATTTGCTGGTATTTTCTGTCACAAACAGGAAAGGTAGCAAGTGACACCAGCCGCAGCTGTATGCAGGCATTCTGGGAGAGCAGGACCGTGCCTCACTGAAATGAACATTTTAAAATCAAGTTCTAGCTGGGAACGGTGAGGCAGGGGGACTGACATGAGTTAGAGGCCAGTCTCGGCTCCAGAGTTCTAAGACAGACTACGTTACAGGAGTAAAATTTTGCTTAAAATTTAAACGAAATACAAAAATTAAAAAGTCAATTCCTGCTAAGCATGATAGTGAATGCTTTTAATGCTAACACTCAGGAGGCAGAGGCAGGTGGATCTCTGAGTTAAAGGCCAGCCTGGTCTAGATAGCAAGTTGTAGGCCAGCCAAGGTCAGCCTAATGAGAATCTGGAATCAAAGAAACAAAAGATAATACAATAAACTCATTTCCCACCTTGAGCATCTTTTACATTTTGAAATTGTTCTTTTCTCCAGAATTTCCTGCGCAAAACTGTACTTTTCCGTTCATCTATAATGAGGTAGTCTACCACAGCTGCATCTCTCTTCACAGTGACTTTGATTGGTGCTCCCTTGATTATTATTTCCAAGGAAGGTGGAGATACTGCAAAGCATTTGGTGAGAGTCCTATAAAGGTGTATATTAGATATTCAGGACCTGAAAGACAGTGTGTAGAATCTGGAGAAAATATTTTAGATTTCAGAAAATGGTCTTTCCTACATAAAAAAAAAATCATAGAAAGCTCAATGTTTTTTCAGCAGGGCTTAGTTTGAGGACAGTATTCATAGTTTACCCCTTACCCATCTTTCTATGCAGATCCTCCAATATGTATCTTCCCTTTCCAATTTGGAAAAAAGTCCATTAACGAATGCACCAAGCAAGGCTACATTTTGAATCGGAGTTGGTGTTCATTGACTGACAACTACAACAGAGATAGGAAATGGAAGCAATGCTCTCCTTACAAGTAAGATGATGGGAGAAGGTGGAACAATGTCCTATGAGCTGCGAAAGGAGCAAGACATTAGGTTGATGGATGGGGAGTCTTAGATCGCCGTTTCCTCCTGCTATGACTTAGTCAGGGGGCAGTAGACTTTTCCTGTGAAGTATCTCCTGTTGAGTACAGCAGGTTTATCAGAGTGCATGGTACTGGTCACAAATATTCAGCTCAGGTTTGTAGCACAAACGTGGCCACCAACAGAACAAGTGTACTGGACCATGGGCAAAGCTGATGTTCTGGTGTCTAATGCTGTTTCATGATTATAATGGCATGTGCATTGCTTACTTTTGTCATTGCTGTGACAAAACACATGATGAAAACAACTCAACAAAGGAGGGACGGGCTTTCTCGGGTTCCTGGTTTGAGGGAACACAGCCAGCGGTGGTATGGAAAGAAGGGGTGGTGGGGTAGAACTCGAGTCAGCTGATTGCATTGTATTGGCATTCAGCAGAGACAGACAGACAGACAGACAGACAGAGGCTTGTACTCAGTTGGATCACTCCTTTTTTTTTTTTTTTCTAGTGACTGAGGCTTCAGTCCAAGAGCTGTTGTTGCCCACATTTAGGTGAGTTTTTACTCCTCAGTTAATCCTTTTCTGACATGCCTGCATGTGTGTTTCCTAGGTGATTTCAAATCCAGTCACATTAGCAATGACTACTAATTAGTTATGTTGTTACGCGTGCATTGTTTTCCAGTTTTAAAACTTGTTTTGAGTCACAAAGTAAATATGACATAGATACTCACTGAAACTCTGAAGCAGTACACAGCAAGAGAAACATCAGTGTTCTTTCTGTTCTCCTCCCAGGAACTCCCTTCTACCACAGGTGCTTGTGCCACCCCATACATCTCCACCGATACATGTATCTTTAAGATATAACTGAACCTGCTTTCCCCTTTGTCACCATGGCTTGATCATCACTTAAAACACACTGAGGGGGTTTTCCCTATGAATACACCAATCTCCCTCACTTTCTTGTGCACATGCTTGTCAAATTTTAAGTGGTTAGAGATTATCCATCATCCATATATGACGCTTCCGATTAAAACAAACCTTGTGAACATTGATAGTGATGGATGGATTTTTCAAACAGTGGACAGCATAACTTTATGTCATTATAAAAAACAAGATGTATATTCAGTTTTTATTCAGTTAGTATTTAAAATTTTTATTTAAATATTTTATGCAATATGTTTTGATTGTATTGCCCCCTCTTTTCCCAGAACCTCCTTATCAATATTCGGCTACTTCTTTACTTTATATTCTCTCTCTCCATTTCTCAAACACACACACAAATATATATATACACGTGCCCATATGTGTATGTACACATCCCCATTCCTCAAAAACCATTACAAAGAAGAATATGTGCAGCCTTCTGAAGCCATTGGTATTATGCCAAATGGACTCATGCTATTCTAATCTCCTATCAAAGAGGAGAAAAGACTGTTTAATAGCAGGGGATACAAATGAGACATTGACATTGGGAAGGTGGAGAACCAAGATATTCATTCTAACATGTTACCTTCTCTTCAGTTTTTAGGTAAGCTGTGTGCTTTTGAAGAGACAGAAGTTACAGATTCATTAGTTGCTTCTCTAGCTACAATTCTCTGTCATTAAGGAGTATTATGATAATAAATGTCTATGCTCTTGTCTATCTGGATATCCTGCTTCTGGAAAAAATGTCAAAGCATACATTTGTTGTGTGAGAGAGTTTTCCTGAGGAGACAACACACACACACACACACACACACACACACACACAACACCTACTTACTCCAGATTCAGAACTCACAAAAGATTAAAGTAATGATAACACCAAAGTCCAAACTGGTGAACTTATTAATTTTTATTGTGACTACTAAGATGAGTATGGGTAAGGGGTTACTTACAAGAGCAAGGATTCACCACTGCCCCCAAATCAGCCATATCACAGAAAAGCACACCTTAACAGTGATGACAACTCATGGAACCTGCACCTTGAATCTCCCTGCCCAACTTGTAACTCTATTGGGTCCAAGAATGTCCTCTCAATAGTTTTGCTGGACATATTATTGTCTCTAGCAGTTTTTAAATTCTTGATAAAGCTGTAAAAGGACTTTAATAAACCTTGAAAATTTCCACTTTTTGAGACATGTGACATTTTGTTTACCTCCAGGGTCTTCTGAGCCTCCCCTTCTTCCTGGAAGGAGAGTTTGAGGAAAACACTATACAACAAAATAGGTGATTCACATTGTTACACAGTCAATGCCACCCCTCAGTAGCAGTGGGACACATACAAGTCTTCAAGAAGAGTAGTGTGAAATGAAACAAACAGACCAAAAGATAGGGAGAAAGGGAAAATAGAACTAGCAAGAAACAGGTTGTGTAGCAGCCAACTCAGTGGGTAAAGTGTATGCTGCACAGGCATGAGAACCTAAGTTTGGATCCCAGAACCTGCAAACATTCCTGTAACCTTAGCACTGCTTGGGAGTGGGAATGGAAGCAACAGATCCTAGTGGCTTGCTGGCTAGCCAGCCTACCTCTAATGGTGAGTTTCAAGTTCAGCAACAGATGCTGCCTCAAAAACAAAGTGGAGAGAAACAGTGAGAAATATTCAAAATCAACCTCTGGCATTCACACATGTATACAAACTCAAGTGCATCTGATCCCTGTGAACATATGTGTATCTAACATACACAAACACAAAGGTGGGAGAGATTGAGACACATCTATCCCAATACATGCATAAAACAAAAGAGATAAGAGGCAATGAATCATTATAACATTTCCAGGAGTTCACAGTTTCTCATTCAATTCTGGAAACCAAAGGTAATAAAAAGGCTAAAATACAAGAGAAAGCTATTAACTACTCCAGGGCCTCATGTTCCAGAGTAGTTGACCAACATATAATAGGATCCACAGCTCTCTCTCTCTCTGTCTGTGTGTGTGTGTGTGTGTGTGTGTGTGTGTGTGTGTGCGCATGCTTTTATTTGGTTAAAGTTTATTGTTTGCTTTTCCTTTTCATTTTTGGGTATTATTTTAATTTGTTTTCTTGGTTTTAGGGGCTTTAATCATTATATTGGGTTTTTATTTTTTATTTTGAGAAAGAACTTAAAGTTGAGTGGATTGGGAGAGGGTATGGAAGGACTTGAGGGCAGGGAAAAATAATCAAAATATATTTAAATTAAAAATTGTTAAATAAAGCATAGAAATAAAGTTTAAAAATATATTATAATATGTTTAAGTTATGGGAGAAAATTTAAAGCACAGAAACCCAGTTGGTAAAAAAAAAAATGGAAGTGAGACTAGAAAGAAGTGAGGATGGGGAAAGTTGATCTTAACAATTTATTCAGAGAAAAACACTCTGGTAAACTACAAAGAGAGGTAGAGGTATACTATGTATCCAAAAAACAACAATAAAAGTTATTTAACTATTCATCATAAAGAGATGCTAAATATTTGAAGAGATGGATATGTTTGAATTGCTTTAAACAGTACAAGATGTATGCATGCATGAACACATCAGATGGTTCACCATACATATGTTGAATCATCATGTTTATGTGTCATTTAAAAATGTATTAAAGATCTCAATATCAATCTGAACACACTGAACCTGATAGAAGAGAAAGTGGGAAGTATCCTACAACAGATGGGCACAGGAGATCGCTTCCTATGTATAACCCCAGCAGCACAGACATAAGGGCAACATTGAATAAATGGGACCTACTAAAACTGAGAAGCTTCTCCAAAGCAAAGGACACTGTCACTAAGACAAAAAGGCAACCCACTGACTGGGAGAAGATCTTCACCAACCCCGCAACAGACAAAGGTCTGATCTCCAAAATATATAGAGAACTCAAGAAACTAGACTTTAAAATGCTAATTAACCCAATTAAAAAATGGAGCACTGAACTGAACAGAGAATTCTCAACAGAAGAAGTTCAAATGGCCAAAAGACACTTAAGGTCATGCTCATCCTCCTTGGTGATCAGGGAAATGCAAATCAAAACAACTTTGAGATATTATCTTACATCTGTCAGAATGGCTAAAATCAAAAACACCAATGATAGTCTTTGCTGGAGAGGTTGTGGAGGAAGGGGTACACTCATCCATTGCTGGTGGGAATGCAAACATGTGCAGCCACTTTGGAAATCAGTGTGGTGGTTTCTCAGGAAATTCGGGATCAACCTACCCCTGGACCCAGCAATACCACTCTTGGGAATATACCCAAGAGATACCCTATCATATGACAAAAGCATTTGTTCAACTATGTTCATAGCAGTATTATTTGTAATAGCCAGAACCTGGAAACAACCTAGATGTCATACAATGGAAGAAAAGATGAAGAAAGTGTGGAATATATACACATTAGAGTACTACTCAGCAGTAAAAAACAATGACTTCTCGAATTTTGCATGCAAATGGATGGAAATAGAAAACACTATCCTGAGTGAGGTAACCCGGACCCAAAAAGATGAATATGGTATGCACTCACTCATTAGTGGATTCTAGCCATAAATAAAGGACATTGAGCCTATAATTCATGATCCTAGAGAAGCTAAATAGGAAGGTGTACCCCCTCCCCCCCAAAAAAAACCATATAGTTATCCTCCTGGATATTGGAAGTATACAAGATTTACAGGCAAAAATTGAGAGCTTAGGGTTGGGGGTGGGATGGGGGTAAGGGGAGATGGGGAGAAAGAAGTGAGAAGGGGAAGATCGGGAGAGCTTGGGGGAATGGGACAGTTGGGATGGAGAAGGAGTGGATATGGGAGCAGGGAAGTATATATCTTAATTAAGGGAGCCATTTGAGGGTTGACAAGAGACTTGAGTCTAGAGGGGTTCCCAGGTGTCCAAGGAGATGTCCCCAGCTTGTTCCTTGAGCAGCCAAGGAGAGGGCGCCTGAACTGGCCCTATACTATAGCCATTCTGATGAATATCTTGCATATCACCATAGAACCTTCATCTGGCGATGGATGGAGATAGAGACAGAGACCCACATTGGAGCACTGGACTGAGATCCCAAGGTCCAAATGAGGAGCAAAAGGAGAGAGAACATGAGCAAGGAAGTCAGGGCCACGAGGGGTACTCCCATCCACTGTGATGGTGGGGCCGATCTAATGGGAACTCACCAAGGCCAGCTGGACTGGGACTGATGGAGCATGTGATCAAACTGGACTCTCTGAACGTGGCTGACATGGAGGGCTGACTGAGAAGCCAAGGACAAAGGCACTGGGTTTTGATTCTACTCCATGTACTGGCTTTGTGGGAACCTAGTCTGGATGCTCACCTTCCTAGACCTGGATGGAGGGGGAGGACCTTGGACTTCCCACAGGGCAGGGAACCCTGACTGCTCTTTGGACTGGAGAGGGAGGGGGAGGATGATTGGGGGGAGGGGGAGGGAAATGGGAGGAGGTGAGGAGGTGAAAATTTGTAATAATAATAATAATGATAATAAAAAGAAAAAAGATCAAAATAAAAAATGAAAAGATTAGCAATCATATAGAAGACTCAAGTGGATAGATGACACAAGAAGCCCAATTACTTGTCTAAAGGAGAAAATTAACAATATGGATGAGATGACCAAACCTTTAGAGGAAACATCCAATAGCATGAAGCTGAGGCTAAACAAAGTAATTGAGCCTAGAATAGAACCAAATAGAAATACCGGAATAAAAGAATCAATCAATTAAATAAAAAGCACCGTGACAAGTGTCAGCATTAGATAAGGCCAATCAAAGGAATGGATTTGGGGGATAAAATATAGAACAAGTTGAGACAATATTAAATTCATGCAAGCTACCATATCTATACTAATCTATTGGGGGTAGTTGTAGAAGCTACAAATCCTGGTGGCTTGCTGGCCATCCAGCCTACCTATAATGATGAGCTTTACAATCAGTGAGAAACCTTGCTTTTATCACCCCAAATAAAGTGGTGAGCTAGAGCTTAAAACTTTCAAAGTTGATATCTGGCATTCAAGCACGTAGGCACAGCCAACTGCACCCCCATGAACACACATGCATACAAACACAGACATGCATGCACACATACATACACACACACATATATAGAAAAGGGTAGGGAGAAAATGATGAGATAAGCATGGCCCAAATTCAAGAACTTAAATATATTCAAGAGACAAACCCCCAAGAATCCATGGTGTAGAAAGATAAGTACAGAAAGTCTAACAACATAGACAATATAATTAGTGAGACTGTAGTTTTCTTAACCCAGTGAAAGATATGAATTTCTAAATCCAAATATGAGAGACACTTGTAACAGGTTAATTAAACATGAATGTCTTAGCTTTTAAATCCAGTTGAAGAGAGGAAGGAGGGACTATATTAGCAAGGGAGGTCAAGATAATGATGGAGAAATCTACAGAGACAACTGAGCCAATCTTATGGGATCTCATGGGAACTGATAACTGTGGAGCCTCCATGGGACCAAACTAGAGCCTTCATATGTGGGAGACAGTGATGATGCTTGGACTATCTGACAAGCCCCTGGCAATAAGTCAAAGATCTGTTCTTGGTGCATGAGCTAGCTTGCTGGAATCCATTCCCTATGATGGGATTTCATGCTCAACCTTAATGCAGTGGGGAGGGGCTTAGTCCTGCCCCAAGTTAATGTGATATACTTTGTTGACTCCTTATGGGAGCCCTTACCCTTGGGAGAAATGTGTGGGGGATAGGCTTGGGGGGAGGTAAGGGAGGTGGGAGAGTGGTGGGGGTGGGAGAACTGTGGTGGGAAGGTAAAATGAAATTTAAAAAGTAAATAAAATGCATGTGATAAAAAAGAAAATTAGTCAATTTCCACACAACAGACATGCACCTTCAAGACATACATATTAATTGATAAACAACAGGTAGTTTACCCACACAGTGGAGTATTATTTGGTCATAGGAAGAAACAAAGTAGTGAGATGGAAAAATGTGGGTCACTCTCCAAAGCATTAGTTTGATGAAAATAAGCCAGGCACAAATTGTCACATGCTGTATGATTCTGGTGATGGGGAACATCCACAACTGTTAACTTTATAGCAAAAGAAAGGTTTGTGGCTGTCAGGGTCTGGGGGGAAAAGAAGGTGGGTGATTACTGCTTAGTGGGGACAGAACTTCCTTCCGTTCTGATAAAAATGTTTGCAACTTGGTGGAGGTCATCGTTTAACATTCTGATTGTATTAAATGCCACTGACTTGTGAAACTCAGATGTTTCACAACTTCATATGAGTTTCAGCTCCAAAGTTTTAAGCTGCATATTTTATTTCCATCAAAAATTAAAACGTATGAGAAGCTTTAGGTACCATGAGAGTTTGGTTAACTTGTCTCAAACTAGAGGTACTTTTGATTTGAGCATTTTCAGAAGACTTTGAGGATGGAAAATCCACACTGAAGTGTGGGTAGCATGATTGCATGTACTGAGGTCTCTTGGTGAAACAGGTGTAGGTCTACTGAGCACCAGAATCCACCCCTTTGTGTCCTGACTGCAGACACATTGTAACCAGCCACCTCAAGATCTTCCCCTGGGTTACAACACCACCCTGTGAGAATTAATTGATTATCAATGTGATTTGTTCTTTCCCCCATCCTAGGAAAGCAAAACACCAGTGTAGACAAGAAAACAAGCATTTATTATCAGAATGTTCCGTAATGATAAAAGAATTATATTTGGAGAGACATCTGATGTATTTGTAACTTCTGTCTCTTCAAAAACACCCATGTTTACCTAAAAACTGAGATGGAAAGAACACATTAGAACGAATGTCTCAGTCTCCCCTCCTGCCCAAAGATCAATATTACATGTGTCTTCTTCTCTAATAAATAGTTTTTTTCTCTCTCAGGAGAGATCAGAATAGTATGGGTACACGGGGCAGGAGATGTGACCTAAGAAGAGTGCATGCATTCCTGATTATAAAAACTGAATATACTTAAAAAAATAACATAACATGTACAGCCTGCTGTTTGAAAGACACTTAATTCATTGATCATTGTCAATGGTCAGGAAATTTGTTTAAATCAGAAATCTCCTATTTAGATGATGGAGAATCTCCAACCATCTAAAATTTGATATGCAAGCACACAAGAAAGTGGTAGAGATTGATGCATTCACAGGGAAAGCTCCCACAATATGTTTTAGGTAATGACCAAGCCATGATGACAAATGGGAGAGCAGATTCAATTATGTTTTAAAGACATTAAAATTTTGTATCTGTGTAGGTGTGTGGGGCAGCACAAGCACACATCTTGTGTGGGAGGGAGCTCCAGGGGAGAACAGAAAAAACACTGATGTTTCTCTTGTCATGTGCTGCTTCCGTGTTTCACTGAGTTTCTATCTCATACTTATTTCCTGACTCAAAACAAGTTTTAAAACTGTAAAACAATGCATTCATAATGAAGCGGCTAATTAGTAATCATTGCTAATGTGACTGAAATTGGAATCACTTTGGAGACACAAATGCATGCATGTCAGAAAAGGTTTAACTGAGGAGTAAAAACTCACCCGAATATAGGCAACAACAGCTCAGGTGAGGCCTCAGACAATATAGCAAGGAAAAAGGAGGCCAGTTGAGTGAGTATCAGCACATTCTTTTGCTGTTGTCTGAATGCAGACACAATGTAATCAGCTGTCCTAAGCCACTGTTCAAACCATGATGGGCTATATCCCCATAGGAAAATGAGAACCCAAGTAAACCCTTCCCTCCTTGGTTGAGTTGCTTTCCTTGGGTGTTTTGTCATAGCAATGACAAAATGAACACGCAACTATAATTATTAAACAGCATGTAAAAGAACACCAGCCTGTCAGATTTGCCGATGATCCAGTGTACTTGTTCTATTTGTGACTGTGTTTGTGCTACAAAGCTGAGCTGAATATTTGTGACCAACACTACACAGTCTGGTAAGTCTGCTGTACTCAACAGGAGATACTTCACAGGAAGTGTCTGTTGGCCCCTGACTAAGTCATAACTAACAGACCAAGATCTGAGGCTCCTCATTCATCAACCTAATGTCTTGCTTTTTTTTGTAGCTCTTAGGACATTGTTCCACCTTCTCCCATCATCTTACTTGTAAGGAGAGCATTGCTTCCATTTCCTATCTCTGTTGTAGTTGTCAGTCAATGAACACCAACTCCGATTCAAAATGTAGCCTTCCTTGGTACATTCGTTAATAAACTTTTTTCTAAATTGGAAAGGGAAGATACACACTGGAGGATCTGCAGAGAAAAATGGGTAAAGGATACATGAAGAACACTGACCTCAAATTAATACCTGTGGAGAAAACAATTATTTTTTTCTATTAGATTGTTTTCAAGTTCTGCAAATTATGCAGAGAAGACAATATCTGAGCTTATTTTTTCCCCAAAATCCAAAATCTTTTTCCTCTGGGGTCCTGCCATCTTATATATACTCTTATAGGACTCTCACCCAGTGCTGTGCAGTATCTCCACCTTCCTTGGAAGTAAAAGTCAAGGGAACACCAGTCAAAGTCACTGTGGGTGGAGATACAATTGTAGTGGACTTCATCGCCATAGACGAATGGAAAGACACAGCTAGCAATGGAAATTTCTGGAAAAGAGAATGATTTCAGAGTATAAAATTAGTTCATATTGGAAACTAACTTTGAAATTGTTTGCTTCTTGAGGTTGGTCTCACTGTGTCACCCAGATACACTTTAAACTCAGTCTATAACCAAGAGTTACTTGGAGCTCATGTTAGTCCCTCTGTCTCAGCTTTCTGAGTGCTGTGATTGCAAGCCTGAGCTATTGTGCATGACTCAGACTTGACTTTGAAAAGCCTGTTTTGGAGACAGGATACTGATCGCTTTCTCACTACCCCCACATACATCTAAAGCCGGTATCTTTTGCTGCCTTTCATACTTGTGACACAAAATATCTGCAAAAACGTCCAAGGAAGCTTCATTATGTCTCAGAGATGGGTTCAGGTTGGAGATGCTGGTTTCCTCAATGAAAGTCCTTTAGCAGTGAGGGATCTCATTTGTCAGAGTTCTTCTCTGGTGAGAGTTCTTCTCACCATCTGTGTTGACTAGTTTTTTATCAGTTTGACACAAACTAAAGTCACCTGGGAAGAATGAATCTCAATCAAGGAATTTTCTCTGTCAGATTGGCCTGTGTACATATCTGTAGGGCTTTTTCTTGACTAACGATTGATGTAGGAGGGTCTATTCCACAGTGGACGATGTTCTTGGAAGGCTATCCTGTTTTCTACAAGAAAGCAGTATGAACAAGAAACAAAGAGCAAGCAGATTGGCAGAATTCCTCCGTGTTACCATCGTCTGCCCCTGTTCAAGTTCTTGCCCTAGTTTCCCTCAGTGATGATTTGGGATTGTTAAATGTTAACCAATAATCCCTTCCTTCTCAAGCTGATTTTTGTATTTTATCATGGAAACTACTAAATGTAATTAGAATAGAAATTGATATTGGTATTCCTTAAAATTTTTTTTTTTTTTCTTTTTTCCACCTTTTAATATACAATTTAATTATAAAAACGAATTAAAAACAAAACAAAAAAAATTAAAAGGTCACCTCTTCAAGAAAGATACAAGGACATAGTCCTGAATTTTTAAATATTTTATTTAAAAAAAGAAAACAGTCTATGTTCTTTTCTATTCCATGTTCAGAATCACACCTTTCCTTTTAAATTTATCTTCTCTCATACATTTGTATGTGTAATTCCACGACTTTTCTTTGGGAAGACTGTGAAGGATCTTGGACTGGAAGCATGCATTCCTTCCTTCCTTCCTCTCTGTTCCTGTACCCTTCCTTCCTTCAATAATGAATTGTGGTTGGTAGGTGAAGCCAAAAAGCCCTTCCTTTTCCAAATTGTTAGGTCAGTGTTTTATCACAGCAGCAGACAAGGACATATCTGTTTCCCTATTGAAAATAAATTTCCGTTTGCCAAAGTAACTCAAACCCCAATATCTTATTGTCAAACATGTCTCTCTCTTTTCCTTCCTTCCCTTTTTCCTCCCTCCCTCCTTCCTCCTCCTTCCTTCCTTCCTTCCTTCCTTCCTTCCTTCCTTCCTTCCTTCCTTCCTTCCTCTCTTTCCCCCTCTCCCTCATCCCTCCTCCTATTCCTCTTCCTTTTCTTCATCCTCTCCTATTTTTCTTCCTCATCCTCAGCATTTTCTTTGTCCTGTTTGCAGCAATAGTAAAACTGTGACTTTTTCCAATGTATTGCTCCGTGCTGAATGGCACACTTTTAATCACTAACCCAACTCCACTTACTAACTACTTACATTCTTTAGTTCTTAGAATAAGAAATAGCTTCAGGTGGCTTATGCTCTGACCATTAAAAATTCATGTTGTAATGATTTATATTAATTACTTTGATTTAACCACTCTTGGTGTGAATATACATCCAAACATTGTTTAACTGCCTACATGATAATTATTATTTGTTAATGAAAAAGGAAAAAACAAAGTAAAGAAATTTACATTCTCTTATATTAGTCCCAATGGAGAAGAAAGCATTTTTTTTTTAAGTGACTAGGAATTGGTTACTGAATTGTTCTTTTGATATTTGTCTGCTGAGACCCGGGGAAGGCCTTCATATCAGAATAATAATACAAGGAAAAGCTACATGAAAGAAAAGTGCAAGAACTTAAGAAATAATGGCTTTTAAGGGTTGGAGGCTGACATTTGAGAGTCTGTCTAATAGAGTTGGCTGTCTTACCTTGTTTGGGGGGATGTAAATTAGAGATCAATTCTGAAAGACAGAAATAATGGACAAAATGTAAGCCACCTCCTAAAAATACATACTCAGAATAACTATGAAATGCACAGCAACATTCTGCAATGCCACATCATGTTGGGGCTGCATATGTCATGTCAAACTATGAAAAACCACACTTCAGATTGAGCTCTTACTCTTCCAGATATCTTTCCTGGTGTAGGTTAGAGTCATTCACAATATTAAGTACAATTCAAATTCCTCCTACTTATTGTTGTTCAACAGATTTCAACTCAGAAAAATATCTCTGAAGGGCAATGGCATTTACTGGGAATTAGCAGAACATTATAGGGAGATTCCTGATGTCAAAGTAAATGTTAGTCATATGTAAGGGACCTAGGGCAAGGAGAAAAAGCGAAGGGAAAAGTAAGGAGGCTTTTCAGGTAAATTTGGATTGGGATTGTTTTTAATCACTCATGATCAGGTTGGTTCTAACTCAAAATTCAATAGACACTTGTGGGCAAATGTGATTGACACAGCATTTCTTTATGAGTATTTATATTTCTTTTGGGTACAGATCTGGGGCTGAAATTATTTCACTTGAAGGAAAATGGATTAAGCAATTCCTTCTACAAAAACAAATACTATTTTTCTCTCATATATATGTAGCGACATATTTCCATATCTATAAATTATATTGGTCACATTGGATCCACAATTGTGAAACAGAGGGAGCTGGATTTTTGTGCTTAGTTACCGTTCTCATTTTATAAAGTCTATAACTCAAACCAATAAATCGGTGCCATCTACTTTAAGGGTATATCCTACTTAAAATAATCTAACCAAGATAATTTCCTACAAGCGTGCCTAGGCTAGCATAATCTAGATGATTTCTCACAGATATGTCCATAATCTTGTCTCCTATATGGTTGTAGATCCCGTCAGGTTGGTTGGCATAATTAATAATCACCCAGATTATATGTGACCTGAAATCAGAAAGAAGTCTACTGAAGGGAGGAAGGAGAACTACAGAAGAGGGCAGAGGGACACAGGAGGCTAGAGAAGGAAAAAGATCAGTAAAAGCAAGGAATGCAAGTGAGACTACAGGGAAAATGATGCTTTATAGAGAGTGCATACATTTGTCATATAGCTAACTTTATACCTCACAATACTTATACATTAAAACCATACTTTATGCTTAGATGCCTTATAATTTATATCTCATACAAATTCATATGAGAGAAAGCCTATAGTTAATTAAAATCATTATTTTGCATGCTAATTATAAAACTAATCAAAGGAATCCTGGTAATCAGGCTATTTCCGCACTGGATGTGAACAGTACGAATGTGAATAATAACCTTAGAGAACTTACTCAGACTGTGATATAGCAAGACACTGCAAAGAGCACTTGAGAATGTTGGGGAAAAAAGAAAGATACAATATTAAGCCATGTGACCATCTTAACCAAAATGAGTGAATGTCACTTTTCAACTGAGTATATTTTATCTTGCACTGCTTTCCTTTCTCCTACACAAAATTTATTGAGATTTACAATCATATAATTGGCCTCTTTACTGATTGCGTTCTAGCTTGGATTATTCTTATTTCCTTTAAACCTTTGGTACCGACAAAAAATTTAATCTTATCTAAGAGCTGAGAATATGTCTTAGTTGGTTGAGTGCTTGAATAGCACACACAAAAGTCTTGGCTTGATCTCAACAACATATAAATTGAGTAGGGATGATGACATTTGTCTGTAATCTCAGCACTCAGGAGGTAGAAGCTGAAGAAAGATCAGGAGTTCAAGGCTATCTTTGTTTACCTAGCGAACATGAGATCTACTTGGGCTACGTGAGACTTCTTTAAAACATACTAGTACAACAACTAAACATTCTCTCTCTTCATTAGATGCAGGGTACCCCATCTCAATGCTCTGCATTTTTTCAAGCTGCAATGCATGAAAAGCCCAACTTTTTGTAGCACTCTATTTCTGTGAACATAGCTGCAGGATGTTGACCACTCTAAGGAAGTCCTCTACCATTCCTGATTGACCCTCACAACTACACTGTAAGATGAGACCCCTTGCTCTACATTCCATTTCCTTGTTTCCTGAGGATGCCACTCATGTAGTCCAAATTTCAAGTGACTTATATAAGGAATCAAGATGAAATTTCTTCCCACAAATCTGAATCTGATTCCACTCACCCTGACATCTGCCCCACTGGCAACCCGTGTCATGTGTGTTTGAAACTTATACTTTCAACACTTGAAACAGATACTTTCAGTGAATAGCCAGCTAAGAATGCATTAATAAATTACTGTGATGCAAAGAATATCTGGGGCCATATCTATTTATTTTAAACCTTGCTTCTTTAGCAACAGACTTTGCAGAAATTTCTAAATCAATCCATCATAGCATTCCTCTTTTATGAAAATTTTTTATTGCTATGTAACTACTGATACCGAGGCCCTTTCACAGGTAAAATCTTCTGTTCTGTGCTCACTCAACCAAGGAGGGGAAGAACACAAGTAGAATCCATGACTCTCTGCTCTCGATTTGCTAGACTGAAAAGCTATTATGAACAGTTGATCGTCAGCATTTCTTTTTTTTAATTTTTATTTTATTTATTTTAATTTTATTTACTTATTTTTCCATTCAGCGATTTACACTTCCTTCCTTCCTTCCTTCCTTCCTTCCTTCCTTCCTTCCTTCCTTCCTTCCTTCCTTCCTTCCTTCCTTCCTTCCTTCCTCCCAATCCCCTCCCGCTCCTCCACATCCCCTCCTCCCTTTCCCACCCTGCTTGAAAGGGGGCAGGGAACTCTGCCCTGTGGGAAGTCCAAGGCCCTCCCCCCCACATCCAGGCCTAGGGAGCTGTGCATCCATATAGACTAGGGTCCCCCAAAGCCAGAACATGCCGTAAAAACAAGTCCCAGTGCCTTTATCAATGGCTTATTAGTCAGCTCCCATTGTCAGTCACAATCAGAGAGTCCGGTTTGATTACATGCTCATTCAGACCCAGTCCAGCTGGATTTGGTGAGCTCCCATTAGAACAGGCACACTGCCTCAGTTGGTGGACCAACCCCTCGCAGTCCTGACTTCTTTTCTCGTCTTCTCCCTCCTTCTGCCTTTCAACTGGACCTTGGGTCATCAGCATTTCTCAGTCCTTACTAGCTCTGGACTCTTCCCCTTCAACTCTCACCCTGCCTTTTCCACCTCACCTGCATCCAGTCCATACATGCAGACAGCTAACAACAGCCAGCCCACAAGATGTCTCATCACTTCCAGTTGCCTGCAGATGGCACACCCAGGAGAAAACCTTGCCTCTGACTTTATACTCTCCCTTTCTGCTCCTCCTACTCTGTCTGCTTACACATACTTCCTCCACATATTTGCCATGTCACTGGGAAAAGTTATCATTATAAAGAGGATTAGAAGAATACTTTTTAACAAAGAAGGAAAGATATAAATAATTCAAGAATTAATGAACTCTCAGACACAGTGAAATACTTTTGTCCTAAATGTAGAGTGACTCCATGTCTATCTTAGAATGTGTTCCATGGTGTCATTCTAAAATAAAAGTGTTGCCTTTTGGGGGAATTTGGCTTTCAAAAAAGACAGCCAATCTGAAAAATTTTCATTTTGTTATCTTTAATCTCTATCCTTTTCTCTTTGAGACATGGACAGTAAAGTGATACCCATATATTCATTTGAAATTATTGACTTTGTCCAATTACAGAACAACTCATTGTATATGAATAGAAAACCGGGAGATAGCAAACCAGAAGACAAAATTTATTTTCTCTTCTCAGTCTTTGCCATACTAGTGACTCTGAACTGTTGCTTTTGCATTTGAAGCCTAATTTGGGAGAGAAATTGGTACTGCTTGAAGTTACTTATTTTCTATTATAACACAGTTTTGAACTAGAACTATCACAATCTCTATATATATATGTATATACTTTTCTGAGAATGAGAGGTTCTTTCCCATACCTCTTATTTATAGAGTGATATTTGTGTCTGAGAGTTTGTTCATTCTTGAATTATTTATATCTTTCCTTCTTTGTTAAAAAGTATTCTTCTGATCCTCTTTATAATGATAACTTTTCCCAGTGACATGGCAAATATGTTCCTGATTATTCATGAAGTTATGGAAAATATGATAAAAATTGTACATAGTGAGCAAGGGATGGTCTAAAGATTTGTCTTGTGCTACATGCTGAAGAACATTTTGATCAGAGACCAGAACATCTTACCCTCTGGAAAGACTGACAAGTATCAGAAAGAACCTATTATTCCTTTCTTGCTCAACTGGAAAGTTATTATTTCCTGAGGCTCTTGTCACTAGCACTAAAGGTAATGTTTTCTCATTTTCTCAGAACTGAGGTTGGTACTTTACCAACAGTATTAGGTAGACTGAAGCAAGCTTCAAAAAAAATTTTTACTTACTTGTCCTAAACATAAACCTACAAATGGCAGAGCTGAACTTACATTCCAAAGCTTCCATATACTCCATTTTCAGATCCATAAAAACTAGCAGTGTCTGATACACACAGATTGTATAAGGCTTGAGTTTTGTGTGGAACACAAAAACAAAGAGATACTGTAATGCATTTGTATTTTACTCTTTATTTAAAACATGAGTCTATAACTTGTTAAAAATATACCCACATTGCTTTCATACAGATAAATGTCCAAATCATGGAATTATCACCCATTAGTGGAGATTGTATGTAAAAACTCTCTTTGTGGCAGAAGCTGCTAAATATCTGTGCTTCATAGCCACACATCATAAGAAGAGAAGCATGTTCTCACCCGCCTTGAGTATTTATTACTCACACTCAAAAAAGACATGAATCACAGGTGAAGACTGGCTGAGAAAGAGGCCCACCAATAGTGGGTGGGTCCCTGAAGACATACATACAAGCAACATGATACAGGCTGAGCAGGTCATATTTAGGAATATATATGTATATACATGTATGTAATAGCACTTAATGAAAAATGAGGTCATTAATCTGAAAAAGGGCAAGGATTTGTATATGGAAGTTTCTAGAAGGAAAAAGCGAAGGGAGAAATGATACAATTATATTGTTGTTGCGGGAGGTCCTTCCGCCCCTCCAACCAATAGCTGTTGAGATACCAGCCCATTGGGGCGTGGTTTCTCTCCCTTTAAAAAACGGCTACTTCCTCAGCTTGCCCTCTTCACTTCCTGCTCCGCCGGAGACGAGACTCCCTTCCTCGTTGCGCAGATGGCTGTTGTCTGGGACGGTGATCTGTAAGTTTTTTCCTTTTTAAATAAATAACACCCTATTAATCATAACTCCAAACTGGTGTGGCATTGTTCATGACTTACGCCTTCATCTGGCACCCCACGTTGGGCGCCATTTGTTGAAATAAGGGCGGCGGGGATGCGTCCCCAACACCCCGGCTGCCCACACAGCTAGCTTTACCGGAAATAATTACATGGACACTGTATTCTTTTAAGCACTGCTTGGCCCATTTCTACCTAGCCTCTTCTAGGCTAACTCTTGTACCTGGACTAACCCATTTCTAATAATGTGAGTAAGCACCCCAAGGTGTGCTTACCGGGAAGATTCTAGCCTAGGTCCATCCTGGGTTGGAATTTCATCGAGACGCCTCAGAGAGAGACGCCATGCTCCTGTCTAGCGGGCAGAAGGGATAGCTCTGCTCTCTGAGGCACTCAGACTGGTCAACCAAAAATAATTTCAACAGAGAAATAAGAGAACTAAGAATTCCATGACTCAAATGGACTTAACAGACATATACAGAATATTCTGCTCAAATACAAAGAATATACCTTCTTTTCAGCATCTCCTGGAACCCTTTCTAAAATTGACCACATGCTCTGTAACAAGACAAACTTTAACAGACACGAAAATTTGAAATAACCCCTTCTATCTTATTGGTTCATTATGACTTAAAGTTAGAATTCAACAACACTAATTACAGAAAGCCTACAAACTCATGGAGATTGAACAGTACTTAATGAACCACCCCTGGGTCAAGGACAAAATAAAGAGAGAAAGTAAAGACTTCCTAGAATTCAATGAAAATGAAGGCACAATGTACCCAAACCTATGGGACACTATGAAAGTAGTGCTAAGAGAAATGTTCATAGCACTAAGTACTTACTCAAAGAAAGTGAAGAAAACTCACACTAGTGACTTAACAGTACCCCTGAAAGCTCTAGAACAAAAAGAATGAGACTCACCCAGGAGGAACAAATGACAGGAAATAATCAAATTGAGGACTGAAAACAATAAAATAGAAACACAGAAAACTATACAAAGAATCAACAAAACAAAGGGTTTTTTTTTGAGAAAAATCAGTAAGATATACAGATCTTTATCCCAAATAATCAAAAGGTAGAGAGAGAACATCCAAATTAACAAAATCAGAAATGGAAAGGGGGACATAATGACAGAAAAATCCACAGAATCATTGTCATACTACAAAAACCTGTACTTCAGAAAATTTGAAAATGTAAAATAAATGGATTATTTTCTGGATAGGTACCACATACCAAAATTAAATCAAGAACAGATGAACAATTTAAATAGATGTATGTTCTACAAGGAAATAGAAGCAGTAATCAAAAGCTTCCCAACCAAAAAACCTAATGGCCAGATGGTTTCAGGGCAGAATTCTATCAGAACTTCAAGGAAGAGCTAATACCTATGCTCCTCCATTTATAACACATAATAGAAACAGAAGGAACATTTCCAAACTATTTTTTTGAGGCCACAGTCACCCTGATACCAAAATCCCACAAAGTCTTGACACCAACCAAGAAAGAGAATTACCTATCAATCTCACTCACGAGCATTCATGCAGAAATACTCAATAAAACAATAGCAAACCAAATCCAAGAACACATCAAAAAATAATCAACTTGACCAAGTAGGCTTCATCCTTCAGATGCAGGAATGGGTCAACATATGAAAATCTATCAAGATAATCCACCATATAAACAAACTGAACGAAAAATATCATATAAACATTTCATTAGATGCTGAAAAGCATTCAACAAATTTTAATACCCTTTTATGATAAAGTTCTTGAAGATATCAGGGATACAAGGAATGTATCTAAACATAATAAAAGCAATATACAGCAAGCCAACAGCTAACATCAAATTAAATGGAGAGAAACTCAAAGAAATTCCACTAAAATCAGAAAAGACAAAGCTGTCCACCCTCTCCATATCTATTCTACGTAGTTCTTGAAGTTCTGGCTAGAGCAATAAGACAACATAAAGAGATCAACGGGATTCAAATTGGAAAGGAAGAAGTCAAACTTTTGTTATTTGCAGATGATATGATAGTGTACATCAGTGACCCCAAAACTCTACCAAAGAACTCCTATAGCTGATAAATACCTTCAGTGATGTGGCAGGATACATGATCAATGCAAAAAAGTTCATATCCCTTCTATACACAAATAATAAAGAATCTGAGAAAGAAATCAGAGACACATCACCCTTCACAATAGCCACAAATAACAAAATATCTTGGGATATCACTAACCAAAGAAATGAAAGACCCGTTTGACAAGAACTTTAAGTCTTTGAAGAAAGAAATTGAGGAAGATACCAGAAAATGGAAAAATTTCCCTTGCTCTTGGATAGGTAGGATCAACATAATAAAAATGATAATCCTACAAACACAATTTACAGGTTCAGTGCAATTCCCACCAAAATCCTAAGACAATTCTTTACAGATGGCAGGCTTCTTCCTCTGTTCTAAGGTCACTTTCTCTGATTAATGTCTACTGAGGACATTAATGATAAACAGCCTAACAACTGTGAAGAAAACATCCACTGTGAAGCAATTAGGCCTAGGACTTCTGAACTTTGTCATAATTCATTTCCTCCCACACGTTTTGATTGTGACACTGTCTTTACAAAAGTCCTGTTACCTTAGCTGTGGCTGAATTATGATGAACATTCTAGTCTCCATTTCTTACACTGTCTAAATATGGAATCATAATGACTACAATTATATGTAAAAAGTTACTGCTTGGAGATTAAAACCAGATCCTTTTCACCAAGATGTGTGATTGGGTCTTCTAGGTTAAACTGAAAATTAGCTCTCCAGAGACAAAAAAAAGTTACTTTGTCTTATGGGAAGAAAAACAATTAAATATGAGGGAAAATAGGCCTAGCAAATTCCTCCAGGCTAAGGCCTGTCTAACTCTTCACCCAGCTTTTCAGTACCTTTTGATTTATGGAATTAAGTATCTAATGATAAGTAATGGAATTAATTTTAGAATTAATCTTTGGCCTGCTCATATCCTCTAGATTAAAAAGGGCACTGATGTGATGTAGGAATTGTGAAGAGACATTATGATTATGGCAACTCTTACAAAGGAAAGCATTAAATTGGGGATAGTTTACAGTTCAGAGGTTTGCCCTATTGTTATCATTTGAAGTATGGTCAAATAAAATTAAACTCATAACTCTCTACTTCCTTCATCTATGTCCATGTTTTCACTGGTCTTCATATACTTGACAACTGGTCCAATCCTTCTTGAGCTTAGACCCATCTCAACCATTATTGCCTAACTAGATCTTGGTGAGATTCAAGGTATGATTCATTCTGGAAAAGCAACTCCTCAATTGCACAGCTATAAAACCACACCTAGAGTCTGCTCCCAGAAAGGAGGTGGCACAGACACAGATAGGATAGAAATTCCCAGGAGAGAAAATTCAGAATAAAGCGAGTGACCATGAACCTGTAACAATCCAAATAAAGGTTAGAAAATAACATCAGATTTTAACACTGGGGAATAATTTGCTTAGTCCTCATGGGGTCTATACTTGGCCTGTAATGGAGCTGCCATCTTCACTTATTCACCATCTTTTTCAGAACTTAATGGAAGTCATTTTTCTCATTGTCATCTCAGATATACATTGTGGAATATTTGTTTAGGATGTGCTACACTCAGTTATGCTGTGAAATATTTTTAATGATGCAAAGATGTGTTGCATTCTTTTAATCTTGTAAAACTGTTACTTTGCTTGCCAAAACACTTGTTTAGTCTGATAAAGAACTGAATGGTCAATGACTGGGCAGGAGGCTGTAATCCAGAAAGAACAAATAGGAAGAGAAATCTAGGCTCAAAAGCAGAGGGAGGAGCAAGAAGCAAGAAAAGAAGGAGAGGAGGACACCAAAGAACCAGTCACCTAGCCTCACAGTTAGTCCAGGAGTAAGAAGGATAAAAAGATATTTAGAATAAAGAAAGGTAAAGAGTCTAGAGACAAAATACAGTTAAAGATAAATAGGACAATTTAAGTTAGAAAAGCTGGCATTGAAGAAACTCCACGTAGAGTATGCTTTCAATTTGTCAAGGCCAGCCTTTTAGGCAAGAGACAGCTCTTGCTTTGACTGCTGACTGTATGCTGTACAAACTGGGCTATCAGGACACAGGAAAAATATTGTTGAACATTATCAAGACAAGGTAGGATAGTTCTTTGAGATTCCTGATTCAGAGAAGAGTCTGCTAGATATTCTGCAGGACACAGGGGGAAGCGACTGATAAACTTTGCCAATACAAGGTGCAAAAGTTCTTCAAATTTTCTGTTTAACTTAAAAGTATGCCAGTTATTCTAAGCCTGTGAACCAAAGATAGATGCCCCAACCCTGTAGAGGTACTTTGGGTGACTGTCGAGGGAGCCAGATGTGTCTGCTATTAGGTAATATTACATCCTTCTGGGGTTATAGGTGGATATAAAGATAAAATAGTAATAGTTAGTTATCCTTAGTTATGATAGAAAATAAATTAGATATGATTGGAATCATCAAGATAAGTTAGTAAATTATTTTCTTTGAACTTGCTAAATACAAATAGTCTCAACCTTGTAAATGCAATTCTTGTTTGATAACTGTGGTAATATTTGTTTGTACTATAACAAATAATACTTGCCTGAGGATCAGATTGTGAAGCAAGCCATCAGTTAGATATAAATGCCAGGGAGTGGTGGCACACACCTTAAATCCTAGCACTTGGGTGGCAGAGACAGACAGAGACTATGTTAGATTTATCCAGTTTCAAAGAATAACAGAGCCACCTGGTGGCACATACTTTTAATCCCAGTTCTTCGGAGTCATATGCCTTTAATACCAGCACTGGGGAAGTGGAAACAGGAAATGATAAAACTGAGCAGAGAGGGGAATTTTAAAAGGGAGAAGACAGGAGTTCATGGTCTGAGGACTTGTATAGACAGGATACTCCATTCTGCGTGAGGTTTTTGGTAGAGCTAAAAAAGTCTCTCTAGTGGCTGGCTACATTATTTCTCTGATCTTTTAGCATTTACCCTGACAGCTTACTTTAGGTTTTTATTATTAAGACCAATTAGAATTCACACTACAGATATCTATCATAATTACACCTCACTTCTCATTGGAGTCAAAGAAAGCCAGAAGGTCTTGGTCAAGCATTATACAGACATTAAGAGACCACAGATGCCAGCCCAGCTTACTATATTCAGCAAAACTTTCAATCATTATAGAAGGACAAAAAAAGATATTCCATGACAAAACTAGATTTCACCAATACCTAGCCACAAACCCAGCCCTACATAAAATACTAGAAGGAAAACTCCAAACCAAGAAAGTTGGCTACACCAAAAAAAAAAAAAAAAAAAACCAGACAATTGATGGTTTCATAGTAGCAAATCCCAAAGAAGGGAAAACACACAAATTAACATCACCAACAATGAAAACTAAATTATCAGGAGATAGCAATCACTGGTCATTAATATCCCTTAATGTAAATGGACTCAACTCACCTATAAAAAGGCACAGGCTAATAGACTGGATATGAAAACAGAATCCATCCTTCCTCTGCATACAATAAACACATCTCAACCTCACAGACAGACATCATCTCAGATTAAAGGGTTGGAAAAAAAAGACCAATCAAATGGACCTAAGAAACAAGTGGGTGTACCTATCCTAATATCTAACAAAATAGACTTCAAGTTAAAATCAGTCAAAAGAGACAAAGAAGGTCATTTCATATTAGTTACAGGAAAAAAATCCATCAAAAGGAAATCTCAATACTGAACATCTATGCCCCCAATACAAGGGCACTTCTTTAAGACTTCTAAAACTAAAATCATACATTAAACACCACACACTAATAGTGGGAGATTTCAGCACTCCCCTCTCACTACTGGACAGGTCAGACAGACACACATTGGAGCACCGGACTGAACTCCCAAGATCCAAATGAGGAGCAGAAGGAGGGAGAACATGAGCAGGGAAATCAGGACCGCGAAGGGTGCACTGAGACAGTGGGGCTGATCTATTGGGAGCTCACCAAGGCCAGATGGACTGGGACTGAAAAAGCATGTGATAAAACCGGACTCTCTGAACATGGCGGACAATGAGGGCTGATGAGAAGCCAAGGACAATGGCACTGAGTTTTGATCCTACTGCATGTACTGGCTTTGTGGGAGCCTAGTTTGTTTGGATGCTCACCTTCCTAGACCTGGATGGAGGGGGGAGGACCTTGGACTTCCCACAGGGCAGGGAACCCTGACAGCTCTTTGGACTGGAGAGGGAGGGGAAGAGGAGTCCGGGAAGGGGAGGGGGAGGGGGAGGGAAATGGGAAGCTGGGAGGAGGCGGAATTTTTTTTCAATAAAAAAATAAAAAAATGAACAGAGAAGAGAACTAACATATATTATGACTCAGCAGACATCTATAGAATATTCCATTCAAACAGAAAAGAATATACCTTCTCAGCACCTCATGGAACCTTCTCAAAAATTGGCCAATCACTTGGTAACAAAACCTCAACAAATACAAAAAAATTGGAATAACACAATGTATCTTATCAGATCACCATGGTTTAAAACTAGAAGTCAACAGCAATACTATTTCCAGAAAGTCAACAAACCCATGGAAATTAAACAATGCTCATCTGAATCATCAATGGGTCAAGAAAGAAATAAAGGGAGAAATTAAAGACTTCCTAAAATTCAATGAAAATGTTAATACAACATACCCGAATTTGTGAGACACAATGAAAGCAGTGTTAAGAGGAAAGTTCATAGCACTAAATGGCTACATAAAGAAGCTGGAAAAATTCCACACTAGTGAGTTAACAGAACATTTGAAAACTCTAGAACAGAAAGAAGCAAACTCACCTAGGAGGACTAGACAGCAGGAAATAGTAAAATTGAGAGCTGAAATCAACAAAAGAAAATAATACAAAGAATCAATGAGACAAAGAGTTGGTTCTTTGAGAAAATCAATAAAATAGGCAAAACTTTATCCAAACTAACCAAAAGGTAGAGAGAGAATATTCAAATTAACAAAATCAGAAATGAAAAGGGGGGCATAATAACAGACACAGAGGAAATCCAGAGAATCATCAGGTCACATTTCAAAAACCTGTACTCCACAAAATTGGAAAACTTAAAGGAAATGGACAACTTTCTGAATAAATATCACTTACCAAAATTAAATCAAGAACAGATAAGCAAATTAAACAGACCTATAACTGCTGAAGAAATAGAAACAGTCATCAAAAGTCTCCTAATCAAAAAAGAGACCAGAACCAGATGGTTTCATCTCAGAATTCTACAAATTTTTAAAGGAGAACTAATACCAATATTCCTCAAATTATTCCTCACAATAGAAACAGAAGGAACATTGCCAAACTCTTTTTATGAGGCTACAATTACCCTGATACCCAAACCACAGAAAGATATTACTAAGAAAGAGACTTTCAGACCAATCTCACTCTTGATCATTGATGCAAAATTACTAAATAAAATACTGGCAAATTGAATCTAAGAACACATCAGAACTATCATCCACCATGATCAAGTCAGCTTCATCCCAGTGAAGAAGAGATGGTTCAACATACGAAAATCTGTAAACAAAATCCACCCGTATAAACACTGAAAAATAAAAACCACATGATCATCTCATTAGATGCCAAAAAAGCTTTTGATAAAATACAACATCTCTTCATGATAAAGGTCTTGGAGAGAGCAGGCATGCAAAGAACATACCTAAACATAATAAAGGCAACACACAGCAAGCCAACAGCAAATATCAAACTAAATGGAGAGAAACTCCTAGCGATTCCACTGAAATCAGGAATAAGACAAGGTTGTCCACTCTCTTGATATCTATTCAGTATAGTTTTTGAGGTCCTAGCTAGAGCAGTAAGACACCAACAGTAGATCAAGGGGATACAAATTGGAAAAGAAGAAGTCAGACTCTCACTGCTTGCTGATGATATGATAGTTAACATAATTGACCCCCAAAATTCTACCAAGGAACTTCCATGACTCATAAACACTTTTAGTCATGTAGCAGAATACAAGATTAACTCAAAAAAAAAATCAGTAGCCCTCCAGTACACACATGATAAAAGGGCTGGGGAAGAAATCAGAGAAACAACACCCTTCACAATAGCCACAAATAGCATAAAATATCTTGGAGTAACTATAACCAAACAAGTGGAAAACTTCTATGAAAGAACTTTAAATCTTTGAAGAAAGAAATTGAAGACAACAGAAAGTGGAAAGATCTCCCATGTTCTTGGGTCGGAAACATTAACATAGTAAAAAAGGCAATCTTACCAAAAGCAAGCTACAGATTCAATGCAATGCCCATCAAAATCCCATCAAAATTCTTCACAGACCTCAAAAGAACAGTACTCAACTTCATATGGAAAAGCAAACAACAACAACAAACAAACAAAAAACACAAAAAACCCAGGATAGCCAAAACAATCCTGTACAATAAAAGAACTTCTGGAAGCATCACAGTCCCTGACTTCAAACTCTACTACAGAGCTACACTACTAAAAACAACCTGGTATTGGCATAAGAACAGACAGGAGGACCAATGAAACTGAGTAGAAGACCTGAATATTAATTCACACACCTTCAAACATCTGATTTTTGACAAAGAAGCAAAAATTATCAAATGAAAAAAGAGGGCATATTTAAGAAAAGGTGAATACTGGGTTGGGAAAAAGCCCTTTCTTCTTGTCTGGAGATGGAGTTATTGGTGCCAAAATTATATCATTATATCTCTTGTTTGAGGAACTCCTCACAGTCTTTTCATTAATGATAGACGCAGGGGCCCAATGACGGGAGTTAGTGTGGATCCTCGCCTGAATAGCACACCATACAGAGGTTGTAGAAACCGGCTCAACATGGCATGGTACAGGTATGAGGGCGCTCTCCACATGGCCTAAGACAGGGTGCCCTGTGATCTGCTTACTTTAATCCTGCTAGATGCCTTTTATTTGAGGAGCTCCAAGGACGGGCGATTTATGGCAGGATAATCCCCCAACCTAAGGCAGGGCCCTGTGAACCCTAGGACGCCTAAGGGGGAAAGAAAAAAGGCCTGGTCCCCCACTCGACCTAGGAGTCATCGAGCACCCCTCTGTTCCCAGGAGAGGTGGATTGCTTCACCACTCGAGAGGAGGGTCTCTCCTTGTCTCAGTCCCTTCTCCTTTGGTCTGACACCATGGATGACTCTGACTGGTGCTCTCCACGTGATAGCTGCCTGCCTTTGCATGGGAGGGGGGAGGGGATCTGTGGGGAGCCTTTCCCCCTAGAGATCATTGCAGGAACCATCGCCCTGGGGAGACTGCGGGGAACCCCACACCCATGGTTGTGCTGGGAATGGTCCTGTTGCCCCACACCCAGTTGAAGCTGTTAATGGAGAAAAATAAAATAAAAAAAAAAAAGAAATGGTGCTGGCATAACTGGACATCAACAAGTAGAAGAATGAAAATGGATTTATATCTATCACCATGCACAAAACTCAAGTCCAAATGGATCCAAAACCTCAACAGAAAGCTAGTAACACTGACCCTTATAGAAGAGCAAGTGGGAAGTACACTTGAATACATTGGCACAGGAGACCACTTCCTAAATATAATCCCAGCAACACAGTCACTGAGAGGAACAATTAATAAATAGGACCTCCTGAAACTGATCAGTTTCTGTAAAGCAAAGAATGTGGTCAAAGAGACAAAATGACACAGACATTTCTTCACTAACCCACATCAGACAGAGTTTTTATCTCCAAAATATACTAAGAACTCAAGAAGTTGGTCATCAAAAGAACACATAATCTAATAAAAATGGATTACAGACTTAAACAAAGAACCCTCAACAGAGGAATCTAAAATGGCAGAAAGACACTTAAGGAAATGTTCAAAATCCTTAGTCATCAGAAAAATGCAAATGAAAACAACTCTGAGATTCCATCTTACACCTGTAAGAATGGCCAAGATAAAAGACACTGATGACAAGTTAGGCTGGAGAGGGTATGGGAAAAGGGGACAATTCTGCACCTCTGGTGGTAATGCAAGCTGGTACAACCTCTCTGGATTTCAGTGTGGTGATTTCCTGGAAAATTAGGAAACAACTTTCAAGACCCAATAATACCACTTTTGGGTATATATCCAAAGGATGCTCAATTGTGCCACAAGGACATGTGCTCAACTGTGTTCATAGCAGCATTGTTTGTCATAGTCAGAACATGGAAACAACCTAAATGCCCCTCAACCAAAGAATGGATAAGGAAAATGTGGTACATTTATACCATGGAGTACTACACAGCAGAAAAAAATAACTTCTTGAATTTTACAGGAAAATGGATGCAGCTAGAAAGCATTATCTTGAGTGAGGTAACCCAGACACAGAAAGACAATTATCACATATACTCACTTGTAGGCAGCTTTTAAACATAAAGCAAAGAAAACTAGCCCACAAACTACAATCCCAGAGAATTTAGACGACAATGAGGACACTAAGAGAGACTTACATAGATCTAGTCTACATAGGAAGTAGAAAAAGAAAACATCTCCTGAGTAAATTGGAAGCATGGGGACCTTGGGGGAGGATTGAAGGGGGGAGGGGAGAGGCACGGAGGTGAACAGAGATAAAACATAGAGCTTAATAAAAATCAATTAAAAAAAGAAAATTTCTTCACCTTTTCTCATGAGCACCAAGCTGTTAGTAACCATATCTTTAATTATGAGACTATAATTGCACATGTTATTTTCTTTCATGGATTGGAAGGAGCTATTCTTGAGGACCAGATCCAGCTCATCTGGCTCTAATTTCTTTTCTAGGAGGTCACAGATCTTCTCTATCGTTCCTCTTGTGTCCTAAAAGAAGAAGAAACAAAAATGAATGTAATAAAATGAGATTTCTTAGAGAAAAGATGCAGATAAAGGAACTGTGGATGGATGATGAGAAAACAGGCATAAAGAAAGAAGTGGCACCATCAAATGAGAAAGTATGAATAGGGTTTAGGAAGGGAACATTCCTCTGAGAGAGGGCAGGAATAACACACAGAATTTATAAATTGAGTTGAGTGGGCTTGTCATGTGACTAATATCTGGTTTCTAAAAGATATTGCTTGTTTTTTTTGTGGAACAATAATTTTGTATACTGTGAAGGTGTGCATTTGCCAAGCTACCTTCTGCTTGGCTTAATAAAGAGCTAAATGGTCAATATCTAGGCTGAAGTATTAGTGAGACTTGCAGGCAAAAAGAGAACTCAGAGCAGAAGAGAGAAGCCATTCTGACACAGAATGATTCAGACATATAGAACGTGGTAGAGGTAAAATCCACATGGTAAAACATAGATTCATAAAAAAATATGTGTAAATTTAAGTTATAAGAGCTAGTTGAGAGAAGCCTAATCTAAAGGCCTAGCTTTCGTAATTAGTAATAAGTCTCCATACAGTTTTGTTTTGGAGCCAACTGGTAGGCCAGAAAAAGTCTCATTACATTGCATTCAATGTGGGCCTCTAATATCTAAGCATTGGGCATTAGCATAATATAGACAAAAGTTTCTGTCCTGTCCAGTCTTGCAGCTGTTCAGTCCCAACAAAACACACAGAAGCTTATAATAATTATATACTAGTTGGCCTGTTTGCTCAGTCTTAATATTAACTAGCTCTTAAACTTAACCCATAATATTTCCCTATGTTAGCCACCTGGATTGATACTTTTTTGTGTTTGTTTGTTTTGTTTTGTTTTTTCATTTTCAGTATGATATGTTTATTCTCAAGAATGGACTATTAAAATTTGCTTTTTTAGTTTTGATTTTTATTGAGCTCTACATTTTTCTCTGCTCCCCTCCCTGCTCTCCCCTTCCCTTCAATCTTCCCCCAAGACCCTCATGCTCCCAATTTAATTAGGAGATCTTGTCTTTTTCTATTTCCCACGTAGATTAGATCTACATATTTCTTTCTTAGGGTCCTCATTGTTGTTCATGTTCTCTGGGGTTGTGATTTATGGGCTGGTTTTCTTTGCTTTATGTTTAAAACCCACTTATGAGTTAGTACCTGTGATAATTGTCTTTCTGTGTCTGGGTTACCTCACTCAAAATGATGTTTTCTAGCTCCATCCATTTTCCTGCAAAATTCAAGATGTCATTAATTTTTTTCTGCCATGTAGTACTCCATTATGTAAATGTACCATATTTTCTTTATCCATTCTTCAGTTAAGGGGCATTTAGGTTGTTTACAGGTTTTGGCTATGATAAACAATGCTGCTATGAACAAAATCAAGCACAGAACCAGGTCAAAGTAGGTGACCTAGGCTAGAGTAGGCCTGAGACAGCAAACTCCAAGGGATTGGAGTAAAGCCCAGGAGCGCTGAGTGACCTCCAGGAACAAGGAGTGACCAAAGGGGTAACTAGAACCATTGGCACTGACTGTACCATGAGGAACAACCATCTGAGCCTTGGATTTACTGGCACCTACAAGATTAATCAACAGAATCACAGAGCACCCCTACCATACTATTAGAGGAAAAGATGAGTAGAAAATGTAAGAACACATGCAACACCACAAAGAGCAACATGATGCCAGTAAAACCTAAAGATCCTACAACATCAAGACTTGAACAACCAAATATAGATGAAGCAGAAGATAATGACCTAAAAATTAACTTCTGGCTTGATACCTTTTATCAGTGAGGCATTTTTATCTTGCTTTCTTTGCATCTGGCTGGCAATTATAGACTAAGTCTTTCCTCTTCCCAGAATTCTCCTAGTCTGATCACCCTGCCTATACTCCCTGATGGGCTACTGGTCAACCAGTGTTTTGTTGAATCAATACAACTGACAAATCCTTACAGGGTACAAGAGCATTCCCCTACAGCAATAAGAGAATTTCTGGACAGGAGTCTTATGTTGCTTCCTAGTTATGCAATCTCACAGATGGGCTGGTGTTCATTGGCCTGTAGAGACCTAACTACCAGGTGCTGTCTGTGGGCTGGAACCAGCCACCATCATAATCTGCCAGTGCCAGGTGCCAGTGTCACGTGCTAATCTGAGCCACAACACTGCTGACATGGTTGTTTAAGATTTGTTTCATGTGGTCAGAGAATGCTGTAGGTGCTCAGTTAAGATAGATACAGATAAAAATAATGTCTACAGCCTCGACATCACGTCCAGATTTTATTTTCTTTCTGTGAAAAAAGCACAAACACATCCTCGACCCCAAATATATATACAGGTCAGGTTTTTTCATGATGCATTGCAAGGGCTTTTTCACCTTGTCTTAGCAAAGGTCAGCTTGGTGTCATCAAGCCAGATCCGTTTGCATCAGGATCTGCTGGCAACTTTTATGAGTTGCTTTGAAGGAGCCTTGTTATGCTCCATAATTTTTATTATTATTAGCCATATATGCAGTTCCTCCATTGGAAGGGCCACTTGTAAAATTTAGCATAAAATCCTTTAAGGGATTTTTTACTATAACATTAGCAAAATAGAGGTGCATAAATTGTAGCAATGATCTGGGAAAAGACCATTGTTTTTGGCCTTTGAATTTAGCAAAGGCAAATATCCAGGAATCAATCTTAAAATTATCAATGAATCTACTGTTTAGTATAAGAAACATTGATCACAGTCAATATTTTGTTAAACCATTTTCCAGATTCTATCCTGTCCTTTTATATCAGACAGGCTACTGGTTTAAATTAAGAGTTTAATATCTTAACTAGCAAAACTGAGATTTAGCCATAAGCAGCATGTTTTATAAAGCTGTTGTATAATAAGTTTTACATTTAATATACACACTTGCCTTAGCTGAATTATAATTAATATACTGTATTTGTTGATTATTGTATACTTTATCTGTTGATTTATACTTTACCTGCTTGAGTACCTGTTAGGCAGCTGTTTTAAGCTCTCTATTGGAAACTGTTTTTTGTAAGAATTTTACCTAGCAGCTCAAGGTCTCCCATAAGAATATTATAACTAGAGCGTTAACCATTGGACATCCAACCAAAAGTTTGTAAACTATCCTCCTTTTTTTTAGTTTTTTTTATTGGAAAAAAAGAAATTTCTGCCTCCTCCCTGCCTACCATTTCCCTCCCCCTCCTCCCACTCCTCCCCCCATCCCCCCTCCTCCTCCTCCATATCCAGACTGAAGAGCAGTCATGGTTCCCTGCCCTGTGGAAAGTTCAAATTCCTCCCCCCTCAATCCTGGTCTAGGAAGGTGAACATCCAAACTGGCTAGGCTCCCACAAAGCCAAAACATGAAGTAGGATCAAAACCCGGTGCCATTGACCTTGGCTTCTCAGCAGCCCTCATTGTCCGCCAAATTCAAGGAGACCAGTTTTATCCCATGCTTTTTCAGTCACAGTCCAGCTGGCCTTGGTAGGCTCCCAATGGATCAGCCCCACTGTCTCCGTGGGTGGGTGCACCCCTTGTGGTCCTGACTTCTTTGCTCATATTCTCCCTCCTTCTGCTCCTCATTGGAACATTGGGAGCTCAGTCCGGTGCTCCAGTGTGGGTCTCTGTCTCTATCTCCATCCATCGTCAGATGAGGGTTCTTTATTTATCTCTAGAAACCAATTATGAGTGAGTACATCCCATGTTCATCTTTTTGGGTCTGTGTTACCTCACTCAGGATAGTGTTTTCTATTTCCATCCATTTGCATGCAAAATTCGCGAAGTTGAGGCTGCGGACACAGAGGAGTTCCAGACTTCCAGAGGTGATTGAGGAGAGGTCCTTGGTCCGGTCTTTCCTGCCCCCAAGGAAAGGAGTGCCTGCTGACAAAACCAGCTACACCACTCTGTAGGGTGCCATCCTGCCTTCAGAGTCCAGGGAGACCCGGCTGACATAAGTGCCAGGATGTGCTTCATGTAGCTGAATCCAGCTCGCCTCACCCAGGTTCCCCCACCTGTCCTGGAGCACAAATGCTAAACTGCTCCTGCAGCTTGAACTCTGGTCTGCTTTGGAACTGAGTTGCAGACTAAACATCAGTCTGCTTTAAACTTTGGGACACAGAACTCATTTTAATTAAAATATTGACCTCTCTTCACTTAAGAAGGGGGAAAATTGGGGTTTCCTGTCACTGTTGCTCAGAGACTGGAACTGGTGGTATTTGATAACAACAATGTATGTCATTGTACTCCTACTGAAATTGATCTAATGATATTTGTAACTGCTTATAGATGTTGGAAAAAGTTTGACACATGCTGTAAAGTGTTTGGGTTTAATGCATATGTTAAAAATTTTAGATTTTGATCCCTTTTACACTGCCCTAATTTTTGGCAGGCAGCACATGTAACTTTATGTGGAGTAGGCACTTAGGAAGGAGGACATACCATAGGCCAGACTAAAAGGTGAACACTGGGTTGGGAAAAAGCCCTTTCTTCTTGTCTGGTGATGGAGTTATTGGTGCCAAAATTATATCATTATATCTTTTGTTTGAGGAGCTCCTCACAGTCTTTTCATTAATGATAGACGCAGGGGCCCAATGACGGGAGTTAGTGTGGATCCTCGCCTGAATAGCACACCATACAGAGGTTGTAGAAACCGGCTCAACATGGCATGGTACAGGTATGAGGGCGCTCTCCACATGGCCTAAGACAGGGTGCCCTGTGATCTGTTTACTTTAATCCTGCTAGATGCCTTTTATTTGAGGAGCTCCAAGGACGGGCGACTTATGTCAGGATAATCCCCCAACCTAAGACAGGGCCCGGGGAACCCTCAGATGGGTAAGGGGGAAAGAAAAAAGGCCTGGTCCCCACTCGACCTAAGAATCATCAGGCACCCCTGTGTTCCCAGGAGAGGTAAATTGCTTCACCACTCGAGAGGAGGGTCTCTCCTTATCTCAGTCCCTTCTCCTTTAGATCTGACACCAAGGTTGACTCTGACTGGTGCTCTCCACGTAATAACTACCTGCCTTTATATAAGAGAAAGGGGGATCTGTTGGGAGCCGTTTCCCCCTAAAAATCATTACAGGAACCATCACCCTGGGGAATCTGCAGGGAACCCCACACCCATAATTGTGCTAAGAATAGTTCTATTGCCCCACACCCAATTAAAGCTGTTAATGGAGAAAAAATAAAAAAATAAAATAAAATGGAAAAAAAGTTAAGAAACCATCTTTATCAATATCTAGCATACCTTCACAGAAAAATAAGAAACAAAATAACCCAGAATGTATCTTGGCAAGATAACAGTAGCTTTCTTCATAGACATATTAAAAATGGTGGTGGCACATGCCTTTAATCCAAAAACACTTGGAAAACAGAGACAGTTTGATCTCTATGAGTTCTTGGACAGCCTGGTGTACAAAAACTAGTTCCAGAACAGGTATCAAAGTGACACAGAGAAACCCTGTCTTGAAAAACAAAACAAGATTTTAAAAACGTAATATAATGATATGTTTCAAGCAGTTAGAGACAAAACTGCTTGAACTTCAATTACTATACCCAGCAAAAGTATCCTTCATGACTTAAGGAAGATGGAAAAACTTGTAATGGTGGGCAAACACAAGAGGCCAAAGAAATGTATAAACTATATTAGACCACTAGACAAAAAGTCAAAGGTTAGAAATGTATCAAAACTTACAAACACAAATTCAGAAATGGGACCAGGTGTGTTGGTGCTTCATAGAATCAATGAGCAATTCAGAAAACATTTCACCAATGTGATCAGAGGACAGTAAGATGGAGATAGTTTCACAATTAAGTTTCACTTCATCTCTTGTGACTCTGCTTTGTGTCAAGCTGACAAAAAATAATCAGCAAATGTGTGGGTGGGGTATACACTTCAGACATTACAGTGGTCACACATCATCTACTGCTAGGCCTTCCTGAATTTTTAGTAGTTTATCAATTTGATTTCATATATTCAGGTGTGGCCTATTGAGGATTAGGCAAAATCCTGATTTGTCTGATTTTCTTCAGATGCCTTCCTCTCTGTGCAGTGTTGATTGCCATCCTGGGTTCAGAATATTTTATCATGAGGGAATAGCAGCCTGCTGTTTTGATTGTGTTCCTTGCCCAGAAAATGAGGTTTCCAACAAGACAGGTAAGTAATTACTGCAGAGAGAAATCCTCTGGATTGACTCTCTTCCTCTGTCCACATTGTTACATGGAAGGGGCCTGGAAAGGAGCTGCACTGATGTGTAGTCGTCACCAGGGAAGACTATTTAAACATACAGTTAAGCTAAATAATGTCTTTATTAGCTAGTCGACAATTGCACTGGGTATTTAGGACCCCAGTACAGCACTGAGCCTTTCTCAAGGTGAGCTTTTAACCTCAAGAACCATGTTCTGGGCTAAGATACTTCAGTTAACAAGAATGGTCAGTCAGAGGAAGATCTACAGAAGCTCAAATGTAAGGTTAGTACATCTCGAGACTTTCCCAGAACTTCAAGGCCTATGATGCATTAGGTCTTTATTTTAGTTTTTCACATGGTGCTGTCTATGTACTTAGTTTTACAGTCTGGTATGGTGCTTCTATAATGGAATCAGTTGAGCTGCAATCTGGAGACCTACTAAGGTCTGTGGTTCTGTCACAGCAATAATAAAACCTATTCCTTTTCTAATTTTGTCTTTACAAGTATATGATCAATAATTATGTGCTTATAAATAACCTGTGCCTTCACATACATCTTTGACTCATAAAATCATTGCTGACTGTATTTTCTAAAAGAAAGTGTTTTCAAAAATCAAACAGCCTTGTGCACAAATTTTATAGTATATCTGTCTCAATGATTATATCCCTTTAAAGATTATATACATACATACACATATATATGTATATACACACACACACACACTAGGTTGTAGTCACGAGTATTTTCAAATATTTGTTTATTTATTTATCTTTCTTGAATGTATGTATGTGTTCTGTGAATAATCTATGTGCAGGAGATTGTGGCGTCAAAATAGTGCATAGAAGCCCCTAGAACTTTAGTTATATTCAATATAAGCTTCCACATGGAGGCTGAGTACAAGCATTTGTCCTCTGCAAGAGCTACAAGCACTCTTAACTACTGAGTCTTCCCAGCTGTCACTGAAGTCATGACTTCTAAAATAATTGATCTTGCCACCGCCCACAAACATTGCTAACAAAGACAGATATTTACCATCATTGGGATGGTAAATAATATATTGTGTGATGCTATGCAAATGTTTATATAGCAGTTGATAAATGGGTAATATTTTGTGTTGTCATTTAGCTTACAGGTGAGTGGGGAAAACAACATGAAGATGTTAATTCAGGGCTGTAACATAACGCTGCAATAAAAGCATAATAAAGAGCTTTTCAGATGATGAAACAGATGTTATCTACATGCATTCAAGTTTTCCAGAAAGTTGTGAGACTGATGTCATTGTAGGATATCAGGTGACTAAAGAGTAGAAATTTTGGGTAAAATTACTAGAAACAGCTACACATGAGGCAACACTATGTCTTCCGATTTCCAGTGTTACTATTTATAGGTAAGGTGAGGATAAATGTGGACATAAGGTGTAGAAAAAGATGTAGTGATGAGGAGCGGCGGGCTGCGGCTTGGCTCCCGGCTAGCTTTACCTGAAATAATTACATGGAAACTACTCATTTAAACACTGCTTGGCCCATTAGCTCTAGCCTCTTACTGGCTAACTCTCTCATCTTGATTAACCCATTTCTATTAATGTGTGTAGCACCATGAGGTGGTGGCTTACCGGGAAGATTCTAACCTGCGTCCATCTCAGAGAAGAGAGCTATGGCACCTGCCTCACTTCCCTTCTTCCCAGCATTCTGTTCTGTCTACTCCACCCACCTATGTTATGACCTATCAGGCCAAGCAGTTTCTTTATTAATTAACCAATGAAAGCAATACATAGAAAGAAGACCCACCTACATCAGAAAGACAGGTGTCCTAAAGACTTTTGTACACGGTAGCAATGAATATTGTCACAATACTATAAATAGAATAATTTGGTAGTGAAAAGAAATAGCCACAACCATTCAAGTGATAGTGTGATATACACAATCCATATAAATCAACTGGTTATTGATTTGGAGAATGTCAAAAGCAAAGGTGAAGCCACAATAATTTTTTACTTTTATTACCAGCTGTTGTCTATAATGTAAAGAACATTTAAAAAAGACATTTATGGTCAGTAAAAAGAGTTAACAGGGAAATCTCTGGTCATTAAGGTTGATGACCTGAGTTCATCCCTGAATGCCCATTGGAGTGAGATGGTGTCAACTCCTACAAGATGTCTTCTCAAACCTTGCACTCTACACAAACACATGCACACAAATACAAAAATAAATAAACAGACTGTAATAAAACAATTTTAGGATAAAATAGCTATAAAGGGCATTTATAATAATAAATACCAACAAAATAAACAAAAAGTCTTTATGTTTTCTAATTTTTTAAAAGATTTATTTATTTATCATGTATACAATGTTCTGCCTGCTTGCACACCAGAAGAGGGCACAAGATCTCATTATTGATGGTTGTGAGTCACTATGTGGTTTCTGGGAATTGAACTCACGACCTCTGGAAGAGCAACCAGAGGCTCTTAACTTCTGAGATACCTCTTCAGCCCATTTATTAATATTTTTGTTAAGTATATGTTCAGGGTAGGAAGTCCGTACAGGGATAGATTTATACGAAGGCCAACAGAGCCATCTGATACCCTTTTTACAGGAGTTATAGGTGGTAGTGTGTCACTTGACGTGGGTTCTGGAAACTTGACTTAGGCCCTCTGTAAGAGCAAAACATGCTCTTACCAGTTGATACATCTTTCCAGACCCTTAAACAATAACAAACAACAAAAATTTAGAATTATAGCTAGCCATAAATGCTAGGTTGGTTTTCTTCTTGGGATGACTTAAAATCTTAGAAGCAAATTATTCCTCTCCATTATTATCCACAATTTAGCATACCTATAATTATATTTCCTATACTTGTTGTGGTGAAAATTACATCTTATGAATAGGGTATTGTTGCTCAGTTAAAATATTCTGTGCTACCACTCTCACTTGAGAGTTCTTATGTTGTCTTGCTCATGTTGTTTTTATCAATAACTCCGTCACCATTGAGTACATTAGCAGAACCTAGGTCTCCATAAAGATGGATGTGAGGGAAGGAAGAAAGTGCTGTGTGCTCTCAAAGGTGGTGGTTTAAGATATAAAACTTCTGGATGCTCAGTATTATACAGAATTTTCTACATTTACTAGTAGGGTTATTGCTTCTTATAAACTGTTGTGTATCTCTATTCTCTGATTAGGATACAACTAAGGGCATCATGTTTCATTAATGGTTTTAGAATTTCATACATCATTTTAAAACACTCCTTTCTCCCCATACTATTTCTCATGCATCCACCTAAAACTCTCAAACTAATGAACTCTTTCAAACTTTTTCATTTACTACTTTCACATACATATGCACATGCATGTGTACGCACACAATTGATTCTATTTGGTGTTGTTTGACTATTGTGCTTGATTCTGACCATATGAGAATGAAAAAAATACTATAACAGGGGCTAGAGAGAGGGCTCAGAGGTTAAGAGCACTGCCTGCTCTTCCAGAGGCCCTGAGTTCAGTTCCTAAAAACCACATGGTGTGGCTCACAAACATCTGTAATAATATCTGTTGTCTCTTTCTGGTCTGCAGGCATACATGCAGGCAGAACACTGTATACATAATAAATAAATCTTTTTTAAAAAGTCATATTTTTTAAAAAGTGTAAGAGGTCTCATCCCTGGAGAAGACCAATTATGTATCTCTCATGAGGACATTATTTCTAATTCAAACAGAAAGATTCATGTTATAGTGAATCCATAGAATCTGTGTTTATCCTTGAAGAAGACAGGCATTATAAAACCAAAGCATTGTTGTTCAGAAAAGTCTCAATTGCATCTTCAGTGATAAACAAAATTAATGTTGGCTGGAGTAATATCTCAGAGGTAAAAACACTGGCTGTTCTTCCAGAGGTTCAGAGTTCAATTCCCAGCAACCACATTGTGGCTTACAACTACTTGTAATGAGTTCTGGCACCCTCTTATGGCCCATAGGCATACACGCAGACAGAACACTGTATACATAATAAATAAATAAATCTTTAAAAAAAAAGAATGTGGATGTTGCAAAACTTCAACAATACACTGACAGTGGCCTGTTAATAAGAAATGCTGAAGTTGTACTAACAATACTTTTTCTTTCTGCATCAGCTGTGGATCAGTGTGTCAAGTGTCCAGAGGACCAATATGCCAACACACAGCAGAACCACTGCCTCCAAAAAGATGTGATCTTTCTGTCCTTTGATGACCCCTTGGGGTTGGCTCTGTCCTGCACAGCCTTGTGTTTATCTGCATTCACAGCTCTGATTCTTGGGGTCTTTGTGAAACACCAAGACACTCCCATTGTGAAGGCCAATAACCTCACTCTTAGCTACATCCTGCTCGTCTCCCTCATCTTCTGTTTCCTGTCTTCCTTGCTCTTCATTGGCTATCCCAGCTCAGCCACCTGTATCCTGCAGCAAACAACATATGGAGTTGTATTCACTGTGGCTGTTTCCACTGTGTTGGCTAAAACAATTACTGTGGTTTTGGCTTTCAAAGTCACTGCTCCCAGAAGAAGGATAAAGTGGCTCCTGGTATCAGGGGCACCTAACTATATCATTCCCATCTGCACCATCATCCAAATTATTTTCTGTGCAATCTGGCTGGGAGCTTCTCTGCCCTCTGTTGACATTGATGCACACTCTGAGCATGGCCAAATCATCATTGTGTGTAACAAGGGCTCAGTTACTGCATTCTATTGTGTCTTAGGATACTTAGGCTTCCTTGCCTTAGGGAGCTTCACTGTGGCTTTCTTGGCAAGAAATCTCCCTGATACATTTAATGAAGCTAAGTTCTTGACATTCAGTATGCTCTTGTTCTGTAGTGTCTGGGTCACTTTTCTCCCTGTCTACCACAGCACAAAGGGAAAGGTCATGGTGGCTGTGGAGGTCTTCTCCATCTTATCCTCCAGTGCAGGTCTGCTGGGCTGCATCTTTGTTCCTAAGTGCTACATAATTTTGTTAATACCAGAGAGAAATTCTCTTCAAAAGTTAAGGGAGAAAACATTTTCCTGAACTCATATTTCATAATTTTTAACTGACAAATATAATGCTGGTAGAGAACCACCTACAAGGACATAATATTTGTATGCATTAGGTAGTGACTTTCTAAGAAGTTACTTCCAATTATATTCATCAATTTCATGTATATTACTTTTCTCCACATTTTCTTTTATAATCCTCCACTCAGACACTTATTTTATAAGACTTGGATATTGAACACTAGTTCAGAGTATAAAGGTTCTTTTTTTCTCTAATATAGAGTAAGACTGAAATAAACTCAGAGACTTCTTTTTGATATCTTAATGAATGTAGGACTGTGGCAGCAATGGAGTATTGAGAGAGAATTGAGTAAGCTTGTCAATTCATGTTTACAGATGAAGACAAAACAGTGCTACCACTTATAGGAAGAAGACTAGAGAATCCTGATGCATCCTGGGAGTTACAGGAGTAGAACTTAGGAGAAAGAGGGATGGTCTGATAAACAAACTATTGTAGAAAGTGGAGAGATGTCTCAGCAGACAAAAACCACATACTGCTCTTGCAAAGTGCCCTTGCAAAATACATAGCCCTCATTAAATATAATTTATACCCACCTGTAACAGTAGCTCCAAGAAATCAATGCTCTCTTTTCACGTTCAAGAAACCTATAAACACATGCACATAATGATACAATCAAAACACAAACACACAGATGAAATTAAATGAAATTCCGTTAATGAAAGATTTTTACAAAAACTGCAATTAGACACTATTTTATTTATTTATTTATTTTATTGAAAAAAATTTCTGCCTCCTCCCAGACTCCTATTTCCCTCCCCCCCACTCTTCTCCCCCTTCTGCTCCAGTCCCAAGAGATGTCAGGGTTCCCTGCCCTGTGGGACGTCCAAGGTCCTTCCCCCTCCATCCAGGTCTAGGAAGGTGAGCACCCAGACTGGTTAGGCTCCCACAAAGCCAGTACATGCAGTAGGATCAAAACCCAGTGAGATTGTCTTTGGCTTCTCATCAGCCCTCATTGTCTGCCATGTTCAGAGAGTCCAGTTTTACCCATGTTCTTTCAGTCCCAGTCCAGCTGGCCTTGGTGAGCTCCCAATAGATCAGCCCCACTGTCTCAGTGGGTGGGTGCACCCCTTGTGGTCCTGACTTCCTTGCTCATGTTCTCCCTCCTTCTGCTCCTCATTTGGACCTTGGGAGCTCAGTCCAGTGCTCCAATGTGGGTCTCTGTCTCTATCTCCATCCATTGCCAGATGAAGGTTCTATGATGATATGCAAGATATTTATTAGTATGGCTATAGGATAGGGCCGTTTCAGGTTCCCTCTTCTCAGCTGCCCAATGAACTAACTGGGGGCATCTCCCTGGACACCTGGGAGCCCCTCTAGGGTCAAGCCTCTTGCCAACCCTAAGATGGCTCCCTTAATTAAGATATATACTTCCCTGCTCCCATATCGACCCTTTCTTTATACCAACCATCCCATTCCCCAAAGTTCCCCCCATCTTCCCCTTTATTTTTCTTTTTTATTGAACTAGATTTTTTCCCCTTGCACAATATGCTGTGATTTTGTTTCTCACCCCCCAATCCTCTAAGTTCCTTTCCACCTTCCTTCCCATCTGAATCCAGACCCACTTTGTCTCTCATTAGAAAACAAACATGTTTCTAGGAAATAATTAAACAAAAATATACTTGGTTAAAACAAAAAATAATCGAGCAAAAAAAATAGAAAGAAAAGAGTCCAAGAGAAAGCAGATGGATCACACTCTGGAATTCCATCAAAACACTAAACTGGAAGCCATAATATATACTCAAAGAACCCATAAGATAAAGTAAGAGAAGACAATAAAACAATAAAATAAAATAATAAGATAAGACAATACAAAATAGGACAAAACAACAAAGAAACAATGAAAAATGGAAAACACTCTGACATGATATTTTGAGATAAGAAAATCCAGTGATGCCATTGAGCTCATTTTTCATTGGCCATCTACTATTGGACTTGCAGCCTACTTTTAAAAGTACTTGGTTTTTCCAATGAGACTCCCTTGAAGGAAACTAAATTTTTTTATTAACAGCTGGTAATCAATTGGAAATTTCTACTGGGTTATGGAATGTGGCATGTGTCTACTTCTCTTTTTTGGCTCTAGTATCCTGCACTACATAGTTTTGTGTCAAACTGAGATAATCTAAAGTCATCTGAGAGGATGGGGCCTCAATTAAGGAAACGCCTCTGGTGATATGCAAGATATTCATCAGTGTGGCTATAGGATAAGGCCAGTTCAGAACCTTCATCTGGTGATGGATGGAGATAGAGACAGAGACCCACATTGGAGCACTGGACTGAGCTCCCAAGGTCCATATGAAGAGCAGAAGGAGGGAGAACATGAGCAAGGAAGTCAGGACTGCAAGGGGTGCGTCCACCTTCGGAGACGGCAAAACTGATCTAATGGGAGATCACCAAGGCCAGCTGGACTAGAACTGATGGAGCATGTGATCAAACCAGGCTCTCTGAATGTGGCTGACGGTGGAGGCTGATGGAGAAGCCAAGGACAATGGCGCTGGGTTTTGATTCTACTGAATGAACGGGCTTTGTGGGAACATAGTCTGTTTGGATGCTCACCTTCCTGGACTTGGGGGGAGCAGGGAGGACCTTGGACTTCCCATAGGATAGGGAACCCTGACTGCTCCTTGGACTGGAGAGGGAGGGGGAGGGGAGAGGGGGAAAGGAAATGGGAGGAGGTGGAAATTTTCAATAAAAAATGAATTAATTAAAAGAAAAAAAAGAAAACGCCTCCAAGTTGGGTGAAAGTGGTGCACACCTTTAATCCCAGCACTCACAAGACATAGGCAAAGTGATCTCTGAGTCTGAGGTCAACCTGGTCTAAAGAACTAGTTCCAGGATAGCCAAGGCTATATAAAGACTCCCTATCTCCATAATATTCAGCTAAAGACATTTTCTTAATTAATGTTTGATTGGGATTATCCAGCCCATTGTGAATGGTACCACTCTTAGGCTGGTGGTCCTGGGTTCTATAAGAAAGCAGGATGATACAAATAACATAAAATATCTTGGAGTAACTCTAATCAAACAAGTGGAACTGTATGACAGGAAATTTAAACTTTTGAAGAAAGAAATTGATAAAGACAACAGAAAATGGAAAGATTTCCCACGCTCTTGGGTTGGTAGAATTAACATAGTTAAAATGAAAATCTTACAATAGGTAATCTACAGATTCAATGCAATGCCCACCAAAATTCCAGCAAAATTCTTCATAGACCTTGAAAAAACAATACTAAAATTTATATGGAAAAACAACAACAACAACAAAAAAACCCAGCATAGCCAAAACAGTTTTTTACAATAAAGGAACTTCTTAAGGCATCACAATCTCTGACTTCAAAATCTACTACAGAGCTATAGTATTAAAAAACAGCCTGGTTTTGGCATAAAAACAGACAGGAGGGCCATTGGAACTGAATCGAAGACCCAGATATCAATCTACACATGTACAAATGCTTGTTTTTTTGGCAAAGAAACAAAACATATAAAATGAAAAAAAGAAAGCTTATTCAACAAATGGTGTTGTCATATCAACATGTAGAAAAATAAAAATAGATCCATATCTATTGCCATGCACAAAGCTCAAGTCTAAATGGATCAAAGACCTCAACATAAAATCAAGCACACTGAACTTCATAGAAAAGAAAGTGGGAAGTATACTTAAACACATTGGCACAGGAGACAACTTCCTAAATATAACCCCAATATGACTGACACTGAAAGAAACAATTAATAATTGGGACCTCCTGAAACTGAGATGCTTCTGTAAAGCAAAGGACATGGCCAACAAGACAAAATGGTAGCCTAAAAATGGGAAAAGATCTTCATCAACCCCACATCAGAAAGAGGGATAACCTCCAATATATACAAAATGCTCAAGAAATTGGTCATCAAAAGAACAAATATCCAATAAAAAATGGGGTACAGATCTAAAGAGAGAACTCTTAACAGAGGAATCTGAAATGGCTCAACATCCTTAGCCATCAGAGAAATGCAACTCAAAACAAATCTGAGATTCCATTTTACACCTGTATGAATGGGCAAGATCAAAAACATAGATGACAACTTATGTAGAGAATGTAGGGTAAAGGGAACACTCCACCATTGCTGGTAGGAATGCAAGCTCGTACAGTTCCTTTGGAAATCAGTATGGCAATTTCTCAGGAAATTAGAAAATAATCAACCTCAAGACCCAGCAATGTCACTTTTGGGTATATACCCAAAGGATACTCAATTGTACCCCAAGGACTTGTGCTCAGTTATGCTCATAGCATATTTTCCTTATTCATTCCTCGAATGAGGGGTATTTAGATTCTTTCCAAGTTCTGGCTGTGAAAAACGGTGCTGCTATGAACATAACTTAATGTGGGATTACCTTCTTATGCTGTGAATATCATTGTTTAATAAAGGAACTGCTTTGGGCCTATAGCAGAGGTATAGAGAAACAGAGCTAGGAGGAGAAAACTAAATCTAATGCTGCCCTTTCTTCTCCCATAAGAAGGTAATCCCACATTAAGTTCCTGCCCTGGTTTTCTTCAAGAATGAACTAAAATGTGGAAGTGTGTACAAAATAAAACATTTCATTCCTGCAACCTCAGTGGAACTCTAAAACACAGCTTGACCCCATACTGAGGGGATCTAAGCAGTGAGTGAGCAGTCACACAGCAGGAGGCCCCAACTCTCTAGATCCTTCCTCCCCAGTGACACAAAACCTTGGGCCCCTTCCCCAAATCTCTCAACTTTTCTAGCCAGCCAGCAGGGAGTTGCTGTGACTAGGCTCCCCTAAAACTCAAACCCATCAACTGGACCCATCAAGATACTAGCCACACCCCTTCTAAGCTGAGAGCTTGCTATAATACTGAGGGGACCAAGAGCGGGCTACAACACTGAGGAGATTAAGAGAGAGCACCAAGAGAGCAAACCAGAAGAGAAGTTTAAGAGAACAGGCTTATAGAGACCTTGGAGACTTTCTGAGACACACATTAACAGTATAGAGCAGACTAAGAAAAATGTCAAAGCACTCAGACAACCACTGAAAGATTGGACCAAAAAGCAAAGAGACTGCAGGCCACATTTGAAGGAAGAGATGGGTAGGCACCAATACAAGAATTTCTCCATCAACCTAAAAATCAACCTGGTAACACCAGAACTCAGTGGTCACACAACAGAAGACTTGATCATCCTAACCTAGAAGAAGCAGAAGAAAATGACTTTAAATGTAAAATTATGAAAATTATGGAGACCTTTAAAAAGGAAATGAAAAGCTCCATTAAAGAAATGGAGAAGACCAACAAAAAATTGGAAGAAATCAATAAATCCCTATCCAGACTTTCCATATCCAGAAGTTCCTTGGTTTGTGTTTCCTTTATTACCTCTATTTCAGTCTTCAAGTCTTGAACTGTTGCCTTTACCTGTTTGATTTTTTTGTTTTGTTTTTCTTGTGTTTTTTTTGAGGGACTTATTGGAAGAGATGAAGTAGGCACCAATACAAGATTTCATCCAACGAAGTTTAAAAGAAACATGGTAACACCAAGACATAGTAGTCATACAACAGGAAAACGTGAACATTTTAACCCAAAAGAGGTAAAACAAAATGATCTTAAATATAACTTTATGAAGATGATGGAACCCTTTAGAGAGGAAATGAAAAATTCCCTTAAAGAACTGTAGGAATAAAACAAACAAAAAGTTGGAGGAAATTAATAAATCTCTCAAAAAAACTCAAGAAAATAAAAAAGCAATCAAACAGGTGAAACAACCAGTTCAAGACTTTAAGACTGAAATAGAGGCAATAAAGAAACACAAACTGAGGGAATTCTGGGTGAGAAAAATCTAGGTAAATGAATGAGAACTACAGAGGCAAGCATATTCAACAGAATATAAGAGATAGAAGAGAACGATTCATGTTGTGTTTTGAAGACATTACAAAGGAAATACATTCATTGCTCAAAAAAAATTAAATCCAACACATTCTTAATGCAAAACATCCAGAAAATCTGGAACACCATGAAAAGGTCAAAGCTAAGAATAACTAAGATAGAAGAAGGAGAAGAACTCTAGCTTAAAGCACCAAAAATAAATTAAACAAAATCATAGAGGAAAAGTTTCCCAACCTAAAGAACTGAAATCAATATGAAATTAAAAGAAGCTTACAAATAGACTATATAAAAAAACCATTCCCTTGCCATATAATAATCAAAACACAAAACATACAGAAAAAATAAAAAAATTAAGAGCTGCAAACGAAAATATTCAAGTAGCAAATAAAGGTAGACCTATCAGAATTATACCCGACTTCTCAGTGGAAACCATTAAAGCTAGAAGGTCCTTGATAGATGTTCTGCAGACACTAAGAGATGAAGGATCTGGTATAGAGACCAGACTACTACACCCAACAATGTTTTCAATCACCATTGATAAAGAAAACAATACATTCCATGACAAAACCAGATTTTAACAATACCTATCCATAAACCCTACAGAAAGTACTAGAAAGAAAATTCAAATCCAAGAAAACTAACTGCACCCACAAAACAAGGCAACAAGCTGGGTGGTGGTGGTGCACGCCTTTAATCCCAGCACTCGGGAGGCAGAGGCAGGCAGATCTCTGTGAGTTTGAGGCCAGCCTGGTCTACGAGAGCTAGTTCCAGGACAGGAACCAAAAGCTATGGAGAAACCCTGTCTTGAAAATCCAAAAAAAAGAAAACAATCAAGAAATAACTTCAAACCAGCAAAACACAAAGAAGGGGAAGACACACACTACCATTGAAAAATAACAGGAATTAACAATAACTGGTCATTGATATCTCTTAATATCAATGGACTCAGTTAACCTATAAAAAGACAAAGGCTGAGAGAATGGATAAGAAAGAAGGATTCATTCTTTTGCTGTATATAAGTAACACACCCCAACCTTAAAGATAGACATTACCTCAGAGTAAAGAGTTGGGAAAAAATTTTCCAGTCAAATGGACCTAAGAAATAAGCAGGTGTTTCTAAATTAATATCTAACAAAGTAGATCAATCAAACTAAAATCAATCAGAAGAGAAGCAGGATACTTTATACTCATAACAGGAAGAACCCATCAATATGAAGTCTCAATCCTGAACATCTATGCCCCAAATACAACAGTACCCATAAATGTAAAAGACACACTGCTAAAGCTTGAATTGTACATCAAATCCCACACACTAACAGTAGGAGATGTCAACATCCTACTCACCAGAATGGACAGCTCAACCAGACATAAACTAAGCCCAGAAATAAGAAAACTAACAGATGTCATGACTCAAATGGACTTAACAGACATCTACAGAACATTCCAAAAACACAAAAGAATACAGTTTCTTCTAAACACCTCAGGGAACCTTCTCTAAAGTTGACCACATACTCAGTAACAAAAGAAACCTAAGCAAATACCAAAAAATGGAATAACCCCCCTGTATCTTATTGGATAACTATGGTTTAAAGTTATAATTAAACAACACTAATCACAGAAAGTCTACAAATTCACAGAAATTGAACATGCTCTATTGAACCACCCCTGGGTCAAGGAAAAAATAAAGAAAGAAATTAAGTACTTCATATAATTCAATGAAAATGAAGGCACAATGTATACAAATCTATGGAATATTATGAAAGCAATGCTAAGAGGAAAGTTCATAGCACTAAGTGCCTACATAAAGAAAGTAGAGAAATCCCACACTATTGACTTAACAGCACACCTAGAGTTCTAGAGCAAAAAGAATCAGACATACCCCAGAGGAGAAGGCGAAAGGAAATAAACAAATAGCAGAATGAAATTAATAAAATAGAACCAAGAGAACAATACAAAGAATCCATGAAACAAGACCTGATTCTTTTAGAAAATCAAAAAGATAGACACACCCATACCTAAACTAATCATAAGACAAAGAGGGAACATCCAAATTAACAAAATCAGAAATTAAAAAGGGGACATAACAACAGACACAGAGGAAATCCAGAGATTCATTAGGTCATACTGTAAAAACTTATACTCTATTAAATTGAAAAATGTAAAAGAAATGGACAATTTTCTGTATAGTTACCATAAACAAAAATTAAATCAAGACTAGGTGAACAATTTAGATAGGTCTATAGTCTTCAAGGAAATAGAAGCTGTCATCAAAAGATTCCCAAACAAAAAGCCTAGGACCACACGGTTTCAGTGCAGAATTCTACCAGTACTTCAAAGAAGAGCTAATACCTATACTCCACAAAGTGTTCCACTGTAGATTGGAGGGTCTGCTTTATTTCCCAGCCACTCAGAAACAAAATAACCACACAGAAACTATATATTTTTTTCAGGTTTCTTAGTTCATGCTTTATTGAAAAAAAAGGAGGGTGTAAGTTAATCTATAAATATTTCATTTTCCTTCAACAGAATCCTTGTTTAGTTTCCCCAGGAAGACTTGCCTTCAAATTTTCTTTCATATGTCTGTGAGAAAAGATTAAAAACAGTTCACTCAAGGCACACCCTCATCCTAAAAGCACAATAAAAATCATAGCTGTCTGCTGGCAGTAGTTTCTATCCTGCTGGTCCCACAGCCATTCAGTCGCAAAGAAACACACAGAGGTCTACATTAAAAATAAACGGATTGGTCTATTAGCCCAGACTTCGTATTAACTCTTCTTTATTTCTTTATTTATTTTTTCTCCATTAACAGCTTTAATTGGGTGTGGGGCAATAGAACTATTCTTGGCACAATTATGGGGGTGGGGTTCCCTGCAGACTCGCCAGGGTGATGGTTCCTGTAATGATTATTAGGGGGAAACGGCTCCCAACAGATTCTCCCTTTCTCTTATATAAAGGCAGGTAGTTATTACGTGGAGAGCACCCGTCAGAGTCAACCATGGTGTCAGATCTAAAGGAGAAGGGACTGAGATAAGGAGAGACCCTCCTCTCGAGTGGAGAAGCAATTTACCTCTCCTGGGAACACAGGGGTGCCTGATGATTCTTAGGTCGAGTGGGGACCAGGCCTTTTTACTTTCCCCCTTACCCGTCCTAGGGTTCCCAGGGCCCTGTCTTAGGTAGGGGGATTATCCTGCCATAAGTTGCCCGTCCTTGGAGCTCCTCAAATAAAGGGCATCTAGCAGGATTACAGTAAACAGATCACAGGGCACCCTGTCTTAGGCCATGTGGAGAGCGCCCTCATACCTGTACCATGCCATGTTGAGCCGGTTTCTACAACCTCTGTATGGTGTGCTATTCAGGCGAGGATCCACACTAACTCCCGTCATTGGGCCCCTGCGTCTATCATTAATGAAAAGACTGTGAGGAGCTCCTCAAACAAAAGATATAATGATATAATTTTGGCACCCGTAACTCCACCTCCAGACAAGAAGAAAGGGCTTTTTCCCAACCCAGTATTCACCTTTTAGTCTGGCCTATGGTATGACCTCCTTCCTAAGTGCCTACTCCACATAAAATTATGTGTGCTGCCTGCCAAAAAATTAGGGCAGTGTAAAAGGGATCAAAATCTACAATTTTTAACATATGCATTAAAACCAAACACTTTACAACATGTGTCAAACTTTTCCCAACATTTATAAGCAGTTACAAATATCATTAGATCAATTTCAGTAGGAGTACAATGACATACATTGTTGTTATCAAATACCACCAGTTTCAGCCTCTGAGCAACAGTAACAGGAACCCCCAATTTTCTCCCTTCTTAAGTGAAGAGAGCTTAATATTTTAATTAAAATGAGTTCTGTGTCCCAAAGTTTAAAGCAGTCTGATGTTTAGTCTGCAAATCAGCTCCAAAGCAGACCAGAGTTCAAGCTGCAGAAGCAGTTTAGCATTTGTGCTCCAGGACAGGTGGAGGAACCTGGGTGAGGCGAGCTGGATTCAGCTACATGAAGCACATCCTGGCACTTATGTCAGCCGGGTCTCCCTGGACTCTGGGGGCTGGATGACACCATGCAGAGTGGTGTAGCTGGTTTTGTCAGCAGGCACTCCTTTCCTTGGGGGTAGGGAAGACCGGACCAAGGACCTCTCCTCAATCACCTCTGGAAGTCTGGAACTCCTCTGTGTCCGCAGCCTCGACATCACGTCCAGATTTCATTTTCTTTCTGTGAAAAAAGCACAAACACATCCTCGACCCTAAATATATATACAGGTCGGGTTTTTTCATGATGCATTGCGAGGGCTTTTTCACCTTGTCTTAGCAAAGGTCAGCTTGGTGTCATCAAGCCAGATCCGTTTGCATCAGGATCTGCTGGCAACATTTATGAGTTGCTTTGAAGGAGCCTTGTTATGCTCCATAATTTTTATTATTATTAGCCATATATGCAGTTCCTCCATTGGAAGAGCCATTTGTAAAATTTAGCATAAAATCCTTTAAGGGATTTTTTGCTATAACTTTAGCAAAATACAGGTGTATAAATTGTAGCAATGATCTGGGAAAAGACCATTGTTTTTGGCCTTTGAATTTAGCAAAGGCAAATATCCAGGAAACAATCTTAAAATTATCAATGAATCTACTGTTTAGTATAAGAAACATTGATCATAGTCAATATTTTGTTAAACCATTTTCCAGATTCTATCCTGTCCTTTTATATCAGACAGGCTACTGGTTAAAATTAAGAGTTTAATATCTTGACTAGCAAAACTGAGAAGATTTAGCCATAAGCAGCATTTTTTATAAAACTGTTGTAGAATAAGTTTTACATTTAATATACACACTTGCCATAGCTGAATTATAATTAATATACTGTATTTGCCGATTATTGTATAGTTTATCTGTTGATTTATACTTTACCTGGTTGAGTACCTGTTAGGCAGCTGTTTTAAGCTCTCTATTTGAAACTGTTTTTTGTAAGAATTTTACCTAGCAGCTCAAGGTCTCCCATAAGAATATTATCACTAGAGCTTTAACTATTGGACATCCAACCAAAAGTTTGTAAGCTATCCTCCTTTTTTTTTAGTTTTTTTTATATTGGAAAAAAAGAAATTTCTGCCTCCTCCCTGCCTCCCATTTCCCTCCCCCTCCTCCCACTCCTCCCCACCTTCCCCCCTCCTCCCCCTCCTTATCCAGACCGAAGTGCAGTCATGGTTCCCTGCCCTGTGGAAAGTTCAAATTCCTCCCCCCTCAATCCTGGTCTAGGAAGGTGATCATCCAAACTGGCTAGGCTACCACAAATCCAGAACATGAAGTAGGATCAAAACCCGGTGCCATTGTTCTTGGCTTCACAGCAGCCCTCACTGTGTTCACCTTCTTATTTAGCTTCTTTAGTATCACAGAATATAGACTCAATGACCATTATTTGTGACTAGAAACCAATTATGAGTGAGTACATCCCATGTTCCTCTTTTTGGGTCTGGGATACCTCACTCAGGATAGTGTTTTCTATTTCCATCCATTTGCATGCAAAATTCGAGAAGTCATTGTTTTTTACTGCTGAGTAGTACTCTAATATGTAAATATTCCACACTTTCGTCATCCATTCTTCCACTGAAGGACATCTAGGTTGTTTCCAGGTTCTGGCTATAACAAACAATGCTGCTATGAACATAGTTGAATAAATGCTTTTGTCATGTGATAGGGTATCTCTTGGTATATTCCCAAGAGTGGTATTGCTGGGTCCAGGGGTAGGTTGATCCCGAATTTCCTGAGAAACCGCCACACTGATTTCCAAAGTGGTTGCACAAGTTTGTATTCCCACCAACAATGGATGAGGGTACCCCTTCCTCCACAACCTCTCCAGCAAAGACTATCATTGGTGTTTTTGATTGTAGCCATTCTGACAGGCGTAAGATGATATCTCAATGTTGTTTTGATTTGCATTTCCCTAAGGAAGTTGGAATCGCTAAGGAGGTTGAGCATGACCTTAAGTGTCTTTTGGCCATTTGGAATTCTTCTGTTGAGAATTCTCTGTTCAGTTCAGTGCCCCAATTTTTAATTGGGTTATTTAGCGTTTTAAAGTTTAGTTTCTTGAGTTCTTTATATATTTTGGAGATCAGGCCTTTGTCTGTTGCAGGGTTGGTGAAGATCTTCTCCCATTCAGTAGGTTGCCTTTTTGTCTTAGTGACAGTGTCCTTTGCCTTACAGAAGCTTCTCAGTTTCAGGAAGTCCCATTTATTCAATGTTTCCCTTAATGTCTGTGCTTCTGGGGTTATACATAGGAAGAGATCTCCTGTGCCCAACTGTTGTAGGGTACTTCCCACTTTCTCTTCTATCAGGTTCAGTGTGTTAAGATTGATATTGAGGTCTTTGATCCATTTGGACTTGAATTTTGTGCATGGTGATTGATATGGGTCTATTTTCATTCTTCTACAGGTTGAAATCCAATTGTGCCAGCACCATTTGTTGAAGATGCTTTCTTTCTTCCATTGTATGTTTTTAGCTCTTTTATCAAAAATGAGGTGTTTATAGGTTTGTGGGTTAAAATCCGGGTCTTCTGTACGATTCCATTGATTGAGTTTTCTGTTTTTATGCCAGTACCACACTGTTTTCATTACTGTAGCTCTGTAATAGAGTTTGAAGTCAGGGATGGTAATGCCTCCAGAAGTTCCTTTATTGTATAAGATTGTTTTGGCTATCCTGGGTTTTTTGTTTTTCCATATAAAGTTTATTATTGTCCTCTCAAGATCTGTGAAGAATTTTGATGGGATTTTGATGGGAATTGCATTGAATCTATAAATTGCTTTTGGTAGAATTGCATTTTTACTATGTTGATCGTCCCAATCCAAGAGCAAGGGAGGTCCTTCCATTTTCTGGTATCCTCTTCAATTTCTTTCTTCAATGCCTTAAAGTTCTTGTCAAATAAATCTTTCACTTCCTTGGTTAGAGTTACCCCAAGATATTTTATGCTGTTTGTGGCTATCGTGAAAGGTGATGCTTCTCTGATTTCCCTCTCTGTTTCCATATCCTTTGTGTAAAGGAGGGCAACTGATTTTTTGGAGTTGATCTTGTATCCGGCCACATTACTAAACGTGTTTATCAGCTGTAGGAGTTCTTTGGTGGAGTTTTTGGGGTCGCTTATGTACACTATCATATCATCTGCAAATAATGAAAGTTTAACTTCTTCCTTGCCAATTCGAATCCCCTTGATCTCCTTGTGTTGTCTTATTGCTATTGCTAACACTTCAAGCACTATATTGAAGAGGTATGGAGAGAGTGGACAGCCTTGTCTTGTTCCTGATTTCAGTGGGATGGCTTTGAGTTTCTCTCCATTGAATTTGATGTTAGCTGTCGGCTTGGTGTAAATAGCTTTTATTATATTTAGGTACGTCCCTTGTATCTCTAATCTCTCCAAGACTTTTATCATAAAGGGATGTTGAATTTTGTCAAATGCTTTTTTAGCATCTAATAAAATGATCATATGGTTTTTTTCTTTCAGCTTATTTATATGATGGATTACATTGATAGATTTTCGTATGTTAAACCAGCCCTGCATCTCTGGGATGAAGCCTACTTGATCATAATGGATAATTTTTCCAATGTGTTCTTGGATTCGGTTTGCCAGTATTTTGTTGAGGATTTTTGCGTCGATGTTCATGAGCGAGATTGGCCTGTAATTCTCTTTCTTGGTTGAGTCTTTGTGTGGTTTTGGTATCAGAGTAACTGTAGCTTCATAAAAGGAGTTTGGCAACGACTCTTCTGTTTCTATATTGTGAAATACATTAAGGAGTATAGGTATTAGGTGTTCTTGGAAGTTCTGGTAGAATTACGCATTGAAACCATCCGGACCTGGGCTTTTTTTGGTAGGGAGGTTTTTGATAGATAACAGTTTCTAATTCTTCGCAACTAACAGGTCTATTTAGATCGTTCACCTGGTCTTGGTTTAGCTTTGGTATATGGTATTTATTTAAAAAAGTGTCCATTTCTTCTACATTTTCCAGTTTTGTGGCATACAGGCTTTTGTAGTAAGATCTCATTATTCTCTGAATTTCCTCTGTGTCTGTTGTTATGTCACCCTTTTCATTTCTAATCTTATTAATTTGCATATTCTCTCTCTGCCGTTTGATTAGTTTGGATAGGGGTTTATCAATCTTGTTGATTTTCTCCAGGAACCAGCTTTTTGTTTCATTGATTCTTTGGATAGTTTTCTGTGTTTCTATTTTATTGTTTTCTGCCCTCAGTTTGATTATTTCCAGTCTTCTACTCCACTTAGGAGAGTCTGCTTCTTTTTTTTCTAGAGATTTCAGGTGGGCTGTTAAGTCTCCAATGTGTGCTTTCTCTGTTTTCTTTATGTGGGCACTTAGTGCTATGAACTTTCCTCTCAAGACTGCTTTTATAGTGTCCCATAAGTTTGAGAAGGTTGTTTCTTTATTTTCATTGAATTCAAGGAAGACTAATTTCTTTCTTTATTTCTTCCTTGATCCATGTGTAGTTCAGTAGTTGACTGTTCAGTTTCCATGAGTTTGTAGGCTTTCTGGGTGTAGCTTTGTTGTTGAATTCTAACTTTAATCCATGGTGATCTGATAAGATGCAGGAGGTTATGCATATTGTTTGTAACTGTGTAAGTTTGCTTTGTTACCGAGTATGTGGTCAATTTTCGAGAAGGTTCCATGAGCTGCAGAGAAGAAGGTATATTCTTTTCTTTTTGGGTGGAATGTTTTATAGATGTCTGTTAAGTCCATTTGATTCATTACCTCCATTAATTCTCTTATTTCTCTGTTAGGTTTCAGTCTGATTGACCTGTCCATTGGTGAGAGAGGAGTGTTGAAATCTCCTACTATTAGTGTGTGCGGTTTGATGGCAGCCTTGAGTTTTAGTAATGTTTCTTTTACGTACGTGGGTGCTTTTACATTAGGGGCATAGATATTCAGGATTGAGACTTCCTCCTGATTAATTGTTCCTGTTATGAGTATAAAATGTTCCTCTCCATCTCTTCTGATTGATTTAAGTTTGAAGTCAACTTTGTTAGAAATTAGTATGGCCACCCCTGCTTGTTTCTTAGGTCCATTTGCTTGATAAGCCTTTACCCAGCCCTTTACTCTGAGTAGTTGCCTGTCTTTGTGTTTGAGGTGTGTTTCTTGTAGACAGCAGAGTGTTGGATCCTGTTTTCGTATCCAATCTCTTATTCTGTGCCTTTTTATAGATGAGTTGAGTCCATTGACATTAAGTGATATTAATGTCCAGTGGTTGTTCATTCCGGTCATTTTTTTAGTAGTAGAGTTTGTGTGTTTCCCTTCTTTGAGATGTGTTGGTGAAGGGACTCTAGATATTTGAGTTATTGTGTGCCTTGTTGGACTCCTTGGTTTGTGATTTTCCTTCTATTACTTTCTGTAAGGCTGGATTTGTGGCTACATACTGTTTAAATTTGTTTTTATCTTGAAAAATTTTGTTTTCTCCATTTATAGTGAACGAAAGTTTGGCTGGGTATAGTAGTCTGGGCTTGCATCCATGGTCTCTTAGTTTCTGCAGTACATCTATCCAGGACCTTCTGGCTTTCATGGTTTCCAAAGAGAAGTCAGTTGTAAGTCTGATGGGTTTGCCTTTATAAGTAACTTGGTCTTTTTCCTTTGCAGCTCTTAATATTTTTTCTTTATTCTGTATGCTTTGTGTTTTGATTATTATATAGCAAGGGGATGTTCTGTTTTGATCCAGCCTATTTGGTGTTCTGTATGCTTCTTGAATCTTCATAGGTATATCTTTCTTTAGGTTGGGAAAGTTTTCTTCTATAATTTTAATAAATATATTTTCTGGACCGTAGAGCTGCACTTCTCCTTCTTCAAATCCAATTATTCTTAGGTTTGGTCTTTTTATTGTGTCCCAGATTTCCTGAATGTTTTGTGATGAGAGCTTGTTGGATTTGCTGTTTTCTTTGATCAGTGCATTTATTTTCTCTATGGTATCTTCAGCGTCTGAGAGTCTTTCTTCAATCTCTTGTATTCTGTTGGTTATACTTGTTTCTGTAGTTTCTATTCATTTACCTAGATTCTCTATGTCCAGTCGGCCCTCTGTTTGTGTTTTCTTCCTTGTCTCCATTTCAATTTTCAGGTCTTGAACTGTTTCCATTATCTGTTTAATTGTTTTTCCTTGGTTTCCTAGGGTATCATTCACTGATTTATTCAATTCTTCAAACTTTCTGTTATACTTCTCATCCACTTCTATAAGGGTATCATTCACTGATTTATTAAATTCTTCAAACTTTCTGTTATACTTCTCATCCATTTCCATGAGGGCGTTTTTTACATGCTGTTTAAGGATGTCAATCACTTTCAAAGATTCCATTTTTTTCTACTTCTTCTTGATTAAGGTGTTCATGTCCTCCTGATGTGGGGTCCCTGGGTTCTGGTGGTTTCATGTTGTTTTTCAGATTGTTGGGTGAATTCCTGCATTGGCGCCTGCCCATCTCTTCCTCCAAATGCTCCCCTAAGGATCTTCTTTTACAGGATCAGGTCTCCTTGCCCACTGATGTTACTTCCCAGTGATGGGACTCTCCTGTGATGGCTCTCTAGGTGCCCCAGTGATGGATCTCCTGGAGCCAAGATCAGCTCTCCTTGCTGGTTGGGTAGCTTGTAAACAAATCGCCTACCCTGCTTGGTGCAGGCAGGCTTCTGAGGACAAAGGAATTCGCGCCTGCCCGGCTGCCCTCCGGATACTTCCCCAGCGCCCAGACAGGCTGAGCTGGGTGATGTTATTTGCCCAGAGATGGCAGGGAGAGAGAAGTGAGGGAGGGTTCTGGGTGCACGCTGGGTGAGGTATGAAGAGAGAGGCAGTATGCAGGTGTATAGGCCCTGCAGGAAATAGTTCCTTGACGTGGGCCGCGGCCATGGGTCAGAAACTCACTCACCCCGAGAAGGTTCTTCTGGTGCCGAGATCAGCACTCCTTGCTGGTTGGGTAGCTTGTAAATAAAGCGCCTACCCTGCTTGGTGCAGGCAGGCTACTCAGAAACTATATTTTATATTGAAAAAATTTCTGCCTCCTTCCAACCTCTCATTTCCCTGCCCATCCCCCCACTCCTCTCCCCCTCTTCCTACTCCTCTTCCCCTCCCTGACTCCTTTTCCCCTCCCTCTCCAGTCTGAAGTGCAGTCAGGGTTCCCCACCCTGTGGGAAGTCCAAGATCCTCCCCCCTCCATCCAGGTCTAGGAAGGTGAGCATCCAAACAGGCTAGGCTCCCACAAAGCCAGTTCATGCTGTAGGATCAAAACCCAGTGCCATTATCCTTGGCTTCTCATCAGCCCTCATTGTCTGCCATGTTCAGAGAGTCTGGTTTTATCCCATGCTTTTTCAGTTCCAGTCCAGCTGGTCTTGGTGATCTCCCAATAGATCAGACCCACTGTCTCAGTGGGTGTTTGGCCCATCAACTCTAGCTTCTTATTGGCTAACTCTAACGTTTTAAGTTAACCCATTTCTATTAATCTGTATATTGTCACATGGCAGTGGCTTACCAGCATAAATTCGGCATGTCTGACCCTTGCAGTGACTCCATAGAGTCTCGTCTCCACCTTCCTTCTCCCAGCATCCAGTCCAGTCCTCCCTGCCTACCTATGTTCTGCCCTATCAACAGGCCAAGGCAGTTTCTTTATTCATTAATGGTAATCACAGCACACAGAAAAGATTCCCACATCATTCCACATAATAGAAGGAAAAGTAGCATTGCCAAACTCATTTTATGAGGCTACAGTTATTCTGATACTGAAACCACACAAAGACTAAATCAAGAAAGAGAATTATAGAACAATCTCACTCACGAACATATATGCAAAAATACTCAATAAAATCATGGCAAACTAAATTCAAGAACACTCCAAAAAATAATTCACCATGATCAATTTGGCTTCATCCCAGGGATGCAGGGATCTCCAACATATGAAAATCTATTAATGTAATCCACCATATAAATAAACTGAAAGAAAAAAACAGATATGATCATCTCATTAGATGCTGAAAAAAGCATTTGAGAAAATCTAGGACCCCTTCAAGATAAAGGTCTTGGAGAGATCAAGGATACAAGGAACATACCTAAACATAATAAAAGCAATATACAGCAAGCCAACAGCTACCATCAAATAAATTGAAGAAAAACCCAAAATGATTCCACTAAATTCAGGAACAAGACATGGTTGTCCACTTTCTCCATATATATTCCACAATGTTCTTGACATTATGGCTAGATAAATAAAGCAACAAAAGGAGATCAAATGGTTTCAAATTGGAAAGGAAGAAGTCAAACTTTTGCTATTTGTAGATGATATGATAGTATACATATGTGACTCCAAAAACTCTACCAGGGAACTACTACAGCTGATAAATACATTTACAAATGAGTCAAGATACAGGATCAACTCAAAAAGTGAGTAACCTTCCTATATACAAATGATAAAGAAGCTGAGAAAGAAATCAGAGAAGCATCACCCTTCACAATAGCCACCAATAACATAAAATATGCTGGAGTAGCTCTACCCAAAGAACTGAGAGACATGTTCAAGAAGAACTTTAAATCTTTGAAGAAAAAAATTAAAGAACATACCAGAAAATGAAAAGATTTTTCATGCTTTTGGATAGATAGGATCAATTACTAAAAATGGCAATCCTACAAAAAGTAATATAATATAGATTCAATGCAATCTCCATCAAAATACCAACACAATTCTTCACAGACCTTGAAAGTACAATACTCAACTTCCGAAGGAAAATCAAAAAACCCAGCATAGCCAAAACACTTGTATACAATAAAGGAACTTGCAGAGGCATCACCATCCCTGACATCAACCTCTATTATAGAGTGAGAGTGATGAAAACAGCATGGTATCACCTAAAAATATATAGGTTGATGATGTAGGTGGGTCTTCTATCTCTCTGTTGTTTCATTGGTTAATTAATAGAGAAAACTGATTGGCCTGATAGGTCAGAATATATGTGGGTGGAGTAGATACACCAGAATGCTGGGAAGGAGGGAAGTGACGCAGACACCATGGAGCCAGCCATCAGGTGAGACATGCTGAATCTTTCCCAGTAAGCCACCACCTTGTGATGCTGCACAGACTATTAGAAATGGGTTAATCAAGATGTGAGAATTAGCCAATAAGAGGCTAGAACTAATGGACCAAGCAGTGTTTAAAAGAATACAATTTGTGTGTTGTTATTTCGGGTGTAAAGCTAGCCATGCAGTAGCAGGGCGGGATGAAAAGCAGGCCTGCCAGTCCTTCTACAAACATTGCTGGTGGGAATGCAAACTTGTACAGCCATTCTGGAAATCAGTACCGCAGTTTTCCCGAAAATTGGGAATCAACCTACCTCCAGACCCAGCAGTACCACTCTTGGGCTTATACCTCCCCCCCCAAAAGCTAAATCATACTACAAGGACATCTGTTCAACTATGTTCATAGCAGCATTATTTGTAATAGCCAGAACCTAGAAACAACCTAAATGCCCCTCAATCGAAGAATGGAAAAAGAAAATGTGACACAATTACTGTTTTAACATTAATCAATGTAGTTCTGATAAGTTATTAATCTAGTCCTGATAAAGTACTGACTGCTATTTTCTTGGTCACAAGCTCAAAAATTTAAAATCATTTGGTTGTTTTCTAGATAGAAATCAAATTTTCTTCTGAGTATGCTATAAGGATATCATTTCAATCTTTATCTATCCATCCTTCTGGACAGAGGAAAAAGTTTTCGTGCTCTTAACAGCAAACAATAACTTCTTCTATGTCTGTAAGGCATGAGTCTACTCTACATGATTTACAGTCTCCGATTAACTGTTTTCTCTACAGTGACTATTTCAGTATAGATTATCAGCAATGTTAATATACAGAAAATTTTATTTCTTTTTTTTTAGCTTAAAAATTCATGGGCACTTAAAGGAGTCATGATTTGGGTTCACCTGTCACTGGTGGGACAGATTCCACATATGTACCCCTGGCAATCAACAGATTAAGCTTCCTCACCTACCCTATGTACTGTCTATTCCTAAGGGTGGCATCTCTCTCTTTAATTCTCTTTTGCTATCCCTTGTCTCCAGACTAATACCATATTGCAACTACCAGGAGAAGAGGTAAAGAAGTTGGAAAGGTGCAGTCAAGAAAATGATTTTCCATTCTTTCTCTTTCTTTCTTTCTTTCTTTCTTTCTTTCTAAACAGAACTTGCCTCAAGTTTATTTGTAAGAACAGCATATATCTGCAAATATTGTGTAGGTGTTCACACCAGTCCATCTGTCTTCACATTGGCAGACTGAGACCTTTCTTATGGGGCCTTCACAGGGGCCAGGGCACCTTTGGGAGCCTGAGCTGCAGCTGAGGCCTCTGCCTTGGCTTGAACCTTGGGTTTTGTTTTTTGGAGCCTACGACCCCTGGCCAGGTAGCTTCTAATCCGCTTCCCAAGCTTGGGGTGAGCCATCAAAGCCAGACGGGTGAGTTTGCAGCTGGGGCCCTTTGGCACCTTGGTGTTGAAATAGCAGCAGCGGGGCTGCGTCCCCAACACCCCGGCCGCCTGCACGGCTAGCTTTACCTGAAATAATTACACAGACACTGTATTCTTTTAAGCACTGCTTGGCCCATTTCTATCATGACTCTTCTAGGCTAACTCTCGCACCTGGACTAACCCATTTCTAATAATGTGAGTAAGCACCCCAAGGTGCGCTTACCAGGAAGATTCTAGCCTACATCCATCTTGGGTCAGAGCTTCATCGTGTGTGCCTCAGAGAGCAGAGCTATCCTGTCTGCCCGCGAGACAGGAGCATGGGGTCTCTCTCTGAGGCATCTGGCTCTGAGCGGAGCTGATGCTTTCTGACCTCACTTCCTCTTCCCGCCAGCGTTTTGTTCTGTCTACTCCACCCACCTATGTTCCTACCTATCAGGGCCAAGGCAGTTTATTTAACCAATGAAATCAACAGATTGATATATGACACTCCCACATCACCTTGGGCTTCACCAGGACCTTGATGGCCTCTGCACGTGCACTCATGGCCTTTGCATTATTTGCCTGCATCTTCTTCAGGCCTTTTTTGTTGTGCTTCTTGGCAAAGCACATGTTCCTCAGGAACTTGGGGTCAACCCCCTTGAGAGATTTGTATCTTTTTGACCGGGGTTTCTTGACGCTGTTTCTGTGCCATTTCCGGGATTGGTTGTATGTGGTGTGGTTCTTGAACTTGTCCATGGCTGGACAGTAATTGGTGGCTCCCGAAGCACATTATTTCTTAACTTTATCTACTTTCTCTAATCGATTTCTGTCTCATTTGATTTTCAATCACTTAAAGACTGCAAACTGCTCCAAACTGAAACCAGCAAGCCAAAGACTTGCTGAAAATTAATGCAAACTAGATAATTCTGATGGAAATTCAAACTGTTCTCAGCCTCCAGCATGAGCCAGAATTTTCAGACAGTTCCAAATCTGTTTGCACTTCGCTAGCCCTAGGTGGTACCTGAGAACCTGAAAAGAAAGCAAAAGAGATGGCACAGCCAGCACTCCTCTTCTTGCTCCAAATCATTGATCAACATTCCAACCTTCTCAGGTGCTGACAACATCATCCTAATTTCAGCTAAAAAGCAGTTACAGAAGAGATTCCATTGGCCCTTATCAACAAATTAGCTGGTATGTCAGGCCAAATAATACTCAGGAAAAATAGCTAACTGTGTTGCCTATTAGCACACCAAAGTGCATTCTGGCCTCAAGCTCTTTGGAAAAGTAACTGTTACAGAGTCCAAACAGATATCCAGTGTCCCATCTCCTTTCAGCTCTTCTTACCCTAATACCTACTCTAAATTCCTCCTGACCATAGGCTTCCTTTCCCCAACTTTTGATTCCTATATAACCCCGACAATCTTTTGAATCCCTAGGTAATCTTAGTGATTCTCTCTCTTTCAACTGCCTCTCTGTTGGTACTCCTTTCTTGATCCCCAAATCATGATCTGGTCAATTCTTCCACCAGTCTATTACTTTCTCTCCCTGCTCTGGACTCTCCTAGATGTCTCTGGCTGTATTCTTCATCATATCTATCAGGAAAAACTTCCCCTTAACTATGAAAATAGAAAAACATTATTTCATCTTTCTCCCATATGCATATTCAGATTTAAATATAAGTGTGACTATATGACGTGCAACCAGAGGGGAATGGTGTGGGAATAGAAAGTACGAACAGGAGAAAAAGCACAGATCTGGGCAGTAGAAGAGCAATACTGAATAATTACAATGATGTGCATATATCAAAGTTTCATAATGAAACCCATGATTTTATACATTCACTAAAAAGAAGAAAAAGTAAAACTCAGGTATAATATAATGAGCACAAAGGTACATTTTAAAAAGTCTTACACCATAGGATATTTGATTGAGGTTTCAAGCCCTCTATAAATACAGTTTATACATATCTAAATTTATAAACACAAGTATTTATTCCTTTTGCCCAAATGACACAGTAAAATATATAGTTTCTTGCAGAGTTTGTATGTGTTTTAAATGATTACAAGGATTATTTTAAAGCTAGAATTCCATAAAGCAAATTGGGATTAGCTGATAATGTATAGCAGACCAGTAATAAAAGAAGCAAAGAATTATTTGATGATTCAAGACTCTAAGATTCAGGGCTGCAGAGATGATTCAGAGGTAAAGAGCACTGCACTAGCCTGGTGTAGAAACTGAGTTCAATTGCTAGGACACAAAGCATGTGGCTCACAGCATCATGTGTCTGCAACTCCATGAGAATCAATGCACTCTTCTGGCCCCTTAAGATACTACACACAGACATGTATATATACAAACACACACACACAATACAACTAGTGCAACTCTAACTATTATTACCATTACTACTAATACTACTAGTAAATGTTTAAATACTACACAATTCAGTAACATGACTTATTTTATTTTCACACCCAGTCATTCACACTTCCAAATACATGATTTAATAATTTGAGAACTTATTGCCATGGGAACAGTTCTGATGGGAAACCAATCATTTTCTCCTGGAACACTTTATCAAAGGCTTCAGCCTGGGCTACTGTAAAGTAGTTCTTCCAGTCTCCAGTCGTGCCTGGAAAATGTGAAGCAGACACAAAGATGGTTTAATGATGATCTTAAAACTATCACTCCTTAAAACACTGTTGCTTGACAATACCCAAACAGTATATAAAATAGAACTACCAGTGACTCCCTGGTTATCCCTTCATACATTTTGAAATAATATGAAAACAGGCATATACCTATGTGGAAATAATGCCCCACCTTCTCTCTCATCATGTCAACTACACAATCTAACTGTATCAGCACTAGCTCTGACTTGTCGATTATTCCTGATTTGTACTACATCTGCTCCTATCACAACGTCCAACCCAACAGAATTTTCTTATCTCGATTTTCCATAGAGTTTAATTATTCTTTCTACATTTCAGTGTTTACTTATAAAAGTTCTGCAAAACATTCAAGCAACTTTTAAAATATCTTTTTAAATTAATTTTAATTATGTGTGTTTAGATGCACACAAATGTAGGTTCCTGCAAAGATTGAAGGCAGCAGATCCTTTGTAGCTGAAGACACACACAGAGGTGAGCAACTTGGCAGTCATATCAATGATTATATAAGATTCTGGAGACCCAGAAAGTGCCAACTGTGAATGTCATAAGATTCTGTTTTTAGTCAGTATGGTGTTTTGTGATGCATGAATATCTAAATAATTTCATCCCCTTCCCTTTTTACTTTTCTTTGGTTTTGATCACTGCATTCCAATATGTCTCTAATTGTAATCCTAAATTTTCTAACTGTTCACACAGTATTGTGTGTTCCTTCACGTGGAGTGCTTATATCTTCCATGTAATCATGTCTTGTTCTTTTTGTTTCCATATTAATGCCATTGTAATCATCCCTTCTTCTCTTCTTTCCATATAGAACTCTGAAGCTGCTGGTTTTGTATTTAATTTCATGGTTGTGATGCTTTGATATTCTCTACTAATTTCCATTTTGTATATATGCCTGGAATATGTATCTAAAATATTTGAAAGGTAAAATAATTCTTAAATTGCCTAAAGCTTCATTTTCTAAAGCATATCAGACATAGAGAACATGCTCAGTATGGAATTTTTTTAAAGCATTCCAAAATAAGTGAGAAATATATTGGCATTGTTCCATTTTGCTGATGAAGAAAAATTTGTCCCTGAGATGTTAACAAATAGTGATGTTTTCATATTTGAAGCCAAAAAAGATAGGCCATAGAAATCATCCTTTTCCTTATCATATTGTATACATTTATTAGATTTATTTTTTAATTATGTATACAACATTGTGCATTCATGTATTTCTACAGGCCAAAAGAGGACACCAGATCTTATTACAGATATAGTGAGCCACCATGTGATGGAGGAAGGTCATTGGATAATAAAGAAACTGCCTTGGCCCTTTTGATAGGACAGCAGCTTAGATAGGCAGAGTAGACAGAACAGAATGCTGGGAGAAAGAAACCGAGTCAGGCAATTGCCATGATTCTCCCGCTGGATACAGATGCAGGTTAAGATCCTTCCTGGTAAACCACCACCAGCTCATGGTACTACACAGATTATTAGAAATGGGTTAATCAAAGACGTGAGAATTAGTCAATAAGAGGCTAGAACTAATGGGCCAAGCAGTGTTTAAAAGAATACAGTTTCCGTGTAATTATTTTGGGTGTAAAGCTGCAGGGTGGCAGGATGCAGCCCCGCCGCTCCTTATTACAACCATGTGGTTGCCAGGAAGTGAACTCAGGACATCGGGAAGAATAGGCAGTGTTCTTAACATCCGAGCTATCTCTCCAGTCCATCTCAATACTTTCTGTATGTTAATTTTAAATCCTCAATAGTATTTCTAAAAGAAAATATAAAGAATTCATAAATAAATGGTAATTATTGATATACCACATTCAAATAATATAACATTAATTGATATGACTATGAGAGTGTCATCTCTTATGTTGAGAACTTATCAGTATCCATTTCTACTCTCAGCTTCATTTTTATCATGATCATTAGTACAGTTTTCTTTATTCTTTCCCACAGTACATGTGTCTCCTAATAAGCCAGAATGGATACTTACTACCAGAGTCTCAGCAAATTCAATATGACTACCCATTTGAATGAATGAGTTCAGTTAAGAGAAGCATGACTTTGCAGGTACACAATGATGCTCTAAGTCCAAATATGTCAAAATCCTGTGCATTTTACAAATATATATTTCTCATCATTCCTTCTTTCTAAAAATCTTATCAAACTCTGTTGTGTCAGGGGTCAGGATAACCCTACTTGTATGATGTCTTAACTCTTGTTGGAAAAGAACTTACTCATAGTATTTGTGGCTACATGTCTCACAATATAATTTGTCCAGAACTTTCCTGGATTTTGTTTTGGCTTGCAAATAGTGGGATTCTTCCTAGTTCTTCTTTCCTTTGTGCCTCAGATTAATGTATTCTCAGAACATCAGTGAAAATGATTAGTTACTCAAGCACTCTGTCTAGGAAAAATCCACTGTGAAGTAATAAGGGATAAAACTGGTGATGTTTGTCAGAAGACATTTCTTCCAACATGCCTTGATTGTGAAAATGTCTTTATAAAACTTCGGTCAACTAAAAAGTAGCTTAACAAGATGAACATCTCTATTTCCTGGAATTTCTGTAGTATCTAAATATGGAATAATAATGATCAAAATTGCTTGTGAAAAACTATTACTTGAATATTAAAACCAAATTAATCCCTTCTAGCCAGATTACTCTCCCAGGTAAAGAGTAGCTCTTCTGAATAGCTCTCCAGAGGCAAGACCAGGTATTTTCTAGTTTCCTGAAAAGACAAACTAAGATCAATTAAAATAAGTGTAGAGAATTTCTCCCAGCAACGATAGTATAATGCTTAATAACATGACTTTACAACTATTATGATTTAGGGAATTAGGTATCTAATGGTAAACAATGAAATTAAATTTAAAACTGTTCTTTTATTTCCATATATATATTCCATATAAAAAGGAATCAATCTAATGTAGGAATTTAGAATGCCAACAGCATCCTCATGCATTTTTTAATGGATAAGTAAATAATGTATCAAGGTTCATAACTTTTCAGAAGAAAGCAGCCCAAAGGGTACTTTCTTAAGGTCACTTGAAAATGTTCCACAAGAAAATCATCTTGAAAAATGTACAAGGTACATAAACCTAGTTTCTAATTCTTCCAATTTAAATAACATCATCAAAGTTAGGACAGAATAATTAGAGAAACAAATCAACCACATATATTTTGTTTCTTTGGAGAGCTTCCAGCTGAAAGTCAATGTAAGTTTGACAAAGTAAAAGTATTTAACTTACAAGAAATATCATAATTTTGTCTCATGTTTTACAATTGAACATTTTCTATAATAATTTGAGTCTCTAGGATCTAAATGGAAAAATTATCAAAACTAAATTTAAGGTTCACCTTGTTACTTAGCTTCTCTAAAATCATGAACTATATGGAGAAGGAGAGGGAGGAGCAAAACTTGAGGGAATGAGGTAGTCGAGGTGAGAACAAAGAAAGAGATGCTTTGATTGAGGGAGCCATTACTGGGGGTAGGAAGAAACTTGGCACTCAAAAATTTCCCAGAAATCCACAAGGATGACCCCAGCTAAGATCCTAAGTAATAGAGGAACTGACCTTGCCCTTTAGTAAGACTGATGAATATCTTAAATGTCACCATAGAACCTTCATCCATCAACTGATGGAAACAGAGGCAGAGATCTGCATCGGAGCATCAGACTGGGCTCCCAAAGTCCAATTGAAGAGTGGAAGGAGTGAGAATATGAACAAGAGGTCAAGACCATGGTGTGGACACCAACTGAAACCATTTACCTGAGCTAATGGGAGCTCACTAATTCCAGTCAGACAGGGACAGAAACAGCATAGGTCTAAACTTTTCCCTCTGGATGTAGGTGACAGTTGTTTAAGTGTAAGCCAAATAAATTTTTCTTTCCCAAAAAAATAATAAAAAAGTAAATTTAAAATGAAGGTGGATTTCTTGCTTTATAGTACTGTGGTTCAGTAATAAAAACAAATGAGCACATTTCTCAATATTACCAGACTAATAAGGATGGTAAAACAGATTTGCTATCATGCTAAATGGGTACTCATAAGTAATACTTCCCACTAATAGCTCCTGACTAGGCCTGTAACTACAATTCTACTTTAACATCCTTCCTGTACTTCATACCCATTCACTCCTGTTACAGAGAAAGGGCTCGATAATGACAAGAGCTTAATTTAGTGAATAGACAATGTTTCCAGAAGGAAATTCCCTAAGTGTGTGCCATTAGCTCAGTTCTCATGGTGCCTTTGGGCAGTTTTAGGGGAGAAATAGTTTTGTCTCCTTGGATTTGAATAAGAAGGCATCTATTTCCAAATGTTTTGGAGTCTATTTCCTATGGTGGGATGTCTTGCTCCGTAATGCAATGGAGAGAATCTTGGTCATGATGCCACTTGATAAACCTTTTTTTTCTGAATCCCATAGTAGACCATACCCCTTCTGAATGGAGGTGGTGGAGAAAGAGTGGATGGGGGGTAGAAGGTAGTTGTGGGAGGGAACAGAAGGAGATAGGAAGGGGAAACTGTGGTTGGTATATAAAATAAATAAAAGTCATTTTAGTATTCATGCATGTGCAGAAAACTCCCAAGCAAAACAAATATAAATACTCATCAGAGAGAATACGGAAACATATGTCTGCAGATTCAATTAACTCTCCTGAAGTTAGAATTCAATGGAACTAACTGAGATATTCTTTGTTCCACCTAGGTTGAATTTTTTTATTTGCACACAAAAGCTAAACTATATGTGTGCTTTTTGTATAGGCCTTTCACACAAAACAGGCATGTGCATCAATATGAAAGTAATTTTAAGGCACTTTCAGATATTTATTCACAATCAGTGACTATTATTTTCATTATGAAGATTTTATAAACTACTGGTTCCTGAAAAGGAAAACAGCAGTGTAATTTTTTTTCCTAAACATAAATGCTCTTGCTATCAGTCAGCACCTGTTTATCCAATGGTGAGTCCCTTATTCCCCTTATTCCCTGCAAGCCCTTATTTTTTAATTCACAATACAGCAGCAATTTCATTTGCTGAATTTTAGAATTGTGAGGGCTAATTTGACATGTTAAGCCTCAATACTGGCTCTTATGGTAAGTACTAAAAACCTACTGCTAAAATTGTAAGAAAATAGAATCATTGAAGATTTTTATAAAAATGGGATATTTATTTTTGTTTATATATAAACAAATACATATATTTGTATATATAAATATATTTTATAAACAAATATATACATATATATGTATATATACATATATATACAAAGTTTGTATATATATACGACTTCAACTTTTGACCTAAGTGAAAAAGGATGTCAGTAAAATCTAAAGTATCACCATACACATGAATTTTCAGTATACATGAAGACACTCTATAGACAAATTTGTTACACTTAATTGGAGACACACACAAAACAATTATAATCTGTAGACCACACTCTTCCTCTCTCCCTTATTTTATTGAAAAGAAACAATCTAAGTATAGTTATCAAACTACATAGTAAAGTAAAAAATTTATTATTTATAAGTAAATGAAAGTTTTATTAGTCTTTTCTGTTGAGCAATACATGTATATTAGAAATATACATGCATTTTCCAATCTATTTTGAATATTAGTACTGGGCCTGTATTAATGATATGATTTACTGATAAGTGATTGAAACTTAGCTTATTGACTTTTGTTATTGCTGTGATAAAAGACCTAAGAAAAATAAGGTTAAGAAATAAGTGTTAATGTAATTTATGTACTTTCAATATGAATACTTATGATAAATATAATCAATATATTGTATATACAATACAATATATATTGTATTACAGTCTGGATAACTTTTATTTAGGAGAAGTGAGAGGTTCACATTGTTAGTGCTGGGTGTTGTTTGACAGGAAGAAATGGTCAATCTTGTACTGCATGTGAATGAGCTTAGGAAACATTTGCAGACACAGGCCTGGCTTTCAGAATAGCTAGTAGGTTGTCTTAAGACAGAATGACATCACTTGTGCTTTAACTTCCATTTTCATGCATTTTATTGGTGTGGGACAAATGTCTATATTCTGTCAATTATATTTTAAATAAACACTGATTAGCCAGTAGCCAGGCAGGAAGTATAGGTGGGACAACCAGACAGGAAGTAGAGGAAAGTCAATGAGAACAGAAAGAAGAAGGAAGGTGGGATCCCATTCCTCTGCACTCCTGGCCCCGCCACAGAAGAAGCAAGATGTGACTGCCTCACTGAAAAAAGTACTGAGCCATATGGCTAACACAGATAAGAATAATGGGCTAATATACATTATAAGAGTTAATACAAAGCCTGAGCTAATGGGCCAATTAGTTTCTAGTTAATGTAGAATTCTGTGTGGTTTCTTTGGGACCTAATGACTGTGGGAACCAGGTAGGACAAAAAACTCAGACATTTTATTCTTTCAAAATTTTTTCCAAACATATGCATCTCAGCATCCTCTATTTTTAACTCATAAATAAGGGTGGAGTAGGTCAGGAAGTTGGTCTCCCTCTTCAATGACCTGGGTACCAGTGGGAATCATGAATTATTATAAGTGTTAGTACAAGGAAAATAATTCCCCAGAATAAAAGCTATGTGTAAATGGATATCATATATAATCTGTATGATAACTAAATTACAAATGATTTATAGAGTCAGATCAAGTACATAATCCATACATACATACATGCACACACATATCTGAGGCATATGATACATGAATCATACTAAGTTTTAGAACAAAATGAAGTAATATCCTATTGTATTCTCATCCTGGAAGAATGTACCTGGAAAAGAGGAAATGGCCATTGTCCTCATGGAATTGTGTCCTGAATTGTATTGCATCGACTCCAGTGTGTCTCTGTCAACACTTTTGCTTGTCACTTTTCATAGGCTTCTTTATAAAACATGCTATTTCCTTCTTTTAGCATTTCATTACTGTTTTTTTTCTGTAAACATATTCTTTTACCTCATCCAAATTCTGATTCATTGCAGGAAATCCAAGAATATGCAATTTTCTCTTTAGTTGAGATCTTAAGTTCTAGTACAAACAACTCCATCTCCACAGAGTTTTGATCAGAGAATCTGAGTTTATTTGTCAACAGCAGGGAATTCTCCCTGATGCCTCAGTCCTTAGTGTATACATGATCATATTCTTGAGCTGAAATGTATGTGTACTTAACTCTGTCTTCAAACATCGTTTTAGGAGGATGCAAGAGTATTGGATTAAATGCAATTTGCTAACAACTTTAAATCACACACACACACACACACACACACACACACACACATATTCCTGATCTTGTTATATTCTAGTATCTATTCCTTACTCTCTAGAATGAAGGAGAACTGAAGGTTAGGGCTGAAGCATTTCAATTATTGGAAGAAGAAAATTGAACCCATTACCCTCTGTTTCCTGAATCTCTATCCAAGTTCTTTACTCACCCCTAAAGACCTTACATCTTACTCATTCTTTCTTCAACCCCAAGTCCCATCACACCAATTATTTGTTAATGAGGTGTGTATAAGACTCAGGTGTGATTCACTCTGGTAAAATTACATCTAAATTTTATAGCAATGAAACCATACCCATAATCTGATCCCAGTGTAGAGAGGTAGCACAGACATGGAGAAGATGGATGTTATCATTCTAGGAGAGACAATTCAGAACAAACTGAGTAGCCCTGATCCTGAAGCAACTCAAATTTAGGTTGGAAAATACCATCGCATTGTAGCAGTGATGAATAATTTCCTTCATCTTTATGGGGTCTACATTCAGCTTTCTGTGAGTCAGCAATCTTGACATGTTTCAACATCTTTTCAAGCCATTAATGGAAGTGATATCTATGATTATCATCCATGATATCTCCTTGATCCCATGCATTAGAAATTTTTTTTAGAGTCAAGGTCAAAGTACAGGAAACCTTGTAAAGCCTCATCGTAACAGGTCCACTTCTTTGCTTTCTATTGTTGGTTTTGGGCACAACCATCTGCAATCCCCAGGTGCTCTCCAAAAACAAATTATTTGTTTTTGGAGTTCCTGAAGCCCACATCATCACCATGGAAATATTCCCCAGTATGGTCTGTGAGAAAATACAAAGTAAGGAGCAATGACTTCTGAAACATTCCCTACTCTTTGTTAGAATCTCTTTGGAGAAAGAAGCCCTCGACGTGTTCTGACATAGAAAAGTTCTTTACCTTTTCTCAAGAGCTTCAAACCATTAGTAACCACATCTTGGAGGAGACTAAAATTGGACATGTTATTTTCTTTCATGGCTTGGAAGGAGCTGTGTTTGAGGACCAGATCCAGCTCTTCTGTCTCTAATTTCTTTCCTAGGAAATCACAAATCTTCTCTATGGTCTTCCTTGTGTCCTAAAATAAGAAGAAATAGAAATGAGGGTAGTAAACAGAAAGTGCTGAGCGAATAGATACAGAGAAGGGAATTATGGATGGAATTTGAAATGGGGAGCATGAAGAAAGAAATGGCACCATGATATGTGAAAGCATTGAGAAAGAAAAAGTAAGAGGATATTTAAAGTGTAGGAGTCACACATAGCATTTGTATATTGAGTATATTTCAATGTGGCTGATCTCTGGCCCTAAAAGACAGAGGCTCGAATCCATTTTAGGTAGGAGATTAACATTAGAGACAGGTTGTTCTCAAACTTACTTTGTAGTGGATGAATGCCTTAAATATCTGATCCTCCTGTTTCAATCTCTGTAGTGTTGTGTTCACAGGTTTGTGCCAATATACCTACTAAATGCACTAGGGTGTTTCTGCTGGTGATGGGGTCTTACTATTGAGCCCTGTCTAATGGTATGGAAGTTGCTATGGAGACCATAGTGACTTTAAACTTAAAGAGGTCAGAGATCTTTTGCCTGGCTGTGCTTTCTAAGTGCTATAGCTAAAAGTTTGCACCACGATATGTAGGTGGAAGCTGCTCATTTGTTCTCTGCCACCCAGACTAAAAGTAACCACATGGTAACTGTATTAATTAAAACACTGCTTGGCCAATCACTTAAGCATTTTGCTAGCTAGCTCTTATATCTTAAATTAACCCATTTCTATTAATCTATTAATTTGTATTGCCATGTGGTTGTAGCCTAATGGTAAGTTTCTGTCTGGCATCCAGCATCTGTGTCCTGCAGTGATTACATGGTTTCTCTTTGACTCCACCAATTTTCTCCCTATATCTCTGCTCAGAGTTTCCACCTGACTTTACTCTGGTAAGTCATTGGCTGAAAGCATCTTCTTTATTAATCAGTGGCAATAAAACATTCACAGCATACAGAGAGGAATGCCACCTCACCTCTCCTTTCTGTCTAAATAAAAAGCTAGGTTTTAACTATAACATAGTTAAATTACATATAAAAGCAGGTATCAAGTTTGAATTACAGTTACAATATTTATATCTACTTTATATTTTATAAAAACTAAGGAATACTATAATTACAGCTATTCTTCAACTCTATCAAAGACTCCAGAAGGATATAATATTACCTAAGTTAACAGAAAGTGCATTGTGAACAACTTCCAAAACTCTAGAATTGACAGAGACATCTCACTGCCTTTACAGTCACCCAAGGTTCTTCTGTAACATTGGGACAATCATCTTTAGCCTATAGGCCCTAGTGTTTTGCGGACTTTTCCATGAAGCAGGAAATTTGAAAGACTCTTTTGGTTCTATTGGCAGTTTGTCAGTCACTTTCTTCTGTGTCCTACAGAATGTCTGGTAGACTCTTTCATTAGTCAGGAACAGTGAAGGACTGTTTCCCCTTCTTTAGGCAACTTTAACAGTCATTCTTTTGTGTGTTCTGCATGTCCAGTTCATACAGCATAATATCAACCAGTCCAGGTAAGAGAAGTTTCTTGCCTACATGGCTAGCCTTGTCACAGTGAAGGCAAATTCCATAATGAATTTCTTCAATGCCCATCATCCTCTTGAAGAGATTGGTTATCTCAGAAGCAGATGTGTCTCATTGTTATGAAAAGTCCTAAATTCTTAAACATTATAAATGCCATATTCTGTTAGTCTTTGAAAGGTTTGAAGAATAACTATCCATCTCAAATATGTTTCTGTATATCTAGAAAACCTAACATGACTACAAGCTTGACTATTATAGATGACAATCTTCCAGCCTATATTTCTTAATTATACTTATATTTTTAAATTTTTTATTGCTTTATAAATAATACCATTCAAAATTTTCACCTCCTCCCCTCATCCCATTTCCCTCCCGCTCCCCCACTCACCCTCCTCCCTCCCCATCCAGTCTTAAGAGAGGGCATGGTACCCTGCCTGCCCTGTGTGAAGTTCAAGGCCCTCCCCCATCCATCCAGGCCTAGGAAGGTGTGCATCCAAATTTTCTAGGATCCCAAAAAGCCAGTACATGCAGTAGAATCAAATCCCAGTGCCATTATCATTGGCTTCTCAGTCAGCCCCCATTGTCAGCCATGTTCAGAGAGTCTGGTTTGATCACATGCTCATTCAGTTCCAGTCTAGCTGGCCTTGGTGAGCTCCCATTAGATCAGTCACACCATCTCTATGTGTAGACAAAACCCCTTGCAGTCCTGACTTTCTTGTTTATCTTCTCCATCCTTCTGCTCTTCAATCAGAGCTTGGGAGCTCAGTCCAATGCTCCAATGTGGGTCTCTGTCTCTATCTCCATCCATCACCAGACAAAGGTTCTATGGTGATATTCAAGATATTCATCAGTATGACTATGGGTCAAGGCTAGTTCAGGCACCCTCTCCTCTACTGCCCAAATGAGCTGCACAAATACAATACTTTAATCAAGAGCAGATATTTATATCCTTAAGCCGAGATACATACTAAAGCAAAGTTTTCATTTCTATAGTATATAAACAGTATTTGGGAATTTGGGCATAGTTCTCTTCAAACTTCTTCCTGCTTTTTGTTGGGTGAAGTATGTTTTGGAGGGAGGAGTGTTCAGCAGAGACCTTTCAGGTAGTCTTGGTCCATCAAACAACATTTGCCTGGAAGGAATCCACATGTTCTTATACTCTACGGAAAAAAAAGCAGAACTTTTCCAAAGTAACACATCTTTAGACCCAAATTTTAAAGTCATGAAATTTTAAAATATACATGCTTGTTTAGCTTAGCAGTATCCAGAATCAAATGTCTCTCTGCAGTCAAAAATTTCAAATAAAACACAATAATACACATAATTCAGATTACCTGAGTATATTCCACCTTTACGAGGCTTATTTTTCTTTATGCCTTTAATCTATGATTGTCTGTACTCTGTGCCTTTAAAGACTTTCTTTTATTTTTTGTGAATGATTTACTTCTTTTTATAACTCTCTATACTCTTTTTCATCACTCTTTTAAGCTTACATGCATTTATCCAACACTGTGACCCAATTAGAGGTTTATTTCTCTCTGAATCTGCCTTTATTGCATATCTTTCATTATTTCTGGCTAGTACTGCTTCTTCAAATGCTAAGTGGTAAGGATATGAGTAAGGCTGCTTTGTCTTTTGACTCTGCCCAGTCCAACATATTGGAAGCATATTCACTGCCTCTGCAAGTCATGTACACTGCCCCAGTTTCAGGTATGTAGCAGGTCTATGTCTTTCCATTAAGCAGTTTATAACATGATGCTCACAAACCCCATTAAAGTGCAAGACTTCCTGAAAGAGCTAGAGTTTATGCTGCCAGCACAAACAAGGAAGTCACCATTTCTTATGCTGACTCAGTAAGCCTTTTCTTAAATGAGCCATGGTACCCCTGTTTGCTGCCAGTAAATAGAACTCATCTAAAAAAAATACCAGCTACAAGAAGCCATGTATAACTCTGTTCTTTTGTGTCTAAAATTCTTTCCCAATCTTTCTCAAGTTTTATGTGGATGTAGTCAGACCCATGTTTGCACACCAACCTCTGTAGTTAGAGGTTGTTCATTCATGCCTAGCCACCCAGACCCAAATAACTACACAGAAACAGTATTAAGTAAAAGAATAGTTGTTCAATCACTTAAGCATCTCTTATATATTAAATTAACACAGTTCTACTAATCTGTATATTGCCATGTGGTTGTGTTCTACCGGTAAGGTTCCATCCAGTGTCCGGTATCTGTCTCCTGCAGTGGTTACACGACTTATATCTGACTCTGCCTACTCTCTTTCTATGACTCTGTTTGGAGTTCCCACAGAAAATGTACGGCAAATTCCTCTATCTAGACTGGATACCACAGATATTCTTCTAACCTCCCTCCTCCAATTAATTGTACTATACTCTCACACAACTTCAACTGGCCATTCTTGGAAATGCACAGGCCACTCTTGTCAGGGAAGAGGTGACTTAACTAAATATCTTCACATCCCCCTCATTCCCTTGAGTCTAATGATTCTATATTATCCTAGCTCTGCAGCAGAATACCTGCACTAATAACCCACATTTCTAGTTTATCTCACAGAAAATTCCTAACAACTCCTTCCCCAACTCACTGCTTTATCCAATATATTAACTCCATCAAACATTTTCTGGAAACCCACAGGCCAACCTGGGCAGGAAATCAGGTAAGATAAATGAAGATCTTCACCTCTCCACTTGCTCTCACAAGTCCAGTCTTCTAGTATTATTCTTAGCTCTGTGTGGAGCTCCTGCTATAGATTCCCACAGACCAAACGACAGTCTCAAGAGAAAACACAGATCTTAATCTTCAGAGTTCCTTCTCACTACTCATTACTTTGTCCTAGCCCTAAAATTCATAAGAAACTCTCTACAAACTGACATGCCAATCTAACCAGGAAAGCAAGTAAGCTAACTTAAGATCTTGCCTCTCCCTTTATTCTTCCAAGTCCAGTCCTCAGTCTCATCAACAGCTTTATATCAAACCTTGTACTGTGGTCTGTTCTCACTTACTGTCAGGTGACTACCTAAGTAGTTCCAGTATGAAACTCTACTCCTTTTCCTACTGTGGATGTTTATATGCCCCCTCCTATTCCATGCACATTTTTAAGTGTCAACTTTCTATATCCATCCAGAAATACATTTTATATAGAATCCCCAGTGTCCACATTCATGAGGATCTCAGAAGAATTAACTACCTGGCAACTCACAGTAACCATACTCTCTAAATTACCAGACAGGGCATTAGAAAATAAGGAAGTTAGAATTAATCTTACAAAGACAGAATCAGAAATCAGCACCTAGAATTAAAAATTTCCCAATCCCAGATACAGAGATGTTATCTTAAAATGCAATCAATAAAATCTTGGAGAGTATGCCTTCACTAGAGCCCAAAAGCCCTACCACAGCAGGCCCTGAGTATTCCAAAATGGTTGAACAAGGAAAAAACTTAAAAGAGCATGTAGAAAGATGATACTGGTACTTAAAGAGAAAATGAATAAATCCCATAAGGGAATCTATGAAAACATAAAAAGTGGAAGGAAATGAATAAAAACGTTTAAAATCTGAAAGTGAAAATAGAATCAATAACAACAAACCAAATTTCAGGAAATATACCAAAGAAAACTTTAGGAACTCAAACAGGAACCTTAGTGCAGAGCTTCATGACCAGTATATAAGACATTAAGGAGTAATTCTCAGTTAATGAGGATAAAATAGAAGAAATGTATATATTTGTCAAAGAAAAATTTAAATCTAAAAAAACTCCTGTAACAAAACATTCAGAATATCTGGAACATTATAAAAATACCAAGTCTAATAATAGAAGTGGAGTCAGAAGAAGAAAAACCCAAGTCAAAGGCACAGAAAATATTTCAACCAACTTATAGAAGACCAACTCACTAACCTAAAGAAGGAGATACCTATCAAAGTAAAAGAAGCATACAAGGAGACTGAATCAGGAAAGAAAGTCTCCTCAGCAAATAATAATTATAAAGTAATTTTAAAACAGGGGAAAGTTATGTTTGATTATGTAAGGACTGTAATGGGAGAATCAAGTGGGAAGGGGGAAAGGAGAGAGACTCAAGGGAGAAAATATGGGGAGGGACAATTAAAGTTAGGGACATTTGAGAGAACATATGCCACCTAATCAAGGAGAAATATTTTAAAGCATACACATACACATTCTTATGTACATCTGAAGGCAATGTAAATAATAGAACCCAATAATTGAGGAGATGGTGTCCCAAATGGGCATCTTATGTCACCAAAGTACTGAGATGGTGTTACATATAATTGAGTTGTTGGTCAAAGAAACATTACAGGAATGCATAAATAACAGAAGCTGTAGGTTGCTACCCACAAACTGACAGCAATGCCCGGTTGCTGAATAAAACACCTTTATAACTCATTGGACATGGAGTTACTGGGCTGGTGGCTACAAAGAGCTTTCACCCCTAAATTCCAGCATGTTTGTTACAGGAAAGTACTCTGCATGCTATTGAAAGAGAAATGTTAGGATGAAGCCAGTCACAAATCCTGTGATGGTGTCTGACCTACCTGTAAGATATGCTAGAGCAATGGTGGCACAAAGCTCATGGGAATAACCAGCCAATAACTGATTATAGTTAAGACACACTCCATGAGAAAGAACACATATCTGGCACTGATTTGGTTTCCAGAGACTAAACTAGCCTGGGGACCTAGGATATAACCAAATAATACTTGTCTAAAAAAGGAGTGACAAAATTAATCCTAATGTTATTCTGCTATGCTCAGATTAGTGTGTTGTTCAGCCATCATCAGAGAAGCTTCCTCCCAAATCAGTTGGAAACAAATAGAGAGCCACAGGCAGATAACACATAGAGTGAGGTACTTTTGAAAGATCAGCTCTAAATGGTATGTCTCTACCAAACTCTCACTTTAGAATTCAGAGAACTCTTAACCTCTGAGCCATCTCTCCAGCCCCCAGTCGACCTAGGAGTCATCGGGCACCCCTCTGTTCCCAGGAGAGGTGGATTGCTTCACCACTCGAGAGGAGGGTCTCTCCTTGTCTCAGTCCCTTCTCCTTTGGTCTGACACCATGGTTGACTCTGACTGGTGCTCTCCACGTGATAGCTGCCTGCCTTTGTATGGGAGGGGGAGGGGATCTGTTGGGAGCCGTTTCCCCCTAGAGATCATTGCAGGAACCATCGCCCTGGGGAGACTGCGGGGAACCCCACACCCATGGTTGTGCTGGGAATGGTTCTGTTGCCCCACACCCAGTTGAAGCTGTTAATGGAGAAAAATAAAATAAATAAAATTAAAAAAAAAAGAATTCAGAGAACTCTTCAGAAAAAGAAAGAGTATAAGAGAAATAGAGGATGGAGGACACCAAAAAACAAGGCCCTCATATGAACCCACAGACTATAGCACATGAATCATGTGCCAGCCAGTCTGCACAAACTCTCTACTTACATATTAGGGCTTCTAATCCCTGAAATTGTGAACATGCAGGTCTCTGTTTGTACCTTAGTTTTTGCTTTTTCCTTCTGTTGGTTTGTCTTGTCCAACCCTGAGGTGATAATGCTGTTTCTTTATATCATATTTTACCTTGTTATATTTTTAAAAAATAAATGGATTATTAAGCAAGAATTATAGTTATAATATTTATATCTATTTTATCTTTTATCATAACAATGGAAAACTATAACTATCTATTTTTTAATTCTATTAAAGACTTTATATACTTACATATAAAGAATATATTTTTGAGCAGCCTAATGATGGTCAAGTGTTTTCTCTGGCAGACTGCATGCTCAGTGTAATTTTTTCTTATTCAGTAAAATATTCCATTGACATATTTATCTGTGATATGTAAATGATGGTTACCTTTCACCTATAACTTTCAAACTATTTAAACATCTGAGTCACTGGTCAAATCAGAATTTTTTATGTTTATATAGTTGGTGTCATTATTAAGTGGAAATCATTAGAAGCATATTTTTTAACTAAAGGAAAATAAAATGCACAAATATATTTAACATTACTTTTTTAAATTGTCTTTTAAAACAGTATCCTTTTTAGACTTGGTAGACCTGAAACCAACTATAAAACCAATGATGACCTAGATCCCCTGAACTATCTATCTCCTAATGCTATGCTTAGAAACATGTGACATTCTCCAAGATTTTTTAATTTTCAAGATAAGATACATTTGAACACACACATAGTACTTAAACATATTTAAACTTCAATGTGACATTTTAATTTAATGAAACCTTCAATAGTTAGGTAATGGTATGGCCTTTCAGTCTACTCAACATTAAATGTTAAAACATTTTGGAAATTCTATACTAAGACTTTTGAAATCTCTAGTGTATTCTATCTAGCCATACAGAACTATCTGTACACGAGAGCACGAGACACAATCCTCCCAGACTGGGCTCAACCTGTGTATACCTCGTCAAATTTATGTATCACTCAATGTGGTTCATTTGCCTTCAGCACTTGTGCTCTTCCAGGATCCGCATATGGATTTCACCTCTTTGTCCCTCTTTTTGCAGTCAACAGAAGAGGATATATATTTGGGCACAACAATGAAATGACACTGCTTTACTCATTCCCCACTGACCACTGGGCTTTCAGGTGCATCAAATATGTTGCATAGACAGAATTAAAAACTTATAGGGCAAGTGTGAGATACCCTACCCTACCTCAGGGTGAAGTAGGGTAAAGGAGATGTGGATGATGGACAAGTAGGATGGAGAGAAAATACCAGATTCAGATAAATAAAAGAGATAGGGCATAGTCTTAATTTTAGTGACTCTTTATGAAACTAACCCTGACTTGGAGATACTGAAGAATGTGAGGTGCTCCATGGGGTGAGTTTTAGAGAGACTTTGTGGTTGCTGTAAGAATGATGGTTACCTTTTTCATTTCTTCATAGCTCACTAGCAGAAAATTCTTCCTTTCTCTCATTGACAACCAGTCACGGGTATGTTCAAACCATGATCCATACATCACTGTGTAAAGGGAGGTGAAAACTGTTAATTACAAATAATTAAAAGTGACAGGTTCCTGAAATTCTTCATTTTTCTGAAAAGGGAAGACAGCTTTATTAAAAACACTCAAACCATTATTTCAGTATTCAATATGACATTTCACACACATACACACACACCACACATGCGCACACACACGCACACACACACACACACACACACACACGGAGAGAGAGAGAGAGAGAGAGAGAGAGAGAGAGAGAGAGAGAGAGAGAGAGAGAGAGAAAGAGAGAGAACTAAGTTTATTAGTAATCTAATAATTAGTAATCTAGTAACTAGTAATCTTACAGCTTTACCTCTGATGCCATGTGGAGACATCCTCCTGGTGGGATGAAATGACAGAGGCATGTGTTTGGGAAAAACAATTATACCAATACAGTAATCCAGAGGGTTCTTGGCATGACCAGGCTTGACCTTTTATTACCATCATGTCATGAATGCTCTTAATCCTTTCTGAGGGAATCACCTCCCATTGGCTTCCAAATTTAAGGTTCCAACACTTCTCAATAAAGACCCTCAACACCCAAACTTACAATATAAGACAAGTAGTGACCTTCCAGGCATCACCTTATGCTTTCACACCAAAGTTTCATTTATATTCCTAGGGCTACTTTGATGAGTTCTCAACAATTCCTGGTCTAGTGTGCTCTCTCCCCATCTCAGCATCCATTGAACACTTGCATTGTGTATTGTTTACCATTATCTGAAGAAATAACTGAATCAGGTCAGAAGAGAAGGTGAAACATTAGTCCGGGTCAGAGAAATAGGGTACACGAATTCAAGGAATCTAATATTTATTGGAAGTTGGGGTGGTAAAAAACAGAGAAGTTGTAGACATAAAGTGAGTTGAACATTACATGGCAGAATTAAGTCACTTAAAATAACTAAAAGCTGGGTTCATCAGAAAGCATTTATCTTGTATTTATGAAGACCTAAGTTTGTATCCGCAGAAACCATTCAAACATTGATTTTTGTGTGTGTGACCCTAGTGCTCCTACTAGGACAAGGGAGGTGGAGACAGGAGAATGCACAGAAGCTTTAGACCAGTTAATCTGGTGCACACAGTGATGAACAAGAAGAAAGGGATTTTATTTCAAACAATGTAGAAATTAAGGCTCAACACCTGATATTTTTTGTCTTCCACACTCAAGCACTGGCACAAGAACAGGCACAAATACATATTTGTATCCACACCATAATAATCACACATGCCTACATACATTAAAAGAAAAGTTAAAACCAACCCAGATGTGGGAGAACTTGTCTGTAATAAACCAAAACTCAGGAGGCAGAGAGAGGAGAGGGCCAGAGGTTCAATATCATTTTCAAGTACATAGTTAATTTGGGGACAACCTGGAATACAACAGATTCTCTCTGAAAACAAGCAAAAAGCAAAAACTATGTTAGTGAGAGCACCAAAAATAAACCAATGACATATATGCTGCTTATAATTAATAGTGGTTCTGCTTGGAAATTATTTTAAAACATATGTGTTTGTTTGGAGGCAAGGATTTCAAATGGTGTGTCTTTAAGGCTGCTTCAGTCTTGGTATATAGACAATATTAGCTTTGATACACTTGAATCAATCCCGTGAATGTTGTGATAGCAGGCTTATACAATCCTACTTATCCTGGATTTTTATTATTTTGTTATCATTTAATTTATATTTATCAAGTTATGAGACATAATGACTCTATCAAATAATAAAGATCTTGACCACAGGATCTGAGTATTAGTGGGGCACAATGCTCAATAAACAGACAAGTAAGTACATTCCGTCTGGTGAAGTGTGCTATGAAGACAAAAAATTCAGTGATAGAGAAAAGAAGAATGGGATCTTCTATGATTGTGTAAAAAGAATGATACCTATCAATACAACAATATGTTAAGTGAAATAAAATGAAGGTGTGAATCAATGAACAGAGCAAAAAAAATAAGTCATCTGGTACAGAGAGGGATGTTGTATAGGAAAAGGAGAGGGAGTGGGAAATGGAAACAGAGAGCGAGAAAGGAGGGAGAGAGAAAGAGAATGTTGTTATACATGAACATTCAGAGAATATGCAAGGCCCTAGAAACTTGTAGTTAATGAAATATTTTTGAAAATATTTGTTATACTTTTGTATATGTTTATGTGTTTTCATATGAGTATGAGTCTTTTTGAATGCCTGCAGAGATTAGAAGTGTCAGTTCCTCTAAAGCTGAGGTAATGAAAAGTTGTGAGCCACTTTATGTGTTCACCGGGAAACAAACTCTGCTCCTCTAAAAAGAATCACGTGATGTTTTGATTACTGAAGCATCTCTCCAGTCCCTAATGACATAGTTTTTAAGAGAAAGCTATAAAAACAATTGTATTACACAAGAAAAAGTAGAAATTAGCACAAATGATCTGCACAACAAATACATTGTAAATGAAGTATCAAAGATAGAAAATGGAATGGTGGCATTATGACATAGCAATTGGTTAAAAAAGTACTTACCATATAAACCTGATAATCAAACAGTTTCTGTAACCCACAGAAATTAGAAACAGACAATTGACTCCACAAACTTGTTCTCAGGGTCTCACACAAGTTTTGTGAGATGTGTATATCTACACAGACACTCATATACACATAAATACCAGCCCATAATAAATAAGAAAGTTTTAAAGGGAAAAATACAGTGTTAATTCAAGGTGGAGGATATGGTACAGTTCTATAAGAACAAAATAACAAAATAAGAAGATAGAAGTGATATCTGTCACCCTATGAAAAGATGAAATCTATGTTCACATGCACAGAAAACATTTTTGAAATCATTTCTATAAGTTAGGAAAAGAGTGCTGTGTTCAATAACTTTAAGAATTAGCATAACCTATAACCACCTAGGAAGAGAATTTTAATGAGGAATTGTCTATATTACATTGGTATGTGGGCATGTCTTGGAAAAGTTTTGTTAATATGTCATTGATGATATAGAAGGATAAAGTACATTGTGAACAGTTTCATTCCCAAAAAAGCATAAGGAAAGAAAAGTAAGCTTTGGGCCAAAACCAACAGATAACATAGTTATTGTCTCTCTGCTCTTGACTGAAACATATTGTTTTAACTTCATACCAAAACTTCTCATGTATAATAAACTGTAACCTGGATTTGAAAAAAAGAAAAAGAAAAAGAAAAAACCTCCTTTTCTCTCTAAGTTCCTTTGTGTAAAAACAGGTGCTAATTCATATACAGGCAGAATTTAGGGTACTACATAGACAAGACTAGATGGGAAGCTCCCCTGCCTCATAATACTATAATTAAACAAAAGAATACATTGAAACTGGCAAGATAGAAACAACAAGTAAAATGTAAAGTAAGTTCTGAACTCTGTCATAATAACAGATTTTTCAACTGAGATTTTATAAATCAGGAGGGAGGGACTGGAAAGTTGTATTTCAAGTTCTATAAGCAGTCAAGACAAATAGCTTCTGTATCCATCAAAGCTACTTGTCATATCTGAAGGAGCAATACAATTTTGTATGCTATAATTTGCAAAATGAATTTATGACCACCAAGGTAGCTCTACAAAATACATTTGTAGGAGTCTTTTAAACTGAAAAGAAAAGTAGATCTTTTCATAAGACTGCAACAAGCATAATTTGTCTCTACCAGTCAACTTGACACAATCTAAAATTATTTGAGAAAGTCCCAGTTAAAGTATTGCCCCCTTCAGATTGATCTTTGACCAAGTGTTTGAGTAGTTGTCTTGGTTGATGAATGGTGTGTTAGGACCCAAATCACAGGTAGATTGATCTGGGTTTTATGAGAATAGTAACTGAGCATGAGACACTGTAGAAGTTAACAAGAGGATTTGTAAAATAGTTTCTACTTCAGTTCCTTCTGGAGATATGACCCTGACTTCTCCCAAAGATAGATTGTGACCTGAGTGTGAAATCCAGATAAACATTTTCTTCCTCTCCATTGTTTCTGGCAAGTATGTTCTGTTACAGACTACATAAAGTAAACTAGAACAACAAGTAAACAAGAAATAAAGGAGAAATAACTTGAGGTCCTTGACAAAAACCATCAAAATGGCAGAAATCAATAGACATCGTTCATAGCAACTGAATATTAATGTCAATTTCTAATTTCAAAAACACAGTTTAGCAGGTTGGAAAAAAGCAGGAATATATTTTTGTTTTACTTCATCATAAAAGACAGATGGAACATTACAATGAAATGATGAAAAAAAGTGTTCGGAGCTAATGGAGCTACAAAACAAGCAAGCAGTGCCTATCTAATCTAACAAAAATGACTTGAAACCAAATCTAGTGAGAAATTATATAACTTCCTTCTGATTAAGGGAACAATTCATGGAAATAACTGTACAATTCCAAACACAGGTTCACCCAGTTCTGTGCAGAAAATACTACTAGATGTAAAGAAACAGGCTATCACCAGATATCATTAATTAACCTGTATTCCAGTAGAAAATAAGCAGAATTAAATGACTTCACGGGTAAAATGGACATAAAGTACAAGTAAAAATATTTTATGCAAACTCTTAAGAATGAATATACATTGTTCTCAGCATTGTATGGAATTTTCTTTAAAATAGATCAAGTATTAGAATACCAGGAAAGTCTTAGTAAATATGGGAAAATTGAAATAATTTCTTATCCTCTATCTTACAACAATCAAATAACTACAAATAAACAAGAGAAACTCTAGAAGACAAAAAAATCTCATGGAGATTAAATAACTCACAACATATTTATGAATGAGTCCTTGAAGAAACAAGAGTAGAAAGACTCCTAAAATAAAATAAAAATTGAAATCTCAAATCCTTTAATCTGAGAGATGCAATGTAAATATCTAAAAGAGATGTTTAAAGGTCAATGTACCTACATTAAGAAATCAAAGAGATATCAAACGATTTTATTAATGATTCACTTTAGGGCTCGGGAAAAAGAACAAATCAATCACCAAAATCAATAGCTGGCAGTAAAAGATGTGCATCAATGAAATTAGTGAAATAGCAACATCAACAATGACATAAAGACAAGCATAGACTCAATGAAACAGAGTTGCTTCCTTCAAAATGTTAACAATACTGACAAAACTTTAGATATACTAATCAAAATGAAGAATGAATACCAAAGCTAATACAGTAAGACATGAAAATAGAGACAAAATGACAAGTGAAATTCAGAAAAATGTTAGAGTTTACATTTAAAAATCTCAACTAGGGGATGGAGAGATGGCTCAGAGGTTAAGAGCACTGACTGTTCTTCCAGAGGTTCTGAGTTCAGTTCCCAGCAACCACATGGTGGTCATAACCATCTGTAATAAGATCTGGTACCCTTTTCTGGCCTGTAGGGACACATGCAATTAGAATGCTGTATACATAATTAATAAATAAATCTTTGTAAAAAACACTCACCTATAGTAGAGAAGCTAAAACAGGAATGAATTCCTGTATTGACAAAGACTGCCAAAATTAAATTAAAATGACATTTGAGAAAAGTAAACAGGTAAGGACAGGAGAAGTCTTAGCAATTAAAAGAATTCACAATTCTTTGAAAGGACCAGGATTCAATTTCTAGGATCCATATGGCAACTCACAAAACCTTCTTCTAGCTTCTGAGGGCACCATATACATATTCAATAAATACATATATATGTAAGCAAAACACATAAAACAAAAAATTTTTTAAAAATTATCAGGGCTGGCCCTGCCCCTTAGCAGCGCCTCTGACATCAGGTAAAGGCACAAAAATGACCAGGGCTAAACAACTCAGCTATGACTGAGGCCATATCTAGAGTCTTGAGTTGGCCAACCCCATTACCCATCTCATCTATGAACTGCTGTAACTGGTGAAAGTTCCAATCCTGTGAAACTGTAGAGTCAGAATCTCCATGACTCTGAGCAATAGTAGGTGGGATATCTGAGAGGAGTCTGGATAAGTTTCCAATCATTGACAGTATAGCATAAGCAAGAGATTTTGAATCAGACCAACAGCTCAGTTCAATGACTATTTTAAGTAAAACTGTTTGGCAAAAGATACTGCATTGAAACTTCCATGTTACATAGTCCCTCTGTGTTTGTGGATTATAACAAAGTTATCTTTTATTTTACAGCTAATATCCTCTTATGAGTGAGGACATATGATGTTTGCAAGGAAAGTTTGTTGCAGATGCTGTCTTTTTTCTATTATATAATTTTGTTTTCTTTTTGAAAATCAGGCATCTGTAATTGTGTGGATTTATGTCTTGGTCTTCAATTTAAATTCATTTATCCGCCTGTCTGTGTTTATACCAATACCATGGCATTTTTATTACTTTAGCTTTGGAGTAGTGCTTGAAATTAGGGATGGTTGTTCTTTCAGACATTATTTTTTATAGGATGATTTTAAGCCATCCTGGATTTTTTGTTTGTCCATATGAAGTTGAGTATTGTTCTTTCAAGTTATGTAAATAAAGAATTGTGTTGAATTTTTATGGAAACTAAATTTAATCTGTAGATTGCTTTGGTAAGATGATTATTTTTTCATCTTCTGATATCTTATTTAGTAAAGAAAAATACTCAACATCTCTTTCTTCAAAAATTATTTTTAATCTGGGTAGTGGTGGCACATGCCTTTACCCAGCACTCAGGAGAGTCAGTCAGATTTCTGTGAATTTGAGGCCACACTGGTCTATAAAGTGAGTGCCAGGACAGCTCCAATACTACACAAAAAAATTCCTGTCTCAAAAAAATTTCATTTTCATTCTTTAATTTTTTTGTGGATGTTGCAATGGTTGAAGGCAAATATGGAAGGACTAGAATATGAGTGGAACTGGGGTGCATGATAGGAAATTCTAAAAGAATAAATAAAAATAATATTACAAAAAATACTCAGTTCTATACCAGGCAATGATATTTCAAAAGTACTTAAAAACAATCTTGCTACAAGCCACACCATGATATAGTAATTACTCATCATCTTTTCATGAAGTCAACCCATCAGGAGTAAGGGATCTGGTGGAAGATTAAGCCATCATGCAGGAAGTATTGTAATTATTGCCTTGTGAATAAAATAGCTGTTTTTGTGTAAATTTATCAATGTAGCTTACTCCTATCTGTTACAAATTTGGGATTTACCTCCCATGGTTCAGCACTATTTGAACTATCTGTGGGGACACTCATACAGTCAAGAAGCCTGTTTCCCACTGCCAGGTTTTTGCTCCTTTCTCCTATGTAAACATTGAGAAATATCTTCCTGCAATTATCTTTATTGGTAGGCATTTGGTCAGTGTTTAGGGTCCAAGTAAAAATTTTCCATTTAAGACCTTCCCATATATCCAATAACATAGAATTACTACATGCCCAAAGCTGTTGATTCATAGCTGCTAACATACATAGAAAAAATAATTATGTTTGGTTTTATGTCATATAGATAAGAAAAGTGATGAGCTAAAACTAATCTTGCATTAAAAGATTCCTAATTCCTCACTTCACATTCACCTCAGTTTACTCATGATTTTAGTTCAGGAGATTTACTACCTGTGTCTTACTCTCAGGAAAAATAGTAACCAGAGTGTGGAGGAAGACAAACCTTCACTTGTGCCTCTGACCTGACAGTTTAGAGATATTGGTCTTCTCTTTGTATAAGCTATTTAGAGCAAAGATTTGATTTCACATCTAAAAGGCCCTTAGGGTTTGTTCATATTTTACAAAAATGCTAATAAACCAAAGGCTATAAATGTCCCTTGTCTGTTTACATACGTTACCTGATCATTCTGTATGCCTGCTAGATTTTGTGGATCTTTATATCTGAGTAATAACAAAGAGAAGCAGGAACAGAATACAGAGCAGTAGTTGGAGAAGTAGCATCCCAGGAATTAGCAGAAATAAGAAAATAAAGAAGAGGAAGAAAAAGAAATAATAATAAGAGTAGGAGGAGAAGGAAAGAGAGGAGGAGGAGGAGAAAGAGGAGGAGGACGAGGGAGAGGAGAGGAGGAAAAGGAGGAGGAAGAGGAAGAGGAGGAAGGTATCAGAGAATTGGGATTGGAATTATAATTGAGCTAGAGAATTAGAGCTACAAAATTAAAGACAGGACAGAAGTTTTAGAATTGAGGACAAGGAAGGGACAACATTAAAAGAGACATTCTGAAGAATAATCATATGAGTTATTTAATTTTTCTCTCAGATCCCCTAGCAATATTTCCTTCTCTGGCTTTAGCACCTGAACTGAACTCTGTAGGGGTCCATCTATGCTATTTAATTTATAATTATTGATATTTGTATATTGAATAGTCCTGCACTGTCTTTCTTAAAGAAAGTCAACTTGATCATGGTGAATCATTGTTTTCATATAAGTGTGTCTCTGTGTGTGAATGTGCATACGCAATTACATGTGTATATATATGTGTATATATATATTGTGTTAGCATATACATGTACAAGTTAAGAGAAAAGATGATGTGAGATTCCATTCTATATGCTATGAATATGTTTTATTACCACTGAATAATAAATAAGCTGTTTTGTCCTAAGTCAGTCTGGAATATTCAAAGTTGAAAAAACTAAACTGAATACAGGGAACCAGGAGGTAGAGTCAGGAATATGCCATGTAGACTCTGGAGAAGAAAGATGGCATGTAGCTGTCCAAAAAGCAGTAGGTAACAACCCAAAAGCCTCAAGATAAAATATACAGAAATGGTTTAATTTAAGATGTAAGAGTTAGTTAACAAAAAACCTGAGCTAGTAGGCCAAACAGTCTTGAATTACTATCATTTCTATGTGATTATTATACAGGTCTTGGTGCCTGGAAAATGAAAGCAGAGTATCTGTTTACAGAGAACTTGTGAGAATGAGTTCTTCTTGAGAAGTATTACATCTATGATAACCAGGGATCGCTGTCTGTACTTTCTATTTTGTTGAATATTTATCTCATTTTTTTATATTAAGACAGGACTTCATAAAAGTACTTTGATGGTGTGCCTTCTTTTTCTTCTTTTATGGAACAGTTCAACAAATTTTTTCAAGTTCTCTGAATGTCTAGAAAAATTCATATAGCCATGAACATTTTTAGCTTAGAGATTATATTGGGGTCATCTTGCTTCCTATTTGTGGATTGAGGTGTTAGCACCCAGTTGCTTCCACACTACCATTCGTGCTTCCCTGGTGCCATGCTTCCTGTGATAGTGATGATCACAATTATCAATTATCTCTCTAGAGCCATAAGTCTCAAACAAAACCACATTTTTATTAGTTTCCTTGCTATTATTGTTTTATCACAGCAATAGAAAAGTAATGAATACACCAAGGATTTGAGGCCATCTTTAAAGAAAACCTCAGCACATGAAAGACAGAAACTGATATAGATATTAGGAGATGGAAAATGTCTCCATAGTCAGAGACTAGAAGAATTACTATATGAAAATGACCATCCTACCAAAAGCAATGTACTTGGGATTGGGATTCAACACAATCCCAATCATGATTTTAGTGTCATTATCCACAAAAATGATGAACATGGGATGTACTCACTCATAATTGGTTTCGAGCCATAAATGAAAGACATTGAGCCTATAATTTGTGATCCTAGAGAAGCTAAATAAGAAGGTGAACCCAAAGAAAAACATCTAGTTATCCTCCTGGATATTGGAAGTAGACAAGATTGCCGGGTAAAAGTTGGGAACTTGGGGGTGGGGTGGGATGGGGGTCAGGGGCAATGGGGAGAGAAAAGTGAGAAGGGGAGGATGGAGAGAGCGTAGGGGAATGGATGGTTGGGATAAAGGAAGGGTGGATATGGGAGCAGAGAAGTATATATCCTAATTAAGGGAGACATCTTAGGGTTGGCAAGAGACTTGACTCTAGAGGGGCTCCCAGGTGTCCAGGGAGATGTCCCCAGCTAGTACCTTGGGCAACTGAAGAGAGGGAACCTGAAATGGCCCTAGCCTATAGCCATACTTGCTATATTACCATAGAAACTTTATCTGGCGATGGATGGAGATAGAGACAGAGACCCACATTGGAGCACCGGACTGAGCTCCCAAGGTCCAAATGAGGAGCAGAAGGAGGGAGAACATGAGCAAGGAAGTCAGGACCACGAGAGGTGCACCCACCCACTGAGACAGAGGGGCTGATCTATTGGGAGCTCACCAAGGCCACCTGGACTGGGAATGAAAAAGCATGTGATAAAACCGGACTCTCTGAACATGGCAGACAATGAGGGCTGCTGAGAAGCCAAGGACAATGGCACTGGGTTTTGATCCTACTGCATGTACTGGCTGTGTGGGAGCCTAGCCTGTTTGGATGCTCACCTTCCTAGACCTGGATGGAGCAGGGAGGACCTTGGACTGCCCACAGGGCAGGGAACCCTGACTGCTCTTTGGACTGGAGAGGGAGGGTGAGAAGAGAGTGGGGAGGGGGATAGGAGAGAGGAGTGGGGGAAGGGGGAGGGAAATGGGAGATGGGGAGGAAAAAGTATTATGCAGTCTGATAGTGGGATATTGTCATCAACATTAATACTGAGCTGTGGACACTGTGATACATACTTCAACCATGCTTACAAGATATGCTCACTAGAGCAATAATGGCAATTGTGATACTCGGATAACTAATCATTTTCTGATTGACAAGAGATCATATCTGGTGCAGTCAACATGGTCAATTTCTGATGCTAGGGAGGAAATAGTTTGTACTGTTGAAGCTGTCACTTTTTTCTCTTAAGCAGATATGATGTGGGTATCAAACTGTCTTCTAAATTGCTACACTTGTACTTACAAATCACTTTTGTCAGTTTTGTCAAAAAGATTCTTCTGGTAATGAGCAGTGTTTTGGAGTGTCAAAAGTGGTCACAATGCTGAGAATATGTGCCGTTCCAAAGATCACCCTAAATGAGATATATAAACCCCCATACAGGCTTAAGAAACATGAAGGAAGAATATGGAAATGATGCAAAAGCCAAAAGATGGGGCAAATGATGTGGAATATTTTTTTTCTAGACATGATATGTTCACAATACTCTTTAATTTATAATTTCTGTGATTACTACACAAGGACTACACAAAACTGGGCCTTTCAATGTTATAGCAAGGAGAGAGTAAATGCTATAAGACACCACCCCTTACCTGAAGCTTTATAAACAGTTAAGAGTAGTTAGGGGGAATAGAGTATGATACCACTTCTTACAGGAACTATAGGCAACTATTTATTGTTGGTTAAAACAGAGATACATTTTCAGTAAACTAGTTACTGGTAAGGTACTTCTTCCCTGTTCTCCAATGAGAAAACCCAATAGAATCCCTAGGGTCATAAAATTACATATGAAAATAGGGGACATTGAAGTAGAAAGCAGAGCTAGTTGGGAAGAGAATAAGGAGCAGCAAGAGAGGGAAAAGGACAGAAGAGTTTAGTCGGCTATTCTATTAATGTGATAGTCGGCTATTAATGTAACTGAAATACCTGTGTACATCTATTGAAATGTCATAATGAATCCATTTATTATATCTAATTATTACATATCAATAAAAGTAATGCAAATTGTAAAGAATTTCTGCCTATGATAATATTTTGAGACAAATAAAAAATAGGATTTACAATATTTGGAAAGATGGCTTTTAAAAAAATGGTGAATGTCAGGTTATTGTTTGGGAAGCCACTGAGAAAAAGACTAAGAAAATCCACAAATCAGAATCATGGTAGGAAGACAAGCACACTTGTTATGTTTTGTTGCTGTGATAAAACATCGTGAACAAAGACAACTTATATAAGACAAGAAAACTTAGTTTTAGCTTATGATTCTAGATGGATAAGAATAAGTGATGGTGGAAAGGAAGCAATGGCAGCATATGGCAGGCAAGGTTATCTCCTCAACTACAAACAGGAAACATAGAAAGAAAATATAAGTGACTTAAGAATTTAAACATTTTATGTGAAGCAAAATACTCCTCCACTACTGGTAGTAGTACAAGCTTGTACAGCCACTTTGGAAATCAATATTGAAGTTTCTCAGAAAATTGGTATTCAATTTACTTCAAGATCTGAATCTGTACCACTCTTGGGTATATACCCTAAGGAAGCTCAAACATTCCACAAAGACACTTCCTCAGTTATGATCATTACAGTGCTTTTCACAATAACCAGAGAATGGAAACAACCTAGAGGCCCCTCAATCAAATAATGAATAAAGAAAATGTACATTTACAGAATGGAGTATTATTCAGCTGTAGAAAAAATTATATCAAAAAATTTGAAGGGCCAGAACTAGAAAAAATATGATGCTGAGTGAGGTAACCCAGACACAGGAAAAAAAAACATTGTATGTACTCACTCCTACGAGGATATTAGCTGCAAAATAAAGACTAATCAAGCTGCAATCCACAGTCCAAGAAAGGTTATATCACAGGGAGAACCCAAAAAGGGACTACTGGAATGTATGGATGGCCCTGGCATGGGGACATAGATCTCCTAGGTAGATTGAGGAACATTGGGAAATGAGAACATGAAGAATTATGTTGGGTGCATGGATGGAGGGGAGAGTAATGAAACAGAGGTGTTAATGGGGAGCATGTTTTGGATCAGGTAGATACCTGGCGCAAGGGAAAATCCCATGAATCTACAAGGATGAGCCAAGGTAAGACTCGGCAATAATAGATAAGTAGCCTGAGCTGGTCGTATCCTGTAATCAGATTGGCTTCTGTTCCAGTTGTCAACAGGGAGCCTTTCTCCAGTGACTGATGGAAACAGACACTGAGATTCACAAGAAAGCCCTGGGAAGAGTTTAGGGAATCCCCTTGAAGAGAGGGAGGAAGAATAGTAAACGTCAGGGGTTCAAGGTCATTATAAGGAAACCTAAAGAAAAAACTATCCTGGGCTAATAGGAGCTCAAAGGCTGTGAACTGACATGAAATAACATTTAGGAAGCCTGCAGGGGTCTAACCTATAACCCCTACATACGTGTGACAGTTGTATATCTTGATGTACTTGTGGGACTCCAACTAGCAATAACAGAACCTGTCCCTAATGTTTTGGGTATCTTTCAGATCCTTATTCCTAATACTGTGTTAACTTGCTCAGCCTTAATACAAGGTGAATAGCTTAGACTTATCTCAACTTAACATGCCATGCTTTGTTGACACACATGATGAGGCCTTACCCTTTCTCAGCAGAAAAAGAGGAGGATTAGATTAGGGGATGACATGGACAGAGATGTTGGGGAAAGAGTGGGAGAAGATGAGGAAGGGGAACTGTAGTTAAGATTAAAATAAATGAATAAATTTAACTTAAAAAAGAATTTAATCTTCCAAAGTCCACACTCAATGTTATACTTCTGCTAGCAACTCTTTGCCTTATAAATCTTTTGAAACAATGCCATCAACTGGGAAACAAGTGTTCAAATGCTGTTATCTGTGTGGGATATTTCTCATTCAAACCACCACAAATGATCATATCTAGATAACTCCTAGAAAAACTATATACACCAAATGTTTCCAGGATGGTGCGACATGGAGAAAACTATTGTTGTGCCATATTTGCAGTGGCATGTGATAGCAGAAAGACAATTAGGTTCAAAATGGTAAAGAGTCTTGGAGCCACAGATCAGTTGTATGTAGAGGGATATGATAGAACCAAGAAAAGACTATAGAATATACTAATGTCTATGGATGTAGCCAAGTTATATAACATAGATGTTTTGTGGGTTTGAGCACCAGCATTATATAAACAGAACATGTTAATAGGTGCATGTATGCCTAGAACTCAAGGTGGGTGCAGGAGGAACAGAGCTTAAAGATCATCCCTGACTATGCAAAGAGTTGAAGCCCTGACTAAGCTATATCTTTCCTTGTCTTATAAAATATCTCTAAGCCTCTCCCAGCTTCCATATTTAATATGACACTCACCATTTCCTTTGAGGAACCATTCAAAATAAGTTTCAAATGACTCTGGATTCTTAGCAAGGTTAGATTTTTGCAAGAAAAAATAACCAGACACAAGAACATCTCTAGGATTTCTGATGACAAAGATCACCTTAAATAAAAAACCATAAATGAAGGTCAATATAGTCATTTCAAACCTTTTAACTGACACATATGAAATATCAATCAAATATTGATGAGGATTTTAAAACATCTATTATTTTTATTTGGACAAAATATAAAAATGAGTCTACATTTTAGTATTTTAAATATCTATAGTCTGAATGATTTTTATAATTCTATTCGATTTAAAAAATGTAACAGCTAAATGACTGAGGTCACTAATATTGCTTAAAAACCCAACAAAAACAACCACATCAAACCAAGACTAATGCAATTGTTTGTAAAGATCAATAAGTTAATGTCATGAAAGACTATCGATCCATTCAGTTAGAACATTTTATGCACACAGACTGTTGGGTACTGTGATAAATCTGCAAAATGACAAACTACTTGGTTTCTGCAACTAAAACTACAAAATATAACTTTCTTTTTTTTTATTTATTTTATTTTTCCATTAACAGAAAACCAACCCAGTACAACCATGGGTGTGGGGTTCCCATAGTCTCCCCAGGGCGATGGTTCCTGCAATGATCTCTGGGAAACAGCTCCAACAGATCCTCCGCCCCATACAAGGCAGGCAGCTATCAAGTGGAGAGCACCAGTCAGAGTCAACCATGGTGTCAGAGCAAGGAGAGGGACTGAGACAAGGAGAGACCCTCCTCTCGGGTGGTGAAGTGATCCCTCTCTCCTGGGAACAGAGGGTGCCCGATGACTACTAGGTCGAGTGGGGACCAGGCCTTTTTTCCCTTACCCTTCCTAGGGTTCCCAGGGCCCTGCCTTAGGTTGGGGATTATCCTGCCATAAGTCGCCCGTCCTGGAGCTCCTCAAGTAAAGGATATGGAAACAGAGAGGGAAATCAGAAAGCATCACCTTCACGATAGCCACAAACAGCATAAAATATCTTGGGTAAGCTAACCAAGGAAGTGAAAGATTTATTTGACAAGAACTTAAGGCATTGAAGAAAGAAATTGAAGAGGATACCAGAAAATGGAAGGACCTCCCTGCTCTGGATTGGGAGGATCAACATAGTAAAAATGCAATTCTACCAAAACAATCTATAGATTCAATGCAATTCCATCAAAATCCCATCAAAGTTCTTCACAGATCTGAGAGGACAATAATCAACTTATATGGAAAAACAAAACAGATAGCCAAAACAATCTTATACAATAAAGGAACTTCTGGAGGCATTACCATCCCTGACTTCAAACTCTATTACAGAGCTACAGTAATGAAAATATAACTTTCAAAGTAATCATGATCCAAAGCCAAAAGCCAGTGTACCATTGCACAAAGACCTACAGTCAACTAAGAAATGCTGAGAATGGGAGAAATGGACTTCCATTTATAAAAGCTTAAAAATTGGTTATCCAAATTCTCAGCTATGAAAAGATACTAGTAATATGGTAAGAATGAGCAGGTAGCAATTAAGTATTTAGTAATATGAAGATATATATACTTACACAAATGTAACAACAATTAATGAAAAAAGACCATAAATTTGAAAGATAGAAAGAAAGGGTATATGGGTCATGTTGGAGGGAGGAAGAGGAATGGGAAATAATGTATGTAACTACATTATAATCTCAAAATAAAATTAATTAATTAAAATAAATAATTTTAATAAGGTGAAATGTATAATTGTCTCATTTCTCTTTGTGACATTATTCTAGAATTCATCTCTATAAGCCTTAATTTCTTCAGCCAGGAGTTTGCTAAATTCATATAAGACACATGCACATAGGTAAAGGGTCCCAATTCATTGTGATATTTTCAAGAGAGTTTGTTTTTCTATGTTTGTCTTTGTAGCTCAAGCATAAAATATTTTAAGGTTCAATGATAGAGCAACTTCTAAAAACCTTTCTTACTTACAAGGAGCTGTAATAAGTTAGAACCTAGATATCTCTGATCCCTTCTGGAGATCATCAATCAGTTGCACAGTCAATAGCTGTGTCTACTGATCTCAATGGGCATCTAAAAATGGCAAGGCGCAAAAATTGGGAACTTGGGGGTGGGGTGGGAGGGAGTAAGGGGAAATGGGGAGCGAAAAGTGAGAAGGGGAGGATGGGGAGAGCTTGGGATGGTTGGGATAACGGGAAGGGTGGATATGGGAGTAGGGAAGTATATTTCTTAATTAAGGGAGCCATTTTAGGGTTGGCAAAGACCTGACTCTAGAGGGGCTCCCAGGTGTCCAGGGAGATGTCCCCAGCTAGTTCCTTGGGCATCTAAGGAGAGGGAACCTGAAATGGCCCTATCCTGTAGCCATACTGATGAATATCTTGCATATCACCATAGAACCTTCATCTGGCGATGGATGGAGATAGAGACAGAGACCCACATTAGAGCACCAGACTGAGTTCCCAAGGTCCCAATGAGGAGCAGAAGGAGGGAGAACATAAGCAAGGAAGTCAGGACCACGAGGGGTGCACCCACCCACTGAGACAGTGGGGCTGATCTATTGGGAGCTCACTAAGGCCAGCTGGTCTGTGACTGAAAAATCAAGGGATAAAACCGGACTCTCTGAACATGGCAGACAATGAGGGCTCCTGAGAAGCCAAGGACAATGGCACTGGGTTTTGATCTGACTGCATGTACTGGCTTTGTGGGAGCCTAGCCTGTTTGGATGCTCACCTTCCTAGACCTGGATGGAGCGGGGAGGACCTTGGACTTTCCACAGGGCTGGGAACCCTGATTGATCTTTGGACTGGAGAGGGAGGGGGAGAGAAGTGGGGGGAGGGGGAAAAGAGTGGGGGGGAAGGAGAGGGAATTGGGAGGCGGGGAGGAGGCAGAAATTTTTTCAATAATATATATATAATAAAATAAATAAAAATGGCAAGGCATGAGATGAGATATAGACTGTTAAATAAACTCCTTGAAGAGACCATTGGTCCTGTGAGCCTGCCTTGAGTGATTCACCAAAGAGCATGGGCTATGTGTAGAATCAGGATTAGTTTAGTGACCGTGATGACAACAAAAGAGTAATATCCACTGTACACTAGAGTTTGAACTTTGCTTGACCTACGTATGTAGTTTCTGAATGTGCTAGCTTATTTTTCACTTTCTCTCATATACCTTCACAGGATCACTATGCATTAATTGATGTCCCGGTACTCTGATGTAATCTGAGGAAGGGAGACATCAACATCACTTAGTGCATGAGAATCCCAGCTTCCCTCCCCCAACTTACATAATCAGAGTACATTTCAGCAAGAGCTCCAGGGCCTGTCTTGGTAAAATATGTTCAATGAGCATTCAATAAAAGTTTTCTCAAACACTTAACACTGACCTTGGCCTTGGAACTGAAAAAAGACTTGGGGAAAAGATGGATGGGAAGGTGGGAGCTGATGAGGCGTGGTCCTTCCCTATTGATTGATAATTCATATCCATGTTGACCTTCTATCCAGGGTGAGCGTTCCCAAATGGGAACAGATTGAATCCATTTGGGATTCCCTTTGGTCTGAATCAAGCAGACAATTTCAATCATCCAATTTGTTCCTGAACAAGAAGGAAAAGTGATGGTCACTCATTTCAACAATAGTTTTGAAAAAGCCTCAAGTACAATATACAACCATACAATGTACAGTGCAACTGTTTCAAAGAACATAAACCCAAAGTTTTCAGAATGTCCATATTGCATAAATACAAAGTATACTCATCTAGCACAATCCCAATGCTTGACTTGGAAAAACTGAGACAGTACTCAGTAACTCTGCCTGCCTACTAAACATCTTCTCCAGTACTAGGCTATCATTATCCTACATTCTAGTGCAATGGACTTGACTATCAGATATTTCACAGGGATGCAGTCATGGAATCTGTACTCGAACCTGGCCCCTTTCATTAAATATAATGCTGTTTAGATGCATTCATTCTCCAGTGTGTATATAAATGCTACTTCTCTTTAAGGCAGAGAAGACCCCTTGTGTCTACTTACCACACACCCTTGTATTATTTTTAAATGCTTATTTGTCGATGGATATTTCTCTAGCTTTCTTCTTTATCCTGCATTTCACTGCCCTTGACTTTTCCATGTTACTGTTATTGTTGATGCCAGCAAACTAATACTTAGGCAATGTTCCATGCTTCTGCCACCCAACAAACACCCTTCCCACAAAACCCATGATTCCTCTTTTTCATTACTTGGGTTTTGAAACCCTTTTCACTATCTGGACCAAGGTTCATGGTAATTCTTCTGCTTGACATTGTCCAGTGTTGTGGGAATTTGGTCTGATAAGCTAATGAAACTGGGGCATGAAGCCCTGAGGGCATGATAATAACTGAGGGTGAGGTTCATGTTCTCTCTCTTTGGGATGGTGAATGAATGAACAGAGCTACTGTTTGGAGTTCCCTTTGGCCCTTTGGAAAGGGGTCACAGTGCAGCAGTAATGAGTTGGTTCCCTGGCAGTATAGCACAGTGGCTGGAGATGTGACTTGAAGTTCTCCTTTTGTCCTGCAATCATAGTCCTTGGGTTTGATTTAATAAATGGTAAAACTGTCCCCAAAGTTTCTGTTATACCTGGCCCCCATGTGGTTGTACCCTAAACACCCCTGAAGGATCCCACTGCCCCACAAGCTTTCCCCTCAACTCCACCACTGCCCGTCAGTTTTAGCAAGCCCTGCCTGTGACTGAACTGCCATCCAGGTACTGTTTCATGCTACCTTCCCCCCACCGGACGGAGCTGGCTGATTGTATTTGTTTTAACTGTGTCCACACCCACTTTTTAAAATCCCTACTTGGCTAGTGGGAGGGCAGACTCGCTCAAAATTGCCCTCCACCAAGCCAGAGGCTCACACACTTGGCAGGTTGGGCAATATTGTTAGCGGTTGCTATGGAATCCCAATTATTGTTCATGCTAGGTCCCAGAGACATCTGCAGCACTTACTTCACCAAAGTCCTCCTCCCTCACCTCAGTCTCCATGCTGCATTCTGAAGTACCTGTGCTAGGCTATCATGAACACATTGCCGCATAGTACTTGTGTGGTCTAGGCCTTTGAAGCTGTTGGGTGTCCTCCTAAATCAGTACTGCTCAGCTTATACAGACACTGGATAGATTTTGGTCCTGCTGCTTAGGATATTTTCTTTGTGTTGATAATTCTCCAGATCCAATGCAATCAAATGGTAATAGTCAACTATTATGGTGTAAAGCTTCTGTCTCTAACCAAATTTGTTTGGTTAAAATCATTTGCTGTGGGACATGCATGTAAGTAGTTTTTTCCCATCCTCCTTCTGGGATCCCTGCAATTCTGCCTAGCAATCACAGGTACCCGGTTGGGGGGTGGCCTGGGTGGAAATTTCATACAAAGAACAGTCAGGTCCTAAAGCCTGATTCAAAGCACTGTATAGGATGTTTCCTGAAGTACTCTGGTGCCTCAACTGCAGCAACTGATGGCCAAACATCATTAATACATCCTAAAATCTTCACTGGAACTAGCAATCTGAACATCAGCAATATCTGCTGGTCAATCAAGATTATTACACTATGGCAGTTCTCCAAAATTTTAAATTACTTGACAAATTTAGACAATAGAATAATAAATAAATTAAAAAATAAGAAAATAAAAGATTTACAAATTTAAAAGCTTTGCCCTATCACCAGCTGAAAATGTCATTATAGAGGCAATTAGGAATATGTTCATTTGTACTATTGATGTGATGCTAGAAGAGATAAACAACCTTGCTAGGATGAATGTATTTTTAGCTACAATTGTTATTAATCTGGAAATTATAATTAAAAATTGTTTGATGAGAAACTGACTAAAATAATATGTACTTTGCAATATGGTAATGAGAAATTGGATGAAAAAATACAGACTATGGAGAATGGTTATGAGCAATTGGGAGAAAGGACACTGATTTTGGAAGATAATATGCACAGATAGTCACTGAGGAAAATAAGACAGACTTGACAGATAAGATAAAAACTTTAGAGGTATTTACAAATGGAGAAAATTAGAAACTGACTGATCTTATGAAGGCTTTAGAACAATTCACTGTTTAAAATTCAACCCCTCTTTAAGGCAACTAGTAGTAAATTCCAAGCCTTAGAAAAACTTATTAGTACTGTTAAGAGTGCTCCAACACAGATGAAAGAATTAAGAGGTGAACTATGTTAGCATCAACTGATGGAACTGGCGATGAGTAGTTAAAAGTTGCCTTACCATTAACTTACAGAATCAGAGACGAGCGACAGAAGGTTGTTTGTGCACCAAACATGATTTGTTCTGTTACCATTTATGAAAGGCCAGCAAATGACAATTATCCCAAAGATTATGGAGAATGTAAATGGAAACTTATACATATGATGGATTTAAAAAATATTAAGGAAGTTATAGTTTCCTGCGTGCATTCAGTGTTTGCGAGACAGATATTGAATACATAGTCCTCTCAGAACTAAATTATTCCAAGTGACTGGAATTAATAATTCACAGCAGTATTAGACTATGGCTCTCAGTTAGAATGGAAAAGCTGGTTGAGGCAGATGCTAAGACCCTTGAATGGCAAAATAACACTAAAGGTTTTGAGATTCCCCAAGATCAAATACTTTGCAAGGGCCATTATGCTGATATAAATAGTCAAGTTACATTTGATGAACACACTTTGTTCCCATCCTATACAGCAGTCTTAAATGCATGGGACAAGATTCAAGAATTAGAAAAGAGAATTAAGTCATATACTAAAGCTATACAAGGCTCAAAGGAACCTTTTATTGATTATTTTCAAAGATTGACTAAAACCATAAACAGAATGATACAAGATTGAGAAATCAGACAGGAAATAATTTGATCTTTGACATTTGTACTTTTTGATTTTGAGATAGGGTTTCTCTGTACATTTGGAGGCTGTCCTGGAAATTGCTCTGTAGTCCAGGCTGGCCTTGAACTCATAGAGCTCCACTAACCTCTGCCTCCGGAGTGCTCGGATTAAAACAACGTGCCACCACCACCAGGCTTTGGTTATTGAAAATGAAAACTCGCAGTGCAAAAAAAAATAATTGGGGTATTAAAGTTTAGATCAGCACTTATGAAGGAATGCATTAAATACAAAGTCAATATTGAGTCTCTTGACTTTGATGAAGTTTGGGTAGGAGGGGTGATTTCCAAAGGCTTAAAGAGAAACCAAAATGTTGAATGTTTTAATTATGGCAAACAGAGATACTTAAAAAGTGATTGTAGACAGGGAATTCCTACAAAGAATGTTTCTTCTAATCCAAAAAGAAGGCCCTTGCTTCTGGAGTATGCAGAATGTGTAGCAAACTCCAACACTGGAACAATGAATGCAGCTCAACAAGAGACAAGCAAGGCAAACTTTTACCATCAAGAAATCCCCGGGGATCTCTCACAGGTCCCAAAATTGAATATGGTACTGCCATTCCCAGTCACTGTGGGAGAAGCTCCTCCACAGAGAAATTATAGGTTCCAGTGCTTATTGTTAAAAAAAAAAACTGCTCTGGATTATAGAACAGCTTTGGAAGATGAATCAAAATTCTAGGAGAAACTAAAAAGCCAATATTTTCTAGACTTCTATAAATGATCAAATATCAAAGTTAAGTATATGAATAAATGACATGAGGAAACTGTATATGATGTCTTTTGGGGACAGGGGCAAATGTGACAATGATTACACCAGAATCATGGCATCCAAATTTGCCTTCTCAGGATGTAGATGCTCAGTTTCTAAGGACTGAAACCTTATCTCATATAAAACAAAGCATTTAGATGGGTTAAATAGCTAGAGCTGGGCAGTGGTGGTGGCGCACGCCTTTAATCCCAGCACTTGGGAGGCAGAGGCAGGCGGATCCCTGTGAGTTCGAGGCCAGCATGGTCTACAAGAGCTAGTTCCAGGACAGGAACCAAAAAGCTACAGAAAAACCCTGTCTTGAAAATAAATAAAAAAACAAACAAACAAACAAAAAAAACCTTAAATATATACAGCTAGAAGGACACAGAGGAAGATAGATGCCATATGGGGTTGTGATTTGTTGTAACAATGGAATACCCAGATTAACATTTTTCCAATCTCAGAAACAGACTATAAACCAACTCAAGTTTCTGGCAAAAATATTAACAGAAAACACAATTACCAACCAGTCAGGCTGTACAAAAACAGGTTATAACATCTGTTGATCTCTCAGAGGTACCAAAAACCATATCTCTATAACAGTTAACTGACAAACCTCCTCGGATTCAGCGATGTCCTTTAACAACAGAGAAACTGAAGGTCTTAGAACAGCTGGTACAGCAGCAGTTAAATGCTCAAAATCAATCAACCCTTGACATTCTCCTGTATTTGTTACTAAAAAATTGGAAAATGTTGTCTTATTGCTATTGCTAGAACTTCAAGCACTATGTTGAAGAGATATGGAGAGAGTGGACAGCCTTGTCTTGTTCCTGATTTTAGTGGAATGGCTTTGAGTTTCTCTCCATTTAATTTGATATTAGCTGTTGGCTTGCTATATGTTGCTTTTATTATATTTAGGTATGATCCTTGTTATCCCTAACCTCTCCAAAACCTTTATCATAAAGGGTGTTGAATTTTTTCAAATGCTTTTTCAGCATCTAATGAAATGATCATATGGTTTTTTTTCTTTCAGTTTATTTATATGATGGATTACATTGATAGATTTTCATATGTTGAACCAGCCCTGCCTCTCTGGGATGAAGCCTACTTGATTGTAATGGATAATTTTTTAATGTGTTCTTGGATTATGTTTGCCAGAATTTTATTGAGAATTTTTGCATCAATGTTCATGAGTAAGATTGGTCTGTAATTCTCTTTCTTGGTTGGGTCTTTGTGTGGTTTTGGAATCAAGGTGACTCTAGCTTCATAAAAGGAGTTTGACAATGACTCTTCTGATTCTATTATGTGAAACACATTAAGGAGTATAGGTATCAGCTCTTCTTGGAAGTTCTGATAAAATTCTGCATTAAAACCATCTGGTCCTGGGCTTTTTTTGGTTGGGACTTTTTTTATGACAGCTTCTGTTTCTTCATGACTAATAGGTCTATTTAAATTATTTACCTGGTTGATTTAATTTTGGTATATACTACTTATCTTTAAAAAAAAGTCCATTTCTTTTAAATTTTCGAACTTTGTGGCAGATAGGCTTTTGCAGTAAGAACTAATGATTCTCTGAATTTTCTAAGTGTATGTTGTTATATTATGAGGACCACGAGGGGTGCGCCCACCCACTGAGACAATAAGACTGATGTAATGGAAGCTCACCAAGGCCAGTTGGACTGGAACTGATGGAACATGTGATCAAACTGGACTCTCTGAATGTGGCTGACCATGGAGGCTGACTGAGAAGCCAAGGACAATGGCACTGGGTTTTGATTCTACTGCATGTGCGGCTTTGTGGGAGCCTAGTCTGTTTGTATGCTCACCTTCCTAGACCTGGATGGAGGGGGAGGACCTTGGACTTCCCAAAGGGCATGGAACCCTGACTGCTCTTTGGACTGGTGAGGGAGGTGGAGGTGTAGTGGGAGGAGGTGAAGTAAGTGGGGAGAGGGGGGAGGTGGAAATTTTTAATAAAAAAATACCAAAAAAAGCATTTTCAAACAGGAGCATGATAAAATATAGATGCTACAGGATGATATGCAAAACTATTTAATCTTATAAATGTCATTTTAATTCCAGCTAATGGATTTGGACACTTTAAAAAATTTAAGAGAACTGGATGTTAATTGATAAACTCTGCCTCAACAAAGTAAGCCATTGCATACAGAACTCTAGACACCATCTTGATTTTATATATTGTATTAATGAATATATAAAGGGCCTATTTAGATTTTCATTTACATGTTATATTTAGGATGGAAAATTAGATTAGGTGTTTAATAAACTGCTATTAAATTATAATTAGATGCCGGGGAGTGGTGGCGCACGCCTTTAATCCCAGTACTCGGAAGGCAGAGGCAGGTGGATCTCTGTGAGTTCGAGGCCAGCCTGGTCTACAAGAGCTAGTTCCAGGACAGGAACCAAAAGCTACGAAGAAACCCTGTCTCGAAACCCCCCCCTCCAAAAAGAAAGAAAAAATTATAATTAGACATAAATCATTCAGAGTCAAGTTTTTAAAAGTCTTATCAGATAATATAAGCAGAATGGTAATGATAAATAATAAAATAGTGAGAAGTAGCAATTACTCTGAATTGTATATTAAATATATGAAAATTATATGACTGTATAATATAAAAGATAATTTTGTGTATTGTCACAATTTTGAGGTCATTGTTCTATATTTTATATTTTAATAAATATATTTTATTTATAAAGCTTGCCTGAAGATCAGAGAGCAAAACAACCATAATGGTCAGTCTTACAGACCAGGTAGTGGTGACATACACCTTTAATCCCAGTAGCTACAATAGTTTGACATAGAAACTGTACAGTTCATGCCTTTAATCCCAGTGGTTAATGCCTTTAATCCCAGTCCTAGAGAGGAATATAAGATGGAGGAAACAGCTCTCAGACACAGTCTCATTCTGAGATTACTGGAGGCAGGATTGCCATTTTTGGACTGGGGTCAAGGTAAGAGTTGACTGTTTTGCTTCCTGTGTCTTCAGGTTGAACACTAATTTCTCTCCCTGAGATTTTTATTAATCATGCTTCACAGTCCCCAAAGTTCTAGCCTTTTTCTCTTGATACTATTCCTTTTATTTACTTTCATCTTTCTCTTTCTTCTATGATTTTTTTCCACACAGAGACAGAACACTGTCAGATTTGCTTTAGGATCCCCTGACATGGCCCTCATGGCTTAACTGATCCTCTATCCATACAAATCAGTTTAGAGGTCTTTCTTTGAGTGGAAATGCACTCTCACACATCTCTCCATTCTCACAAACTATTTTAAACATCAGATATTATAGAGCAATCCACTCATCACCCAAATGAATGTTGATCAAAGTCCTAAACCGTCTAATACAGTTCAATATCATTCTGACTGATGGTCCTTACCTGATTTGGGGTAAGTCAGTATGACTGTGTCTTCATCTCTTATTACAAACTTATCACGATTTTCAAGTATTTCTCTTTTATATCCTAAAATAGGAAAAGGTATTCCTTCAAACCAAAGGTAGTCAGACATGGCAAAGAACTCTTTTAAGGTACTGTTAGAATTCAAGCTTTATCCACCTGTTCACTTTGTAGCAAATCTTGGGAGGCATATTTAATGTGCAGGAAAAAGAAATAATTAACAACAAAATCCATTGTCAAATGTCTACTGACATGAAAAATAGATGATGTAACAGTCAAAGGTTGTTGTGTTAAGCAATAGTGAATTTATTCTCAGTTCATGACCCAATACCAGGAACTCAACAACAAGTGTTAGGACATAAAAATGTTTCATAATTTAAAATATCTTCTAATACAATTTAGCTTTTGGGATGGTTTCAAATTTTCAGAAAAGTTATAGAGGTCATACAGCCTGTTGATACATGCAATACATTTTTAAAAGAAGTTTTTTTCCTTTTTCCTTGTTTTGCTGATGGTAGGTAATCTGCTTTAATCCACACAGGAGTAAATTCATATGACAAAATCTTTCTTGCTGTAGCAAGGATGACTATCAGACACATGGCTGGATCTATTGATGGGACACAGCAGCTAAGAAGGTCGCAAGCAGCCATCACATGCTTCCTTTGAGATTACCCATGTATAAAGTTTTAACTACCAACTTTGGTGTTCCACATTTTAAGTTAACCATTTTGTTACAGACATTACAGACTTTTAATCCCATCCAATATGCATAAAAATCTTGAGGTACACAAGTTTTACCCAATAATCTTAAAAATAATTTTTTGATAGTTGACTCCTTTATTAGATCATAATCTTTTTTATTTTTATTTATTTTTAGTTGTTGAAAAAAATATCTGCCTCCTCCCCGTTTCCCATTTCCCTCCCACTCCTCCTACACATTGCCCCCTTCTCCCACTCCGCTCCCCCTCTCCCCCTCACCCCCCATTCCGTTCCCCCTCCCTCTCGAAAATGAAGAACAGTCCATATTCCCTCCCCTGCGGGAAGTCCAAGGTCTCCTACTTCTATCCAGGTCCAGGAAGGTGAGCATCCAAACAGGCTAGGCTCCCACAAAGCCAGTTAATGTATTAGGATAGAAACCTAGTGCCATTATCCTTGGCTTCTCATCAGCCTTCATTGTCCGCCATGTTCAGAAAGTCCGGTTTCATCCCATGCTTATTCAGTCCCAGTCCCGCTGGCCTTGGTGAACTCCCAATAGATCAGTTCCACTGTCACAGTGGGTGGGTGCACCCCTCATGGTCCTGACTTCCTTGCTCATGTTCTCCCTCCTTCTGCTCCTTATTTGGATCTTAAGAGCTCAGTCCGGTGCTCCATCCGTTGCCAGATGAAGGTTCTAAGGTGATATGCAAGATATTAATCAGTACGGCTATAGGATAGGGTCATTTCAGGTTCCCTCTCCTAAGTTGCTCAAGGTACTAGCTGGGGACATCTCCCTGGACACCTTCGAGGCCCTCTAGAGTCAAGTCTCTTGCCAACCCTAAGATGGCTCCCTTAATTAGGATATATATTTCTCTGCTCCCGTGTCTACCCTTCCTTTATCCCAACAATCCCATTCCCCCAAGCTCTTCCCATTCTCCCCTTCTCACGTTTCTCACCCCATTTCCCCTTGGCCCCCTTTGAAGGTTCAAGAAGCATACAGAACACCGAATAGACTGGACCAAAAAAAATCATCTTTTCGCCATATAATAATCAAAACACAAAACATACAGAATAAAGAAAGAATATTAAGAGCTGCAAAGGAAAAAGGTCAAGTTACTTATAAAAGTAAACCTATCAGACTTACACCTGACTTCTCTATGGAAACCATGAAAGCCAGAAGGTCCTGGATAGATGTACTGCAGAAAGTCTTAAAAATCTTGAGATGAGATTTATACTTTAGCAAAAGTTTTAGTTAAACCAAAACAAAAAGATTATGAGATGACTAGTAATAGTCCCTTTTAGAAATAGTCTGTCCCTCTTATGTTATTTTGCTCTCCTTCTTCTGTCATATAGTCAAATATATATGGGACAGAATTTTTGAAGAAAATATTTAGAAAAGCATAGTTGGGTCTAGATGAGAGGAATCCATAACCCAACTACAAAGACATATTTTAATTGAAGTGTGGTAGCTTAAAATAACCGTGTAGTGCCTGCTGTGGGAACTCCTTTAGCCAATGGCCTTTGAAATGCTGGACTGCTTTGGTCATGGCCTTGGGTACTATAAAAACAGTCTCTTTCTCTTGGCTGCTGGATTTGATTCATGTTTTAGGACTATAGTTCTGTGGAGCAGGGTGGAGCAGCAACTGCATGGAGTCGAGCAGGTACCCCTGACTTGAAAAATCGCCACAGCTGAGTTACATCTTTGACATGTAGGTGCAAGTATTTTGGATAGCAACTTGGTAACTTCCTTCTGCCTGCCAGCCTATGCATGCTTTTCTCCCACCTCAATCCCTGCTGTGTCCATCCTGCTGGCTGCAATCTGTCCAGCAAATGCTGAGGCCCACCCACCCATGCTTTGTGTTTGCTAGTCATGAACTCTGAGTTCCCTGATAGTCTGACCACCAAAACCACTCTCCATGTATGGAGTCAAATTAACCACTCTCAATCTGTTACGCGTAATTTAGTATTTAAAGCTGCCAACAACGTGGAACGGAGCACTGCCATGAAAACTGAGCAGGACTGTCGTGTCTCTGTGCCATGTGCACCCACAACTGTGACAACTGCTAGCCAATAAAGATTATTACAACTAGAACAGTTTACTGAACTCTTATAACAGAAGTAAGTTCATTTGATTAATAAATAAATAATTTTTAACATTGAATAATGCAGACAATGTCACCACCCAAGAATTTTATAACATTTTTGCTTATACTATGCATGGGTGATTGTCTGGGTAACCAGTTGTATCTGTCATCTTTTGCATATATTGGAAATTGCTTGATTGGACTTCCTGTTTATCAAGTAATATTATTTCCCTTCTCAGGTCTTCAATGTGGTTGAAGACTAGATAGTTGTAGTTTCTTTTCTCTCATCAATTAGCTATGCCATTCTTAATACAAGACCTAGACATTTTAGCATAGATTAATTATTGAAACATTTAGCATATATTTCTTGTTTAACATTGTTTATGCTAGTTGTAATTCTAATTTGTATACTTGATATCTGTTCTTTTTGTATTTAGTTTTGCATTGGGTTTGGAACTCTCTTATTTAGACAAAAAGGGGGGTAATATGGGAATTCCTTCAGCCAATCCCTTTTGAGATGTTGGACTGCTTGGGGCATGGCCTTATTACTATAAAAATATATGTAAGAACATACACAGTCTTTATCCTTCTTTGCTGCTGGATTCAGTTCCTGTTCCCCACACATTCAGAGGTCTGTTGATCTGTGAGTCTATTCCAAAATAAAGAATTCTTTATTATATTCCATTTGGAGCTCATGTGGGAATACTTTATTGAAATCCTCTACACATGCCATTATAATTAAAACCCTATAAAATTGAATCTAGTAAACTGAAGGCAAAAAAGGTTTAGAGAGATGAAATTTCTGAGCAATGACTATGAAAAGATGAATCTGTAGGATGAAGCTCAACGACAAATAGACAACAGTAAGTGTGTACATATTTCATTCTGCTGGGCTACTACTCCTTTGCTATTGATAGGTTTTTGTTCATCCTGGTCCCACAGCCATTCAGTCCAAAAGAAACACTCAGAGGCCTACATTAATTATAAACTGGTTGGCCTATTAGCTCAGGCTTTATTATCAACTAAGTCTTACATGTACACTAACCCATTATTCTTGTCTGTTAGCCATGTGGATTGGTATATTTTATCATTGAGGCATTCTCATCTTGCTTCTTCTTGGTTTGGGTGATGATTGTATACTGAGCCTTTCCTCTTCCCAGAATTCTCCTGTTCTTTTCATCTGCCTATATTTCCTGCCTGGTTACTGGACAATCAGCATTTTATTAAATCAGTACAAGTAAGAAAACTTTACACAGTACAAGACCATTGTCCCATAGCACTCCCCTTTTTCTCTTTTCAAAAAAAAAAACACCTCTGAATCTAATCTTCTTTGTTTAGATTTTTTTCCTGACCATTATGCATGACAACTTGTAGCCAGCATTCTAAACATAAAACATCTAATGATAAACATCCATAATGCATTTTGGGGGGGAATGTGGGCATAGTATTCTAGGCTACTTCCTGCTATTTGAGACACTGATATTCTTTTTATTTATTTATTTATTTTTTTCCATTAACAGCTTTAATTGGGTGTGGGGAAATAGAACTATTCTTAGCATAATTATGGGTGTGGGGTTCCCTGCAGACTCCCCAGGGTGATGGTTCCTGTAATGATTTTTAGGGGGAAACGGCTCCCAACAGATCCCCCTTTCTCTTATATAAAGGCAGGTAGTTATTACGTGGAGAGCACCAGTCAGAGTCAACCATGGTGTCAGATCTAAAGGAGAAGGGACTGAGATAAGGAGAGACCCTCCTCTCGAGTGGTGAAGCAAATTACCTCTCCTGGGAACAGAGGGGTGCCTGATGATTCTTAGGTCGAGTGGGGACCAGGCCTTTTTATTTTCCCCCTTACCCGTCCTAGGGTTCCCAGGGTCCTTTCTTAGGTAGGGGGATTATCCTGCCATAAGTTGCCCATCCTTGGAGTTCCTCACATAAAAGGCATCTAGCAGGATTAAAGTGAACAGATCACAGGGCACCCTGTCTTAGGCCATGTGGAGAGTGCCCTCATACCTGTACCATGCCATGTTGAGTCGGTTTCTACAACCTCTGATGGTGTGCTATTCAGGCGAGGATCCACACTAACTCCCATCATTGGGCCCCTGCGTCTATCATTAATGAAAAGACTGTGAGGAGCTCCTCAAAGAAAAGATATAATGACATAATTTTGGCACCAATAACTCCATCTCCAGACAAGAAGAAAGGGCTTTTTCCCAACCCAGTATTCACCTTTTAGTCTGGCCTATGGTATGTCCTCCTTCCTAAGTGCCTACTCCACATAAAGTTACGTGTGCTGCCTGCCAAAAATTAGGGCAGTGTAAAAGGGATCAAAATCTAAAATTTTTAACATATGCATTAAACCCAAACACTTTACAGCATGTGTCAAACTTTTCCCAACATCTATAAGCAGTTACAGATATCATTAGATCAATTTCAGTAGGAGTACAATGACATACATTGTTGTTATCAAATACCACCAGTTCCAGTCTCTGAGCAACAGTGACAGGAACCCCCAATTTTCCCCCTTCTTAAGTGAAGAGAGGTTAATATTTTAATTAAAATGAGTTCTGTGTCCCAAAGTTTAAAGCAGACTGATGTTTAGTCTGCAACTCAGCTCCAAAGCAGACCAGAGTTCAAGCTGCAGAAGCAGTTTAGCATTTGTGCTCCAGGACAGGTGGGGGAAACTGGGTGAGGCGAGCTGGATTCAGCTACATGAAGCACATCGTGGCACTTATGTCAGCCGGGTCTCCCTGGACTCTGGAGGCAGGATGACTCCCTGCAGAGTGGTGTAGCTGGTTTTGTCAGCAGGCACTCCTTTCCTTGGGGGCAGGGAAGACCGGACCAAGGACCTCTCCTCAATCACCTCTGGAAGTCTGAAACTCCTCTGTGTCCGCAGCCTCGACATCACATCCAGATTTTATTTTCTTTCTGTGAAAAAATCACGAACACATCCTCGACCCCAAATATATATACAGGTCGGGTTTTTTCATGATGCATTGCAAGGGCTTTTTCACCTTGTCTTAGCAAAGGTCAGCTTGGTGTCATCAAGCCAGATCCTTTTGCATCAGGATCTGCTGGCAAATTTTATGAGTTGCTTTGAAGGAGCCTTGTTATGCTTCATAATTTTTATTATTATTAGCCATATATGCAGTTCCTCCATTGGAAGAGCCATTTGTAAAATTTAGCATAAAATCCTTTAAGGGATTATTTGCTATAACATTAGCAAAATACAGGTGCATAAATTGTAGCAATGATCTGGGAAAAGACCATTGTTTTTGGCCTTTGAATTTAGCAAAGGCAATTGTCCAGGAATCAATTTTAAAATTATCAATGAATCTACTGTTTAGTATAAGAAACCTTGATCATAGTCAATATTTTGTTAAACCATTTTCCAGATTCTATCCTGTCCTTTTATATCAGACAGGCTACTGGTTTAAATTAAGAGTTTAATATCTTAACTAGCAAAACTGGGAAGATTTAGCCATAAGCAGCATTTTTTATAAAACTGTTGTATAATAAGTTTTACATTTAATATACACATTTGCCATAGCTGAATTATAATTAATATACTGTATTTGCTGATTATTGTATACTTTATCTGTTGATTTATACTTTACCTGGTTGAGTACCTGTTAGGCAGCTGTTTTAAGCTCTCTATTGGAGACTGTTTTTTTGTAAGAATTTTACCTAGCAGCACAAGGTCTCCCATAAGAATATTATAACTAGAGATTTAACCATTGGACATCCAACCAAAAGTTTGTAAATAATCCTCCTTTTTTTTATTCGAAAAAAAGACATTTCTGCCTCCTCCCCGCCTATCATTTCCTTCCCCCTCCTCCCACTCCTCCCCCATCCCCCCTCCTCAAACTCCATATCCAGACTGAAGAGCAGTCAGGGTTCCCTGCCCTGAGGAAAGTTCAAAGTCCTCCCCCCTCAAACCTGGTCTAGGAAGGTGAACATCCAGGCTGGCTAGGCTCCCACAAAGCCAGAACATGAAGTAGGACCAAAACCCGGTGCCATTGACCTTGGCTTCTCAGCAGCCCTCATTGTCCGCCAAATTCAAGGAGACCAGTTTTATCCCATGCATTTTCAGTCATAGTCCAGCTAGCCTTGGTGGGCTCCCAATGGATCAGCCCCACTGTCTCCGTGGGTGGGTGCACCCCTTGTGGTCCTGACTTCTTTGCTCATATTCTCCCCCCTTCTGCTCCTCATTGGAACCTTGGGAGCTCAGTCCCGTGCTCCAGTGTGGGTCTCTGTCTCTATCTTCATCCATCGTCAGATGAAGGTTCTTTATTTATCTCTAGAAACCAATTATGAGTGAGTACATCCCATGTTCATCTTTTTGGGTCTGTGTTACCTCACTCAGGATAGTGTTTTCTATTTCCATCCATTTGCATGCAAAATTCGCGAAGTCATTGTTTTTTCCGCTGAGTAGTATTCTAATGTGTAGATATTCCACACTTTCTTCATCCATTCTTCCATTGAAGGGCATCTAGGTTGTTTCCAGGTTCTGGCTATGACAAATAATGCTGCTATGAACATAGTTGAACAAATGTGCTTGTCATATGATCGGGCCTCTCGTGGGTATATTCCCAAGAGTGGCATTGCTGGGTCTATGGGTAGGTTGATCCCGAATTTCCTGAGAAACCGCCACACTGCTTTCCAAAGTGGTTGCACAAGTTTGCATTCCCACCAGTAATGGATGAGGGTACCCCTTCCTCCACAGCCTCTCCAGCAAAGGCTAACATTGGTGTTTTTGATTTTAGCCATTCTGACAGGTGTAAGATGATATCTCAATGTTGTTTTGATTTGCATTTCCCTGATCGCTAAGGAGGCTGAGCATGACCTTAAGAGTCTTTTGGCCCTTTGAACTTCTTCTGTTGAGAATTCTCTCTTCAGATCAGTGCCCCATTTTTTAATTGGGTTAATTAGCATTTTAAAGTCTAGTTTCTTGAGTTCCTTATATATTTTGGAGATCAGGCCTTTGTCTGTTGCGGGGTTGGTGAAGATCTTCTCCCAGTCAGTGGGTTGCCTTTTTGTCTTAGTGACAGTGTCCTTTCTTTTACAGAAGCTTCTCAGTTTCAGTAGGTCCCATTTATTCAATGTTGCCCTTAATGACTGTGCTGCTGGGGTTATACCTATGAAGCGATCGCCTGTGCCCATCTGTTGTAGGGTACTTCCCACTTTCTCTTCTATAGAGTTTGAAGGCAGGGATGGTAATGCCTCCAGAGGTTCCTTTATTGTACAGGATTGTTTTGGCTATCCTGGGTTTTTTGTTTTTCCATATAAAGTTGGTTATTGTCCTTTCAAGATCAGTGAAGAATTTTCATGGGATCTTGATGGGGATTGCATTGAATCTATAGATTGCCTTTGGTAGGATTGCCATATTTACTATGTTGATCCTCCCAATCCAAGAGCAAGGGAGATCCTTCCATTTTCTGGTATCCTCTTCAATTTCTTTCTTCAATGCCTTAAAGTTCTTGTCAAATAGATCTTTCACTTCTTTGGTTAGAGTTACCCAGAGATATTTTATGCTGTTTGTGGCTATCGTGAAAGGAGATGCTTCTCTTAATTCCATCTCTGCTTCCAAATCCTTTGTGTATAGGAGGGAGACTGATTTTTTGGAGTTGATCTTCTATCCGGCCACATTACTAAAGGTGTTTATCAGCTGTAGGAGTTCTTTGGTGGAGTTTTTGGGGTCGCTTATGTAGACTATCATATCATCTGCAAATAACAAAAGTTTAACTTCTACCTTTCCAATTAGAATCCCCTTGATCCCCTTATGTTGTCTTATTGCTATTGCTAAAACTTCAAGCATTATATTGAAGAAGTATGGAGAGAGTGGACAGCCTTGTCGTGTTCCTGATTTTAGCGGGATGTCTTTGAGTTTCTCTCCGTTTAGTTTGATGTTAGCTGTCGGTTTGCTGTAAATAGCTTTTATTATATTTAGGTATGACCCTTGTAACCCTAATCTCTCCAAGACTTTTATCATAAAGGGATGTTGAATTTTGTCGAAAGCTTTTTCAGCATCTAATAAAATGATCATATGGTTTTTTTCTTTCAGTTTATTTATATGGTGGATTACATTGATAGCCTTTCGTATGTTGAGCCAGCCTTGCATCTCTGGGATGAAGCCTACTTGATCAAAATGGATAATTTTTCTAATGTGTTCTTGGATACGGTTTGCCAGTATTTTGTTGAGGATTTTTGCGTCGATGTTCATGAGTGAGATTGGCCTGTAATTCTCTTTCTTGGTTGAGTCTTTGTGTGGTTTTGGTATCAGAGTGACTGTAGCTTCATAAAAGGAATTTGGCAATGACTCTTCTGTTTCTATATTGTGAAATACTAAGAAGTATAGGTATTAGGTCTTCTTGGAAGTTCTGGTAGAATTCCGCATTGAAACCATCTGGTCCTGGACTTTTTTTGGTAGGGAGGTTTTTGATAACAGCTTCTAATTCTTCTCGACTCACAGGTCTATTTAGATTGTTCACCTGGTCCTGATTTAGCTTTGGTATATGGTATTTATCTAAAAAAGTGTCCATTTCTTTTACATTTTCCAGTTTTGTGGCATACAGGCTTTTGTAGCAAGATCTAATGATTCTCTGAATTTCCTCTATGTCTGTGGTTATGTCCCCCTTTTCATTTCTGATCTTATCAATTTGCATATTCTCTCTCTGCCGTTTGATTAGTTTGGATAGGGGTTCATCAATTTTGTTGATTTTCTCCAGGAACCAGCTTTTTGTTTCATTGATTCCTTGGATTGTTTTCTGTGTTTCTATTTTGTTGATTTCCGCCCTCAGTTTGACTATTTCCAGTCTCCTACTCCTCCTAGGTGAGTCTGCTTCTTTTTTTCTAGAGCTTTCAGGTGGGCTGTTAAGTCTCCAATGTGTGCTTTCTCTGTTTTCTTTAAGTGGTCACTTAGGGCTATGAATTTTCCCCTTAGGACTGCTTTCAAAGTGTCCCATAAGTTTGAGTAGGTTGTTTCTTTATTTTCATTGAATTCAAGGAAGACTTTAATTTCTTTCTTTATTTCTTCCTTGATCCATGTGTGGTTCAGTAGTTGACTGTTCAGTTTCCATGAGTTTGTAGGCTTTCTGGGGGTAGCATTGTTGTTGAATTCTAACTTTAGTCCATGGTGATCTGATAAGACACAGGAAGTTACAAATATTTTTTTGTAACTGTGTAAGTTTGCTTTGTTACCGAGGATGTGGTCAATTTTCGAGAAGGTTCCATAAGCTGCAGAGAAGAAGGTATATTCTTTCCTATTTGGGTGGAATGTTCTATAGATGTCTGTTAAATACATTTGATTCATTACCTCCCTTAATTCTCTTATTTCTCTGTTAGGTTTCTGTCTGATTGACCTGTCCATTGGTGAAAGAGGAGTGTTGAAATCTCCTACTATTAGTGTGTGCGGTTTGATGGCAGCCTTGAGTTTTAGTAATGTTTCTTTTACGTACGTGGGTGCTTTTATATTAGGGGCATAGATATTCAGGATTGAGACTTCATCCTGATGAATTGTTCCTGTTATGAGTATAAAATGTCCCTCTCCATCTCTTCTGATTGATTTAAGTTTGAAGTCAACTTTGTTAGAAATTCGTATGGCCACACCTGCTTGTTTCTTAGGGCCATTTGCTTGATAAACCTTTTCCCATCCCTTTACTCTAAGTAGGTGCCTGTCTTTGTGGTTGAGGTGTGTTTCTTGTAAACAGCAGAATGTTGGATCCTGTTTGCATATCCAATCTCTTAGCCTGTGCCTTTTTATAGGTGAGTTGAGTCTATTGACATTAAGAGATATTAATGACCAGTGGTTGTTAACTCTGGTCAGATTTTTAGTCATAGAGTTTGTTTGCCTTCTTTGAGTTGCACTGGTGAAGGGACTCTAGATATTTGAGTTATTGTGTTCATTGTTGGGCTCCTTGGTTTGTGATTTTCCTTCTAATACTTTCTGTAAGGCTGGATTTGTGGCTACATATTGTTTAAATTTGTTTTTATCCTGGAAAATTTTGTTTTCTCCATTTATAGTGAACGAAAGCTTGGCTGGGTATAGTAGTCTGGGCTTGCATCCATTATCTCTTATCTTCTGCAGTACATCTATCCTGGACCTTCTGGCTTTCATGGTTTCCATGGAGTAGTCAGGTGTAAGTCTGATAGGTTTACCTTTATAAGTAACTTGGCCTTTTTCCTTTGCAGCCCTTAATATTCTTTCTTTATTGTGTATGCTTTGTGTTTTGATTATTATATGGCGAGGGGATGTTCTTTTTTGATCCAGCCTATTTGGTGTTCTGTATGCTTCTTGAATCTTCATAGGTATATCTTTCTTTAGGTTGGGAAAGTTTTCTTCTATAATTTTATTAAATATATTTTCTGGACTGTTGAGCTGCACTTTTTCTCCTTCTTCGACTCCAATTATTCTTAGGTTTGGTCTTTTTATTGTGTGCCAGATTTCCTGAATGTTTTGTGATGAGAGCTTGTTGGATTTGCTGTTTTCTTTGATCAGTGCGTTTATTTTCTCTATGGTATCTTCAGCGTCTGAGATTCTTTCTTCAATCTCTTGTATTCTGTTGGTAGTACTTGTCTTTGTAGTTCCCGTTCGTTTACCCAGATTTTCCATCTCCATCTTTCCCTCGGTTTGTGTTTTCTTCATTACTTCCATTTCATTCTTCAAGTCTTGAACCGCTTCTCTTACGTGTTTGATTGCTTTTTCTTGTTTCTCTTGGTTTTCTTGGGTATCTTTGAGCGATTTATTCATTTCCTCTACCTTTTTGTTTGTCATCTCTAATTGTTTGTGGTAGTTTTTCACCTCCTGTTTAAGGTCTTCTATTATTTTCATATAATTCACTTTTGAGTCGATTTCTTCTAATTCTTCTGGAGTAGGGTGTACAATTCTTCTTATTTCGGGATCCCTGGATTCTGGTGATGACATGTTGCCTTTCAGGTTGTTGGGGGAATTCTTGCATTGGCGCCTTCCCATCTCTTCCTTCAAATGGAGCCAGGAGAGGCCTGGTGTCTTAGTCCAGTCTTTGCTGTGACTGACTCTCTGAGTGTATCTCTTCAGTGTAGAAGCAGGAACCGACCCATCCAGATGGAACTCCTCAGCACCACAGCTCAGACGCCACTCTGGGTGGTAGACCATCCAGATGGAACTCCTCAACACCAGTCCAGATGGAACTCTTCAGCACCTAAGCGGGGCCACTTGGTAGCCCAGAGATCCGGAGACGAGAGGAAGGACGTGGGAGTCAGCGCTGGGTCCAGGACACCACTGGAGGCCCTGGAGCACCAGCTGTAGGTGCCCGAGCTTCCTTACAGGGAACCTTGAGTCCTGCCTGGAAGGCAGGCACTCCCTGCTCGCTCTGGGTGGGTAGCCTTAGTGTAGGAGCTTAAAACGGGTTTCAGCACTGGTCCGAGCAAATGGCAGGCCAGGGTTGTGGGGTGGTGTGCTGGGGGGTTAGGTCGTGCCTAAGGAAGAAGGCCCTGCAGAAGGAGCTCGGGGAAGGGAGTTTGTGCTCGCTTCTGGGACACACCGCCCCTGAATAGGAGACACTCACCCATCCAGATGGAACTCCACAGCACCTAGGCAGGGCTGCCTGGTAGCCCAAAGATCCAGGGACGAGAGGAAGGACGTGGGAGGCGGTGCTGGGTCCAGGAGACCACTGGGGGCCCTGGAGCACAAGCTGTAGGTGCCCGAGCTCCCTTACAGGGAACCTTGAGACCTGCCTGGAAGGCAGGAACTCCCTGCTCGCTCTGGGTGGGTAGCATTAGTGTAGGAGCTTAAAACCGGTTTCAGCACTGGTCCGAGCAAAGGTAGGGCAGGGTGGTGGGGTGGTGTGCTGGGGGGTTGGGTTGTGCCTAAGGAAGACAGCCCTGCAGAAGGAGCTCGGGGAGGGGAGTTTGTGCTCGCTTCTGGGACACACTGCCCCTGAATAGGAGACTCTCACCCGTCCAGATGGAACTCCATAGCACCTAGGTAGGGCCGCCTGGTAGCCCAAAGATCCAGGGACCTGGAAATTCTTAAAGACAAAGATTAGTTTAAAAGTAGTTTTTCTCACATTAAATACTGGGAAAAACATTATAATAGAGGGCTTTGGGTCTCTCTATAATTATATGCTGTAAAACATGAAAATGGAATGATTAAATGAGAGAATATCTAATTTGGATAAAATTTATGTAATATCAATTTAAACATTGTCAATGTTATGATTTTTATTTTATCATTAAAATAGTTGATTAACCTGACTGCCAAGATACAAGCCTTGTAAAAATCTAATAAAACAGATTACAGAGAGATGCAAACCCACACAGAAGAATTTAATAGAGAACCAATTTCAGGATTGCATTATAAGAATAGAGGGAAACAGTGTAAGGTTTTCATACATCCAACCTTAATATATTCAGCAGACTTGTAGGAATTGCCAAATGGCAAGGTTCTATTACAGCTAATTGCAATCCTGTGCAATTTTTAGATTTAAAGAAATTCAAGGAAGAAATAGTCTCATATGACAATGAAAATATGCATTTATTTTGTGAAACAAATGTTAAAATCATGGTTAATTTGTAATAAAATTATCCCTCATGACTAGAAAGATTCAGTTAGTGGAGTTTTAGAGACTGATACACAATTACAAAGGAGTACCTTGTTCAAAGAAAAGGCCAAGATCCTTGAACAATGGACTAAAGCTAGAGGTAGGGAAATCTTCCAAGATCAAGCTCTTGGAGAAGGAGACTGTGCTACTATAGAAAGTTAGGATATATATAATTGCCATACTCTGTATTTATGCCATGCACCATCTTTGAATGTTTAGAAAATATGGGAGAATTAGAAAAGAAAATTGAGTTATTTACTAAAGTTATGCAAGGCCAAAGGAAGCCATCATGGATTTCTTATAAAGATTCACTTCGACAGTAAAAAAAAATGATAACAAATTCAGAAGCTAGACAAATAATGATTGATATTCTGGTTTTTGAGAATGTCAATTCTCTATGAAAATGGTAATTAAACCATTAAAGACAAGGTCAGCACTTTTGGAAAAATGGATTCAAGATACAATGAAAATATAGAATCCCATGAGCATGATGATACATGGATAGAAGAGGTGATATCCAGAGGTTTGAGGAAAAATCAAAATGTCAAAATTATAATTGTAACAAACAAGATCACATCAAAATGGATTATAGACATGGCATTCCTAGAAAATTTTTTTTCTAAGAATAATTCATTAAAAATACTCCTTCCTTCTGGATTATGCAGAAGGTGTGGGAAAGGCAGGGATGGGACTAATAAATTAGATCAATGAGGAATATTCATGGTAATCCTTTGGCATTGGAAAACTGTGAGAACCTCTTACAAGACCCAATGCCAAATTTAATTCAATCATTTCCTGCAATAATAGAGGAGCAGTTAAAGAACCTAATACCTATTATAAGAAACTATACTGCTCTGGATAAAAGAACAATTATAGAAGGTGAATAAAAAATTCAGGCAAAGCCATAAATTGAGCATTTTGGCAAACTTCTATAAATGAACAAAGACCAAAGTTGAAAATCTGAATAAATAATGTTGTAATTGAAGGTCTGGTAGACACACATGCAGATGTAACAATGATTTCATCAGAAATTTGGTAACAAAATTGACCTCTTTGGGATGTAAATGTTTAATTTTTAGGTATTTGAACTTCCTCTCAGGTAAAACAGAGCATGGAATGTGAGGTGGAAGTGATTTCTTTCTAATCTGTTGCTTTCATTGGTTAATTAATAAAGAAACTGCCTAGGCCCATTTGATAGGCCAACCCTTAGGTGGGTGGAGTAAACAGAACCGAATGCTGGGAGAAAGAAGCTGAGTCAGGAGTTGCCATGATTCTCCCACTCCAGACAGCCACAGGTTAAGATCTTCCCTGGTAAGCCACCTCATGGGCCACACAAATTATTAGAAATGGTTTAGATCAATATGTAAGAACTAGCCAATAAGAGGCTTGAATTGATAAGCCAGGCAGTGTTTAAAAGAATACAGTTTCCGCGTAATTATTTCGGGTAAAGCTAGCCAGGTGTCGGGAAGCAGCCCCGCCGCTCTTATTTCTACAGGAATGGGTCAAATTTATAGGACCAGATGGACAGAGAAAGATATTTAAACTAAATGTGGATAAATTAACAATGAATTTGTTGGGGGCATGATTTGTTTTAGTTAAAGAAAAACTCAGATTAACATCCCTCCAATCTTAGAAACAAACCATAGATTAATGTAGGTTTCTGGGAAAAAATATTAGAAGTTGTATAAAGAACAGTCACCAACCATTCAGGTTGTACACAAACATGGTACAAAAGTTACTGATATGTCAAAGGCACCAACAGCTCTATTTTTAAAATGGATAACAGAAAAACCTGAATGGGTTATGGAATGACCTTTTACAAAATAGAAACTGCAAGATTTAGAATACCTAATATAGGGACAAATTGATACGCAGTATATCAAAGAATCAACCAGCTCTTAGAATTCTCCTGTATTTGTTGTTGAAAATAAATCTAGTAAATGGAAAATGGTAACAGATTTAAGAGCTGTTAATGAGGTGATTCAGCTAATGGGATCTCAAAAGTCTGCCATTCCTTTGCCTTCTCTGTTGTCTAAAGTAAGGTCTTTTATAGTTATTGATTTAAAAGATTGTTTCCTCACTATACCATTAAAGGAAAAAGACAGAAAAATTTGCCTTCATAGTACCTACTTATAATAATTCTCAACCTGCTAAAAGACATCAATAGAAGATTCTCCCACAGGGAATGTTAAATAATCCCACCCAGTCAATGACAGTGGGTGCTGAAACATTGTTTGAGAGTATTCATACTGTTGAGTGTATTAATTGGACTCTGTCAAAGAGGTATGATGGACTGACTGATAGAATGTCTTACCAGGAAAAGAATATGCATGCTATGAAGATTATGTTCAAGGATGAGACATTATCACTACTGGACAGATTCATACCTAGAAATCCTCAATGAGAATTTTAAACAGAACACTGGAAAGTACATCCAGACTTTATAAAAGGCAGTGGTAAATAGATTGAAAAGATTGAGGATCTTATTGAATTTGATATTAAGGGGAAAAAGATACAAACACAAAATTTCGCCTCACCAGTACATAGAAACCTCTGGGATAGTTTCCCCAGAGCTCTGCCTGCCTTTCTGATGATAACATCAGAAAAAATATCTGGCCCCAAATACTCTATGATTGTCAAAGAATATTCATGGGAATCCATAAGTATGACTGATCTAAAGAAAATTAAACAAGCAATTGTAGTTTACAGACTACATTCATGCTTTGTTAGGGAAATGGTCAAAATGTGGGCTTCCAGTGACAAAGCAATGCCACAAGACTGGACTCAGTTAATTTCAACAGTCCTAGAAAATGGACTACAATTGTTTTGGAGGTGCTATTTTAAGAAAGAAAGTAAAAATTAAAAGCAAAAAGAAAAAGCAAAAAGACTTGATATTTGTCTAGATCAAATTCTAGGCAAATACACTTTACTCTGATCCTCAGGATCAAGCTCATTACAATGAACACACCTTTTTCCTATGTAGCACAGCAATTTTAAAGGCTTGGGACAGGATCCAGGAATTAGGAAAGCTATTTGAATCATTTCCTAGGGTTAAACAGGGTAAGAGAGAACCTTTTAGTGACTTTTATAAAACTAACTAGGGCTGTACAAATAGGGGTAACTGACCCAGAAGCAAGATCTATAATAATTGAATCTTTGGCTTATGAGAATGCCAACTTAGAATACAAAAGGATCCTTGGGCCTTTAAAGATCATATCAGCATCTATGTATGAATGGGTCTTGCATATAATGAATGTCAAGGCACTTGACTATGGTACTGAAGCTTAGGTAGGAGAAGCAATTTCCAATGGAAAGAGAAGACATCAAAATACCAAATGTTTTAATTGTGGTAGAATGTGTAATTTGAGAATGGATTGTAGACAAGGGATTCCTAGGAATAATATCTCCTCTGGGAATGGCAGGGAATTTACCTTCAAATATGTGTAGGAGCTGTGGCAAAAAGCCAACATTGGACCAATGAATGAAGGTCAATGAAAGATAAACAAGGCAAGCTGATACAATCAGGAAATGCCATGAGGAGCCTCTTGCAGAACCCCATGATAAATGTGGTCTAATCATCTCCAGTTACTGTGGAGAACATGTAAAACTAGGAAAATCAAAAATTCAATGTCTATTATAAAAAGTAATACTGATCTGAATGATGGAATAAATGAGGAGGATGAATCAAAAAACTTCAGCAGGACATAAGAAATGTATATTCTGGTAGACTTCTAAAATGACAAAAGACCAAAGATAAGTGTGTGTATACATGGCATTTTTATTGAAGGCTTACTTGACACAGATGTGGATGTATCATTACTCCAGAAACATGGCATCTGAATTTTCCTCTCCAGGAGGCAGATGTTCAGCTCCTAGGAATTAGAACCCTATCTCAGGAAAAACAAAGTACAAGATGGGTTGAATGCTTAGAACCAGAAGGACAGAAAGGAAGACAGAGGTGTAGCTAATATTGCAGTAAATTTTTGGGGCCATGATCTTTTGCAGCAATGGAATACCCAGATTAACATTCCTGCAGCCACAGAAACTTATGTTTCTGGGGAAATATTAGAAGAAATTATAGATGATGGTCGCCAGCCATTCAGCCTGTACAAGAACACAAACAATTGATAAACCCTCAAAGGTACTAATGGCCCTGCCTTTAAAATGGTTAATTGAGACACCAATAAGAATAAACAGTGCCCTCTAGCTGAGAAAAATCTGCAGGCTGGGTTAAACAGTGCCCTGTAGCTGAGGGAAAGCTGCAGGCTTTAGAACAGCTGGTATAAGAGCAAGTAGATGTTTGACATATTGAAGAATCTATCAGCCCTTGTAATTCTTCATTTGTTGTTAAAAAGAAATCTGAAAAATGAAGAATGGTAACAGATCTTAGAGCTATCAACAAGGTTATTCAACCTATGGGCCCTCTACAATCTGGAATTCCTCTGCCTTCTTTGTTACTAAAGGGATGGCTTCTCATAGTTATTGATTTAAAGGATTGTTTCTTTACTATACATTTACAATAAAAGGATAGAGAGAAGTTTGCCTTCATAGTGCCTACTTAATAATAATTCTCAGCCTACTAGGAGATATCATTGGACTATCCTCCCACAGGGAATGCTCAATAGTCCAACCCTGTGCCACTAATTTGTCAGAAAGCCATTGGTAATAATTCATAAGCAATTTCCTATGTCTATAATCTACCATTACATGGATGGCATTTTAATATATGATTCAAATACAGATACTTTAGAAAAAAATATTTGAAAAAGTAAAGAGAGCTTTGCCTAAACAGGGATTACAAATTTCTCCTGAAAAGATTCAAAAAGGAGAATATGTTAATTTCCTAGGTTACAGAATAGGTTTGCAGAAGATTACAACACAAAAGTCACAAATGAGGTGAGGACGGTTGTGGACTCTTAATGAATTTCAAAGATTGTTGGGAAACGTCTCCAATCTATGACCGACTATTGGAATAACACCTGACATAATAGTTAGTTTCAATAAAATTTTAGATGGTGATAATGACTTAAATAGTCCCAGAGAATTAACAGCTGAAGCAGAAAAGGAATTGATGATTGTTGAGGAGAAGTTACAGGAGGCACATGTGGATAGGGAGAATCCAAATATTAATTGTATTCTAGTCATATTGCCTTTCAGAATTTCTCCTGCAGAAATTTTAATGCAAAGGGATGATACTATCTTAAAATTGATCTTTTTACCACATAAACCAAGTAAAAAAATTAAAAACCTATATGAAGAAAGTCTCTGAATTAATTATAAAAGGTAAAATGAGACTTTGTCAATTAACAGGTATAGACCCAGCAGAGATTATAGTGCCTTTCTCTACTGATGAAAAAAAGTTATGGGAAGACAATGAAACCTGGCAAAGGACTTGTGCTATTTTGGGGAGAAATTAATAGTAATTATTCCAAAAAATGATAGACTTGACCTTATAAAGAGAACTTTGTGGATTATTCCCAAAATTGTACATGATGTATCAATAACTGGAGCCCATACATTTTATGCTGATAAAAATAATCAGGAAAGGCAGGTTACAAATTAGAAGAATTAAGTAAGGTGGAACAAAGCCCTTGTAATTCTGTTTAGAAGGCAGAATTATATGCTATTCTTATGGTACTAAAGGATTTTAAAGAAAATCTCAATACAGTTACTCATTCACAATATGCAGAAAGAGTTGTCTTGCATACTGAAACCACTGAATTTATACCAGATGATATGGAATTGACTTCAGTATTTATCCAGGTGCAAGACATAATCAGTTATAGGCTTTGTCCTATATACATAACCCATATCTGATCTCATACAACTTTGCCAGGTCCTCTAGCACAAGGTAATGCAGAAATTGATCAATTATTGGTTAAAAGTGTGTTGCAGGCCTCTGAATTTCACAAAAAAAATCATGTCAATAACAAAAGTTTGAAGAAAGAGTTTCCAATTACATGGCAACAAGCTAAGGAGATTATAAAGTGGTGTCCTACTTGCTCTTTCTATAACCAAACACTATTGCCTGCAGGGAGTAAATGTAAGTAATGAAATCTTGTAGATGGATGTGTTCCGTTTTTCAGAATTTGGTAAATTAAAATGTGTACCACAACTTAGACAGATATTCAGGGTTTCAATGGGCAACTGCCTTGAGCTCAGAAAAGGCTGATTGAGTAATCACACATTTATTGGGAAGTTATGGCCATCATGAGCATTCCTACACAATTAAAGACAGATAATGGTCTGGCATATGTATCTAAGAAAATGAAGTGTAATTTTGCTTATTATTATATAAAGCACATTACAGGTATACCCAATAATTCTACAGATCAGGCAGTTATAAAAATTTCAAATCATACTACAAAATAAAATGCTGACCAAACAGAAACAGATGGAAAAATACCCCCCAGAAACAGATTGCACAATGCTTTATTAAGCTTGAATTTTCTTAACACTAATGAGAAAGGAACATCAACTCAGTCTCGTTCAGAGGAAACTGAAGGCAGGATCACCACTTCAGTCTGAGGTAGAGGTAAGAGCCAGTGGCTGGCTGCTTTGCTTTCCCAAACCCCAATATCTGTTTCTGGGTTTATATTATTCGTGCCACATTAGGATATAATTCATTTAAGTTATTTAATCCCAAGTGGTCACTGCTAAATTTACGCATATGTGAGCAACTTTAAATAGATTCAGTATGTTTGATATATAGTATATATAATATGTATAACATATATTTAATATTTATACCTATATCATATGCATGTAACAATAATTAAGAACAGGGAATCCTGAATTTGGGAAGGAGTTGGGTGACACAGGAGTAGTAAGAGTGGTGAGAAATGAGGGAGAGCTAAAATGATCTAAATACAAATTTTATGTAGGAGAGTCTTACAATAGTAAGAAATATTAAATTGTAAAATATTTTAAATAAGTCAAACTATAGCTTTAAATTTGATTATAGTTAGAATACTAATCCTTTTGATTTGGAAAATGATACATGTCACTACTCAAGGCTAACTTCCTTGAAGAGCAATAATTCTAGGTGGTGACCCACTCTGGGTTAATGACAGCTTTCTTAGATACATGTTTGAGTGAGGCCAGGTATGCCTTGATGTTGAACTAATTAGACAGGAAGTGTGAAACAGGTAGTGTTTCCTGCTTCAGTTTCCTGAGTACGAGATAGATTGATGGATGTATGAGAAAATGGGTAGTTAGATAGTGTGGTGGTTTGAATGAAAATAGCACCCATAAACTCATAGGTCATGACAGAATTGGAAAGTGTGGATCCAACCCAAGATCAAGAAGTGTTCTTGTGGGACTATATTCAGCTTTGTAGGAGGTAGTATGTCACTTAGAATGAGACTGGGGTTTCCAAAGCCTAAGCTATGTCTATGGCACTGTCTCTTACTACTGCCTGATGATTCTTATGTAGAACTCTTGGTTACTTCTTCAGTACCATGTCTGCTTACATGTCACAATGCTTCATGCCTTGATTATAATAGACTAAACCTCTGAAACTATAAGGCAGTACTAATAAAATTATTCTGTTCATAAAAGCTGTCATGGTATCTCTTCACAGCATTGAAACCCTAACTAATATAGAAGTTTGTTCCAGGGACTGGGCTATTGCACTGATTTAACTGAAAATCTTTTCATTTGCAGGAATATGGACATTGGGACTTTCAACTAGAAAAAGACTTGAATAGTTTAAGTCTGGATTAATGGGAGATACCAGTAGACACAGGGAAGACAGTGCTTCTGAAAGTAAAATGAACTGTGGGGTTCTGTCTCAGGAAGTTTCAGAGAGTTATATTTGTATGTTGCCTAGAAATCATTCTTGTGATATTTTGGCAGAGAATTTAGCTGTTTTCTGCCCAAACATTTATCTGAGACTAAATTGAAGAATTAAAGGGGCTAAACTGAAGATAATGAACAAGTTTGACAGAGGAGATTTCAAAACAGTGTTGACTGTATTGTGTGGTTATTAGTGGCCAGTCTTATTCAATTGATTATAGGAATGAAAAGAAGTGAGATGAGCCAGTAAAAATGTAAATTGTACATTGTGTTAATTAAAACAGGCACCAAGGATGTTAAACCACTTGAGAAAAAGTCTAATTCTAGTTGGAATAATTGGAGTCATGACCTCAGAGAAACACCCCACCCAGACAAGCTTCAAACTTGTAAAAGGTATTAAAGAAAAGTAAAGGGCCAGGCATGGTGGTACAATGTTTAATCCCAGGACTGGGAGGCAGAGACAGGTGGATCTATGAATTCAAGGTCAATCTGGTTCACAGAGAAAGTTCCAGGAAAATCAAACCTAGGCAGTGAAGGAACAGTTGAAAACAGAAGGCTGATGCACATGTAATTGAACAAAAGTGTCATATTTCAGCTGAAATAGGTAGCAGAACTTGGCATCTTGGCCACGTGTGGGTTTTGGCTTTAGGGTTAAGGATACCAGAATGGGTTTATGAAATCTTCCTCTAAGACCAGGGATAAGTTTCAGAGACAAGATATGTGTCAGGGATGACCCTGAATTGAAAACCATAGCAGACATATGTGAAGCTATGAAGGAAAATCCTGGAATGTCTTGGCCATCCCAAGATGATAGCGAAGCTGGAGTCCTGGGATTCCTGCCAAGGAAAGCTGATAGCACAGAAGTTCAACCAGTCCAAAAGACAAAAAAACATGTTGCGGTATTAAAAGAGCATTTTAAATCTCTTTCACCTCAGAAGTGGAGATACAGTGTTTACAGCTTTCCCAGCTTGTTTTCAGTCTTATTTCAATTCTGTATTTTCTCACTATATTCCCTTTCTTATCTTTTGGAAGGGTAATATACTTCATGTGCTATTATATGTTTTAAGTATATGGTATATTTTTTTTGTTTTGATTTTACAGGGGATTAGAAAGATTGCCATGAGTCTCAGAAGAGATTTTGGATTTTGGACTTTTAAACAGACTTGAGACTGACAGATTATGAGGATTTTCAAAAAATGGACTGAATGACTTTTGCATTATTTTATGGCGACAAGCTTACAGGGGCAAGTGAGGGAGTGTAATGTGGTGGTTTGAATAAAAATAACACACATTGGTTCATAAGGAGTGCACTATTGGGGCTGCTTCTTTGGAGGAAGTGTTTTACTGGGGTTGTGCATAAAAGCATAGTGCCAAGATCATTGTGACAATTTCTCTTCCTACTATTTGTCATTCCAGATGTAGAATAAAGCTACTTTGCCAACACCATGTCTGCTTGCATGCCACCATGATTCTCAGCACAAACATAATGAACTAAACCTCTGAAAAGCAAGCTGGTCCTAATTAAATGTGGTTAAGAGTTACTATGGTCATGGTGTCACTTCACAGAAATAAAACTCTAATTAAGACATAGAGAGAGAGATCCCAAACGGCAGCAGAGGACAGAGGCGGCGGGAACCGTCGGGACAGCAGATGCAAGCTACAGAGACCGAGCGCGACACCGAGAGCAGATCGCCCCACTACAATTAAAGCAAAGAGGTAGGCCGTTGATTGGCTAGATCCCTAGCAAGGAAGGAGCCAGGTCCTGTTCCTGAAGACCCTTCCGAGGGAGAGAGGGAACTTGGCCCCTGGCTGGAGCCAGGAAACAGGGCGACAGCGTTTTGTAAGAGGAGCCCCTGGCCAACAGGGAAACCTGATCCGGTTGCAGAAGACCCATTAGATAGACTAATTGGAGGAGATGGGCAGGCGCCAAGGCAAGAATTCACCCAATAATCTGAAAAACAACATGAAAACACCAGAACACAATGATCTTACAACAGAAGGACTTGAACACCCTAATACGGAAGAAGTGGAAAAAATTGACTTTATGAAAGCAATAGAGTCCATTAAACAACATGTGAAAAACGCCCTTATAGAAATGGATGAGAAGTTTAACCAAAAGTTTGGAGAAATGAGAAAATACGTCCATGATACCCTGGAAAACCAAGAAAAAATGATCAAACAGGTACAGGATACCCTGGGAAACCAGGAAAAAACGATCAAACAGGTAATGGAAACAGTTCAAGAATTGAAAACTGAAAGGGAAGCAAGGAAGAAAACACAAGCTGAGCACCAGCTGGATATGGAAAATCCAGGTCAACAAGCAGAGCCCACGGAAACAAGCATAATCAATAGAATACAAGAAATTGAAGAAAGAATCTCAGATTCTGAGGACACCATAGAGAAAATAAACACACTGATCAAAGAAAACAGCAAAGCCAACAAATTCTCATCACAAAACATGCAGGAAATATGGGACACAATAAAAAGACCAAACATAAGAATAATTGGGATAGAAGAAGGAGAAGAGTCACAGCTCAAAGGCCCAGAAAATATTTTTAACAAAATTATGGAAGAAAACTTCGCCAACATAAAGAAAGATATTCCTTTGAATATTCAAGAAGCATACAGAACACCAAGCAGATTGGATCAAAGAAAAACATCCCCTCGCCATATAATAATCAAAACACAGAATATACAGGTTAAAGAAAGGATATTAAGAGCTGCAAAGGAAAGAGGCCAAGTAACTTATAAAGGTAAACCGATCAGACTTACACCTGACTTCTCTATGGAAACCATGAAAGCCAGGAGGTCCTGGATAGAGGTACTGCAGAAGCTAAGAGACCATGGATGCAAACCCAAACTACTATACCCAGCCAAGCTATCGTTCACTATCAATGGAGAAAACAAGACATTCCAGGATAAGAATAAATTTAAGCAATACGTAGCCACAAATCCAGCCCTACAGAAGATAATAGAAGGAAAATCACAACCCAAGGAACCCAACATGGCCAACACTGCCTACAAGAACTCAGGCACCTAGAGACCCTTCACCAGCACAACTCATAGAAGGGAGACACACAAACCATACTACCAAAAACAATAAGAATAACTGGAGTAAACAACCACTGGTCATTAATATCACTTAATATTAATGGTCTCAATTCACCTATAAAAAGGCACAGGCTAAGAGATTGGATACGAAAAAGGATCCAACATTCTGCTGTTTGCAAGAAACACATCTCAACCACAAAGACAGGCATCTACTCAGAGTAAAGGGTTGGGAAAAGATCTTTCAAGCAAATGGTCCTAAGAAAAAAGCAGGTTTGGCCATATTAATTTCTAACAAAACTGACTTCAAACTAAAATCAATCAGAAGAGATCGAGATGGACACTTTATACTTATAACAGGAACAAGTCATCAGGATGACGTATCAATCCTGAGTATCTACGCCCCTAATACAAAAGCACCCACTTATCTAAAAGAAATATTACTAGAACTGAAGTCAGACATTAAACCACACACACTAGTAGTAGGAGACTTCAATACACCTCTCTCTCCAATGGACAGGTCAATCAGACAGAAACCAAACAGAGAATTAAGAGAATTATTGGAGGTAATGAAGCAATTGGACTTAACAGACATCTATAGATCACTCCACTCAAATAGGAAAGAATATACCTTCTTCTCTGCAGCTCATGGAACCTTCTCAAAAATTGACCACATTCTCGGAAACAAAGGAAACCTCCACAGATCCAAAAAAATATCAGTGTCCACCTGTGTCTTATCAGATCACCACGGATTAAAGTTAGAAGGCAACAACAATGCTATCCCCAGAAAGCCGACAAACTCATGGAAACTGAACAGTCAACTACTGAACCATACCTGGGTCAAGGAAGAAATTAAGAAAGAAATTAAAGACTTCCTTGAATTTAATGAAAATAAAGAAACAACATACTCAAACCTATGGGACACGATGAAAGCAGTGCTAAGAGGAAAGTTCATAGCACTAAATGCACACTTAAAAAAAACGGAGAAAGCATACATTGGGGACTTAACAGCACACCTGAAGGCCTTGGAAAAAAAAGAAGCAGACCTGCCCAGGAGGATTAGAAGACTGGAAATAATCAAACTGAGGGCAGAAATAAACAAAATAGAAACACAGAAAACAGTCCAAAAAATCAATGAAACAAAAAGTTGGTTCTTGGAGAAAATCAATAAGATCGACAAACCCCTATCCAAACTAATTAAACAACAAAGAGAGAACACGCAAATAAATAAGATCAGAAATGAAAAGGGGGACATAACCACAGACACAGAGGAAATTCAGAAAATCATTAGATCTTACTACAAAAGCCTGTATGCCACAAAACTGGAAAATGCAAAAGAAATGGACATTTTTTTAGATAAGTACCTTCTACCAAAACTAAACCAAGACCAGGTGAATGATCTAAATAGACCGGTTAGTCGCGAAGAAATAGAAGCTGTTATCAAAAATCTCCCCTCCAAAAAAAAGCCCAGGACCAGATGGTTTCAATGCAGAATTCTACCAGAACTTCCAAGAAGAGCTAATACCTATACTCCTTAATGTATTTCACAATATAGAAACAGAAAAGTCATTGCCAAATTCCTTTTATGAAGCTACAGTTACCCTGATACCAAAACCACACAAAGACCCAACCAAGAAAGAGAATTACAGGCCTATCTCACTCATGAATATTGACGCAAAAATTCTCAATAAAATACTGGCAAACCGAATTCAAGATCACATTAGAAAAATTATCCACTATGATCAAGTAGGCTTCATCCCAGAGATGCAGGGCTGGTTCAACATACGCAAGTCTATTAACGTAATCCACCATATAAATAAACTGAAAGAAAAAAACCATATGATCATTTCATTAGATGCTGAAAAAGCATTCGACAAAATTCAACACCCCTTTATGATAAAGGTATTGGAAAGACTAGGGATACAAGGATCATACCTAAATATAATAAAAGCTATTTACAGCAAGCCGACAGCTAACATTAAATTGAACGGAGAAAAACTCAAAGCCATCCCACTAAAAACAGGAACAAGACAAGGATGTCCACTCTCTCCATACCTCTTCAATATAGTGCTTGAAATTCTAGCAATAGCAATAAGACAACATAAGGGGATCAAGGGGATTCGTATTGGAAAGGAAGAAGTTAAGCTTTCGTTATTTGCAGATGATATGATAGTATATATAAGCGACCCCAAAAACTCTACCAAAGAACTCCTACAGCTGATAAACACCTTTAGTAATGTGGCAGGATACAAGATCAACTCCAAAAAATCAGTTGCCTTCCTATACACTAAGGATAAAGAAACAGAGAGGGAAATCAGAGAAGCATCACCTTTCACGATAGCCACAAAGAGCATAAAGTATCTTGGGGTAACCCTGACCAAGGAAGTGAAAGATCTATTTGACAAGAACTTTAAGTCTTTGAAGAAAGAAATAGAAGAGGACACCAGAAAATGGAAGGACCTCCCTTGCTCTTGGATTGGGAGGACCAACATAGTAAAAATGGCAATTCTACCAAGAGCAATCTATAGATTCAATGCAATCCCCATCAAAATCCCATCAAAATTCTTCACAGATCTGGAAAAGACAATAATCAAATTTATATGGAAAAACAAAAAACCCAGGATAGCCAAAACAATCTTATACAATAAAAGAATGTCTGGAGGCATTACCATCCCTGACTTCAAACTCTATTACAGAGCTACAGTATTGAAAACAGCTTGGTATTGGCATAAAAACAGAGAAGTCGACCAATGGAATCGAATAGAAGACCCTGACTTTAACCCACAAACCTATGAGCAACTGATTTTCGATAAAGGAGCTAAAAGTATACAATGGAAAAAAGAGAGCATCTTCAACAATTTGTGTTGGCAAAACTGGATGTCAATCTGTAGAAGAATGAAAATAGATCCATATCTATCACCATGCACAAAACTCAAGTCCAAGTGGATTAAAGATCTCAATATCAGCCCGAACACACTGAACCTGATAGAAGAGAAAGTGGGAAGCACTCTACAACACGTGGGCACAGGAGACCACTTCCTATGTATAACCCCAGCAGCACAGACAGTAAGGGCCTCATTGAATAAATGGGACCTCCTGAGACTGAGAAGCTTCTGTAAAGCAAAGGACACTGTCGCTAAGACAGAAAGGCAACCCACTGACTGAAAGAAAATCTTCACCAACCCAGCAACTGACAAAGGTCTGATCTCCAAAATATATAAAGAACTCAAGAAAGTAGAACGTAAAAGGCAAATCAACCCAATTATAAAATGGGGCACTGAGCTGAACAGAGATCTCTCAACAGAAGAAGTTCAAATGGCCAAAAGACACCTAAAGTCATGCTCAACTTCCTTAGCGATCAGGGAAATGAAAATCAAGACAACTTTAAGATACCATCTTACACCTGTCAGAATGGCTAAAATCAAAAACACCAATGATAGCCGTTGCTGGAGAGGTTGTGGAGAAAGGGGTACACTCATCCATTGCTGGTGGGAATGCAAACTTGTGCAACCACTCTGGAAAGCAGTGTGGAGGTTTCTCAGGAAATTCGGGATCAACCTACCCATGGACCCAGCAATACCACTCTTGGGAATATACCCAAGAGAGGCCGTATCATACAACAAAAGTATATGCTCTACTATGTTCATAGCAGCATTGTTTGTAATAGCCAGAACCTGGAAACAACCTAGATGCCCTTCAATTGAAGAATGGATGAAGAAGGTATGGAATATATACATATTAGAGTACTACTCAGCAGTAAAAAACCAAGGACTTCTTGAAGTTTGCAGGCAAATGGATGGAAATAGAAAACACTATCCTGAGTGAGGTAAACCAGACCCAAAAAGAGGAACATGGGATGTACTCACTCATATTTGGTTTCTAGCCATAAGTAAAGGACATTGAGCATATAATCCGGGATCTTAGAGAAGCTAAATAAGAAGGAGAACCCAAAGAAAAACATATAGGCAACCTCCTGAATATTAACCTTCATCAGGCGATGAAAGGAGACAGAGATAGAGACCCACATTGGAGCACCAGACTGAAATCTCAAGGTCCAAGTCAAGAGCGGAAGGAGAGAGAACACGAGCAGGGAACTCAGGACCACGAGGGGTGCACCCACATACTGAGGCAGTGGGGATGTTCTTTCAGGAACTCACCAAGGCCAGCTGGTCTTGGTTTAAAAAAGCCTGGGTTAAAACCAGTCTCACTGAACATAGCGGACAATGAGGACTACGGAGACCTCAAGAACAATGGCAATGGGTTTCGGATCCTACTGCACCTATTGGCTTTGTGGGAGCCTAGGCAGTTTGGATGCTCACCTTACTAGAACTGGATAGAGGTGGGAGGTCCTTGAACTTCCCACAGGGCAGTGAATCCTGATCACTCTTTGGGCGGTCGAGAAAGGGGGATTTGATTGGGGGAGGGGAAGGGAAGGGGGCGGCGGTGGGGAAGAGACAGAAATCTTTAATAAATAAAATAAATTAATAAAAAAAAGGAAAAAAAAGAAAAACAAAAACAAACAAAAAAAGACATAGAGAGATAGTGGTTACATAGATGGTAGATAGATAGATGGATAGATGATAGATAGATAGATGATAGAGATAGATGATAGGTAAATAATCAAAAAGACAGATAGATGAATATATAAAATGTTATTTTACCAATTGTCTGTTATGTATCTTAACCTGATTTTATAAATAAGTTATTGTCTCTGTTACTTTTCTATTTCTGAGCGAAAAGAACAAGTACAAACTGGTTTACAAAGAAAGCATTTAATATGATCCACATATTCAGAGACGCCAAGTCTCTGGTGGCATACAGTAATTAGATCTGAGAGCTCACAGCTTGGTTCATAACCACTGGCAGAGAGAGGAGAGAGAGAAAACTGAATGCCACACAGGTCTTTTGAAACCTAAAAGTTTAACCACCATGGCACTTTTCCTAGAAAGCAACAACGCCCCATCTTTCTAAACTACAGCTCAAAGGCACAGAAAATATATTCAAAAAATCATAAAATAAAACTTTCCCAACATAAAAGAATGATATCTTTATGAAGGTACAAGAAGCTTACATAGCACCAAATAGACTAGATTAAAAAAGCCTTATCACCATATAATAATTAAAATGCAGTACATGCAGAATAAAGAATGAATATTAAGAGCTTCCAAGGAAAATGGCCAAGTAAATCAAAGTAGACCTATCAGAATTACATCTGTCTTCTCAATGGAAAACATTAAAGCCTGGGCAGATGTGGTGCAGATACTAAGAGGTCACAGATGCAAGCCCAGACTACTATATCCAGCAAATCTTTCAATCACCATCAAAGGAAGAAACAAGACATTCCAAGACAAAATTAAATTTAAATAATTCCTATCCATAAATCCAGATCTACAGAAAGTACTAGAAGGAAAACTTCAACACAAGGAAGCTCACTGCACACACAAAAACAAGGAAACAGATAACTTCACAGCAATAAAACACTAAGAATGGAAACTCACACACTACCACTGAAAAACAACAGAAACTATCAATTACTGGTCATTCATATATCTTACTATCAGTGGACTCAATTCACCTAAAAAAGAGACACAGGCTAAGAGAGTGAATATGAAAGCAGGATCCAGTCTTCTGTTGTACACAAGAAACACACCTCAACCTCAAAGCCAGATATTACCTCAGAGTAAAGGGTTGGGAAAAGATTTTCCAATCAAAAGGACCTGAAAACAAGCAGGTGTAGCTATCCTAATATCTAACAAATTAGACTTCAAACTAAAATCATTCAAAAGTGACAGAGAAGGACACTTTATACTCACAACAGGACTAATCAATCATGATGAAGTTCAATCCTGAATATCTATGCACCAAATACAAGAGTACCCATGCTGTGGGAACATATTCTGCTCCTTCAGCCAATAGCCTTTAAGATAGCAACCCATTTGGGCATGGTCTCTTATACTAGAAAAGCAGCAGTAACTGTGTGCCTGCTCTCTTGCTTCCAGCTCCCAGTTCTGGCTGCTAAACTCTGTTCCTGTTTGTGCAGAGAACTGTTGCCTAAGACAGTGATCTGAGGTTTTCCCAGTAAATAAATAACCCTTTTATTATTCATAATTCTGAACTGAAGTGGGATTGTTTTGTGACTTATGCCATCATTTGGCACCCGAACATTTGGTTATAGAGCCCCCCCCGCTCTGCTACCCACTACCAGCTTGGACTGTGCCTGACTAGTGTGAGCCCTCCCTCAGCTGGCCACGGCCTATGCATGGAGTAATCAGTTCATTTGAATATAGAATTCTCACGAAGCGGCAGCTTTTATTGCTGCAGATCTGCTGTGGTTCTTTATATCATCTCATTACTTGCCTCAGAGCAGCTTCCAGTCCCCACATGCTAACTCCAGTGTCTGTGTCAAACCACATGCACACTGCATGGAAATTCAGATGGGATATGGGCTTTCCTGGGTACCTGCTGTTATCTTGTTATCCCTGTGTTCCTATGGCTGCCGACCATTCAGGGCCCACTGTGGTACACACACTTTGTGATTTCAAATAATAATTATATTTTTGGTTTAAGAGTATCTTTCAGCATTTCACACTAAAATCAGAGTTATAAGAGTCACGTGACTCCAGGTGTGTCGCTAGGCCCAGCTGGGTTAGTTTTGTAGGTGGCATGTGACACCTACTGGCAGGAAATGGTTATTGCACCTAATCCAGCTAATTAAACCACAAGTAAGATTTAATATCCTAAATATAGATTAATATGCTAATTTATTTTATGCATACATACTTGTATTAGCATTTCAGTTGTATTATATATTTTTTATTATTGAAAAAATTTCCTCCTCCTCCCCGCCTCCCATTTCCCTCCCCCTCCCCCTACTCCTCTCCCTCTCCCCCCACTCTTCTCCCCCTCCCCCCACTCCTTTCCCTCTCTCTCTCCACAGTCCAAAGAGCAGTCAGGGTCCCCTGCCCTGTGGGCAGTCCAAGGTTCTCCCCCCTCCATCCAGGTCTAGGAAGGTGAGCATCCAAACAGACTAGGCTCCCACAAAGCCAGTTCATGCAGTAGTCTCAAAACCCAGTGCCATTGTCCTTGGCTTCTCATCAGCCCTCATTGTCTGCCATGTTCAGAGAGTCTGGTTTTATCCCATGCTTTTTCAGTCCCGTTCCTGCTGGCCTTGGTGAGCTGAACCAAACTAAAGTCTGATTGTACCAGACTTTCTTTTGGATCATCAACCTGTGCTCAACTCATGACACTAAGAGTTACTGTTTGTGAATTCTCAACCCTAGCTTAGTTCTTATTTTAAACTGTTTCTCTGTATTTACATTTTTACATTGAGTCTATTTACCTTTCTTTCCCTCTTTTTTATTTCTTCCTTCCTTCCTTTCTTTCTAGCTTAATTTCACTGATTCTTTTGTCTGACTGGTTTCTGCCCAGGGTTATTTCCCTCTTTCTCCTTCACTCATTCCTCCTTTGTTCAAGCCTACTTTTTCCATTTATTCTCTCTGCCTTCCTGTCCCATCTATCTATCTCCTTCCTATGCATTGCCATAGCTTTTTATTAAACTAAACAGGTGCCTTAGGCAAACTAGGTGGAGAAATGCTGTAAAACTTTACATAAGTAAACAAATGCAGCATAAACAAATGTAACATACTTTAGACAAAGCAATATTCCACAGCATAAACAAATATGACTCATCTTCGCCTAGTTAATGTAATATTGCACATCATTTTCCCCATTTTGTCTAAATAAAAAGGGGTCTTAACTTTAAAATAGTAAAAATGTATGCAATAAAACAAGCTATCAAGTAAGTGTTACATTCAAAATATCCAGTCAATTTGTATTTTCAAGTTCAGAGAAAATACTGCATTATTTACTTTGTATTTGTGAATCCAAAGTAATATATTTAATTTCTGTTCTATCATAATTAAGGAAAATTATAGTTATAACTAGTCCTCAACTTTATGAAAGACCCCAAAATGATATAATATTACCAGAATAAATAGGAAGTGCTATGCAAGTCACTTTCAAAAGTCTAGAAATGACAATCATCTGGCTGCCTGGAAACTTACTCCATGTTCCTCTGAAATAGACATCTGTTTCTGGCCTACAGTCCAAGATCATCCGGTAGATTTTCTATGAAACAGGAATTTTGAAGGATTTACCACCTTGATTTGATAAAGTTGTCAGTTGCTTTCCTCTGTGCCTTCAGAATGTCTGGTAGACTATAACACCTGATTCTGTGTTACACCCTCGGTACAGTTCATGTGCCACTGTGCCATATGCGAGTTGGGCAAGGGCCTGGAGATTGAAAGAACACACAAAGAGACCTGGGTCATTCGAACGGGAGATCAGCTGAATGCCCTTTATTCAACCTTGGGGAAATCCTTATATACCTAGCTGCTGCACAAGGATTTCCACCCAGGCAGCTGGGAAATTACCACCAACAATGCCCTACAGCTAATCACCAGGTGGAGCAGGGGGAGCACAGGAACAAACAGAATGCTTTAGTTAGCTGAGCAGAAACTGTCCTCAAGATGAACCCCAGGAACAAGGGTAGACCCGGGCCTTACAGTAGACTTTTCTATAAAGCAGAAATTTTGAAAGACTGCCCACTTTATCTTGGCAAGTTTCAGGAGACTTTTTCTTTTGTGTCCTACTTGCTAAGTTTGGATGATATGCTGTTAGCACTTGAGGCAAGAGCAATTTCTTCCCCATATTACTAGTTTGCCACAAGGAAATCAAATTCAAATTGGAGGTTCTTTGATGCCCACAATTCTTTTATGAAGTACATTGGTGTTGCCAGCAGTGTCTCATTCTCACAAATAGTCCTATGTTGACAAAACATTTTAAATGCCATATTCTATAGGTATTGGAAGTATTTGAGGGCCATAAATCTACCTAAAATGTATCTCCATAAAAATTTGAAAACATACCTAACATGAATATAAGGTTGATTGTTATAGATGACTAACTACTGAACCGTGTTTCTTAATTTACTCGAATGGTTTACAATAATAACTTCCTTTCTCTAGTGCAATGACTTTTATCATTTGTATTTTGTTAGAAAGACATCATCTTTTTAATGTTCTTTTTATTTATTCTATTTGTATTTTACAACATGTACTTTGATCCTATTCATTTCCCCATCACCTTGTATTATCTCTCTGCCTCTGTACCTCTCTAAATAAAACAAAAGTTAAAAGAAAAAGGAAAAACCAGAGAGAAAACCCAACAAACTTTCTTTAAGGAGGGAAAAATTATTTTGGAAGCTCTAGTGGGACACAGTGAGTTACAGAGTAAACCCCTTTGTATATTTATCTTTTGGTGAAAGTGTTCATTCCAAGAGTCATTGGTCTAGTAGGAGTGCTTTGGATTCTACTGTACTTTTGATTCTGGACCATCACTGGGACTATTCTTAGATCTCCTGTTGTTGTCCAATGTTTTGGAGATCCTGAAGCTTTGGATCTGTGAGTAAGGTCCCTTCACATCTTCCAATAGATCAAAGATGGTGTAGATATTGGAAATTTTATGGGCAACAGGGAGGGGCAACTCTCCCCTGCCCATGCTGCCACAAGAGAGATGAGTAATGGGACAGTTCTGCCATGCTCACAACTTCAGACCTGGCTTACCTACACATCTGCTAACATAGTTGGCTCTCAGGTGCTATCGTTCTGAGGTACAGGGCCTGTTCTCCTGAGTGCTGCAATGGGTGGAGTCAGGAACAGCTATCCCACTCTTATGACCACAGAGATAGCTCTTTCACCTGCCTCAGGTATTGATAAGCATGGGGGAAGTGCATCTCTCCCCAAGCCATGCTGTCACATGGCAGATGAGAGGTGGATCTAGATCTCCCATTCTCTCTACTTCAGACCTGGCTCACACACACCTCCACAACAGGTTTGCTTCTTTTGTTTTACTCAGGAAAGTTTCAGAGTCTGCTCTCCTGAGTATTGTAGCTGGTCACAGGCATGGACAGGTCTCCTACTCTTGTGGCAAGGGCCAGTTTTTCTCACCTGTCTTAGGCATTGATGGGTGGGAGGTAAAGGACATTGTTACCCTGCCTATGCTACCACAAGACAGATGAATAACGGTAACAGCTCTCCCATGCTCACCTCCATGTATCTGGCTCACCCATTCTTACATCAACAGACTTGGCTCTACTATTATGTTGCACAGGAGTTATACAGGGTTAGATTTCTGAGGGTTACAGCTTGTGGGGTCAGGGATACATCTCCCACTCTTGTTACCACAGATCAACTCTCCTACCTTCCTTAGGCATTGATAAATAGGAAACAATATTAGCTATTAAGGAGTACCTTACATTTCTATAAGAACTGCAGAGGTACAATAATTCAAACAAGAGTATATATATATATATATACAGTCTTTTGTAACAAAAATAAGAATCAATATGTATCAATACACAAAAAATAATTTAAACAAGAGTAAAGACATATAGGCTGTATTAAAATAAAAATAACTTTGTTTGTACTAATATACAAAAATCCGTAAAATGTTCAGAGTCCGGTTTTATCCCATGCTTATTCAGTCCCAGTCCAGCTGGCCTTGGTGAGCTCCCAATAGATCGGCCCCACTGTCACAGAGAGTTCGATACTACTGCATGAACTGGCTTTGTGGGAGCCTAGCCTGTTTGGATGCTCACCTTCCTGGACCTGGATGGAGGGGGAAGGACCTTGGACTTCCCACAGGGCAGGGAATCTGGACTGCTCTTCAGAGGGAGGGGGAATGGAGTGGGGGGAGGGGGAGAGGGAGGGGGAGGAGGGGGAGGGGAAATGGGAGGTGGGGAGGAGGCAGAAAGTTTTTCAACAAAAAAATTTTTTAAAAATCCCTAAAATGAATAGAAACATATACACAAAATGTTATAACAAAACAACCTTAAGGTTGAATCAATGTACAAAATTTATACCAACTTAAAATATTTCTGATTAATAATTGCTTTTATTCTAAAGGTAGATTTTCTAATTACTTTTATCCTATCTTCCCATATCTCCCTCTTTTCTTTTCAGAAAGAGATACTTGAACCAAACCCCATACTCATTTTCCACCTTCATCATGACCAGTATCCATTTACAAACAAACACCCTAAATGATGACAAATATCCATAACTCTCTGAATGATCAAAACCACCTCCTTGAAATGTGGGTGTTGTGTTCTCTAAACTGCTTTCTATTGCTTATGGTCAGTGCCATCTTCAGAGAACCTGATAAAATTGAGATAATGGTCAACTCCTGGAAAAACTAGCCATAATATTTGTTGTCCAATCTCTTTGAAATGGGAAAGTTCAAGGCTTATCTGAATTCCTGAATAAAATGTCTGTGAGGCTGGACCATATGATCCAGTAAGCTTTAATCTCTTCTGGATGCAGAATTCTGAGCAAGTTGAAACAGAGCGTCTCTGAGAATCTAAATTACCTGGGATACTTTCTTTTATTGTTGACTGAGACCCCTGCACTAAAACCACACAAACATTCAAAGGTGACATATTTATCTGCATTAACACATGGAAAGATTTGTGCTGTTAACATTGTACACAAGCCAGGCAAATCAACATAAGCTTTAACTTCGCAGCTTCACACAGTGACCTTTGTACTAGACCTCCATTCAGGGATACACCTGACACATACCTGGCTTCATTCCATAACTTTTTTTCTTCTTTCCTTAAATCTAAAGCTAGAACCATATGGCCAAAGTTGCCAAGTTCTCTTGATTATTGAAGTTGAAACATGGGCCCTTTTTCTAATTACATATTCACCAGCTAGCTGTTATTCTTTACTCCCTAAGTTTGGCTGTCTTTGAACTTTTCTTTTAGAAGAGGTTGGCTTCAAACTCAGATATCTGCCAGACTCTGCCTTCCCAATGATGGTATTAAAGATGTGCCCACCACACCTGACTCTAAGCTTTTTACTAGTTTCCTTTTCACAAGTAGAAAAGTTAGCTGGGGGCGGGCGGAGGACGCCCCGTGCAGCCGGTGGGGACCGGCTAGATCCCAAGCGGCAGCAGAGGATGCAGGCGGCGGGAACCGTCATGGCAGCAGATGCAAGCTACAGAGACCGCGCACAACACCGCGAGCAGATCGCCCCACTACAATTAAAGCAAAGAGGTAGGCCTTTGGTTGGCGAGATCCCTAGCAAGGAAGGAGCCAGTTCCTGTTCCTGAAGACCCTTCTGAGGGGTGAGAGGGAACTTGGCCCCTGGCTGGAGCCAGGAAACAGTGTTTTGTAAGAGGAGCTCCTGGCCAACAGGGAAACATGATCCGGTTGCAAAAGACCCATTAGATAGAATAATAGGAGGAGATGGGCAGGCGCCAAGGCAAGAATTCACCCAATAATCTGAAAAACAACATGAAAACACCAGAACACAATGATCTTACAACAGAAGGACTTGAACACCCTAATACGGAAGAAGTGGAAAAAATTGACTTTATGAAAGCAATAGAGTCCATTAAACAACATGTGAAAAACGCCCTTATAGAAATGGATGAGAAATATAACCAAAAGTTTGAAGAAATGAGAAAATACGTCCATGATACCCTGGGAAACCAAGAAAAAACGATCAAACAGGTACAGGATACCCTGGAAAACCAAGAAAAAACAATCAAACAGGTACAGGATACCCTGGGAAACCAAGAAAAAACGATCAAACAGGTAATGGAAACAGTTCAAGAATTGAAAACTGAAAGGGAAGCAAAGAAGAAAACACAAGCTGAGCACCAGCTGGATATGGAAAATCCAGGTCAACAAGCAGAGCCCACAGAAACAAGCATAATCAATAGAATACAAGAAATTGAAGAAAGAATCTCAGATTCTGAGGACACCATAGAGAAAATAAACACACTGATCAAAGAAAACAGCAAAGCCAACAAATTCTCATCACAAAACATGCAGGAAATATGGGACACAATAAAAAGACCAAACATACGAATAATAGGAATAGAAGAAGGAGAAGAGTCACAGCTCAAAGGCCCAGAAAATATTTTTAACAAAATTATGGAAGAAAACTTCGCCAACATAAAGAAAGATATTCCTTTGAATATTCAAGAAGCATACAGAACACAAAGGAGATTGGATCAAAGAAAAACATCCCCTCGCCATATAATAATCAAAACACAGAATATACAGGTTAAAGAAAGGATATTAAGAGCTGCAAAGGAAAGAGGCCAAGTAACTTATAAAGGTAAACCGATCAGACTTACACCTGACTTCTCTATGGAAGCCATGAAAGCCAGGAGGTCCTGGATAGAGGTACTGCAGAAGCTAAGAGACCATGGATGCAAACCCAAACTACTATACCCAGCCAAGCTATCATTCACTATCAATGGAGAAAACAAGACATTCCAGGATAAGAATAAATTTAAGCAATATGTAGCCACAAATCCAGCCCTACAGAAGATAATAGAAGGAAAATTACAACCCAAGGAATCCAACATGGCCAACACTGCCCACAAGAACTCAGGCATCTAGAGACCCTTCACCAGCACAACTCAAAGAAGGGAGACAAACAAACTCTACTACCAAAAACAATAAGAATAACTGGAGTAAATAACCACTGGTCATTAATATCACTTAATATTAATGGTCTCAATTCACCTATAAAAAAACACAGGCTAAGAGATTGGATACGAAAACAGAATCCAACATTCTGCTGTTTGCAAGAAACACATCTCAACCACAAAGACAGGCATCTACTTAGAGTAAAGGGTTGGGAAAAGGTCTTTCAAGCAAATGGTCCCAAGAAAAAAGCAGGAGTGGCCATATTAATTTCTAACAAAACTGACTTCAAACTAAAATCAATCAGAAGAGATCGAGATGGACACTTTATACATATAACAGGAACAAGTCATCAGGATGACATATCAATCCTGAATATCTATGCCCCTAATACAAAAGCACCCACTTATCTAAAAGAAATATTACTAGAACTGAAGACAGATATTAAACCACACACACTAGTAGTAGGAGACTTCAATACACCTCTCTCTCCAATGGACAGGTCAATCAGACAGAAACCAAACAGAGAATTAAGAGAATTATTGGAGGTAATGAAGCAATTGGACTTAACAGACATCTATAGATTACTCCACCCAAATAGGAAAGAATATACCTTCTTCTCTGCAGCTCATGGAACCTTCTCAAAAATTGACCACATACTCGGAAACAAAGGAAACCTCCACAGATACAAAAAAATATCAGTGTCCACCTGTGTCTTATCAGATCACCAAGGATTAAAGTTAGAAGGAAACAACAATGCTACCCCCAGAAAGATGACAAAATCATGGAAACTGAACAGTCAACTACTGAACCACACCTGGGTCAAGGAAGAAATTAAGAAAGAAATTAAAGTCTTCCTTGAATTTAATGAAAATAAAGAAACATACTCAAACCTATGGGACACGATGAAAGCAGTGCTAAGAGGAAAGTTCATAGCACTAAATGCACGCTTAAAGAAAACGGAAAAAGCATACATCGGGGACTTAACAGCACACCTGAAGGCCTTGGAAAAAAAAGAAGCAGACCTGCCCAGGAGGATTAGAAGATTGGAAATAATCAAACTGAGGGCAGAAATCAACAAAATAGAAACACAGAAAACAGTCCAAAAAATCAATGAAACAAAAAGTTGGTTCTTGGAGAAAATCAACAAGATCGACAAACCCCTATCCAAACTAATTAAACAACAAAGAGAGAACACGCAAATAAATAAGATCAGAAATGAAAAGGGGGACATAACCACTGACACAGAGGAAATTCAGAGAATCATTAGATCTTACTACAAAAGCCTGTATGCCACAAAACTGGAAAATGCAAAAGAAATGGACATTTTTTTAGATAAGTACCTTCTACCAAAGCTAAACGAAGACCAGGTGAACGATCTAAATAGACCGGTTAGTCGCGAAGAAATAGAAGCTGTTATCAAAAATCTCCCCTCCAAAAAAAGCCCAGGACCAGATGGTTTCAATGCAGAATTCTACCAGAACTTCCAAGAAGAGCTAATACCTATACTCTTTAATGTATTTCACAATATAGAAACAGAAAAGTCATTGCCAAATTCCTTTTATGAAGCTACAGTTACCCTGATACCAAAACCACACAAAGACCCAACCAAGAAAGAGAATTACAGGCCAATCTCACTCATGAATATTGACGCAAAAATTCTCAATAAAATACTGGCAAACCGAATTCAAAAACACATTAGAAAAATTATCCATTATGATCAAGTAGGCTTCATCCCAGAGATGCAGGGCTGGTTCAACATACGCAAATCTATTAACGTAATCCACCATATAAATAAACTGAAAGAAAAAAACCATATGATCATTTCATTAGATGCTGAAAAAGCATTCGACAAAATTCAACAACCCTTTATCATAAAGGTATTGGAGAGATTAGGGATACAAGGGTCATACCTAAATATAATAAAAGCTATTAACAGCAAGCCGACAGCTAACATTAAATTGAACGGAGAAAAACTCAAAGCCATCCCACTAAAATCAGGAACAAGACAAGGATATCCACTCTCTCCATACCTCTTCAATATAGTGCTTGAAATTCTAGCAATAGCAATAAGACAACATAAGGGGATCAAGGGGATTTGTATTGGAAAGGAAGAAGTTAAGCTTTCGTTATTTGCAGATGATATGATAGCATATATAAGCGACCCCAAAAACTCTACCAAAGAACTCCTACAGCTGATAAACACCTTTAGTAATGTGGCAGGATACAAGATCAACTCCAAAAAATCAGTTGCCTTCCTATACACTAAGGATAAAGAAACAGAGAGGGAAATCAGAGAAGCATCACCTTTCACGATAGCCATAAAGAGCATAAAGTATCTTGGGGTAACCCTGACCAAGGAAGTGAAAGAACTATTTAACAAGAACTTTAAGTCTTTGAAGAAAGAAATAGAAGAGGACACCAGAAAATGGAAGGACCTCCCTTGCTCTTGGATTGGGAGGACCAACATAGTAAAAATGGCAATTCTACCAAGAGCAATCTATAGATTCAATGCAATCCCCATCAAAATCCCATCAAAATTCTTCACAGATCTGGAGAAGACAATAATCAATTTTATATGGAAAAACAAAAAACCCAGGATAGCCAAAACAAACACCCATAAAGCTTACCAAATAATTACATGGACACGTATTCTTAACACCGGCCATTACAACCTAACATTCTAATAGGTGAATAAGAGGTGCTAAGGAAGATTACACATTCATCGAGTGGATCCGCCTCAGAGAGCAGAGCTCGTGCCGCGAAGGACGGTGCGAGACATCGGCTCGAGCGGAGCTCATGCTTCGACCTCACTCCGCTCCCGCATTTCTTCTGTTACCACCCACCTATGTTCAACAACCAGGACCAACAGTTATTTATTCAGCCAATGAAATCAACAGATGATAAGAACTCATCACTTCTTTCGTTAAACAAAAGGAAAGGCTTCGAACAAGCAAATAAAAGTGAACAATTTCAAAACTCAGAAGACAGAGACATCCGCCTGACAGTCACCCAAAGTTCCTCTGTACCGTTGGGGCATCATCGCCACAGGCCCATAGTTTCAGCAGACATTCACAAAGCAGGAAATTTCAAAGGCAGTCATATCCTTGGAAGAATTCTGCAACTAAATCAGACCAAAGATCATCACCTTAGGCAAGTTCAGTAGTCCTCTCTCGCGGGTTCGGCCAGTTTGAATAGTCAGGCAAGAGCAGTTATCAAACCATAAAATCCTCGATGCCCATCTTCCTCTGAAGTAGATGTCGCAGGAGCAGAGTGTCTCATTGTCAGCAAACAAGTTATCAAAACATTTAAAATGCCATATAGCCTTGAAAGATAGAAGAATGCCTATCAGAAATATATCCGTGCACATGTAGAAAATCTAACAGACTACAAACGACTATAAATATATAACAGCCTATACATACATTTTAAGTGAACTACACAATCACAATACCTTAATCAAGATCAAAATACAGATACATATAACAAATTACCTTAAATCTCTATCAATAAACAACATCTATACTAATCAAATTAAACAAATATCCTTAAATGTAAAAAACATTTATAAACCATATTGGGAACAGGGCCAGTTTTCTCCAAACTGCTTCCGCGAATGGGGCGTGTAATTAGGTCTTCATGGTATAACCGGTGCTAGTTTCATCTTAGTTGGCAGTTGAGCGAAGCAATTTGAAGGTGTTCAAGCAACCCTTCAGGAGGGCGTGGTCCATCATACCATATTCGGATAGAAAAAATGAACAGGGTCTCATCCTCTGTGAAAACAGAACAAAAACTCCTTCCAAAGTATCATGTCCAGATCCAAATTGCAAAGTCAAGGCATTTCCAAAATATCTATGTTCAGCAGCATTTATAAACAAATATCTTTAGCACTTTGCTCCTTCCTCAGCATCAAACAATTCAAAAGACATAATAGCATACAATATCAAGATTCTCTGTGTATTTCATCTTGAACGGCTTATTTAACTCTATTTTGTTTATTTTACTTATTTTATATTCTCGTATCTTGTCTGGAATAACTCTTAGACCAGGCTGTCTTGAACTCAGAGATCGTTCTGTCTCGCCTCCCAGGCTGGGATAAAGTGATGCACCACACCTGAACCACAGAGATCTTTTGTCTCGCCTCAGGCACGGGATAAAGGCGTTACTACCAAAAAACAACTCTTCCTTTTTAATTTTTTACTAAGAACTTCAACTTTAGTCGCATATATTTCAACACACTGTGAATCATTTAGAAATTTCTTTGTCTTGAATCTTTTTTCACCACATGAGTCTTTAATTTACCAAGCAACCCACAAGACTAAAGCCATGGCTGCCAGCAGTCAGTCCATTCCTTAGCTCAGCCAGGCGAGGTCGGCCAGAGCCGCCTAGTGCCACAACTTACAGTGTTCAAGGTCCGCCAGCAAGCAACGGCAGCCGTGCTTAAACGCACAAATCCGAGTAAAAAGTAGAGTTTTGGCGGACAGCCAGAGCGGCATTTTGAAAGTCAGCTTTTTCTGCTACGCGAAAAAAAAGCAGTTCAGCTTGAAACCTAAGTGTTTCGTGGCAGGACCTCTTAAGAGCTGCAGGGTTTGCAGCGAAGTGAATCAGGAAGCCTCTCAGATGAGAGTGCGCACCACAAGCAGAGTAGAACAAAACCTAAAGAAAACATGCTTACTCTCCAAGCTTAGACTTTAGGGATTCAGTTATCTCAATTGGGCAGCCATCGTTGAAATGCAGCGGGGCCAAAGTGCGGGCTATCCAAAAAACACACAACTGTATTCATTTAAGTACTCTGGCCATTTCACATGACCAGGCAACCACCGAAACCATTTCTAATCATTAGTAGCACCATGAGGTGCTTACCAGGAAGATTCAGCCACATTCATCTAGTTGGAGCTATCCTGCCTAGAGAGCAGAGCTATCCGTGCCCGCTGAAGGAGCTGTGTTTTTCGAGACATCGGCGAGCGGAGCTGCATGCTTGACCTCACTTCCGTTCCCATTTCCTGTTACCCACCCACCTATGTTCTAACCAACCAGGACAAGCAGTGTATTTATTGCTTAGCCAATGAAATCAACAGATGATATAGACACCCACATCACAAAACAATCTTATACAATAAAGGAATGTCTGGAGGCATTACCATCCCTGACTTCAAACTCTATTACAGAGCTATGGTATTGAAAACAGCTTGGTATTGGCATAGAAACAGAGAAGTCGACCAATGGAATCGAATAGAAGACCCTGACTTTAACCCACAAACCTATGAGCAACTGATTTTTGATAAAGGAGCTAAAAGTATACAATGGAAAAAAAAGAGAGCATCTTCAACAAATGGTGCTGGCAAAACTGGATGTCAATCTGTAGAAGAATGAAAATAGATCCATATCTATCACCATGCACAAAACTCAAGTCCAAGTGGATTAAAGATCTCAATATCAGCCCAAACATACTGAACCTGATAGAAGAGAAAGTGGGAAGCACTCTACAACACGTGGGCACAGGAGACCACTTCCTACGTATAACCCCAGCAGCACAGACAGTAAGGGCCTCATTGAATAAATGGGACCGCCTGAGACTGAGAAGCTTCTGTAAAGCAAAGGACACTGTTGCTAAGACAGAAAGGCAACCCACTGACTGGGAGAAAATCTTCACCAACCCCACAACTGACAAAGGTCTGATCTCCAAAATATATAAAGAACTCAAGAAAGTAGAACGTAAAAGGCTAATCTACCCAATTATAAAATGGGGCACTGAGCTGAACAGAGATCTCTCAACAGAAGAAGTTCAAATGGCCAAAAGACACCTAAAGTCATGCTCAACTTCCTTAGCGATCAGGGAAATGCAAATCAAGACAACTTTAAGATACCTTCTTACACCTGTCAGAATGGCTAAAATCAAAAACACCCATGATAGCCGTTGCTGGAGAGGTTGTGGAGAAAGGGGTACACTCATCCATTGCTGGTGGGAATGCAAACTTGTGCAACCACTCTGGAAAGCAGTGTGGAGGTTTCTCAGGAAATTTGGGATCAACCTACCCATGGACCCAGCAATACCACTCTTGGGAATATACCCAAGAGAGGCCGTATCATACAACAAAAGTATATGCTCTACTATGTTCATAGCAGCATTGTTTGTAATAGCCAGAACCTGGAAACAACCTAGATGCCCTTCAATTGAAGAATGGATGAAGAAGGTATGGAATATATACATATTAGAGTACTACTCAGAAGTAAAAAACAATGACTTCTTGAAGTTTGCAGGCAAATGGATGGAAATTGAAAACACTATCCTGAGTGAGGTAAGCCAGACCCAAAAATAGGAACATGGGATGTACTCACTCATATTTGGTTTCTAGCCATAAATAAAGGACATTGAGCGTATAATCCGGGTTCTTAGAGAAGTTAAATAAGAAGGAGAACCCAAAGAAAAACATATAGGCATCCTCCTGAATATTAACCTTCATCAGGCAATGAAAGGAGACAGAGACAGAGACCCACATTGGAGCACCAGACTGAAATCTCAAGGTCCAAGTCAAGAGCGGAAGGAGAGAGAACATGAGCAGGGAGCTCAGAATTACTAGGGGTGCACCCACATACTGAGGCAGTGGGGATGTTCTTTCAGGAACTCACCAAGGCCAGCTGGCCTGGGTCTAAAAAAGCCTGGGTTAAAACTGGACTTGCTGAACATAGCGGACAACGAGGAATACTGAGACCTCAAGAACAATGGCGATGGGTTTTTGATCCTACTGCACCTATTGGCTTTGTGGGAGCCTAGGCAGTTTGGATGCTCACCATACTAGAACTGGATAGAGGTGGGTGGTCCTTGAACTTCCCACAGGGCAGGGAATCCTGATTGCTCTTTGGGCGGTCGAGAAAGGGGGATTTGATTGGGGGAGGGGGAGGGAAGGGGGCGGCGGTGGGAAAGAGACAGAAATCTTTAATAAATAAAATAAATAAATAAAAAAGTAAAGTTAGCTGGGTAAGATCTTGAACTGAAGTCACTACTCCCGTTTTTTCCATTTCTTAAACTATTTATCTTCTTGAACATAGGGTTTAGCTGCATTCCACATCCTGATACTATTTTTCTCCTCAAAATTTATGTTTTGATATTTACCCTTCTCAGGTGGTCCTTTTCATTATATGTCCTCACTAGAGTTATCACTGAAAACCTCATAACAGAGTCTATAATAGGCCATTTTGAAATTGCATTTGCTAGTAGAATTCATCAAAAAATTTGCACCTTAGTCTCAGGTAGACTTTTTGGACAAGGGCAAAAAGTGACCACTTTCTTCACCAAAACATAACAAGAATAATCTCTATGAAACATGCTAAACTTCTCCTCTGATATCTGGAGTGAGCCTCCTATAATCCAAATAAGTCTTATCATGATTGTATTCTATGCTCCCTCTAGTATAGATCATTAAGCAGCACTTAAAGCATTCCACTGCTTTCATAACCCAAAGTATTAAAGTAAAAATTCCTCCAAACAAAATCATGATCGGGACTATTGCAAAAATATCTCAGTACCAAGTTCCCTCTTAGTTTGGGTTTTATTGCTATGAAGAGACACCACAAACACAGCAACTCTTATAAGGAAAACATTTAATTGAGGGGAGTTACTTACATTTTCAGAAATTCAGTCCATTGACATCATGGCAGGGAGCATTGACATCATGCATGAAGATGTGGTGCTTAAGGAATAGCTGAGAGTTTTACATCTTGTTGGCAACAGGAAATCAACAAATGTTACACTGAGGGAAGTTTGAGCAAAAGAGACTGCAAAGTATGCCCCCACAGTGACACACTTCCTCCAATAAAGCCACACCCCCTAATAATGCCATTCCCTTTGGGGGACATTTTCTTCCAAATTAACATAGAGAGTTAGTGCTGAAGAATAGCTCTTTTCAGCTTGTGAAAGAAATATGAAGCCTCAGAGCAATCTCTTAAATTACCATGAAGATGATTCTTATTGCTGAGAAAAAGCAGAGACAGAGATAGGCTGTACTTTCAAGATGTGTCTGATTGCCCTGGGGCATTCTTGTGCTTTGAAAAGGATGCTAAATTCTAATGTTTTTGTTTTTGTCAATATATCTTTGTTTGCTTGTTGATATTTGTGTGCTGTGTATGCATTTTCACACATGTGATGCATTCATATATAGGTGCACATATATTTGTGTGTATATGTTTGATGAAGCCCTACTTTGGATATTATTATTGTTCTCAATCAGGTCCAATTAACATTTGAAAATAGGGACTCTCACTGAACCCAGAGCATGGTGATTATATTTCTTCTATCTAGCCTGTCTCTGCTCCCAAGAACTGAGATCTGAGATAGTTGCAACATCTGTCCTGCTTTAATGTGGTTATATACTCACAACTCCAATTCTCATGCTTTGGCAGTAAATGTTCTATTAAATGAATAGTTTTTCTAGTCCTTAATTATATTTTGTACAGTTGCAAAACTTGAAGGCAAAGTATAACATTCTATCATGGCATTTTCAAACATAATTGGTTTCTGTTGTTTCCCTTTGATCACTTATCCTACTGTACCTTTCACTAATTTCAATTTTCATGACTGATGCATCATATTTCTCCTCCTGCCACCTCACCTTTTCCTCCTTTAACGGACCCTTTTTAGTTTCATAACCTATATCCACACTCACACCTAAATAGAAAGATACATAAGCATTTAAACCTCAATTTCCCATATATAATGGATATTCTTTTTTTGTCAACTAGACTATATCTGGAATCACTTAAAAACCAAAAAAAAAAAACATTGAGAGGGGTTTTTGATTAACTTGAAGTAGGAAGATCCACTTCTAATCTGGATCTTGAAGTATGAAAACATATTATTAATTCAGAACATTTGAATTAGAGAAAACCCACCTCTAATCTGGACCACACCTTCTGCTGGAAGCTTATCTAAGGACATAGAAAATTATTCTTTTGTTATTTGCTTGATTAATTTTGCCTTGCTAAAACATCCATTCCTTCACTGATATTAATTCTTTGTGATTCCAGCATATACTGAAGACCACCTGAGACATCCAGATTTGACAAATGAACAACTACTAGATTCTTAAACATTCAATTCACAACCAGACATTGTTTAATAACCTGTAAATCATTCTAACGAATTAGTTAGAAGTTAGTACAGCTTAGGAGGAAATCATCTTCATAATAATTCGCAGATAAAAATGCCTAATAAAACAGGATATTTCAAAAAGGTGATCATACTGCATTAATTGCAAGGTATCAGAAAAAAATGGCAGCAGTAAACTTGCAAAGACACAACAGTAGTAACAAATATTCCTCTTGCATCTTTGCCTATCTGAGACTCATTTATCACAATTTTGCTTCCTGGTGGGCTGATGCCCTGGAGTCAATTGTCACCTGCTGCTCCTCTGTCATGGCTACCAGCAGACTAGACATCAGCAGCTCTCCAGGAATTCTCCAGGCTTCCAGAACTAATTTGGGACTGTTGAGACATTCAGCTTCATGAATTAAGAAATTAGTGAATTCTTAGTTTCTAATGTGAGATGATCATTGCTGGACTACCAGGATCACATACTCTAAGACAGTCTAATAAATCTCATATATACATGTAAAAATATATTGAAGAATATATTTATATATCTAATCCTGTTTTTCTTTTGTCCCTTGGTCATATGACATCACAGAGGATCTGCACAAGTTAATTTTTCTTAAGCGGTCCTGATACCTCATTCTTTTAGTACTTTTTCACACCGTTCTTTACCATCACTATTAGGCCCTATGAGGGCAAAGATAATTCCAGTCAATCTAACTTTGTTGCTGTGTATGCCATATGTGGCCCTCAAACTCATATGCCACATAATATCACCTGAGCATATAGTGGAAATAGCCTTGTATTCTGATTTGCTCCCAACTCCTCTAGCTCACCAAATTCCCCCTTAGAAATTTTGTTGATCTTTCAAAGTTTACATGTTCCTCAGTAAGTACAGGGATAGGTATTTGTATAAAAACTTCCAGGGCACAAGGAAATGTTTACACTGATGGAATGCTGGGAGATGACATGCTGCAAGATATGAGAGTCAGAAGGTTAGTAAGGGATAGTGTCCCTGTGTGACTTAAACCACAAGGGTAGATCACCATCACCAAAGGATTCAATCGTCAGTATCTGCACCAAAATGTAAGGTAAGGAAGACCTTCAAGTAGGACCAGATAAGGAGATCAAGAATCTCCTGGAGATGTTTAGAATCAGTACTCCTGGAAGAAATCATTAAGGATTGATAAGAAATTTTCCAGCAATCCATTATTCCCAAGTTGTATTGTATTAAAAGCCCCCCAAACATGTAGCATGCAGAGATCAAAGCCGAAAGTGAAATAACACACAACAGTGCTCACAAAATGTGGTTCATCTCTGTTGGATCTTTGTCACACAGCACTGCTTGATTTATGACTTTTGCCATTACATCAGATATGGCTGCACCAGAAACTGAGCGTTAGCCTGTGGATAAACTGTTTCATGCAGCATGACCAAAAAAAAAAAAAGAGAAACAAGGGATGCAAGGAAATGTCCAAGGATCTTGGTGAACAATCACAGTGAATTGAGACCTGAGCAGACTTGGAAAAATGTTTTATTAATTGTTACACAAAAGGTATTTTTAGCAAGTCAACTTCCACATACCACAACCTTTCATCTGATCTAGAAGTTGTCTGAAGGAGCATATTACCTAAGCAAATCTCAGGCATTACAATACTTCTTAGTATGCCAGGAATGTCTTGGGACTGAAGTCATGCAAAGACTCTGAAACTCCTATAGGAAAAGTAACTACATAAAACTAAGATAATACTCACTGCTTCTTTGCAAAAAAAAAAATCTTTAAAGTCTATGTGCCATCACTCTGAAATAAATACCAAGTACAATGGCTCTACTAGATTTCCCACTCTATTTCCCCTTTTCTTTAAGTTTTTTAAATAAACTAAGAATTATAATATGTTGAATATTATTTAGCCCATACAGTGAATAAAGCCTTTTCTATCATGCTGCATCATGATATTGCACAAATAATCCAGAATATATTTAAAAGGCAGTAAAGTTATTAATTCAAAAACAAGTATAACAATGCATAGAACAAAAAAAATCTATTAAAATGGTGCATAGGATTGAAAGAAGCTAAAATATCTGCAAGACTGTCCATAACATTCATTCCTGTCACATCAGAAAACCTTTTTATAAAGTTTCTTTAATTTCTTTAATAATAAACTAATTGAGAAGAATTAGGGTGTTCCATCAAATACATTTTAACCTTTTTGAAGTCGTATTTGGTATCATTAAAACTCAAATGTGTAATACAATAATATCTAACATTCCAATCACCTTTAATTTATTCCCTCAATATTGCCAACAGATATCTTAAATTAGCTATCTCACTATCTGTTTTAGAACTTGGGCCCAAGTTCTGCAAAATGCTAATGCCATTCTCTCGTGAACTTAGCACTTTGAATTTCCTTATGTAAGGGCAATAAAGTTGTAACAGCATTGGCAGTTATGTAACAGTTCTCAAAGCTATAGTAATAATCAGCCCAATCATCTGATGACTTCTTAATATTCTTTTAGCATGTATCTGAGCTAGAATCATCACAATTCCTAGCCAAAATATTTTCCTTCTTATCTCCTTATTGCATAATGGATAGAGCCTTCTCTTACTCTTCACTCTTTGCAGCAGCTCCAAAGCATTGGAAATTAAATGAAGACCAAACCTCAAACAGTAAAGCTTCTCGTTGAGAAATTTTCCCAAAGTTCTCAATACTTTCCACATCGTCAATTTTAGTTGAACATGAGGAGCTGCCTGAAACCGATGGCAATGTCGCTGAAATAGCACTAAAACTTTGGTAAGCTGTTTTTCTTTCACTTTCACGCCACTTCCTTTTAACAAGCATTTTAGCAACTGCACATATTGCTGCTCCTGAGATAAGAAATTCTTCACATCTCTGCCCAATCTTGGAGTCTCACTGAGCTGTGAATGTATTTAACCTCTATTCCTGTACTATCTGTACACTTGATTTCTTTGAGCCCCATGGTGTACATGCCCATGTTTCATGTTGTTTTATGTGAGATGATGGAACAAAGAGAGACTTGAGGATACACGAACACAGTGGATTAAACACTGAGCATCTTTGGAGAAGTATTTTAGTAATTGTTACCCAAAATGTATTTTTAGCAAGTCAACTTCCACATACCCGAACGTAGGAGTTATCAGAAGAAACATATCACCCAATCAATTCTCAGCTATTACAAATCTTCTTAGTTTGCCAAGAATGTCTTGTGACTAAAGTCATGCAAAACATCTGAAGCTCCAGCAGGAAAAGAAACTCCATAAAACTCAGATTACTATCACTGCTTATTTGCAAAAGGTTGCTTTCAAGATTAGACGTGTCATTACCCGTGAGTTTATGCAAAGCACAATGACTCTACTAAATTTGCCACAGTAGCCTGTATATCTGTTGTGATGTGACTACTTTCTTTAGGATCCTATGCCTTGACTTTCCCACAATAATATGCTGTATCCTGAAACTATGAACCCAACACACTCTTCCTCCTGTAGATTACTTTTCTCAGGATATATTATCACTGCACAGGATATGAAAATGAAGGAGGTTGCTTGATCTTTATTAACTCCCACACTCAGTCCAAAGCACTTGGAAGAATATAAGACTGATGTTACCAGATAGTAACTAAAATGAGTACTTTTAAAAGGGCCTTAACTTAGACACCAGAAAAGGGGGGAAGACTGCATGTGTTTATAAAGATGGGCACAGACAGAAAGGGAAAAACTGAGTTGAGAAAGGTTTGTGTGCTATTGTTCTTCTCATTCAAAGGGCTAGCTGGCTGGAAATTAGATGGAAGCAGGCTTTAGGGCATGAACTTGCTGTCTTTTCAGATTGGTGGCCCTCAGAATACTACACAATGGAACTCGTTTGCTATAATGCCTGATCATGGGCAATTTGTGTTTAGAGGCTGTGTAGGTTACTTGTGGCCACACACTAAAAACGGTTTAGTAGTCTGTGCTAAGACAGTAAGGAAGAGCACGACTGTCACCAGAGCTGGCAAGGCCTGGGTATGAGCTTGGAAGGTTCTCAGCTATTGCCTAGTGAATTTACTCAGTTATTGCAGAAAACAGCCAAAGGTTGTTGTATTAAGTAATTGCTAACTAATTCAGAAATCATTCTTCAGCATTTGTGAGCCTGAGTTCCTGACCCCAAACAAGAAACTCAATAAAAAGTACAAAGACATAGAAATGGAACATAATTTAAAATGTTTTCCAATAAAATTTTGCTTTCAGAATGGTTTCCTATATTCTTAGTTATTACAAAGATCATGCAAAATGTTGTCATGTGCAATTATTTTTATTACACTGGTACTTGATTTTGAGAAACTCATAATGCCTTAGCTGCACTGTATGACTCCCTCCTCCCCTCTCCCAATCCAACATCTCCCACCCTTTCCTATATTTATGATTTCTTCTTTAATTTTAATGGCTACATATATGATTCTTTCTCTTTCAGCAGCTAATGCCCTTATGTATACCTTTATATATGGGTAAGATCATGTAGAATTTCCTCACCCTTATTTGTATACCAGTTGGTGACATGACATTGGTGGTTTGGGTACATATACTGTTGAGTGTCCGTAAGTGTACTTCCTTGTCAGGTCTAGGGGATATATCCTATCAATAGAGAACATGGACGTCTGGGGGCTTTCTGTCCCCTTTTCTGTAGATTCCCCAAGCCTTAGGCTTCATGTCAGCTCCAGTCCCACCTGGCTAGGCCTTCTTTTCTTTTTTCAGCATTATGATTTTGCCTTACCACTAAAAGTCAATTAATCTGAGTGCTAAAATACAGGCCTTGGAAAATATAATAAAACAGATCACAGAGAGGTATGAACCCAGACAGAAGAATTTAATAGAAGGCAAACTTTAGCCTTGCATTATAAGATTAGAGAGGAATAGCCTAACGTTTTCAGACAACCAACCATAATATATCTTGTAATCTTACAGGAATTGCCAAATGGCAAAGGCTCTGTTACAGCTAACTGGACTCCTGTGCTGTTGTTACATTTACAGAGATTCAAGGAAGCAGTAGTCTCATATGGCATGCGGTCAACTTTTGTGAAGCAAGTGTTAAACCTGTGGTCAATTTGTAATAGAATTATCCATTATGACTGGAAAGATTTGGTTAATGGAGTTTGAGAGACTGGTACACAATTTCAATGGAGTATCTGGTTCAAAGAAGAGACTAAGATTATTGAACCATGGGAAAAGCCAGAAGTTGGGAATCTGCCTTATCTTGTTATAGTTTTCCTTGTTTACCAGATGTAGAAGCTAAGTTATGGAAGAAAATAGATTATGTACAAGACTTTGGACTCACCAAGATAGGATAGATAAGGAGTATTTCCCTGAATTTATCAAATGCAAATGAACTAGAAATTGTTGTTGTACTTATTGCCTGTATATATTGTATATAGTTATTGTACTTACTGTATGTAGTTTTCCTTATACTAGTTATAACCTTTTTTATTTTAGACAAGAAGGGGGAAATACACTGATTATTGATTTTTTTAACTGCTACATATCATTGCATTTATTTATTTATAATTTATTTTACAAATAAATATATAAATTTCAATGATTTTTTTAAATTTTTTTTGTTTTTTTTAATTAATTTATTTGTTTATTTATTAAAGATTTCTGTCTCTTCCCCACCACGGCCTCCCATTTCCCTCCCCCTCCCCCAATCAAGTCCCCCTTCCTCTAGAGCCCAAAGAGCCATCCGGGTTCCCTGCCCTGTGGGAAGTCCAAGGACCACCCACCTCCATCCAGGTCTAGTAAATTGAGCATCCAAACTGCCTAGGCTCCCACAAAGCCAATACGTGCAGTAGTATCAAAAACCCATTGCCATTGTTCTTGAGTTCTCAGTAGTCCTCTTTGTCCCTATGTTTTTTTCCCAAGACCGGTTTTATCCCAGGCTTTTTCAGACCCAGGTCAGCTGGCCTTGGTGAGTTCCCGTAAATAAAACTTGCCTAAAGATCAGAATGGCAAAGTTAAGCCCCTAGAGGTCACGCAATGGTGGCACACACCTTTAATACCAGAGTTTGGTATTAAAGATGTATCTCTGTTAGTTCAAGGCCACCCTGGGCTACACAAGATCAAATGCAGAAACAAATCCAGGTGATGGTTGTTACACTTTTTATTACAGTACTAAGGAGTCACCCACCTTTAATCCCAGCACTAGAGGGAATGTAAAATGGAAGTAGAGAGTCTTAGTATGTTTAGTCTGCTTTGTCTGAGGTCAACCAGCCTTGGTAGAGGTAAGACTTCTGTAGTGCCTTGGCTGCTTTGCTTTTCTAATCTTCAGGTTGAACCCCAATATCTGGCTCTGAGTTTTGTTATTTCTGCTATATTGGAAAGAGGGCTAAATAATACTAAGGATGTTTGGGGAATTATATTCTATCAAAGAGAGTCACTGTGGGCACCCACACTAAATTAATCAGCAAAATGGCACCAGGTGGTATTCAAATAAGAATGAGGAAATTCTACATGGTCTTATCCCTATATGAAGAAATACAGCAGGTCAATGACTGCTAAAAGAGAAGGAATCAGCTGCCTCAGCAGGGAAAATCCCATATTGGCCATACAATCAAAAGTGCTCAGTTTAGGATACATTCACATACATACAGAACTAAATGAAATCCATAAGTTATATGTATATGTTACCATGTGCAAATAGCAATGAAAATTAAGGAACACATCATGAATGTGGAAAATGGGGGGATGAATGAAGGAGTAGAGGGAGATGGTGAAAGTCATATAGTGCAGCTAAGGAACATTAAAATTCTCAAAAACAACCACTATTTTTTTAAAAAATTGCAAATGGCAATTTTGTATGATCTCTGTAATTTTTCTGCACATTTGAAAGCATTCTGAAAGCTAAATTATATTTTAAAAACATTTTAAATCAATCCCCATTTCTATGTCCTGGTGCTTGTTATTGATTTTCTAGTGTGGAGTCATGAACTCAAGCTCAGATATGTTAAAGAATGATCTCTGAATGAGTTCACAGTTGCTTAATACAACAACCTTTGACTGGTTGTTACAATATCTCTTTTTTCCTATCAGTAGCTAGTTTTACAATAAACTATGGGTGTTAATAATTTCTTTTCCCACACTATAAATTTTAGCTCTCAAGATTTGCTAGAAGCTGAACAGGTAGTTAAAACCTGGAATCATAAGATCATCCACAAAAATTCTTTGCCATGTCAGACTACCTTTGGTTTGAAGGGATGCCTTTCCCTGGTTTGGGTTATACAAAAGAATTACTTGAAGAAATCCGTGATAAATTTGTGGTGAGAGATGAAGACACAGTCATACTGACTTACCCCAAATCAGGTAAGGAGTTAGCGAGAATGATCCTAAACTATATAAGGAAGGTTAGGACTTGATCCTCATTAATTTAGGCAATGAGTGAAATGCTCTCTATATCTGATTATCTGATGTTTAAAATAATTTGTGGGCATGAAGAGCTATGTGTCAGCAGATTTACACTCAGAGAAAGACCTCTCCCTCGATCTGTGTGATCAGAGGACCAGTTAAGCCATGAGAGCAGTGGCAGTGAAACCTAAGGCATACTCTGGCATTGTGTCTCTGTGTGGAAGAGTGAGTGGAAGGGGGAGAAAGATGAGAATTAACAAAAGAAAGAGCATCAGAAGAAAAAAAAGGCCTGGATATAAGAATAAGTGGTGGAGACTACAGTGTCATGCAGGTGAATCACCATGCTTGTTGTCCAGAGAGTGCAAAGAATCTTAAATCTCAAGGAACCAAAAAGAGGCATCATGGGTTTGGGGGAAGGGATGCTTGCAGAGTGGAAGAAGCACTGAACTTTGAGTATGTATTAGGTTGCTAACATGAAAAATACAATAATATAGGAAACCAAGGGCAGCAGAATGCAGGAAACGATTCAGACAGTAACCAGAGAAGAAAGTTGGAAAAATATCCACTGACAGATGAGCACTTAAACACAAATACTAGTGTGTGTGGTAAATAGACAAAAAGGGATTTACTTATCTTAAAAAGAAGGTGTATTCATACACACACTGCAGCATGGATGCATTTCAATGGCATTGCATTTTAAAAAAGGGAGTCAGTCTCAAGAACAGATTTAATGACTGCATCCCTTTGAAATATATAGATTACTCAAATTCACTGCACCCAAATGGAGAATGGTGATGGCTGAGAACTGGAAGAGATGTTCAGTAGGCAAATAGAGTATATTGAGTATAGTCTTAGTTTTTCCATGTAAAACATTGGGAATTGCTGGATAAATATGTTTTGTACTTACACCATATGTACATTGTGATCAAAACAGATCTGTAGCTTGGATATGCTGCACTGTTAATTGTATGGTTGTGTATTCTATTTGAGGCTTTTTCACAAGTACTTTGGAAATGAGTGACCATCACTTCTTTTCAGAAACTAACTGGATAATTGAGATGATCTGATTGATTCAGACTAAAGGGAATCCCACGTGGATCTAATCTGTTCCCATTTGGGAATGCTCACCCTGGATAGACAATGAAGAAGGATATCAGTTATTAATAAACAGGAAAGGACCATGCCTCATCACCTCCCACTTTCCCTTCCATATTTTTCCAGGTCTTTCTTCAGTTCCAATGCCAAGGTCAGTGTCCAGAGGTTGAGAAATTCTTTTATTTAATTGATTTTTATTGAGCTCTAATTTTTCTCTGTTCCCTTCCATGCCTCTCCCTTTCCCTTCAAACCTCCCACAAGGTCCCCATGCTCCAAATTTACTTAGGAGATTTTGTCTTTTTCTACTTCCCATGTAGATTAGATCAATGTAAGTCTCTCTTAGTGTCCTCATTGTTGTATAAGTTCTCTGGGATTGTGGTTTGTGGGCTGGTTTTCTTTGCTTTGTGTTTAAAAACCACCTATGAGTGAGTACATGTGATAATTGTCATTCTGTGTCTGGGTTACCTCACTCAAAATAATGTTTTCTAGTTTCATCCATTTTCCTGCAAAATTCAAGATGTCATTTTTTTCTGCTGTGTAGTACCCCATTGTGTAAATGTACCACATTTTCCTTATCCATTCTTCAGTCAAGGGGCATTTAGAAATTCTTGATCAAAGGTTCATTGAACCTAGTATACCATGACAGGCTCTGCAGCTCTTCTTAAAATACACTCTGATTTTATAGGTTAGGGGAGGAAACTGAGATTTCCAAGCATTAGGTGATGCTGATGTGTCCCCTACTCAGACTGTATCAGAGTAAAAGGATGTCAACCACCACACAGAGATCCTGGGCAGATATATGGGAAAAAATGAAGTATCACAGTAGAACTTTCAGGAGCTACATATACAGGCCAAGCAGAGTTAAAATCTTAATGTATAGTGATTATTACTCTTTTGCTGTCATGAAAGTCAATTAGCCAATCTTGATTCCACAAATACCCCATGCACAGTGGTTGAATTAACCAAGGCAGAGTTGCTCATGGGGAAAGCAGCCTGAACAGGCACCAAAGTTCTAATCATGGAGATGGTTCAACAATTATGGCTCATCTCTACCCACTATGTCTTTCTGGTCTAGCTGTTCATTGAGATCAGTAACCATAGGAATCATCACCTGTGTTCCTGATAGAAGAACTCCAGCAGATATCAGAGATATCCATGTTTTGATCTATCCCAGCTTCTTGTTAGCAAAAAATTTTTCTGGGAGTCTGTCTACCATAGAACCTAAAAATACTATATGCTTAAACTACAAAGACAAACTTAGAAAAATAATATCTCTTGATTATAACATAATGAATTTGTTATGCTCCTCAAATATACATGTGTGTTATCTGGATTTGACAAACTCTTGACTAGGGAAATTCAGGCATAGAGAAATAAATTCTAGAATAATGTCACAAAAGATATTTATACAATATATATTTATATATACATATATATACAATATATATTTCCTCTTACTAAAATTATTATTTATTTTTAATTTATTTCTTGAAATTTTTTTGAAATTATAATTAGATACATTATTCCCCCTTCCTCTTCTTGCATACAGACTCATCCAGATACCTGTTCTTTCTCTCTTTTAAATTTATGGTCTCTTTTTTCATTAATTGTGGTTACACACACATTATATATTATATATTATATATGTGTGTGTGTACATATAAATATGCATACACATACACACATACATACATACATATATGTATATTCCTAAACACTTAAGTACAACCTGATCAGTCTGTACAATGTTTCTTAAATGTACATTTTCAGGACTGAGAATTTGTTATTGTATACCCAGTTGTTATGATTTTCCCAGTGGAAATTATTTTCTCTGACTCTCTGCATTTTTTTTTGTCTTTTTTAAAGTCTGGTTTATTTTAAATAACATAATGGTCTCCAGTTGCATTTGTTTTCTTGTAAAAATCATGAATCCATTTTCTTTTATGACTGTATAGAAGCCCGTAATGTGTGTATACCGCTGGTCTCTCTGCATTTCTTAGTTGCCTGTAGGTCTTTTTTTTCACCATCATGGAATGACACATTGGCTTTAAGCTCTGCACCATGATTTTTTGAGAGGTATATTTTGTAGTTACAGAAACCAATAGGTTTGTCATGTTGCAGATAGATTTAGCACAGTACTCATCACTTTATATATGTAAGACGTCCTTTTCTAGTGGATAGATGGTTCCTTACCCTGAAAGACATTGATCTTTACAACTTTAGAATCAGTCTTAGATTATTATTATTATTGTTGTTTTGTTTTCTACAGTATTAGTCACCTTAGTCAATTTGCTATTACATTTTTCAAAGCATAGAAAATTATCAAGAGAGACGCGGCAGGCGGAGAGACCAGCGGACAGTGGCGAGCAGACAAGGTCCACGGGGGACCGGGTGAGCCTAGTCATGTCCCTGAAGACCACCCTGTGTGGGGAGAGTGTTCTTGGTCCGTGGCTTGACACAGGAAACGGAGCAGGGGCACTCCCTGACAACCTTGAACCCCCGGTTAGCCTGCGAGGGCTGCTACCCTCTGCTGGGGCTGCTCCTCTGCTGAGACCTCTCTCTCCCTGGCATATCCCAGATTGTGCCCAGGGTCCTCCTTGACTCCCCCTCCCTTCCGCTGGGCATGGGATCACCAAGTTTAACCTGTTTGGGCGCTGGATAGGGAGCTTGGGACAGAGGGCAGTGGGAGTTCCTCTGTTTTGGTGGCTGGCCTGCAGAGGGGTAGGCCTTTTGTTGGCAAGGTCCCTGGCAAACCAGGAGCCTGGTCCTGGTCCTGAAGACCCTTCTGAGTAGTGAAAGAGGTCTTGGCCAGTGGCAGGACCCAAGAAACTGAGAGAAGGCATTTTGTAAGCGGGGCCCCTGGCCAGCAGGAAAACCCATTCCTGTTTTAACAGACACATTAGATAGCATCAATAGGATGAGATGGGCAGGCGCCAAGGCAAGAATTCACCCAACAATCTGAAAAACAACATGAAAACACCAGAACCCAATGATCTTACAAAAGAAGGACTTGAACACCCTAAAATAGAAGAAGTGGAAAAAAATGACTTTATGAAAGCAATAGAGTCCCTTAGACAACATGTAAAAAACACCCTTATAGAAATGGATGAGATATAACAAAAAGTTTGAAGAATTGAGTAAATACGTACATGAGACCCTGGGAAACCAAGAAAAAACGAACAAACAGGTAATGGAAACAGTTCAAGAATTGAAAACTGAAATGGAAGCAAGGAAGAAAACACAAACAGAGGACAAACTGGATATGGAAAATCTAGATCAACGAGCAGAGTCTACAGAAACAAGCCTAATCAATAGAATACAAGAGATAGAAGAAAGAATCTCAGATTCTGAGGACACCATAGAGAAAATAAATGCACTGATCAAAGAAAACAGCAAAGCCAACAAATACTCATTACAAAACATTCAGGAAATATGGGACACAATAAAAAGACCAAACCTAAGAATAATAGGAATAGAAGAAGGAGAAGAGTCACAGCTCAAAGGCCCAGAAAATATTTTTAACAAAATTATGGAAGAAAACTATCCCAACATAAAGAAAGATATTCCTTTGACTATTCAAGAAGCATACAGAACACCAAACAGACTAGATCAAAGAAAAACATCCCCTTGCCATATAATAATCAAAACACAAAATATACAGGTTAAAGAAAGAATATTAAGAGATGCAAAGGAAAAGGGGCAAGTAACTTATAATGGTAAACTGATCAGACATACACCTGACTTCTCTATGGAAACCATGAAAGCCAGAAGGTCCTGGAAAGATGTACTACAAAAACTAAGACACCATGGATGCAAACCCAACTACTATACCCAGCCAAGCTATTGTTCACCTTCAATGGAGAAAACAAGACATTCCAAGATAAGAACAAATTTAAACAATACATAGCCACAAATCCAGCCCCACAGAAAATAATAGAAGGAAAATTACAACCTAAGGAATCCAGCATGTCCAACACTGCCTACAATAACTCAGGGGTCTAGTGATCCTTCACCAGCACAACTCAAAGAAGGAAGAAACACAAACGCTACTACCAAAAACAATAAGAATAACCGGAGTAAACAACCACTGGTCATTAATATCACTTAATATTAATGGCCTCAATTCACCCATAAAAAGGCACAGGCTAAGAGACTGGATACGAAAACAGGATCCAACATTCTGCTGTTTGCAAGAAAAACATCTAAACCAAAAACACAGGCATCTACTCAGAGTAAAGGGTGGGAAAAGGTGTTTCAAGCAAATGGTCCTAAGAAAAAAGCAGGTGTGGCCATACTAATTTCTAACAAAACTGACTTCAAACTAAAGTCAATCAGAAGAGATCAAGATGCACACTTTATACTCATAACAGGAACAATTCATCAGGATGAAGTCTCAATCCTGAATATCTACGTCCCTAATATAAAAGCACCCACCTATATAAAAGAAATATTACTAGAACTCAAGGCAGACATCAAACCGCACACACTAGTAATAGGAGACTTCAATACACCTGTTTCTCCAATGGACAAGTCAATCAGACAGAAACCTAATAGAGAATTAAGAGAATTATTGGAGGTAATGAAGCATTTGGACTTAACAGATATCTATAGAACATTCCACCCAAAAAGGAAAGAATATACCTTCTTCTCTGCAGCTCATGGAACCTTCTCAAAAATTGACCACATACTCGGAAACAAAGGAAACCTCCACAGATACAAAAAAAATCAGTGTCCACCTGTGTCTTATCAGATCACCACGGATTAAAGTTAGAAGGCAACAACAATGCTACCCCCAGAAAGATGACAAAGTCATGGAAACTGAACAGTCAACTACTGAACCACACCTGGGTCAAGGAAGAAATTAAGAAAGAAATTAAAGTCTTCCTTGAATTTAATGAAAATAAAGGGACAACATACTCAAACCTATGGGACACGATGAAAGCAGTGCTAAGAGGAAAGTTCATAGCACTAAATGCAAACTTAAAGAAAACGTAGAAAGCATACATTGAGGACATAACAGCACACCTGAAAGCTCTAGAAAAAAAAGAAGCAGATGTGCCCAGGAGGAGTAGAAGACTGGAAATAATCAAACTGAGGGCAGAAATCAACAAAATAGAAACACAGAAAACAGTCCAAAGAATCAATGAAACAAAAAGTTGGTTCTTGGAGAAAATCAACAAGATCGACAAACCGCTATCTAAACTAATTAAATGACAGAGAGAGAACACGCAAATAATTAAGATCAGAAATGAAAAGGGGGACGTAACCACAGAGACAGAGGAAATTCAGAGAATCATTAGATCTTACTACAAAAGCCTGTATGCCACAAAACTGGAAAATGCAAAAGAAATGGACAGTTTCTTAGATAAGTACCATATACAAAAGCTAAACCAAGACCAGGTGAACAATCTAAATAGACCTGTTAGTCGCGAAGAACTAGAAACTGTTATCAAAAATCTCACTATCAAAAAAAGGCCAGGACCAGATGGTTTCAATGCAAAATTCTACCAGAACTTCCAAGAAGAGCTAATACCTATACTCCTTAATGTATTTCACAATATAGAAACAGAAGAGTCAGTGCCAAATTCTTTTTATGAAGCCACAGTTACCCTGATACCAAAACCACACAAAGACCCAACCCAAGAAAGAGAATTACAGGCCAATCTCACTCATGAATATCGACGCAAAAATTCTCAATAAAATACTTGCAAACCGAATCCAAAAACACATTAGAAAAATTATCCATTATGATCAAGTAGGCTTCATCCCAGAGATGCAGGGCTGGTTCAACATACGCAAATCTATCAATGTAATCCACCATATAAATAAACTGAAAGAAAAAAAAACCATATGATCATTTCATTAGATGCGGAAAAAACATTTGACAAAATTCAACATCCCTTTATGATAAAGGTAATGGAGAGATTAGGGTTACAAGGGTCATACCTAAATATAATAAAAGCTATTTACAGCAAGTAGACAGCAAACATTAAATTGAATGGAGAAAAACTCAAAGCCATCCCACTAAAATCAGGAACAAGACAAGGGTGTCCACTCTCTCCATACCTCTTCAATATAGTGCTTGATGTTCTAGCAATAGCAATAAGACAACATAAGGGGATCAAGGGGATTTGTATTGGAAAGGAAGAAGTTAAGCTTTTGTTATTTGCAGATGATATGATAGTATACATAAGCGACCCCAAAAACTCTACCAAAGAACTCCTATAGCTGATAAACGCCTTTAGTAATGTGGCAGGATACAAGATAAACTCCAAAAAGTCAGTGGCCTTACTATACACTAAGGATAAGGAAGCAGAGAGGGAAATCAGAGAAGCATCATCTTTCATGATAGCCACAAAGAGCATCAAATATCTTGGGGTAACCCTGACCAAAAAAGTGAAAGATCTATTTGACAAGAACTTTAAGTCTTTGAAGAAAGAACTAGTAGAGGACACCAAAAAATGGAAGGATTTCCCTTGCTCTTGGATTGGGAGGATCAACATAGTAAAAATGGCAATTCTACCAAAAGCAATTTATAGATTCAATGCAATCCCCATCAAAATCCCATCAAAATTCTTCACAGATCTGGAGAAGACAATAATCATCTTTATATGGAAAAACAAAAAACCCAGGATAGCCAAAACAATCTTATACAATAAAGGAACATCTGGAGGCATTACCATCCCTGACTTCAAACTCTATTACAGAGCTACAGTATTGAAAACAGCTTGGTATTGGCATAGAAACAGAGAAGTCGACCAATGGAATCGAATAGAAGACCCTGACGTTAACCCACAAACCTATGAACACCTGATTTTTGATAAAGGAGCTAAAAATATACAATGGAAAAAAAAGAGAGCATCGTCAACAAATTGTGCTGGCAAAACTGGATGTCAATCTGTAGAATAATGAAAATAGATCCATATCTATCACCATGCACAAAACTCAAGTCCAAGTGGATTAATGACCTCAATATAAGTCCGAACACACTGAACCTGATAGAAGAGAAAGTGGGAAGCACTCTACAACACGTGGGCACAGGAGACCACTTCCTATGTATAACCCCAGCAGCACAGACAGTAAGGGCCTCATTGAATAAATGGGACCTACTGAGACTGAGAAGCTTCTGTAAAGCAAAGGACACTGTTGCTAAGACAGAAAGGCAACCCACTGACTGGGAGAAGATCTTCACCAACCCCGCAACTGACAAAGGTCTGATCTCCGAAATATATAAAGAACTCAAGAAAGTAGAATGTAAAAGGCTAATCAACCCAATTATAAATTGGGGCACTGAGCTGAATAGAGATCTCTCAACAGAAGAAGTTCAAATGGCCAAAAGACACCTAAGGTCATGCTCAACTTCCTTAGTGATCAGGGAAATGCAAATCAAGACAACTCTAAGATACCATCATACACCTTTCAGAATGGCGAAAATAAAACACACCAAGGATAGCCTTTGCTGGAGAGGGTGTGGAGAAAGGGGTACACTCATCCATTGCTGGTCGGAATGCAAACATGTGCAACCACTTTGGAAAGCAGTGTGGAGGTTTCTCAGGAAATTCAGGATCAACCTACCCCTGGACCCAGCAATACCACTCTTGGGAATATACCCAAGAGAGGCCTTATCATACAACAAAAGTATATGTTCCACTATGTTCATAGCAGCACTGTTTGTAATAGCCAGAACCTGGAAACAACCTAGATGCCCTTCAATTGAAGAATGGATGAAGAAAGTATGGAATATATACATATTAGAGTACTACTCAGCATAAAAAACAAGGACTTCTTGAAGTTTGGAGGCAAATGGATGTTAATAGAGAACACTATCCTGAGTGAGGTTAAGCCAGACCCAAAAAGAGGAATATGGGATGTACTCACTCATATTTGGTTTCTAGCCATCAATAAAGGACATTGAGCCTATATTTCGTGATCTTAGAGAAGCTAAATAAGAAGGAGAACCCAAAGAAAAACATATAGGCATCCTCCTTAATATTAACCTTCATCAGGCAATGAAAGGAGACAGAGACCCACATTGGAGCACTGGACTGAAATCTCAAGGTCCAAATCAGGAGAAGAAGGAGAGAGAGCATGAGCAAGGAACTCAGGACCGTGAGGGGTGCACCCACACATTGAGACAATGGGGATGTTCTATTGGGAACTCACCAAGGCCAGCTGACCTGGGTCTGAAAAAGCCCGGGATAAAACCGGACTTGCTGAACATAGAGAGAATGAGGACTACTGAGAACTCAAGAACAATGGCAATGGGTTTTTGATCCTACTGCACCTTTCGGCTTTGTGGGAGCCTAGGCAATTTGGATGATCACCTTACTAGACCTGGATGGAGGTGGGTGGTCCTTGGACTTCCCACAGGGCAGGGAACCCTGATTGCTCTTTGGGTTGATGAGGGATGGGGACTTGATTGGGGGAGGGGGAGGGAAAGGGGAGGCGGCCGTGGGGAAGAGACAGAAATCTATAATTCGTGATCTTAGAGAAGCTAAATAAGAAGGAGAATCCAAAGAAAAACATATAGTCATCCTCCTGAATATTAACCTTCATCAGGCGATGAAAGGAGACAGAGACAAAGACCCACATTGGAGCACCGGACTGAAATCTCAAGGTCCAAATCAGGAGCAGAAGGAGAGAGAGCACGTGCAAGGAACTCAGGACCACGAGGAGTGCACCCACACACTGAGACAATGGGGATGTTTTATCGGGAACTCACTGAGGCCAGCTGGCCTGGGTCTGAAAAAGCATGGGATAAAACCAGACTCGCTGAACATAGTGGACAATGAGGTCTACTGAGAACTCAAGAACAATGGCAATGGGTTTTTAATCCTACTGCACGTTCTGGCTTAGGGGGAGCCTAGGCAGTTTGGATGTTCACCTTACTAGACCTGGAAGGAAGTGGGAGGTCCTTGGACTCCCCACAGGGCAGGGAACCCTGATTGCTCTTTGGGCTGTTGAAGGAGGGGATCTTGATTGGGGGAGGGGGAGGGAAATGGGAGGCGGAGGTGGGGAAGAGACAGAAATCTTTAATAAATGAATAATAATAAAAAAGTGGTGAATGACTATAGTGACCTTCATGTACATGTTTTTCTATTTTAGATGATCTCTGTCATCAGAAATCCCAGAGATGTACTTGCGTCTGGTTACTTTTTCTGGTGTAAGACAAATCTTGTTAAGAATCCAGAGTCACTGAGTACTTACTTTGAATGGTTTCTCAAAGGAAATTGTGAGTGTCCCATTAAATATAGGAACTTGGTAAGGCTCAGGGACATTTTTCAAAGACAAGGTGAGCTATAGATTAGGCTGGCCTTGAACTTCCTATATAGCTGAGGAAGACCTTGAAACTCTTCTCTTCCTGCATCTACCTCTTGTGTTCTTAGACTACAAGCACTTACTACCATGTTCTGTTTATTTTATATTGGAGTCCAAACCCAAATGTCATGTAAATTATCTTACTTAGTATATTATGTAGTCTTCATTTCTCTTGATCATATATTTCTACAATCAACCAATCTGTGCATTCAAGTCTCATGACCATTTCAAATATAATTGTGAAGTCTTCCTGTTCTCATACATCATTGCATAACAGTGTACAACAACATCTTGCCCCATGGCCCACTATTCTGGCAACATTTGGAATACTTTCTAGTACTAATGTAGATAATATCATTTTTGGTGGTTTGAATGACAAATGATCCAAATAGACACTTGTATTTAAACACTATTTCAAAGCATCAATGGCAATATTTTAGAAGACTTATGAGGAACAGCCTTGCTGGTGGAAGTATATTCTGAGTGTGGGCTTTGAGAGGTTAAATACTTAAACCACTTCTAGTTTCTTCCTTCTGTTTCATGATTGTAGTTAAGGAGATGACTCAGAGCTCCCAGTTTCTATAGCCCTGCCTGCCACTTTTCTGCAAGTACCTACTTTACCCTATCTTTTCTTCTAATTCTCTAAGCATATAAGACAAAAATAAGCTGTCTCTTTCTTAAGTTCCTTTTGTTCATAGTATTTTATCAGAGCAACAGAAAAAAAAGTGTGGTTTTATTCCTAAAACTCTTCTTATTTGTGGATTTTCTTGTCTTTTTTCACTTGTCTTCCCATATATTAGCCTGACCATACACCATTTTGTTAATATGGAACTTTCCAAATATTTTAAGCCACATTTTCTTATTTGTCTCAATTTTTTTCATAGGCAGGGATTCTTTATACTTTATCCTTTTATAACTTTTGTTGGAATATATCAATTATATACAATAATGTTTTTCATAAATTATATTTCTACACATGTATGTATTTTGACCACAATAATAAAACACTAATCCATCTTGTCCTGTTTCTATATTTGCATAACCTTTTCCTCTTTTCAACTATTTCTCCTTTCTACTTTCATGTTTCTTTTCTTCATGTGTGTGTTGTGACACAGTTAGCTATTGTGGTTGCTATAGGCACACAAGTGAGGAGTCATTATAGAAACATGGACACCTTAACATAGCTACTCTACTGAAAAAGTATTTCCCTTCTACCAGCAACCACTAACTACATAGAGATCCTTAAGAGGGGTTCTCATGAGCACTGGCACCCAAGTTTGGTTAACTGCTTTTAAATCCAAAGGGAAGGTGTAGAATCTTAGAAGTACTTGCTATCTCCTTGATAGAATATTAAAGAGCCCAGTCTTGTGTGGGTTGTGTGAAATAATCACTGCTACTATGAGTTAAAGTGTGCTATGACCATGTTATGTCTAGAAGACAGTATTCCACACCATTCTACTCAGTCTTTAAGCTCTTATATCATTATTGTATCTTCTTCATCCATGATTCTTAACCCTTTATTGGGTTATTCATTTATGATGATCATTTAAAAGGCACTTGTTCTCAGCACTTGGACCAGTTTTGAGTTTGCAAAATTATTTCTTCCCACTATAAGAAGAATCACCGTTGACCATGCTGATAATAATGATATATAAGAAGAAACACGTCTACTTAGAAGACAAGTTAATGTGCATGTCACGTCCATTTCACAGAAAAACAGTGATGGCTTCTACACTAGGACCTATTTCTTAGCATGGAGATTCACCTATAATGACTGTACCAAATGTTAACTCTTCTCAATCCAACAATTATTGGCTACTCTGATACTACAATTGCCATTATTGCACCATTTGTCATACCTTGTAAGGGTAGTTAAGTATAGATCACACTTTCCATAGCTGAGTAATACTACTGACAACAATCTCCCACTAGGAACCTATAATTCCTTCTGGTACTATGAGGACTATTCAGCAGAAAGGTATATTTCAGCCCATTCCCAGCATGCTCTCTTTATGTACTGTAACAAGCATATGTGGATGTTTATAGAAATATGGTCTTACCAGCTCATTTTTTAGTGGGGGGGCAACTGACAACAGTGACAATTGCCTTTATTATTTGGATACTCAGACCTTTCATAGGGAGCAACTCCTAGGAAGGTATCCCAACACCAGCAATGAAGTTTTCTATGATTTCTATGATTTCTGGGAGCAGTATTGTCCACTCACACAAAGTGCTTTGATTTAAACTTTCTAATATTTTTTAAATGACCTTACAAACTAATGTTAAACATGATCAATAAAAACTCTGAGAGAGAAATTGTGGTTCAACATAAAGATCTGAAAAGCAAAGCAGGCAGCCACTGGGTCTACCTTGATCTCAGTCCGAAATGGCAATCATGCCTCCAGGAATTTCTGACAGCTGTTTCCTACCATTTTATAATCCTCTCAAGGACTGGAATTAAAGGCATTCACCACTGGGATTAAAAGAATGCACTACATAGCTTGTATTGCAACTAGTGTGGCTACTGGGATTAAAGGTGCATGTTATTGTGGCTACTGGGATTAAAGGTGCATGTTATTGTGGCTACTGGGATTAAAGGTTTATGTCATTTCTGGCTGATCTGTAGGGCTGGCCAGAGTGGCTATTTTACTTTCTCAATCCCCAGGCAAACTTTATTGAAATACAAGTGAAATGCCACTACACTAATGAGTTTCTGTAAGGAACTTTCATATATTCTTGGTTTTGGTTAATTCTACCCCTCATATTTCCATGTCATTCATACTCTTTGTATAAACACATTCAATCTCATATTTCCTCCCTTTACATTTATACAATATGTATTCTGGAATTTCTCTTTCCTTGAGGTAACTGTTTTTCTTGTTGTCCTGTTAATGGCCCATTTCTAGTGTCCTGTTCTTTATAAGCACAAGTTAAACACACTAGTAATTTGGCTATGAGCCAGGGGTTGTGGGCACATGCCTTTAATCCCAACACTTGGGAAGAAGAGGCAAATGTATCTCTGCGAGTTTGAGGCCAGCCTGGTCTACATAGTGAGTTCTAGAATAGCCTCCAAAGCTACAAAGAGAAACCCCATCTTGAAAAAAAAGGAATTTGGCTATGACAGTGTTTGTCAATCTATGACAAGGTTACCTCATTAGGTAAATTTTTTAGCTCCATCTATTTTACTCAGAATTTCATTTTTAAAACTGAATGAAATTTTATTGTATATACCTATTACAATTTCATTATCTATTTTCAGTTGATGGTCACCTAGTTTGAATCTGTTTCCTAGCTATTGGGTAGAGAGCTGCAATGAGGACTGATGTTTGAGTCCCTTTGCACTTGCATATACCTAAGTATATCATAAAATATACGTAATTAGTATGAGTATATACTTAACACCTGATAGCTGAGTCATACGGAACTTGTGTTTTCAGCTTGCTAAAAAGAAAATCCCACTGTAATTTCAACATAAACTGTGTCAGTTTCCACTCCCACCAGTGTTTCTCTTTCCTTACATTTTCTTCTTAAATTTTTAAAAACTAAACTTTATATAAAGAAACTTCCAAATAAATAAAAATAAGATAACCAAAATTATTTAGACTTAAATTCTATACAATTTAATAAATTTATATACAGTTACAATTGGTATTCAAAAGAGAATCTGCAAAGCTTATTACTCATATTTCACTCAGTTTTCCAACATAACCCCCCCAATCCATGAAAATTTAGAACTAGAAAAACATAAACCTTATATTATCTTTCAACACTCTTGTCCACTATCTGCATCTACTCCTTTCTTATCTCTTTACATCTAGATTTTCTTTCATTTTTGAATGTTTCAACTCACACTTCAAACACTGATTTGTTCTTTTCCTTTCCTTTTTTGACTTTTTGTTGTTTTTCATTGCTGTTGTTTTTGAGACAGTGTTTCTCTGTGTACCAGCTCTGGCATCATTTGTTTCTTTACAAAGATCATTTTGAATGGGATAAAATGAACTTCTAAGTAGTTTTTAGTTGTTACTTTTATTTTCCTGATGACTAATAATATTGAACACTTTAAAAATTCACATGAGGCTTTCTCTTTCAGTTTTGGTAACACTGCTGAGTTCCATAACCCAGAATTTGCTCATTTTATTTAATGTTGTGATTTATTATTATTATTGCTGTTGTTGTTATTTCTTTGTGGATACAAGATACATACTGTCTATGAGCATAGAGTTGGCAAAGTTTTCTTCCATTTTTGTAAACTAAATCTTTACATGATTAATGTTTTACTTTGGTAAATAAAAGCATTTTAAGCTCAGCTTTAAAGATGAAATTTTGAAATTGTTGATTATTTGTCTTATATTTTGAGTGAGATAAATACTATTTAGAAAGTCCTCACTTGTAATTCCATCTCAAAATGTACTTCCTACTTTTTCTCCTAGCAATTTAAGCTGTATGGGTCTTCTGTTGAGATTCGTGATGCATTTGGAATTGGTTTGAGTGTGTGTGTGTGTGTGTGTGTGTGTGTGTGAGAGAGAGAGAGAGAGAGAGAGAGAGAGAGAGAGAGAGAGAGAGAGAGAGAGAGAGAGAGATGAGGGCTTAAGATATATATTCATTCTCCTACACATAGCTATCTAGTTGCCAAAACAACGTTTACTGAAGTGTTTGTCTATCAATGCCAAAAATCAGGTGAATGTTGCTGTGTGAATTTAAGTCTTGCTTTTCTATTCCATTAATCTTTATGTCTATTTTGTATCAGTGCTATGCTGATTTAGTTATTTTATCTCTGAAGTATAACTTGAAATAAGGTACCTTTTTTGAGATTAGCTTGATTGTCTTGGGAATTTTATGCTTTCATATGGCTTTATTGGCTTTATTCTCAAATTTATTCTCTAGAAATTTTGTACATTTGTAACTTAGCATTCTGATTATCAAAACCCTTCACCCATTCTCATACCCCTCTCATCTTTAGTAACTTCCATTCCCTAGAGTTCTCTTTTAAAACACTGATGTCTATTTATTGGTGACCCATATAGTTTAACCATGATTACTGTGGGACTGTGGGTTTTAAACTACCTAGTGAATCCTAGTTGATGCCTCAGTGGGGATGCAACTGAAGACAATGACTTCCAATCACCCAGAATCTTTCAGTATACATTATTTCAACAGGAAGTTATAGTGTGCCATGACTGTCCTTTTCAACCCATGATGCATTGTTGTTGGTCTAGTCTTATGCAGGGCCATTAAAAGCAGTCTGTGTTGCTTGAAGATTGTGACTACATTTGCTCTGTCATGCCCACAGTCAACATTCTCCAGCTTTTCTCTTTTTTTCCATCTCCTACACTCTCTCTACTCCCTTTGTTTTTTTCTTTTAGAACACTTTTATTTTTTTCTCTTGGTTTTATTGTGTTATTCATTTTACCACTCCCCTTCCTTCCTCCTTTTTCCTCTTCTACCCTTCCCCTGCGCCCCCCACATGCTCCCAGTTTACTCAGAAAAAAATTTTTCTTTTACTCCTTCCTAAGTGGATCCGTGTATGTCTCTCTTAGAATCCTCTTTTTTGTTTAGGGGCTTTTGGAGAAGTGCACTGTAGGCTGGTTATCCTTTGCTTTATGTCTAAGACCCACTTATGTGTGAGTGCATATTATATTTGTCTTTCTGTGTTTGGGTTACCTCACTAAGCTTGATTTTATTCTAGTTTCATCCATTTTATGCCAATTTCAAGATGTCATTATTTTTTAAGGTTTAAAAAGCTTTTGAATTTTATTGAGTAAAACATTTTCTTTCCTTATACAGTTGTTCTCGTTGTATTATTAAGTTTCAAAAAATAGAACACTTCCTGTCTTTTGGAATTAAAAGTGAGTTCATTCTTTGGATAGTTGGAATACTCTCTCTGTCCTGGTAAGGCACACAGGCTAAGTCACAGAGCTACCATGCAGTTATTTATTCCGGAGACCAATGGAATTTCTTTCAAATGATATGCAGTAGGAGGCTTTTCTCATGCACATTTTCCAGTGGTAGTTATTTTTTCTTTTTGAGGCCCAAGTCTCCATTACTGGGACCCTCCCAGAAGACTTAACAATGAAACCTTTCCATTGGAGTCAAGGTACAGTGGTTGAACAACTGTAGAACAACTTGATCATCTGATGTCGGTCTTTTCATTAGCTGGGGAGTTGACAGAAAGAGAGACTTTAGTAATTTTCTTCTTTATCCTGTGCAGGAAACAGAATCCAACTGTGCTTGGTTTTATTTGGACGCAGGTTGAAGGTGACTTGAAAAATCCTTGCTGTGTCAATAATAATAATAATAATAATAATAATAATAATAATAATAATAATAATAGAAACAAACTAGCAGAGGAAAAAAACAAGAGTTCTTAGAGGAATTTTTGAAGCAATTGTTTAGCTTGTAAATTACTTCCTCTGTACAATTTAAGCAACTAGAGAAAAATGGAAATTTAAGTGAAGCTATTAGAAGACACGCTATACCAATAATTGCTTTGAAAGAGAGAGGGGCAAAAGAATTGTTGCCCATGATGTCATTATTTTTTAACCACTGAATAGTATTTCATTGTGTAAATGTACCATGCTTTTGATATCCATTTTCAGCTTGAGGAGCTTCTAGGTTGTTTCCAGGTCCTGGCTATTACTAATAATTCTGCTTTGAACATAGTTGAGAAAAATAATTGAGCATCCTTTGGGTATATGCCCTAAAGTGGTATTGCTGGGTCTTGAGGTACATTGATTCTTAATATTTTGAGAAACTGTCATACTGATTTCCAAAGTGGCTATACAAGTTTACACTAAAAAAAATGGAGGCGTATTCCCCCTCCCAGCCTTATTCCAAATCCTCTCCAACATAAACTGTCATCCGTGTTTTTAATCTTGGCCTTTCTGAAAGTGTGATATGGTATCTCAGTGTTGTTCTGATTTGCATTTCTCTGATGGCTAAGAAAGTCTTTCAGCCATTTGAGATTTGTCTGTTGAGAGTTCTGTTTAGATCTGTACCCCATTTTTAATTGGATTAATTGATCTTTTGGTGTCCACTTTCTTGAGTTCTTTGTATATTTTGGAGATCAGTCTAGAGACAGTTGTGAACAGATATTTCTCTAATTTATTACTCAACTTACTTGTCCTAGGTATATAGGAATGCTGCTGTTGTTGTTTGTGTGTAAATTTGGTAACCCATCTCTTTGATAAAAAGTTTTTATCATATCTAAGTATTTTCTGGTAAACTCTTTCAGATCCCTTACTGATAGAATTTTATCATCTGAAAATAAAGGTACTTTGATTTCTTCCGTTCTTATTTTGTATCCCATTTCTTTGTACTTTTTGTGTTTCTGTTTAAGCTTAGACTCTTGTACTATGTTGAAAAAGAGTAGAGGAAGTGCATATCCTTGTCTTTTCCTGTTTTAACAGAACATATATTGGATTTCCCCCTACTTAGTGAAATATTAGCTATAGCTTTCTAATATATGGCAAATATTATAATGAAATATGTCCCTCCTATTCTAAGTTCTTTAGCACATTAGTTATGAGGTGATGATGAATTTTATCAAAACAGTTTACCTGTCTACACAGATTACAATATGTATTCTATTATGGAGTCCATTTATGCCATTTAATTACCATTAATTGATATTTATGTATTGAACAAGCTCTTTACTGAGTCTGGAATAAAGTTATTTTGATCATGGTAAATGTGTATGTGTGTGCATAGATGTGCTTGTGAATGTGCATGTGCATAGATTATATAGATACGTGTATACCTAAGTGTGTAGGTATAAACCAGAGGATAATTTATAGGAATGTGTTCTTCTTTATAATATGTGGATTTAGTTTATCAGGTTTGATGACAAGCAACTTTACCTCTTCAAACATTTCACTATCCTTTGGTGAGTTCCTGAATTTGTTTAGAAAGCTTTTTGTTGAGAAGTTTGCATCTATGTTAATCATGGATCTTGGTCAGTACTTTTTTGGTTGACTATTTGTCTGCTTTTTGTATAAAGAAGATACATCATCAAAATACTTTGGTGATGTGCCCTCCTTTCCTTCTTTTATGGAACAGGTTGAGAAGCATTAGTGTTCTCTAAAGGTCTGAAAAATACATCTGGCCTGAACATTTTTTTTTAGTTTAGAAATTATTTTAAATATTTTTATAGAATTCAGGGCTTGTTATACACATAAAGATATTTTTAAATATATAGTTTTATTTATTTTTAGGAATTTCCAATCATGCATACCATTCCTACTCATTTCATAGTTCTTTCATATCTACTTTCAACCCTTGTATGCTTTCCCCAAGACAAAATATAAAATGAAAACAAAATTAAGAAAAATATCTTTCCTGATGCTTCTGAGCAATGACCTGCTCCTCTATCAATCAGCAATGTTCTTTCATACCAGATACAACTGTCATTTCTCTAGTCCTGTCATATTTGTACAACTTTTCTTCTCCATCTTTCCTGACTTTCCATCAAAAATTTTTCATTGTACTGGCATAGGTAACTGTGATATGAAATGCAGTATACCCTTTTGGCAAAGCAGATTTACTTATGTATGTTTATTGCAGTGTGTGGTTGGTGTGGTTCAGTGCCTCTGGCTTCTGCTAGACCATCCTGGACCCTCATCCAGACTCCTCTTAGATATTCCCCTATTGCTAAGAGTCATGGGTATCCTGTGGCTATGGTTCTACACGACTGGGTTTTCCCACATTCTCTAGCAGTTCATAGATGCTGTAGATGTTTGGGTGAGGTAACTGAAGGCCCTTGATATGGGCCTTTGTAGTACCTGAGTAGTTCAGCCCTGGTCTTTGTTGTGTCTTCCTAAGACACCAGAGTTGTGGAAAAGGGACAGAACAAGGCCTTATTACTTTAAGGTTTATTTTATTTTATGTGTAGAAGTAAACTTTTGCAGATATATGTTTTTGATGAATGTGCATCCACAGAGGCTATATGAAGGCATTGTGAGCTTTCATGTGCACACTGGAAATTAAACCCTGATCCTCTAGAAGAACAGTGAATGCTTTTAACTGCTGAGCCTTCTCTCCATCCCTGTTTATTTGTTTAATATCATCTCATTTTAATTTTGGTAGTTATTAATTTATGTAGAAATTTATTCATATGTTTTTGATTTTCTAGTATAGTGCAACCTTTTTAATGTAGTCTCTAATAATTTTTAGAATTTTACTGGTGCCTGTCATCATGATTGACATCTTTTCACATCTTACTGTGTTAGATTTCACATTTGGTCTTCAGGTTGATTGGTTTATCCAAACTTTTGTCAATATTGTCTATATTTTGAAGGAAGCAGCTCAATTTTATTGATTTTCTAGGTTTGATTTATTGTTACACCTGTTTCCACTTTACTAATTTCATTGATGTCACCACTTTCCTTCCAGCTATTGGTACTGGTGTTTGATTTGACTTGTTATTTTTCCAAAGCCCTAAGGTTAATCATTAATTAATTTATTAGCAATCTCTGATTTCTTAATGTAGGTACATTGAACTTTAAACATCTGTCTTAGGACTGTTTATATTCCATCACACAGATTAAAGAATGTTGGGTTTTAATTTTCATTTTATTGAGGAGTCTTTCTACTCTTGATTTTTTCAAGGAATCAGTCAATAACTAAGTTATGAATTGTTTATTCTCCATGAGTTTGTTTTCCTTCTAGAGCTTCTGTTATTTATTTGTGGTCATTTCATTGTTTTCAAATAGACTGTATAGGAACTACTTCATTTTTCCCATATTTGTTAAGACATAATTTGTGTCCTAGTATATGATGTATTTTAGATTAAATTACATATGCTTTTGTGAACAATGTGTATTCAGCATTGTTTGGATGTAATATTCGATAGATACCTTTATTTCTTTTATCTATTACTTAAAAAAACAATCCAATTTCCCACTCCCTCCCCTCTTCTCAACCCTCCTCACTCTACAAACCCTCTCCCCTCACCCATCCAACCCTAAGGGAGTGCCATGCACCCTGCCTTGTGGAAAGTCCAAGGCCATACCTACTACATCTAGATTAAGCAAGGTTTATATCCAAAGAGAATAGGATCCCAGAAAGTCGGTATATGCAAGTACAGACACATCCTAGAGTCACTATCAGTTTCCCCTCAGATATCTTTTAAGGCCATTTTCCATGTGATGTCATTTAATTCTGTTCATTTTCTATTGGGATGATGAATTAATTGTTGAGAATGAAAACTACTATGACACTTGACAATAGCCTGTGGCTTCACATAGAGTGGTATTTTCTGTGTAGAACTGGGTGCACCTGCGTGTGGAATTGTACAGTTTTGTCCATGGATTGTTCCCTTAATAAGTAGGAAGCTATGTTTATCATTTCTCATTATATTTGCGTTTAGGTCTATTTTGTCAGATTAAATCAGAAACTTTTACTTGTTTTTTAGCGACATTTGCCCAGAACACCATTTTACCTCATTTTATTGTAATGTTCCATCTGTCTTTTATGATGAAGTATAAAAAATATATACTGAATATATATATATATATAATATTATATATTACCTACTTTGTTACTTCAATAGCCTACCCTTTATCCCTTGATTAAGGAATTGACACCATTAATATTCAGCTACTAATTAAATGTATCTATTGATTTGTATCATTTTGTTTATTTTGCCAAAGTGCTTAGGCTGTTTTTTTTATTTCTTTTTCTAGTATGCTTTATGCTTTCTGTGATTAAAAATAACTCTTGTTGGAAGCAATGTAGTGAAAGGAACTGTTTATCTGGCTTACACTTTCAGGTCACAATTTAACTAGGGGTGAAATCAGGCCAGAAACTCCAGAAGGAACTGATGCAGAAACCATTTTACTAATCTGATTGATAACTCACTCAGTGTTTCAGGCAAAGTTAGGTTCTTCATACATCTGAGGACCAGCTACCTATACTGTGGGCCATACTACCCCGATGATCATCAAAGAAATAATTTAAAAACAAGGCCACTGGTTAATATGATGTACACAATATCTTTTTTATTGATTTTATTGAGCTCTACATTTTTCTCTGTTCCCCTCCCTTTCAAACCTCTCCCACAGTCCCCATGCTCCATTTACTCAGGACATCTTGTCCTTTTCTTCTTCCCATGTAGATTAGATCTATGCACATCTCTCTTAAGGTTCTCATGTTGTCTAGGATGTCTGGGGTTGTGATTTGTAGGCTGGTTTTCTTTGCTTTATGTTTAAAAACCACTTATGAGTAAGTATATATGATAATTGTCTTTTTTGGTATGGGTTACCTCACTCAATATGATGTTTTATAGATCCATCCATTTGCCTGCAAATTTCAAGATGTTATTTTTTCTGCTGCACACAATATCTTTTCTTTTATATTAAAATTTTTTTATTAAAAATTTATACCTCCTCCCCACCTCCCTTTTCCCTCACCCCACTACACACCCCCACTATCCTCCCCCTCCCTTTGCAGTCCAAAGAGCAGTCAGGGTTCCATGCCCTGTGGGCAGTCCAAGGTCCTCCGCCCTCCATCCAGGTCTAGAAAGGTGACAATCCAAACTGGCTAGGCTCCCACAAAGACAGTAAATGCAGTAGGGTCAAAACTCAGTGTCATTGTCCTTGGCTTCTCAGCAGCCCTCATTGTCCACCAGTCCAGCTGCCCTGGGTAATCTCCCAATAGATCAGCCCGAACGTCTCAGTGGGTGGGTGCCCCCTTCTTGGTCTTGACTTCCTTGCTTCCCTCCTTCTGTTCCTCATTTGGAACTTGGGAGCTCAATCCATTGCTCCAATGTGGGTCTCTGTCTCTATCTCCATCCATCTGCAGATGAAAGTTCTATGGTAATATGCAAGATATTCATTAGTATGGCTATAGGATCGGGCCATTTCAGGCTCTCCTCAGCTGCCCAAGGACCTAATTGGGTACATCTCTCTGGACCCCTGGGAACCCCTCTAGACTCAAGTCTCTTGCCAACTCTAAAATGGCTCCCTTAATTAAGATATATACTTCCCTGCTTTCATATCCATCCTTCCATCATCCCAACCATCCCATTCCCCCAAGCTCTCCCTATCCTCCCCTTCTCACTTGTCTCTCCCCATCTCCCCTTTCCCTCTTACTTGTCTCTCCCCATCTCCCCTTTCCCGTATCCCATCCCACCCCCAAATTCCCAATTTTTGCCCAGCAATCTTGTCTACTTCCAATATCCAGGAGGATAACTGTATGTTTTTCTTTGGGTTCACCTTCTAATTTAGCTTCTCTAGGATCAAAAATTATCGGCTTAATGTCCTTTATTTATGACTAGAAACCAATTATGAGTGAGTACATCCCATGTTCACCTTTTTGGGTCTGGCACCTCACTCAGGATAGTGTTTTTTATTTCCATCCATTTGCATGCAAACTTCAAGAAGTCATTGTTTTTTACCGCTGAGTAGTACTCTAATATGTAGATATTCCACACTTTCTTCATCCATTCTTCAATTGAAGGGCATATAGGTTGTTTCCAGGTTCTGGCTATTACAAACAGTGCTGCTATGAACATAGTTGAACAAATACTTTTGTAGTATGATAGGGCATCTCTTGGGTATATTCCCAAGAGTGGTATTGCTGGGTCCTGGGGTATGTATCCCGAATTTCCTGAGAAAACACCACACTGTTTTCCAAAGTGTTTATACAAGTTTGCATTCCCACCAGCAATGGATGAGGGTACCCCTTACTCCACATCCTCTCCAGAAAAGGCTATCATTGGTGTTTTTGATTTTAGCCATTCTGGCAAAGTTGTTTTGATTTGCATTTCCCTGATCGCTAAGGAGGTTGAGCATGACCTTAAGTGTCTTTTGGCCATTTGAAATTCTTCTGTTGAGAATTCTCTGTTCAGATCAGTGCTCCATTTTTTAATTGGGTTAATTAGCATTTTAAAGTCTAGTTTCTTGAGTTCTTTATATATTTTGGAGATCAGACTTTTGTCTGTTGCGGGGTTGGTGAAGATCTTCTCCCAGTCAGTGACAGTGTCCTTTGCTTTACAGAAGCTTCTCAGTTTCAGGAGGTCCCATTTATTCAATGTTGCCCTTATTGTCTGTGCTGCTGGGGTTATACGTAGGAAGTGGTCTCCTGTGCCCATCTGTTGTAGAGTACTTCCCACTTTGTCCTCTATCAGGTCCAGTGTGTTCACATTGATATTGAGGTCTTTAATACATTTGGACTTGAGATTTGTGCATGGTGATAGATATGGATGTATTTTCATTTTTCTACAGGTTGACATCCAGTTTTGCCAGCACCATTTGTTGAAGATGTTCTCTTTCTTCCATTGTATACTTTTAGCTCCTTTATCAAAAATCAGGTGTTCATATGTTTGTGGGTTAAAATCCAGGTCTTCTACTCAATTCCTTTGATTGATTTCTCTGTTTTTATGCCAATACCAAGTTGTTTTCAATACTGAGGCTCTGTAATAGAGTTTGAAGTCAGGGATGGTAATGCCTCCAGACATTCCTTTATTGTATAAGATTGTTTTGGCTATCCTGGATTTTTGATTTTCCATATAAAGTTGATTATTGTCCTCTCAAGGTCTGTGAAGAATCTTGATGGGGATTGCATTGAATCTATAAATTGCTTTTGGTAGAATTGCCATTTTTACTATGTTGATCCTCCCAATCCAAGAGCAAGGGAGATCCTTCTATTTTCTGGTATCTTCTTCAATTTCTTTCTTCAAAGACTTAAAGTACTTGTCAAATAGATCTTTCACTTCCTTGGTCAGAGTTACCCCAAGATATTTTATGGTATTTGTGGCTATCGTGAAAGGTGATGCTTCTCTGAATTCCCTCTCTGCATCCTTAGTGTAAAAGGAGGGCGACTGATTTTTTGGAGTTGATCTTGTATCCTGGCATATCACTAAAGGTGTTTTTCAGCTGTAGGAGTTCTTTGGTAGAGTTTTTGGGGTCGCTTATGTACACTATCATATCATCTGCAAATAATGAAAATTTAACTTCTTCCTTTCCAATTCGAATCCCCTTGATCCCCTTATGTTGTCTTATTGCTAGAAATTCAAGCACTATATTGAAGAGGTGTGGAGAGAGTAAACAGCCTTGTCGTGTTCCTGATTTTAGTGGGATGGCTTTGAGTATCTCTCCATTTAATTTGATGTTAGCTGTCAGCTTGCTGTAAATAGCTTTCATTATATTTAGATATGACCCTTGTATCCCTAATCTCTCCAAGACCTTTATCATAAAGGGATGTTGAATTGTGTCAAATGCTTTTTCAGCATTTAATGAAATGATCATATGGTTTTTTCTTTCAGTTTATTTATATGATGGATTACATTGATAGATTTGCATATGTTGAACCAGCCCTGTGTCTCTCAGATGAAGCCTACTTGATCATAATGGATAATTTTTCTAATGTGTTCTTGGATTCGGTTTGCCAGTATTTTATTGAGGATTTTTGCATCTATGTTCATGGGTGAGATAGGCCTGTAATTCTCTTTCTTGGTTGGGTCTTTGTGTGGTTTTGGTATCAGGATTGACTGTAGCTTCATAAAAGGAATTTGGCAATGACTCTTCTATTTCTATATTGTGAAATACATTAAGGAGTATAGGTATTAGCTCTTCTTGGAAGTTCTGGTAGAATTCTGCATTGAATCCATCTGGTCCTGGGCTTTTTTTTGGAAGGCAGGTTTTTATAACAATTTCTAATTCTTTATGACTAACAGGTCTATTTAGATTGTTCACCTGGTCTTGGCTTAACTTTAGTATATGATACTTATCTAAAAAAATGTCCGTTTCCTTTGCATTTTCCAGTTTTGTGGCATACAGGCTTTTGTAGTAAGATCTAAAGATTCTCTGAATTTCCTTTGTGTCTGTAGTTATGTCCCCTTTTTCATTTCTGATCTTATTAAATTGCGTGTTCTCTTTCTGCCATTTGATTAGTTTGGATAGGGGTTTGTCCATCTTGTTGATTTTCTCCGAACCAACTTTTTGTTTCATTGATTCCTTGGATTGTTTTCTGTGTTTCTATTTTGTTGATTTCAGCCCTCATTTTTATTTACAGTCTTCTACTCCTTATGGGTGAATCTGCTTCTTTTTTTTTTTTTTTAGAGCTTTCAGGTGTGCTGTAAATTCTCCAATGTGTGCTTTCTCCGTTTTTTTAATGTGGACACTTCGAGCTATCAACTTTTCTCTTAGCACTGCTTTCATTGTGTCCCATTGGTTTGAGTAAAGAAACAGCAGTATAGCAAAAGACATTCTAGGGCCCAAGCCCTTATGGCCTTCCTTATCTGGGATTCAACAATTAGAGCTTTGCTTACCTCACTCAGAGGGGTACACCCACACACTGAGACAATGGGGATGTTCTATAGGAAACTCACCAAGGCCAGCTGACCTGGGTCTGAAAAAGCATGGGATAAAACCGGACTTGCTGAACATAGCAGACAATGAGGACTACTGAGAAGTCAAGAACAATGGCAGTGGGTTTTTGATCTTACTGCACGTACTGGCTTTGTGGAAGCCTAGGCAGTTTGGATGCTCACCTTACTAGACCTGGATGGAGGTGGGTGGTCCTTGGACTTCCCACAGGGTAGGGAACCCAGATTGCCCTTCAGGCTGATGAGGGAGGGGGAGTTGACTGGGGTAGGGGGAGGGAAATGGGAGGCAGTCGCTGGGAGGAGGCAGAAATCTTTAATAAATAAATAAATAAAAACAATCAGAGCTTTGCCTGTGGGTAAACTAATATCCTGAACCTCTACTGTTACCTGGTGCTCCTCTGACATCGCTACAAGCAAAATGTCACACTGAATACTATAAATACTGGTTTGATTTTTCTTAGTAAAAATTTGCAGAAAAGTGAAGAATATCAGACAAACCTCACCTTCGTTCTTTGTAATCAATACTTTTCTCCACCACAGTGGCATATGGATTATGGTTTGAACATACTTGTGCCTGGATGTCCATGAGAAAAATGGACAACTTTTTGGTACTGAGCTATGAAGACATGAAAAAGGTAACTATCATTCTTAAAGCAGCTACACCATCTCCAGCAACCAACCTTGTGCAACACCCATATTCCTCAATTTCCTCACTCCACTTACTTTGTCAGTGTCAGGCTCATGAGGTACAGAGGGTTCTGCATGGTAGAACGGAATAAACTGGCGATTTCAAAATATTATTAGAAAATATCTAAAATGTTTCAATGTTAAGTAATGACATACATCTAAATAGGTTGATATGCCATTACCTTATTTGATCATTGCAGGTTTTATTTGATTGAAATGCACAACTGAACATTATAAACATGTTTAAATACTATGTGTGTCTCTCAAATAGCTCTTATTTTAGAAACTAAAAAATGTTCCTGGAAGGGTGTCACATAATTGTAAACCTAGTACTGGGAAGCAGAGACAGATTCGGGGATCATCTTTGGATGTTGGATTTGAGGTTAACCTTGGTTATAAGAGACATTGTTTCTAAAGAACATTGATAGAAATATTTTTAAGTTATAGGTGAAAGGTAATTGTTTATGTATTACAGATAAAGATAACAATTGTACTTTTACTGAGCAAGAAAAAATTACACTGATCACAATCTATGGGAGAAAACATTTGACCACCCTTAGTAGTGTTCAAAAACTTACCTAAGGCGGAGAAGAAGTAGTCTTACAGCCACTTTTTACCTATAGAAATAGACTCTGGTGATGATGAAGGTTACTGATAGTTCTAGCTTCTTTGGTTTTTATTTATTTTTTTTCTTATTTTTATTATTCAAATCAATTTTTAAAATTTAATCATATTATGATCATACTTTTTCCCTTTCACAATTCCTTCCAAATATTCTCTACCTCTTTACCCACCTAACCGTAAGATCCTTCTCAAAAAACAAACAAAAACCAATAAAACAAAATCTCTCCTCACAAAATAAAGCAATACCTTACAAGAAAAAATATAAAACCATAGAACTATAACCAAATACATGCACCCATACACATACACACAAACTGTGGAGTCTATTATCTCTTCATCAACTACTCCTGAATATGAAGACTTCCCTGAAGTGGTTGATATATACAGTGCTACTGCATTGCAGAAAACTGATTTTCCCTTTCCCAGCAGATACAAATGACAGTACAGATGTTATCCTTTGCCTGGTGGCTAAATTTTCATTCATTCATTTTTTTTGAAAAATATAACAAATGAAATACAATATGAAGAAACAATAGTATCACCTCAGAGTTTAAACAAGGCAAACCAACAGAATGAAAACAACTTAGAGAAGGCACAAGCAGAGGCTAACATGTTTACACATGTGAGTTCAGGAAGCTCACAAAAACACCAAAATTAAAGCCCTAATATATAAGCAGAGGACTGATGCAGTCTGATGTGATACTTTGCATGCTGCTAGAGTCTGTGGGTTCATATGAACTTTACCTATGTTGATGAGGAATGCCTTGTTTTCTTGGCGTCTTCCCTCCTCTCTGGCTCTCACACCCTTCCTTCCTTTCTTCCTTTCTTCCTTCCTTCCTCCCTTCCTTCCCTTCTTCTTCTTCTTCTTCTTCTTCTTCTTCTTCTTCTTCTTCTTCTTCTTCTTCTTCTTCTTCTTCTTCTTCTTCTTCTTCTTCTTCTTCCTCTTCCTCCTCCTCCTCCTCTTCCTCCTCCTCCTCCTCCTCCTCCTCCTCCTCCTCCTCCTCCTCCTCCTCCTCTCTCTTCCTTTTCTCTAAGCTCTAAAGGGAGAGTTTTGGTGGATACTTACCATGCATGGCTGATTGTTCAAAAGTATCTCAGTCTCTGTATTTTCTGTCTATGGATATCTATATTTGTTCCCAACTGCTTTTGGAGAAAGGTTCTATGAAACTGTCTGAATAAGCACTAATCTGAGTATACCAAAATATCTTTAGGAGTCATGCTGTCACTAAATTGTTAGACCAGTATTATTTGGCTTTACCCCTAGTTTCCCAGGTTATCTAGTCTCTGTTCATCAAAGCACTGTCAGGTATGGGTACTGTCTTGAGAAGCAATCTTTAAATGAAGTCGGTTACTGGCTGGTTATTCCCATGAGCTTTGTGACACCATTGCACTAGTATATCTTGCAGTTAGAACACCATTGTGGATCAAAGGATTTTTGGCTGGTTTAATGTTTATATTTCTCTTTTAGTAGCATGCAGAATACATTCCTGTAAAAAAATGCTGGAATGTATGAGTGAAAGTTTTATGTAGTCACCAGTCCACCATCTCCATATTCAATGAATTGTAAAGGTATTGTCTTCAGCAATGTGAATTTTCTGTCAGTTTTTTTGAGAACAACCTATAATCTCAGCAATAGCCTGTGTTGTTTAGGGGTTCTCAGGGGATAACTTTGGCAAACAAATCAATTAGATCTAACCCAATCTCAATACTGGAAGCTTCCTTTGGTGATAAGAGATGGCCATTTGGGACCATCTCACCCAATACTAGTTTATAACCTTTAGATTTCCTTCATATGTGTGTGTGTGTATACATACATACATATTTTAGGAAGTTTCTGCTGTAATAGGCTGTATATATGTTTTATGAATTGTTCCTTAACTTTAGCAGTCTAATTCCATACTCCATCCCTCAAGTCTCTCTCCTTTCTCCCTCCCCACTTGATCTTCCCATTCTAGCACTTAACTATCCATCCATAGTTTATCCTCTGTTTAGTTCTTTTATTATTATGTGATAAGGGGATTTTCTTTACCTCTCCAATCTATTTGGTGTTCTGTAGGCTACTTTTACTTTGATAGGTATCTACTTCTTTAAGCAGGAAAATTTTCTTCTATGATTTTGTTGAAAATGTCTTCTGTGCCTTTGACCTGGGTTTTACTTCTACCTCCGCTATTAAATTATTAGGTTTGGATTTTTCATAGTGTAACAAATATTCTGATTGCTTTGTGATGGGAGCTTTTAGATTTAACTTTTCCTTTAACAAATGTATCTATTTCTTCTATGTTGTCTTCAATGCCTGAGATTCTCTTGTCCATCTCTTATAGTCTGTTCATGAAGCTCACTTATGAGGTTCCTGTTGAGTTCCTAAGGGTTTTTTTGTCTCAGATTTTCTTCACTCTGGGTTTTCTTGATTGATTCTGTGTCTACTTTTACACCTTGAATTTTTTTTATATTATTCCACTGTTGATATTTTCATAGATTTCTTTGGGCAATTTGTTCATTTCATCTTTTAGGATCTCTATCATCACCATACAGGCTGTTTAAAGGTTTCTACTTGTTCTACAGCTATGTTGGAAAACTAGGAGCCTGTTGTAGTAGGGTGACTGGGCTCTAGTGGAGACATTCTGTCCTGGATATTATTGATTGTGTTTTTAGGGTGTTGCATAGCAGCTGGTATTGGGAAAATTGAAATTATAGGTGATGATATCTGGTCCTGTCTTTGTTCAGTTGGTGATTCTTTCCTTATTTTTTGTTGCCCTGACTGGTACTTAGGAGAGTGCTGTTGCTGTGTATTGCCTGGTAGGAAATTTTTCTGGGATCTTAATAAGTGTGGCCCCTGGAGACTCCAGGTAAAATGTGTTTCTAGATATGGAAAGATGACTCTTAGGAATGGAGATGGGCTAGGAGGGGCAGAAATTTAAGTTCACAGGAGAGAAGACATCAGAGTTTTCCATGAGATCTGCTTAGTTAGTCACTGGGGAAGGACACTGACAGGCTACAACAGAAGTTTTGTTATAAAGCTGTGAGTGAGACTGGGCTTTAGACTTGGAAGGATGGAGGGAGAGATGAAGATCTGTAGCTAACCTACTTGCTTTTCTAGTTAGAGTGGCCTGTGAATTCTTAGGGGGTGTCTTCAGGATTTTAGGGCTAGAAGAAAGCAATGGGAAGGGAGAATAAACTTTAAAGTATAAGATTGAAGACATCCTCTTGCAAATGGGGCATTTGGGGGAGGTCAGCTGCTTAAGGTGTTAAACATAAAGCTGAGAATGAGATTAAGAAACTGGATTTGGTAAAGCAAATGGAGAGATGAAAATCAGGATTTAACCTATGTGCTTCCTAGCCCAGCTTTGGCTGTGGTTTCCCAGGGATGCTTGATGGAGTTTGGGTGTGGGACAAAGCAATCTGTTGGGGTAGAGCTGTTACGAGGTGTCTGTGAGTTCCACTAGAGATGTGGTTCACTAATGCGGGTGTTCTGTTGTGGAGCTGGGGATCAGACAGGATCTTTGAACTCAAATGAATGAAGAGGAAATAAAGATTTCTAGTTATCTTAGCTCGTCCATGGCCAGAATAGTCTCTGGTTTCCCAAAGAAGGCCTGATGGAGTTGGGGTTTGGGATGGTGCAACAAGTTGGAGGAATAAGGTTAAAAGAAGATCTGTTGGATACATTCTAGATGGGGGTGTTGCCATGGATTTTCTGTGGCATTAATGGGGATGAGACTAGGGATTTCTATTTGTAGAAGGACAGGGAATGTTCAAGATCTTCAGTCAGTTTACTTAACTTCCCTGGCAGGAATCATAAAAACAATTTTTAATGAAAAATACTTAGGAGCAACAAACCAGGAAAATTAGATTATTAAAAAGGAACTTGCTCTTGTTTTTCTTCAAGGAACAGAAAGTTTCCTTGTAAATAGCAAAAACAAAAACTTCTTTGCCTTTTGTCAAATCATTTTTCACTTAATAAAATTCAATATTCCCCAGAAATCTTCATACTCAGCTGTCTGTACTTTGTGGTAGTTCAGTTTCCCATAAATCTGTCCAACCATTCAATACATTATATTTTATTACCATCATGGTTGTTTACCTTCCCATGATATGTTGATTTAATTGGTAATAAAACATGTAATAACTATTTTGAGCCAATAGTACCTTTACAGGCCCAGGAAAGGGGCTAGAATTCAAAGCAAAGTCTTCAGTATTCCAAGATTCTGTCTTCTTATGACAATCTCCTACGATTAAGGCAGCTGTGCTATTGCACAGCTATAGTTCTAATATATGTCTTCTCCCAGTAATTTGCATGTTTCAGCCTTCACCTTCAGTTCTCCTCCACCACACAGTGTGAGGTTTAGATCCTATAATACAAGGACATCAGCATTAGATAGATGATGATAGATAGATAGATAGATAGATAGATAGATAGATAGATAGATAGATAGATAGATAGATAGATAAGTAAATTTAAGGGGTTAACAGGTTTCATTTAATCCATTACTCCTGGTGTCCTCACAAGAGAGAGTTTGGACTCAGTTTTGACAACAAAAACATGTCTCCTCAAGAATTTGGTCATCTATAAAAAAAAGAATTTGGTCATCTATACACTGAAGACTAGGCCTCTGGAAGAATCCACTGCTTTTGAAAGATAATATCATATTCCTGTGTGCTGGACTCTGTGGAGACAGAGTTCTCTGAACTAGAAATGAAGGTCTCACATAAGAAGTCTCTCATTTTCTATATCAGATTGTTCCCCTTTTAATCTTGAAATTATGAACAGATCAAATATTAATTCTAAAATTAATTCATTACTTACCATTATGTACCTAATTACCTAGATCATAATATGTGAAAAGCTGTGTTAAGTGTCATGCTGGCCTTAAACTGGAGGAATTCTGTAGACCTGTTTTCATTGTCCTTTAGTTGCATTTCTCGGAACATATAAAATACCTTCTCTTGCCTCTGAAGAGCTGCTCCTTACCTGAGAGACTAAACCATTCGACCAGGTGAGGTTAATCTGGTTTTAAACATCAAGCCATAATTTTCCACAAACAATTTTGTTGATTATGGCTCTATATTTAGATACTGCAGGAAATAAAGACCAGAGAGATTACCATCCTTGTTCACTGGTTAGTTGACAGAACTTTTATAAAAACATTGTCACAATCAAAATATGTGATAAAAAGTCTTCTGACAAACTTCAAATATTTTATATTTTTCCATGACAGAGTTCTTGAGTCATTAATAATTTTCACTGGTGTCCTGAGAACACATTAATCTGAGACACAGAGGGAAGAAGACTTAGGGAGAAGCCCACTATCTACAAGCCAATAAGAACTAAGGGATGGTCTGGATAACAACCTTTTTGTGATACCTGCAGTCTCCAGATCTATGAGCAAACTTCTTTCCAACAAGAGTTAAGTCACCACACATTAGGGTTATCCTTTCCCATAGCTAGCCAGAAATTGAGGAAATTTTTAGAAAGAACAAATAAAGAGAAATGTATGCTTATTAAGTGTACAGGATATTGGCAAAGTTGGACTCAGAACTTCATGTGTGTACCTGCAAAGACATGCTTCTCTCATCTGGACTGATACATTCCAGTGGGCACCATATTGAATTTTCTGAGATTCAGGTAGCTCAGCATCTAATCTGGCTTATCAGGCATCAGACATGCTGTGGGAAACAATAACAAAGTTTGCTCTAGTAATGAAAATAATGATGAAGCTGAGAGTAGCAATGGATGCTAATAGATTCCCATTTTAACAGATTAGACTCTTATGGTCACATCAATCAATGAGATATTATTTGAATATGGTATGCCAATAATTACCATTTAATTAAGAATATTTTATATTTTCTTTAATAATACTACTACTGTAAATTAAAGTTACCTTACATGATAAATAAGGAATGGAAGGTGATAAGGTAAAGCATGACTTGTATTGTCAATCTTTTTGGCTTCAAATTCACATTCATCATTATCATGCTGGGTAACATCTCAAAGACTAATTTTTTTTCTCATGAACAAAATGAGGACAAGACAAGTATCTTCCTCATTAATTCATGAATGCTTTCATTAGTTCCATACTGAGTATATGGTATTAAATGATATGATTTGATAAATAAAGCTTTTGGTGATATAAATTTCCTTTTCAAATATATTAGATAGTTATTTCACGCTTATCTTATTTCAGGGTTTATCTTCCTGTTGTCCATGTGAATGACTGAGTGTGGTCATATAGAGAAAGAAAATGTGACAAAGAATTACAGCTATGAAATAAAATAGAACAAGAATGAGGACTACAGAATTCTACTTGGAAGGAAGATAGGAAGAAGTGGTCATAATGACACAAATAAGGAAAAATGAACTAAAAGCAACTATATGGAACACATCCACACTTTAGGGTGAAGGAACATACAATACAATGAAATGTGAGCAGTTGGATAATATGGCATCTCTAATGTCAAAATAAAGACATACTAGAATGGAGTGATGAATCATGTAAATATTCATGCATTATCAAACACCAAACTGACTGAAGACAGTAATCTTGGAATGTTCTTGGCTTGCAGTAGCTGGGTATCCTGCATCAGATGGAAGCATTAAATAATTTGAATGTAGCTCCCAACAGTGTGTTTCTCTAGTTCAAAGAGATCTAATGTAGTAGGAGCGGCGGGCTGCATCCCGCCACCCAGCTAGGTTTACACCCAAAATAATTACACAGAAACTATTTTTTTAAACACTGCTTGGCCCATTAGTTCTAGCCTCTTATTGGCTAACTCTCATGTCTTGATTAACCCATTTCTATTAATATGTGTAACACTATGAGGTGGTGGCTTACCAGGAAGGATCTTAATCTGTGTCCATCTTGGAGAGGAGAGCTATAGAGTCTGCCTGACTCTGCCTCTTTCTCCCAACATTCTGTTCAGTCTACTCCACCTACCTATGTTCTGACCTATCAGGCCAAGCAGTTTCTTTATTAACGAACCAATGAAACAGCAGATAGATAGAAGATCCACCTACATCAATCTGATGCCTCAAATCTCTGCAGACACCTGCATTCGCTAGTGCCTACACACACATAATTAAAATTAATGTTAAAAGATGTTTTAAAGTTAATTGCATGCTTTGCAGAATTTTTACACTTAATACTGAAATTTAGAAAGAACAATTAAAGTCTGCTTCGAAAATTGAGATAAGAAACTCTTTGGGTTGGATAGTGTGATGGAAGCAGAAATAACTAGAAGCACTAATAATCTGGACATAGAAAAGTCAGAGCTATTGTTGATGTTGTTAACTTGTTTCATTGATAGGTTGGGATAAGAGAAGGTGAGACATTATTTCTGTAGAGGTAAAAGTCTGATGCACATTATTTCAAGGAATAAGAAGTATGCTCCACAGAGTTACTGGTGGTTCCACTTTATTAACTATGTGGTCCTTGTCAAGCAGATGGTAACAGCATGTGAAGGAGTGAGGACCATATTAAGAACATCATTAACTCATCTATGTGTTTGCTTCACATTTTCCAGGCACAACTGCGGACTGGGAGAATGACTTTACAGTAGCCCAAGCTGAAGCTTTCAATAAGAAATTCCAAGAGAAAATGGCTGGTTTCCCTCCAGGGTTGTTCCCATGGGAATAAGTTCTTAAAACTTTTAAATAATGTAAGGACACTGGGGTTTATCTTCCTGTTGTTGTACATGTGAATGACTGAGTGTGGTCATATAATAAATAATGTTACTGTATTTTGGAGTATTTTTTAATAATTGGTAGTAGCAGTAGTAGTGGAGTAATGGAGTAGTGGCAGCTTTATTGTGTGTGTGTGTGTGTACAAATTTCTATGTGTAGTGTCTTTAAAGGCAAGAATATTGCATTGGTTCTCATGAAGTTGCAGTTACATTATGCTGTAACTCAGTTGCTTTGAGTACTAGGAACTGAATTCGGGTACTAAACAAGGAAATAGCTCTTGAACTATGAGTCATCTCACCAGACCTAATCATGCTTGAGCCATCAAATATTTGGTTTGTTTTTATTATTACTGGCTTGTTATACTTTATCAGCTAACTCCAATTTTCTTTATGGAATTCTAGCTTTAAAACAATCATTGTAGTCAAGTGGCGGTGGTGCATGCCTTTAATCTCAGCACTTGGGAGTCAGAGGCAGGCTGATCTCTGTGAGTTTGAGGCCAGCCTGGTCTACAAGAGCTATTTCTTGGACAGGCTCCAAAGCTACAGAGAAACCCTATGTCAGAAAAAAAAAAAAAAACAGATGATAGATAGATAGATGACAAAAAAAATCCTTGTAATATTATAAAAATAAAAAAATGCTACAAGAAAATATAAGTGATTTTTACTCTGGGACATTTAGGTTAAGTAAATAAATAAATTGTATTTATAGAGAATTTAAAACTTCATTCATATAGCCTATGATGTAAGAAATTTATAAAATTACATTTATGTTCAGTATTTTATACCTGTTTATCACTTTTTCCCCTTTTTAGTAATTTTTAGTGGGTGTGTAGAGGTAGGCTGCTTGTTTGTTCCTGGCTGCCCAGAAGTGAAATGATCACACAGAAACTATACTAATTACACTTCTTTGCCTAATAGCTAATGCATATTTCTAGCTTACTCTTATCTCTTAAATTAACCCATTTCTATTATTTTATATTTTACCATGAGGCTCATAGCCTACCTGGAAGTTTCCAGGTGGAGGCTTGCATCTTTTTCTTCCGGCAGCTCCATGGCTTCTCTAGACTCTGCCTTTTTTCTCCCAGCATTCAGTTTAGTTTTCCCCACCTAACTCTTCTCTGCCCTATCACAGATCAATGCATATTTTTTATTCATTAACCAATAAAAGCAATACATATACAGAAGAACTTCCTATATCATCTACCCTTTTATGTCTAAATAAGAAAGAAGGATTTAAGTTTAACATAATAAAATTGCATATAACAAAACAGGTATCAAGCAAGAATTACAGTTACAATATTTATATCTACTTTATCTTTTATCACAACTAAGGAAAGCTATAATTATAACTATCTATTCTTCAACTCCATCAAAGACTCCAGAAGAATATAGTATTACCTAAGTAAACAGGAAGTACATTGTAAGCAAGTTCCAAAACTCTATAATTGACAGAGACATCTTGCTGCCTGGACAGTCACCCAAAGATCTTCTGTACTATTGTGCTATCTTCAGCCTACAGGCCTATATTATCTGGCAGACTTTTCCATGAAGCAGGAAATTTCAAAGACAGTTTCGTCTGCATTGGCAGCTTGTCAGTCACTTTCTTCTGTTTCCTGAAGACAAAGGGGTAGCAGAGACAGAGCAAGAAAGAGAAGGGAGCCATCTGGGGATCTATCTTCTTTTTAAAATCTCCATTGAGAAATTAGGTTTAAGTATAATATGTGGAAAAGGAAGACATTGGACGAATAAATGCAGGTCTACAAGAGATAGACAAGGTAATCTGATACAGATGGGAAACGTGAGAGGGGGGGCTAACAGGCCCCCATGGCAAACATGGTTCAGCCATTTCCAGTTTCTGCAGAGAACGTGCCTCATCAGGACAATTAGGAAGCCCCATGCCTAATGTTACAAGCAATAATGATCAGAAAGATAAGTTACGTGTGTTTTGGCAAACTTCTATAAATGATCAAAGACCTAAACTGAGAGTGTGTGTAAATGACATTTTTATTACTGGCCTGCTGGACACAGGTGCTGATGTAAGTATCATTACCCCAGAATTTTGGCATCCATATTTGTTGTAATATCAGCGGCGGGGCTGCGTCCCCAACACCCTGGCCGCTTGCATGGCTAGCTTTACCCTAAATAATTACATGGACACTGTATTCTTTTAAGCACTGCTTGGCCCATTAGCTTCAACCTCTTAACCCATTTCTAATCATCTATGTAGCACCATGAGGTGCGCTTACCGGGAAGATTCTAGCCTACGTCCATCTTGAGTTGGAGCTTCATCCCTCTGCCTCAGAGAGCAGAGCTATCCCGTCTGCCCGCTAGACAGGAGCATGGTGTCTCTCTCTGAGCAGAGCTGCATGCTTTCTGACCTCACTTCCTCTTCCTCTCAGCATTTTCTTCTGTTTACTCCACTCACCTATGTTCTAACCAATCGGACCAAGCAGTTTATTTATTGCTTATCCAATGAAATCAACAGATTGATATGACACTCCCACATCACTTCCCCTTTTTCTGTTTAAACGAAAAGGAAAGGCTTTAACTTTAACATAGCAAATACAATATTACCTAAGCAAACAAAAAGTGAGCAATTTTCAAACTCTAGAAATGACAGAGACATCTCGCTGCCTGTACAGTCACCCAAAGTTCCTCTGTACCGTTGGGGCATCCATCTTCGGCCTACAGGCCCATAGTTTTCAGCAGACATTCCACAAAGCAGGAAATTTCAAAGGCAGTCACTATCTGCTTGTCCTGAAGAATGTCTTGCAGACTCTTTTATGAATCAGGAACCCCGAAAGATCATCTCACCTTTAGGCAAGTTCAGTAGTCCTCTCTCTGCGGGTTCTCTGTGTCCAGTTTATGCAATAGTCCAGGCAAGAGCAGTTTCTTGCCCAAATGGCTATCAAACTCCATAAGAATCCTCTTCGATGCTCATCTTCCTCTTGAAGTAAATTAGTGCTGCCAGGAGCAGAGTGTCTCATTGTCATGAAAAACCCTAAGTTATCAAAACATTTAAAATGCCATATTCTCTAGCCTTTGAAAGATATGAAGAATGCCTATCAGAAGTATATCCGTGCACATCTAGAAAATCTAACATGACTACAAACTTGACTATTATAGATGATTATTAACAGCCTATATACATTACATTTTTAAGTGAACTACACAATCACAATACCTTAATCAAGATCAGAAATACAGATACATATAACAAAATTGACCTTAAATCTCTATCAATAAAGCAACATCTATACTAATGCAAATTATTCATACCTATATCATATCCCCCTTTAAATGTAAAAGAACATTTATAAACAATGTTTGGGAATATGGGCGCAGTTATCTCTCCAAACTGCTTCCTGCCGAATGGGGGCGTAGTTAATTAGGTCTTTCATGGTAAAACCTGTGTGCTAGTTTCATCTCAGTTGGCAGTTGAGTGAAGCAATTTTCTGAAGATGTTCACAGCAACCGTTCAGGAGGGCGTGGTCCATCATACCATATTTGGATAGAAGAAATGAACAGGGTCTCATCCTCTGTGAAAACAAAACAAGAAACTCCTTTCCAAAGTATCATGTCCTTAGATCCAAATCTCAAAGTCAAGGAATCAAAGTATCTATGTTGGATTAGTTCAGCAGCATTTGTAAACAAATATCTTTTAGTAGCTGTTGCTCCTTCCTCAGCATTCAAACAATTCAAAGAGAGCATAATAGCATATAGTATCAAGATTCTCTGTGTATTTTCCATCTTTGTACGCTTTATTTTAACCTTTATTTCATTTATTTTTACTTTTATTTTATATTCTATGTATCTTTGTCCTGGAATAACTCTGTAGACCAGGCTACCCTTGAACTCTCAGAGATCCTTCTGTCTCTGCCTCCCAGGCATAGGGATTAAAGGTGTATGCTACCACACCTTGAACTCACAGAGATCTGTTTGTCTCTTCCTTCTAGGCACTGGGATTAAAGGCGTGTACTACCACACACAACAACTCTCTTCCTTTTTTAATTGTTTTTTACTTTAAGAACTTCAACTTTTAGTCTGCATATATTTTCAACACACTGTAAATCATTTAGAAATTTTCTTTGTCTTTGAATCTCTTTTTTACTGTATCTCTCTCTCTCTCTCTCTGTTTTTCTGACCACACGAGTCTTTAATTTACCAAGCAATCGCAGGAGGACTAAAGCCGTGGCTTTGCCGGCTAGATCCAGTCCATTCCTTAGCTTTCTGCCATTCCAACATTGTGGCTGAGGTACCGGCCAGAGCCGACTTCAGTGCCACAACTCTACAGTGTTTCAAGGTCCCTGCCAGCAAGCGAGCTTCAGCAGCCTGGGAATTGGAACCCTATCTCGAGTAAGGCAGAGCATGAGATGGGTTGAATGTATAGGGCCAGAGGGACAAATAGGAAAATTAAGGCCATATGTAGCCAATATTGCAATGAATTTATGGGGTCATGACCTATTACAAAAATAGAATACCCAAATTAACATTCCTGCAACTTCTAGAGCCTGTATTTCTGAGAATAATATTAAAAGATATTACAAATGGAGAAAACCGGCCATTTGGGCTGTACAAGAACAAGCAATTGATGTCCCTTCAGCGATACCAACAGCCTTGCCTCTAAAATGGTTGACTTAGAAACCAATATGGACAAAGCAATGGCCTTTAGCTGAGGAAAAGTTACAGGCTTTAGAACAGCTGGTACAAGAACAATTAGATGCTGGACATATAGAAGAATCTACCAGCCCTTGGAATTCTCCTGTATTTGTGGTTAAGAAAAAATCAGGTAAATGGAGAATGGTGACAGATCTCAGGGCCATCAACAAGGTTATTCAACCTATGGGCCCTCTGCAATCTGGAATTCCTTTGCCCTCTTTATTACCAAAAGGATGGCCTCTCATAGTTATTGATTTAAAGGATTGTTTTTTCACTATATCTTTACAAAAAGAAGATAGAGAAAAATTTGCCTTCACAGTGCCTACCTATAACAATTCTCAACATTCGAGGAGGTACCACTGGGCCGTCCTCCACCAAGGTATGTTAAATAACCCCTCCCTGTGCCAATATTTTGTGAATCAACCATTGCAAATTATCCGCAAGAAATTTCCCAAATCTATAATATACCATTACATGGATGACATTTTGTTATCTGATTTAAACATGGATACCTTGAACAGACTGTTTGAAGAAATAAAGATACTTTTACCTAAATGGGGATTGCAAATTGCTCCTGAAAAGATTCAGAAAGGAGCTTCTGTTAATTATTTAGGTTATAAAATAGGTTTGCAAAAAATTAAGACACAAAAGGCACAAATTAGGAGAGATCGCCTATGGACTCTTAATGACTTTCAAAGACTGTTAGGAGTCATTTCCAGTCTACGACCAGCTATTGGGATAACACCTGATCTAATAATTCATTTGAACAAAACCTTGGATGGTGATAAAGATTTAAACAGTCCCAGAGAATCAATAGCTAAAGCAGAAAAGGAACTGACAATGATTTAGGAAAAATTACAACAGGCACATGTGGACAGGGTGAATCCAAAAATTACTCCTACAGGAATTTTAATGCAGAGAGATGATATTATCTTGGAATGGATCTTTTTACCACATAAACCAAGTAAGAAACTGAAAACTTATGTGGAAAAAGTCTCTGAGTTAATTATAAAAGGTAAGCTGAGACTTGTTCAACTAACAGGCATAGACCCAGCAGAAATTATAGTGCCTTTCACTGCTGATGAACTAAAGAAATTATGGGAAGATAATGAACCATGGCAAAGAGCTTGTGCTAATTTTTTGGGAGACATTAATAACAACTATCCAAAAAGCAAGAGGCTTAACTTCATAAGGAGAACTTACTGGATTCTTCCTCGAATCGTCCGTGATGCTCCAATAACTGGAGCCCATATATTCTATACTGATGCCAATAAATCAGGGAAAGCAGGTTACAAATCAGAAGACTTGGGTAAGGTGGAACAAAGTCCTTATGATTCTGTTCAAAAGGTGAAATTATATGCCATTCTTATGGTGCTAAGGGATTTTAAAGAACCTATTAATATAGTTACCAATTCACAATACGCAGAAAGAGTTATTTTACATATTGGAAATTCTCCAGGCTAGAGTACATGCAAGAATTAAAATATTTTTGCAGCAGGAGCTTTTGTTCTTAGTTGTACATACTATGCTGCTTTTCCTGTTTCATGGGAGTTTTGAAAAAACTTTCCAAGTGCTCACCTCAGAGTACATTCACATACAAACAGAACTAAATGGACTCAATATATTATAATAACATGTGATTATATGCTTGTATCAATAAATATTAATGAACACATACATAGGGGAAATAAGGGGATGGTTGTATGGGGAGAGGGCGAGGGTTGGAGTCATATATGCAGCTAAGGAAATTTGAGTTTCTGAAAAGACAACCACTATTTAAAAAAGAAATTGATTGTTGCAACATTTTGTATGATCTCTGTAATTTTTTGCATATTTGAAACCACCCTGAAAGCTAAATTGAATTAGAAAGCATGATAAGTGAGTCCCATTTCTATGACCTAGCACTTATTATTGGGTTTCTAGTTTGGAGTCATGAAGTCAGGCTCAGAAATGCTAGAGAATGATCTCTGTATGAGTTCACAATTGCTTAATACAACAATATTTGACTTACTGTTACAATATCTCTTTCTTCATCTCAGTAGTTAGTTTTGGAATGAACTACCGACTGTTAATGATTTCTTTTCACTGTACTATAATTGTTAGCTCTCAACATTAGATAGAAGCTGTACAGGTGGCTAAACGTGGAGTCCTAACAGCAACCAGAAAGAGCACTTGGCCATGTCAGACTACCTTTGGTTTGAAGGAATACCTTTCCCTGCAGTAGGGATTGAAAAGGAAATACTTGAAGAAATCGGTGATAAGTTTGTGGTTAGAGATGAAGATACAATCATATTGACTTACCCCAAATCAGGTAAGGACTGTATGAGGAAGGTTGGGACATTGATAATCATTAATTTAGGCAATGAGTGAAGTGTTCTGTATATCAGATGTTTAAAATGCTTTGTGGGTAAGGAGAGCTTTCTGTCAGCACATTTACACTCAGAGAAAAACTTTAGCCTGCTCTGTGAGCTCGAAGATCAGTTAAGGCAGGATTATTTGGGGGTGGGGTGGGAATGTGTGTGAAGGAAATGGTAGGAAGTGAGGGAGTGGGAATTTTGGTTGGTATTTTTTTTTAAAAAAATCTAAAAATTAATTTTTAAGAAAGAAAGAAAGAAAGAAAGAAAGAAAAAAAAAGAAAAGAAAAGAAAGAAAGAAAGAGAGCAATGTCAATGGATCCTAAGGCATACTCTGGCATTGTTGTGTATCTGTGTAGAAGAGTGAGTGAAAAGGGAGAATCATGAGAATAAAGAAAAGAAATAACATCAAGAGGAAAAAGTCATGGATATAAGAATATGTGATGGAGAGTAAAATGACATGTAGAGAATTATGGTTCTTGTTCAGGTTGTAGAAAGAGTCTCAAACTCAACGAACCAAAAAGAGGCATCAAGACTTTTGGAGAAGGGATGTTTAGTGGGTGGAGGAAGCATTGACCATTAGGAAAGTAATAGGTTGCTGACAAGGAATATGCAATAACTTGGAAAGTGAAGGACAGTGGAATTCAGGATAAAGATTCAGACAATAGCCCAGGGAAGAAAGGTAGATAAATATGCACTGATAAATGGGCATGCAAACATGGATAGAGTGTGTGTGTTAAATAGACAAGAGGGCATTTATTTACCTTAAGGATAGCAGTACTCACAGACACACTGCAGGATGGATGCATCTCAAGGGCATTGTATTAAAAGAAGGGAGCACGTCTAGATATTTTCGTGCAAGCTAGAACAGACTTTATAACTTCATCCCTGTGAAATATCTGGGATATTCAAATTCACTGCACCAAAATGTAGACTGATGACGGTCCAGGACTCTTGGGGATGTTCAGGAGGCAGATGGAGTATACTGAGTATAATCTCAGTTTTTCCAAGTGAAGCATTGGGGATGTGCTAGATCAATATACTTTGTGCTAACACCATGTAGCTATTGTGAACACCACAGGTCTGTATACTTGGAAACAGCTGCACTTTAAATAGTGTGACTGTAAATTCTACTTGAGGCTTTTTTAACAAATAATGTTGAAATTACTGACCATCAATTTTTCTTCTTGTTCAGGAACTAACTGGCTGATTGAGATTGTCTGCTTGATTCAGACCAAGGGGAATCCCAAGTGGATTCAATCTGTGCCCATCTGGGAACGCTCACCATGGGTAGAGACTGAAATGGGATATACAACTTTAATCAATCAGGAAGGACCACGCCTCATCAGCTCTCATCTTCCCTTCCATCTTTTCCCCAAGTCTTTCTTCAGTTCCAAGGCTAAGGTCAGTATCCAGTGATTGAGAAATGCTTGGTCAAATGCTCATTGAACTTATTCTACCATGACAGACCCTGGAGCTCTTTTTTAAATGGACTCTGATTTTTTTAGGTTGAGGTAGGAAAGCCGGGATTCTCATGCACTAGGTGATATTGATGTGTTCTCTCCTCAGACTAAATCAAAGTATGATGATGTCAATCACCACACAGGGATTCTGGCAGATATATGACAGAAAGTGGAACAACACATTAGAGCATCAAGGAACTACATATACAGGTCACATACAGTTAAAATTCTAGTGTACAGTAGATATTACTGTTTTTCTGTCACCAAAGTAATTAATTAATTAGCTAATCTTGATTCTATAAATACCCTATGCACAGTGGGTGAAACACCCAACACAGACTACCTCATAGGTGAAACAGCATGAACAGGCATCAAAACATGTAGATGTTCAACAGTTATGGCTCATCTGTATCCACTGTGTCTTGCTGGGTCTAGCTGTCCATTGAGATCTGTAACCACAGGAATCACCCATGTTCCTAATAGAAGAACTACAGAAAGGATCAGAAATATTCATAGCTTCTTGTTAGTAAGAACGTTTACTGGAAGTTCCTCCAACACAGAACTTAATAGTATTTTATACTTAAACTGCAAAGACACTCTTAGAGGAACTATCTCTCCTAAAAATATCAAAATCGAGTTATGACCATTCAAACATATGTGTTTGTGTCTTATCTGAATTTGGCAAACTCATATCTGGAGAAATTGAGGCATAAAGAGATATATTCTAGAATAATTCCACAAATGCATTGGTTCAAAATATAAGTATCATTTTATTAAATTTATTTACTTTTAACCTATTTCTTTTATTTTTGAGATTACAATTTAATTGTGTACAACACTCTCCCAACACTTTCCTCCACACTCATTTATATAGCTCTCATTTTCCAGATTTATAATATCTTTTTCATTGATTGTTATTATATATGTATATTTATACATATCTACATATTTATAAATACTTAAGTATAATCAATCAGCTCTGTCTGTACAATGTTCCTTGTCTGTATGTTTTCTGGAATGAGCATTCAGCATTATGTGACCCATATTTATGCTTTTCCCAAAAGAAATTGTTTTCTCTGACTCTTCATTTCTTAGTTTCCTGTAGGTCTTTGTTTTCACCATTGTGTAATGGCACATTGGCTTTAAGCTCTGCACCATGACTGTTTTGAGGGTTATATTTGGTAGTTATAGTTACAGAAACCAAAAAGTTTGTCATATCACAGATTTATTGAGCACAGTACTCAATATTCTGTGTAGCTAAGTTATTCTTTCACAGCAGATGGATGATATTTCACACTGTGAGATATTTTTTCAACTAAAGAATCAATATTGGATTTTTTACTATTGTTTTTGTTTTTTACAGTATTAGTGACCTCAGTCATTTTGCTGTTACATATTTGTAAATCAAATTAAAATAGGAAAGAGGATCTTGACTATATTGTACTTAAGTATGGTTTTTCCAAGTAAAATTAATAAATGTTTTTAGAAACGTTATAATATTTTACTGACAATTCATATAAATTGTAACAGGTGAAAGTGAAGAATGAATGTATTGACCCTCATGTAAATGTTTTTCCATTTTAGATGATCTATGTCATCAGAAATCCCAGAGATGTTCTTGTGTCTGGTTATTTTTTCTTTCATAAGACAAACCTTATTAAGAATCCAGAGTCTCTGACAAATTATTTTGAATGGTTCCTCAAAGGAAATGGTGAGTGTCCTATCAAATATAGGAGTTTCTAGAGGCTCAAAGACATTTCTTTCATTTTATTACTTTAAAATATACCAATCCAAATTTCCACTTCCTCACCTCCTCCTCCCACTTCCCTTCCATTCTTCGACACATCCTTCTCTCATCTTCTCCAATATTAAGAGAGGACAAGGCACCCTGACCTGTGGAAGATTCAAGGCTCTCCCCACTACATCCAGGTTGAGCTCGGTATACATCCAAAGAGAAAAGGGTCCCAAAAAGCCAGAACATGTGGTAGAGACAAATCCCAGTGCCATTGTCATTGTCCCCTCAGTCTACCACAACTGTCAACCACATTCAGAGAGACTAGGTTGATCCCATGCCCATTCATTGCCCAGTCAGTTGGAGTTGGTGAGGTCTCATTAGCTCAGGCACATTGTCTTGGTGGGTGAACCCCTTGTGGTCTTGACTTCCTTGCTAATACTCTCCCTCATTCTACTCTTCAACTGGACCTTGGGTGCTCAGTCCAGTGCTCTGATGTGGGTTTCTGTCTCTGTTTCCATCTGTTGTTGGACAAAAGTTCTATGGTGATATTAAAAATAATCATCAGTCTGACTACAGGGAAAGGACAGTAGAGAAACCCTCTCTATTGCTAGGGTCTTAGTTGGGGTCATCCTTGTGGATTCCTGGGAATTTTTCTAGGGCAAGGTTTTTTGCTGACCCCAACGTGGCTCCCTCAATCAAGATATCTCATATCTGTCCTTCCTCCATCTCATCTATGCCATTCCCTCAAGCTCTCCCCAAAATTCCCCTTCTCCTCTCCTCTTCCCCTTTTTTTCTTCCTTCTACTTCTTTCCCTCATGCTCCCAAATGTTGTCAGGCAATATTGTCTGCTTCCAATTACCAGGTGGATCTATATATGTTTGTCTTTGGATTCACCTTATTACTTAGCTTCTCTAGGATCATGAACTATAGGCTCAAAATCCTTTTGTTTATGGCTAGTATCTGCTCATGAATGAGTACATACCATATTCATATTTTTGTCTCTGGGTTAGCTTACTCAGGATAGTGTTTTCTATTTCCATCCATTTGCACACAAAATTCAAGATGTCACTTTTTTTTATCACTGAGTAGTACACTAATGTATAGATTGCCACACTTTCGTTATCTGTTCTTCCACTGAGCAGCATCTAGGTTGTTTCCAGGTTCTGGCTATTACATATAGTGTTGCTATGAACATAGCTCAACAAATGATTTTGTTGTAGAATTGAGCAACTTTTGGGTACATTCCCAAGAGTGGTATTGCTGGATCATGAAAGAGGTTGACTCTCAATTTTCTGAGAAAACAGCACACTGATTTCCAAAGTGGTTGTACAAGTTAGCATTCCCACTAGCAAAGAATGAGTGTCTCCGTTACTCCACATCCTCTCCAGCATAAGCTATCATTATTGTTTTTTTTTATTTTGCCATTCTGACAGGTGTAAGATGGTATCTCAGAGTTGTTTTGATTTGCATTTCCCTGATAGCTAAGGAAGTTCAACATGCCCTTAAGTATTATTGGACCATTTGAAATTCTTCTACTGAGAATTCTGTTTACTTCAGTACCCCATTTCTAATTGGGTTATTTAAATTTTTAATATCTAATTTCTTGAGTTCTTTATATATTTTGGAGCTCAGTCCTTTTCTGATATGGGGTTGGTGAAGATCCTCTCCCATTTATTAGGTTGCCTTTTTGTCTTATTGACTGTGTCCTTTGCTGTACAGAAGCTTCTCAGTTTCAGGAGGGCCCATTTATTCATTGTTGCTCTTATTGTGCTACTGGGGTTATACGTAGTAAGTGCTCTCCTGTGCCCATGCATTGAAAGCTACTTCCCAATTTCTCGTCTATTTGAACTTGAGTTTTGTGCATGGTGATAGATATGTATCTATTTTCATTCTTCTACAGGTTGACACCCAGTTCTGCATCTGTTGAAGATGCTTTCTTTCTTCCATTGTATACTTTTAACTCCTTTGTCAAAAATCGGGTGTTCATAGTTGTGTGGATTAATATCCAAGTCTTCAATTCTATCCCATTGGTCAACGTCTCTGTTTTTATGCCAATACCAAGCTGTTTTGTAGCTCTGTAATAGTGCTTGAAGTCAGGAATGGTAATGCCTTTGGAAGTTCCTTTATTGTATAGGATTGTTTTGGTTATCCTGGGGTTTTTGTTTTTCCATATGAAGTTGATTATTGTTCTCTCAAGGTTTGTGAAAAACTGTATTGGGATTTTGATAGGGATTGCATTGAATCCATAGATTGCCTTTGGTAGGATTGCAATTTTTACTACGTTTATCCTTCCTATCCAAGAGCATGGGAGATTTTTCCATTTTCTGGTATCTTCTTCACTGTCTTTCTTCAAAGACTTAAAGTTCTTAATGAAATAGGTTTTTCACTTCCTGGTTAGTGTTAACCCAGGATACTTTATAGTATATGTGGCTATTGTGAAAGGTGAAGTTTCTTTGATTTCCCTCTCAGCATATTTAGCCTTTTTGTGTAGGAGGGCTACTGATATTTTTGAGTTGATCTTGTATCCTGCCACATCTCTGTTTTTATGCCAATACCAAGCTGTTTTGTAGCTCTGTAATAGTGCTTGAAGGTATTTCCACCTGTAGGAGTTCTCTGGCAGAATTTCTGGGGTCACTATCATATCATCTGCAAATTACAAATGTTTGACTTCCTCCTTTCCAGTTTGAGTCCCCTTGGTCCCCTTATGTTGTCTAATTGCCCTTGCAAGAACTTCAAGAGATATGGAGAGCGTGGACAGCCCTTACTTGGTCCTGATTTTAATGGAATTGCTTTGAGGTTCTCTCCAATTAATTAGATGTTAGTTGTCGGCATGCTGTATATTACTTTTATTATATTTAGATATGATCCTTGTATCTCTAGTCTCTCCAATACCTTTATCATGAAGAGGTGTTAAATTTTGTCAAATGCTTTTTTGGCATCTAATAAAATGATCGTATGTTTTTTGTTTCTTTCAGTTTATTTATATGATGGATTACATTGTTAGATTTTCATATGTTGTACCACCACTACATCTCTGGAGTGCAGCTTACTTGATCATAATGGATTATATTTTTATGTGTACTTGGATTCGGTTTGCCAGTATTTTTAGTAAGAACTTTTGCATGTTCATGAGTGAGATTGGTCTGAAATTCTCTCTTGGTTGAGTCTTTGTGCAGTTTTTGTATCAGAATAATTGTAGCTTCATAAAACAAGTTTGGGGATGACCCTTCTCTTTCTATTATGTGGAACACATTGAGGAGTATAAGTATTAGCTCTTCTTAAAGCCCAGGGCTCAAACACATTTGAAAGACAAGATGAGATATATTTTTGGCTGGTCTTGAACTCTCTATATAGTCAGGGGTGACCTTGAAGCTCTGTTCCTCCTGCATCTACCTCTTGAGTTCTAGGACTACAGGCAACGACTACCATGTTCTGTTTATTGAATACTGTGACTCAAAAACCACAGTGTCATGCATGTTATCGAACTTGGCTACATCCCCAGCCTTTAGTATATTATTTAATCTTCAGTTGGCTCCATCTTATCACTCAAAACACAAACAATCTGTGGCTTCCAGACTCATAACCATCTTAAACCTGGTGATGTAGACTTTCTGTTCTCACACACCACTGCATAACAGGGTTCAGGAAGAGCTTATCCCATGAAAACCCATTCTGGCATCATTTGGAGAGTCTGGTCTTTCCAGCAGGTATTATCTTATGTGGTGAATGAATTAGAAATGACCTACGTATATAATGGCTTTTGAACACTTGTTTTCCAGTTGATGGCAGTTTCAAATTTATGAGACACAACCTTCCAGGCAGTAATACATTAAAACGTCATTGAGTGTGGGATTTGAGAGGAAATAAATTCTTTTTTAAATTGCTCATTTACTTTATATCCTGACCTCAGTTTCCCCTCTCTTTTCTCATCCCATTCCCTCTTCCTACCTATCTCCCAACTCTACCTCCCAATACACTTCTCCTCTGTTCAGAAAGTGACAGGCCTCAGCATGGGTGTCAACATAGAATGACATGGCATGTTGAGGTAGGCCTAAACTTCTCACCTTATATTAAAGCTGAGCAATGCAACCCACTATGAGGAATAGGTTCCTAAATGTCAGCCAAAGCAATAAAGACAGGCTCAACTTCTACAACTAGGAATCCAAGTAAATCAAGGTACAACTGTCAAACATATAGTGGCCCTAGGTCAGATCCATGCAGTCTCTCTGTCAGTCCAGAGCCTGTGACCTCCTATAAGCCCATGTAAGTCATTTCTGTGGATTTCCTTGTGATAACCTTGACCACCTGGCTCATCCAATCCATCTCTCTCTTCAGCTGGATTCCCGCAGCTAAGCCCAGTGTTTTGCTGTAGGTCTCTGCATCTGTTTCCATCCATCACTGGATGATGACTCTGATGACAAGGTGGGCTGTTATTGTCCTGATTACAAGAGGTGGCCAGTTCAGGCTGTCTACCACTGTAGCTAGTCCTTGATTTGAACATCCTTGTAGAAGCATGGGAATTTCCCTAGCAGTAGGTTTCTATCTAACCCTAAAATACCCCCATCAAGATGTATCTCAAATACTCTCCCATTCCATACATTCTCCCATTAAAATCCATCATGTTCCCACCCCTAAGAGCACCCAGTTAACTCAGGAAATTTCTTCTATTTTCCCCATTTTAGGGACATATCCCTTTTTTCAATCCTTGCTACCTTGCCTCTCCAGGGCTTTTGATTGTTGCATGGTTATCCTTTACTTTACAGATAATATTCACTTATGAGTACATATATAGCATATTTGCCTTTCTGAGTCTGGGTTTTCTCACTCAGGATGATTTTTTAAATTCCATCCATTTTCTTTCAAGTTTCCTGATGATGTTGTTTTTACCAGGTGAGTAGCATTCCATTGAGTAAATGGACCAAATGTTCTTTATCCATTCTTTGGTTGAGGGGCCCCTAGATTGTTTCCAGTTTCTGGCCATTATGAAAAATGCTGTTATGAACACTGGGGAGAGTACTGAAAAGGTGGGGCATTTCTGGGTCAGGTAAAAGCCTTGCACAAGAGAATCTCACAGGAATCTATAAGGAAGCTCCAGCTTACACTCCTAGCATATCAGATATGTAGCCTGAACTGGCCATCTCCTATGACCAGACTGGTTCCTAGCCCAACAGTAATCAGAGTGACATCATCAAGTAACAGATGGGAACAGATGCAGATCCATAGCCAAACGTTAGATGGAGTTCAGAGAATCCTGCCGAAAATGATGAGAAGAGATTGTAGGTGCCAGAATAGTCAAGGACACCAGAAGAAAACTCATAGAATCAACCTAGTCTCATAGAGCTCACAGACACTGAACTGAAAACCAGGGTGCCTAGAGGGGATTGACAAAGGCTCTCTTCGTATATGTTACAATTGTGTAGAGTGGCTCTCTTGTGGAACTGCTAACTTCTTATAAAATGTCTCTAATTCTTTTACTGTTTCCTGGGACCCTACTCCTTGTACTGGGTCACCTTGTTCATCTTTAATATATGGGGAGATGCATAGTCTACTACAACTTGATATGCAATATTTTTTTTGTTTTTTGTATTTTTTTTTTTTTTTTTTTTTCGAGACAGGGTTTCTCTGTGGCTTTGGAGCCTGTCCTGGAACTAGCTCTGTAGACCAGGCTGGTCTCGAACTCACAGAGATCTGCCTGCCTCTGCCTCCCGAGTGCTGGGATTAAAGGCATGCACCCAGCAGATACGCAATATTTTGTTGATATTCATGGGAAACTCTCCCTTTCCTAAACAGAAGTGGAAGAAGAATGCTTCAGGATGTTAATAGAGGAGATATTTGAGTGAGGGACAGGGAGGAAATGAGTTAGGAAAAACTAAGGCTGGAATGTAAAAAAGATAAACTTATTTTAAAAACAAAGGAAAAGCAAACAAAAAGTCAAACTATTTCACCCATCCCTCTGGGCAAATGACCTGTTCCTCTATCAAAGCCAGTCCTCTCTCATACCATCACATCTGCCGAGTCCAGTTTCAGTATACTTGTAGTACTTTGCTACTCCATCATTCTCACCTTTCCATATTTGTTCATCATAATAGCATTGGGAGCTATGATATGTCTTGAACTATCCCCTATTGCCCAAACAGCTTTACCTATCAATATTCATTGCAATGAGTTGTGTTCGCATTCAGGGTCTTTGGCTTCTGCTACACCATCAATACTGGACCCTCATCTAGACTTGGATGAGGATATTATTGGATATCTTGGATATTCTATTATTGCTCAGACTCATGTTGATCCTGTGGCTATTGTTCCACAGGGCTTGTCCTTTCCACTTTCTCCAGAAGCTTACTGATAGTGTCTATGTTGAGGTAAACCATTCAGTGTCCTGGATCTTGACCTCAATGGTAGCTGAGTTGTTCAGTCCTGATCTTTGCTGGTCCTGCTCCTAATCCAAAAGTGGCAGGCAAGAGGTAGGGTCAGGCCTGATTAATTTTAAGGTTCATTTTATTTTATGTGTAGTTGTGTTTTGCTTGCATGCATTTGTCTTGCTGCATATGTGTCTGATGCCCACAAAGACTGAAAGAGTACACTGACAACTATCATGTAGATATTGAAAACTGAATCCTGGTCCTATAGAGGAACAGTGAATGCTTTTAACTGCTGAGCCTTCTCCCCATGTATACCTGTTTATTTTTTAAACATTTTAAACATTGGAGCACCGGACTGAGCTCCCAAGGTCCAAATGAGAAGCAGAAGGAGGGAGAACATGAGCAAGGAAGTCAGAACCATGAGGGGTGCCCCCACCCACTGTGACAGTGGGGCTGATCTATTGGGAGCTCACTAAGGCCAGCTGGACTGGGATTAAAAAAGCATGGGACAAACTGGTCTCTCTGAACATGGCAGACAAAGAAGGCCGATGAGAATCCAAAGACTATGGCACTGGGTTTTGAACCTACTGCATGAACTGGCTTTGTGGGAACCTAGCCTGTTTGGATGCTCACCTTCCTAGACCTGGATGGAGGGGGGAGGACACTGGACTTCCTACAGGGCAGGAAACCCTGACTGCTCTTTGGACTGGAGATGGAGGGGGAAAGTAATGGGAGGAGCGGCAGAGAAGTGCGGGGGGGCGGGGAAAGAGGAGGAGTGGGGTGAAAGGGAAGAGGTGGGGGGGGAGGGGGTGGGAAATGGGAAGCAGGAGGAGGCAGAAATTTTTTCAATAAAAAAAAAGAAATGAGGGGGCTAGAGAGATGGCTCAGAGGTTAAGAGCATTGCCTGCTCTTCCAAAGGTCCTGAGTTCAATTCCCACCAACCACATGGTAGCTCACAACCATCTGTAATGAGGTCTGGTGCCCTCTTCTGGCCTGCAGGCAGACACACAGACAGAATATTGTATACATAATAAATAAATAAATATTAAAAAAATGAAATTTATCCATATGTTTTAGATTTTCCAGTTTGGTGGAATTTCTTAAGGTAAATCCTAATAATTTTCTGAATTTCACTGGTGATTGTCATAGTGCTCCATTTTCATGTCTTATTGTATTAGTTTTGGAAATTGTTCTTCCCTTTGGTTAGTTTACCTAAGGTTTGTCAATATTGTTCACATTTTGAAAGAATCACATCTATTTCATTGACTATCTGTTTTTTTTGGTGTTGGGATGCTTTCAAATATTTTATTTCATTAATGTCTGTGCTTACTTTACAGCTACTGATTTTGGCATTTGACTTTTTGTTTTTCCAGAGAGCCCTAAGGTCAACCATTAACCAATTTATTAGATATGTAACTGATTTCTTAATGTAGGTACATTGACCTTCAAACATCTCTCTTAGGTTTGTTTACATTGCATCACACAGATTTTAAACTCTGTTGAAATCTCAGTTCTAACAGACCTTCTATTATGTTAGACTTGGTGTTTCTCTCTTGACAATTTCAATGTGCTTTCTTTGTTTACTTATACAATTCTTAGGGAAGATTCTTTTTTAGTCTTTGTGGTGCCCCACTTTCCAACTCTATCTGAGTTGGCATCTGTTCCAACAGAAAGCAACTTATAGAGATGTTGTGGAATATTATTTTAAGATGTGTTACAGTCATTTATGTTGTAAAACATTTATTTTAATGTTTCAAAGATGTGTTGCATTCATTTATGTTTAATTTGTTTAACTCTGTGAATCTGTGAATCTTTGCTTGTCTAAAATACATGATGATCTAATAGAGAGCTAAGCAGGCAATATTGAGGCAGGAAAAAGGGTAGGCAGGGCTGGTAGGCAGAGAGAACCTAGTTGAACACAGCCACTAGGTGTCATAACTTGATATATATAAACTAAAGTGTAAGAAAATAATATATCCAGGCTGAGTAATATGGTAAAAGCCTTTACTCATGACATTTATGGGATGAATACAGTGGATCAATAGTTCAAGTAATCCTTTTCTACAAAACAGACAGAGACAGCCTTCTTGACATTTACTTTGTAATCCCAGCCTCCAAATAAACACATTATCTTCAAAAATGACCTCTAAAGAAAAGCAAATGTTAATTATTAATAACGTATATGTTATTGGCTTATTTTTGATGCTCTCACAAACATGCTTTTGGTTTTTTGCTTATTTTCAGACACGATCAGGTGTATCTCAAATTGGCCACTAATTCACAATGTAATGGAAAATGACATTGAAGCTCTAGTTCTCTCTTGACTCTAACTCTGAGTTTCAGTATTTCAAATGTGTGCCACCACTTCTGGCTTGGCTTTTAGCCTTTTTTGATGGGCAAAGGTGTGTGTGTCCATGATTGTATTGAAACAAATGTGTGACTATGTCTGTTCTTGTGCCAAAGCTTGAATGTGGAAGACCAACAACAACATTAGGTGTTGAACCTTAATTTCTATTTTGTTCAGTAGTTCCTGAGGATTCAAACTCAGGTGCTCACACTTACAAGGCAAATGCATTCCACTGAGCCATCACCTGAGATCAGCTTTCAATCTCTTTAAGGGACTTAATTCTGCCATTTCTTGTAGAATTCACTTTCTCTCTACAACTTCCCTGACTTAACTCTTCCCTTCTTTCCTGATTTGATTCAGTTATTTCTTCAGATAATGGGTAACAGTGCAAGTGTGAAATGGAGGCTGAGACTAGAAGAGAGTGCACTAGACCAGGATTGATTGTGAACACATCAGAATAGCCTTAGGAATGTAAATGAAGTTTGGATGTAAAGGTGGATGTCTATGCTTGGAAGGTCTCTACTTGGTCTGTGTTTTGGATGCTTGGGTGTTGAAGAGTGACTATTGAGTAATGGGGATAACTTAGAGGGGGAAGCCAGTAGAAGGTGATCTCCCTCATAATTACTTAAGAAAGTTCTTCAGACATGATGGAATTAAAATAGTCCAAACCTGACCATGTCCAGAAACCTCTGGTTTACTGTATTGGTGTGATTGCTTTCCCCCAACACATGCCGCAGTCACTGATACCCAACAGGAGGATGTCTCCTCATGGCATCAGTGGTAAAGCAGTGGGGTGATGAGCTTACTAGTGTTTTGATTTTATCAGCTCATTGTAGTGTATGTATCATGTGTTACATTGAATATTGTAAATGTCAGTTTGATTTTTCTTAATAAAGGTATCTACCATTTGCACACAAGTGAAGAATATCAGGCAGTGCTCACTTTTATTCTTTGTAACCAACACTTTCTTCCTCCCTTCACACAGTTATATTTGGATCATGGTTTGAGCACACCCGTGCCTGGCTGTCCATGAGAGAAAGAGACAACTTCCTGCTTTTGAGCTATGAAGACCTGAAACAGGTAACCAACATTCTTATTTCAACCACAAACCCTCTCACAAACCCACCCCATGGAGCACCTCACATTCCTCAGTGTTGCCTTGTCAGTGTTAGGCTCATGAACACTCAATAAAAGTTAGATTATTGCTTATGTCCTTTATTGACCTGCATCTGACATTTCCTCTCCAGCCTCCTAGTCCATTTTCCATGCCTTCTTTACCCTACATCACGCTGAGGAAGGAAGGAGTAGCTCACACTTGCACTACAGGTTTTTAAATCTGTCTGGGGAACACATTTGATACATCTGATAATGCAGTGGTCAGTGGTTAGTGGGGATAGTAGTGTTATTCTACTGTTGTGCCAAAATTTATGTCATCTACCCTTGACTGCAAGAAGAGAGACAAAGAAGAAAACCATCAGTGAGTTCTGGGAGAATACAAGTGCTGGAGCATAGGGGAAACTCTGCCCTGTGGGGGGGGGCGTGTTTGCCTCCAGCTAATGTTTACATATAAATCTGGTGGCATGAGCCCTGCTGGCCTCTCTTTTTTGTATCTCCTGCTCATCGCTGGATCCCCGGTGTTGTAAGATATTCCTTCATTAAAATTTGCTGCTTCATATTAAGCTAGCCTGGTTATTACGCCATCTACACTGGAGTCACAGGAACAGTACCGAGTGTTACACAAATCTGACTGGGCATCTACAGGGTGCAGACAGTCAGGAAAGATGTTGTCCTGTGCTCTGCAGTACAGGGGGTTCTTCAGGATGGACTAGATTACACTACAGATTTCCAAAGGCTTAGTAGAGAGTATTTAAAATGTTTCACCATTAAGTAATGCCATATATTTAAATAGACTGGTAGGCTATACATTTACCTGATCATTGAAGGTTTCATTTCATTAAAATTTCCAATTGATGGTATAAGTATGTTTAAGTACTTTGGGTGTGTCTCAAATATCTCTTATTTTAAAAATTAAAAAAATACCTCAGCATTGTGTCACTTGACTGAAAACCCAGCTCTGAGACATAGAGTCAGATTCAGGGGTTCTAGATCATCTTTACTTGTATGGTTGGTTTGAGGTCAGTGTTGGCTACAAGAGACATTGTTTCAAAAGACCATTAAGAAAAAATAATTTTGTGTATTTTATGTTCATTTAGTTAAAAATACTCCCTCTTGATGGAAGTTACAAAATATTCCCACACTAGTTCAGGATTATGTATTATAAATGTCTATTTATTTAAGGGTAGGCTCACAGATCACAGTCCTCCGCACTAATGGGGAATAGGAACTGAAAATAGGAGACAAAAATGAGAGTCCAAAGAGAGAGAGGCAGCGCACTCTTTACAGCTGCATTTATACTATGAGACCATGCCCTATTGAGTTGGTATATTAAAGGTTATTGGAAGAAGGAGCTCCGAAAGTACCCCCCTTTTTTTTAAATAAAATAGTTCCAAACCTACTACAAAACTTAGTACACTAAGAACAGATATCAAATATATAAAGTTAGAATTACAACCAGCATAGACAATATTAAGCAAGGAACATATCCTAATGTTTTAATAAACGTTCTATCCTAAGGAGTCTAAGATTGTAGTAGAAATGGCTTGACTAGATCATAAGAGGATGGTAATGATGGCTATCTAGTCTTCAACCCCATTGAAGACCGGAGAAGGGAGATAATATTAACTTGAGTAGGCAGGAAGCACAATCAAGCAGCTTCCAAAATGTACAGTAGATGGACAGAGACAACTGGCTGCCTAGGCAATCTCAAAGTCTCATTTGCAATGTTGAATCAGCCAACTTTGGCTAACACCTAGAGTAACTGACAGACCATTTTCAGAGGCAAGAAATTTTGCAGAACCATCTTACCCTGTCTTGTGAAGGTTCGGCAGCATTTTTTCTTGTGTCATACTGGGTCAAGTCTGGTGACTGTGCACTTTTTCATTGGTCAAGGCATAGGCAAAAAGCCAGTTTTGCCAAGAATAAAACAAACTCCAAGTGGAGAGTCTTTGGTGCTGAACACTCTCTCAGGAATAGATCAATGATTGCCAAGAGCAATCATGTCTCACATTAACAAAATTCCAAGTTATTTAAATGCCATGTTCAACAGATCTTTGAAGTGGTTAAACTTTACCTAGCTATGTGGGTAGATACAATCTATCTCTATGTATCTAAAGAACCTGATTAGTTTAACTGTATGTAGACAAACATGGAGGACTATTGACGTATAATACTTAACACCTGCATAATTTAAAGACTAAGGCTTCATATTAGAATATTAAACAATCTTTAAACAACTGTACAACAAATGAGAACATTAACCTCAAAATGTAAACAATGCATAAATATCTTGATCACAGGTAGAAATATATAATGCAATATGATAAATATATCCTAAAATTGTATCATTATACAAAATGTCTTAAACACAGGTAGAAGCATGTATGTATACAATCTGACAAAATAACTTTGCATAAGTATACAAACACACAGATAAATATACAGTTAAGCAGAAATCAGAGCATATTCAATATAACAAATAGAATTTGAACTTATATCAATATACAAAAATTTATACCAATGTAAATTGTCGGGAAATAATAGCTCTCAAGTATTCACTCTGTTACTCACTATTATTATTATTAGTGTGAGTAAGTTCACACTAATCTACCTATCATCCCATTCAGTTTTCCTTCTTTATTTTTTTCTGGGTTTTTTTTTAGATCTCTGAGGCTATATAATTTCCACCCCAACTCCCAACCCTATATGAATTATAATCTTCCCCAAAATGGTGTCCCTAACCCTAAGGACAAAGTTTCTTGGGGAAAAGGGGATGTCATCTTCTAGAGTTGCTTTGAGCTGTCATGGGGGCAATGTTCCTTCTATGGGATCCTGTAAAAGTAAAATGACAGGTAGTTTAAAATTACTGTTTTATATATCTGTGTAAGGTCTTTGAGTGGTCGATAGGTTTTTTTTTTTTTAAAGTTCTTATTTGAAGTTCTGACCAAAACATTGTAAGAAGGCTGACCATTTCTGGAGCTGGTCCCCAAAAACTGGTCGCATAGTAGCACTATCAGCATCATGATGTCTTAATTAACCAGGTGGAGTCATTGTTGTCGGCACCGTCTTCTACCTGGAAGTTTCAAAGATTACTGCGAGAAAATCTAGTGTTCATTGTTGAAAACTTAAACATTATTCATATAGACATGTATTCAATGAAAGATACGATATACACAAAATGGGCATGAAGAAAAGTAAAATATTTCCTTCAAATCTATCTTCTTTCTGTTCTATACCAGATGGCTCCTGACATGAGACAAAAATTCTTAATTTTTTTTAGCAACATGCTTGGATTTAGAGAAGGATAGTCATTGTCCAACTCCAAAGCCAGCTCTTATTTTTAATTAGAGATGTACACATGTCTGGATAATCAAATTTTACCATGTAAATGATGTCAGATTTCTCTTAGCTTGGTGATTCTTTCTGTATAGATATCTTTTCATCTTTAGGCATCTAAATGTCCAAGTTCTCTTGGTTCTATGAAGATGAGTATTTTCCTTAAAGACAAGAACAGAACACTGCCCCAACCCTTATGAGGTTTTCTTATGATTGTCACCTCTGTGAATGAGCTGTCATTTCTCTTTCTCAAGAGGTTTCTCTTTTTCAAATCAAATCTTTATCAATTTCGATGGTATCCATAACTTTTCCTCTCCTGTGGAAACAAGTGCAAAAGCACTTCCCCAATGTAGCTCCTCTCCTGGTTTGCATTTGAGGTCAGCATATCCTTGAAATATACCAGCTGATTTAACTCAGAAGTTTTGTATCAACAAACCCAGATCCATACCAATGCAAATCTCTATAGCATATCCCCTTTTAAATGTAAAGACACATTTATAGACAATGTTGGGAATATGGGCATAGTTCTGTCTAAACTTCTTCCTGCTGTTTATTGGGTGAAGTAATTTTTGAGGGGTGTTTAAGGCAACCTTTGACGGGGTCTTGGTTCGTTAAACAACATTAGCCTGGAATGAATTCCCAAGTTCTCATTCTCTGTGGAAACAAAAGAAGAATCTCTTTTCCAAAGCAACATATCCTTAGACCCAAATTCTGAAGACAAGATACCTTAATAATATAAATGCTGATTTAGCTTATCAGCCTGTACAGTGAAATGTCTGTGTATTTAGCTCTTCACAGTCAAAAAATTCAAAGAAAACATAATTATATACATAATCCAGATTCTCTGAGTATATTCCATCTTTATGTGGCTTATTTTAACTCTATTACTTTTACATATTTATTTTATTATCTTTACTCCTTTAATCTATGACTGTCTGTACTGTCTCTTTAAAAACATTGTTTTAATTTTTAAAAACCATTTACTTCTTTTTATAACTCTCTATACTTTCTTTTCTTTCCCAGGCCTATGTACATTTATCTAACATTGTGGCTCACTTAGAGGTCTTTCATGTCTGAGTGTGTCCTATTGTGAATCTTTAATTCTGTGGTGTTCAGGAGATCTTAAAATGCTAAGTGCTTCTGAAAAACTCAAGCTTCAGCATTCCTTGGATATATACGGTACTTCTGGCTTGCTCTGCACAGTCCAAAATGGTGGAAGTCCCTTAGTGCCTGAGACTGCTGGGTGGGAGCCATCATCACCATCTCAACTCTGATAACCAGTTGGCCCATGCTGCCACCAAGTAACTTGCAGTACACTACCCACAAACCCCATTTAAATGTTCAATAGTCAAACTTCCCAAAAGAGCTAGAGCCATTCATGCTGGCAAACTAGGAACCTGCTGTTTGTTTTTTTTTAAAGAAGTCACACAGATTTTACTGCTCCCCACGACACCTTACTCACTGCAAGCCCATCTAGAAAAAAAAAGTGGATACCAAGACTGTGCTAAACTCTGTTCTTTTATGTTAAGAATTCCTTTTAAAGCTCTTGCAGGTTTTTAAGTGGATTTAGTCTGCCACGTTGGTGCACCTATTTGTAGGAGGAGGCTACTTGTTTGTCCTTGTTGTCCAAAACTGAAATAATCACACAGAAACCATATTAATTAAATCACTGCTTGGCCCATTAGCTCTAGCTTCTTAGTGGCTGACTCTTGCATATTAATTTAACCTATTTATATTAATCTGTGTATTGCCACATGGCTGTGGCTTACCAACTAAAGTTCCATCTGGCTCTAGTAGGGATACATGGCTTCTCTCTGACTCTGTCCTTCTTTATCCTAGCATTCAGTTTGGTTTTCCCTGCCTAGCTACGTTCTGCCCTGCTATAGGTCCAAAGCAGTTTCTTTATTTATTAATGGTAATCACAACATAATGAGGGAAATCCCACATCATTCACTTTGATCTTTTTATAACTACCTGACCTGTAGGATTATTTGATATACCTGTAATATACTTTATATTATAATAAGCAAAAAACTATTTTATTCCTTAGAGACATATCCTGAGTCATTATCTGTCGCTATTTGTACATGTATACTAATGATATCCATAACTTCTAACAAATGTGTGATTACTAAAGAAGCCTTTCCTGAGCTAAAGGAAGATGCCAATAGAAAACCTGAATAAGTGTCAATGGTGTAGTGTACATATTTTTATTTTCCAAATTCTGTAAAGTGGAACAAATCCATGTGCCAGATCTCATTCCTTTGAGTACCCTTTGTGTTACTCCCTGCAGGTAATGCTATTTGGTCATAGAAAAAGAAATTGGGACATGTCTTTATAATCTCTGTAGCTTGTTGACATGTAATAGAAAACTTTCTTTAAAACTTTGCTATTGACATGATGTTGCTTGTGAAACTCTGAGGCATACAGCACATTTCTAGCCAATAATCAGTCAATTTCTGCATTGCCTTGTGCTAGAGGACCTGGCAGACTCGTATGAGATCAGATGTGTGTGATGTATATGGGACAAAGCCTATTCCTGATTATGTCTTGTACCTGAATGAATAATAAAGCCAGTTATATGGTGTAAATTCAGTGGTTTCAATATGCAGAACAACTCTTTCTGCATACTGCAAATCAGTAACTATATTAAGAGGTTCTTTAAAATCCTTTAGTACCATGAGAATAGCATAGAACTCTGCCTTTTGGGCAGAATTATAAAGGCTTTCTTCTATCTTACTTAATTTTTTCTGATTTGCAACCTGCATTTCCTGATTTTTTTAATTTATTTATTAAAATTTTCCACCTCCTCCCATTTCCCTCCCACTCTCCTTCTCCCCCTTCCTCTCCAGTCCTAAAAGAAGTCAGGGAGCCCTACCCTTTTGGAAGTCCAAGGCCCTCTCCTCTCCATCCAGTTCTAGGAAGATGTGCCAAAGAGTCTAAGCTCCCAAAAAGCCAGGAGAATCAAAACCCAGTGCCATTATCTTTGACTTCTCAGTCATCCCTCATTGTCAGCCACATTTAGAGAGTCCAGTATGATCACATGCTCATTCAGTCCCAGTCCAGCTGGCCTAAGTGAGCTCCCATTAGATTAGTCCCAAGGTCTCCATGGGTGGACACGCTCCTCGTGGTCCTGACTTCCTTGCTCATGTTGTTGCTCCTTCTGTTATTCTTCTAGACCTTGGGAGCTCAGTCCAGTGCTCCAATGTGGGTCTCTGTCTCTATCGACATCCATCGCCACATGAAGGTTCTATGGTGATATGCAAGATATTCAACAGTGTGCCTATGGGAGAAGGCCATTTCAGGCACCCTCTTTTCTGCTGCCCAAGGACCTAGATGTTGACATCTCCTTGGACACTTGGGAACCCCTCTAGAGCCAAGTATATTGCCAACCGTAAAATGGCTCCCTTAATTAAAATATCTTCTTCCCTGCTCCCATATCCACCCTTCCTCCATCTCAACCATCTCATTCCCTCAAACTCACCCCATTCCTCCCCTTCTCCCTTCTCTCTCTTCATCTCCCCTTCCCCAGACCTACGCCCAACCCTGTGCTCCCAACTTTTGCACAATGATCTTTTCTACTTCCAATATCCAGGATGATGACTATATATTTTTTCTTTTGGTTCACCTTATTATTTAGGTTCTCTAGAATCATGAACTATTGGCTCAATATTTTTTGTTTATGGCTAGAATACACTAATGAGTTAGTACATACCATATTGATTTTTGTGGGTCTGGGTTATCTCACTTAGTAAAGTGCTTTCTATTTCCATCCATTTGTATGCAAATTTAAGATGTCATTTTTTTTGCCACTGAGTAGAACTATTATGTGTATGAGTGCCACACCTTCTTTATCCATTCTTCCATTGAGGGGCACCTAAGTTGTTTCCAGGTTCTGGCTATTACAAATAGTACAGCTATGAACATAATTGAACAAATGCTTTTGTAGTATGGTTGGACATCTCTTGGGTATATTCCCAGAGTGGAATTGCTGGATCCTGAGGTAGGTTGACTCCCAGTTTTCTGAGAGACCACCACACTGATTTCCAAAGTGGTCGCACAAGTTTACAATCCCACCAGCAATGTATGAGTGTTCCCCTTCCTCATCAGCATAGGTTATCATTGGTGTTTTTTGATTTTAGCCATCTGACAGGTGTAAGATGGTATCTCAAAGTTGTTTTGATTTTGATTTCCCTGATTTCTAAGGAAGTTAAACATGACTTTAAGTATATTTTGGCCATTTGAACTTCTTCTGTTGAGAATTCTCTGTTCAGTTGAGTACCCAATTTTTAATTCAGTTAATTAGCATTTTAAAGTCTAGTTTCCTGAGTTCTTTATATATTTTGGAGACCAGACCTTTGTCTGATGCAGGGTTGGTGAAGATATTCTCCCATTCAATAGGTTTCCTTTTTATCTTAATAACAGTGTCCTTTGCTTTCCAGAAGCTTCTCAGTTTTAGGAGCTACCATTTATTCAATGTTGCTTTTATTGTCTGTGCTACTGGGGTTATATGTAGGAAGTGGTATCCTGTGCTCAAGTGTTGCAATCTACTTCCTACTTCCTCTTCTATCAGGTTCAGTGTGGTCAGATTTATATTGAGGTCTTTGATCCATTTGGACTTGAGTTTTGTGCATGGCGATAGATATGGATCTATTTACATTCTTCTACAAGTTGACATCCAATTATGCCAGCACCATTTGTTGAATGTAAACCCGCCCAGCAGGTCAGTTGTTCCAGGGTCCCAAGAGGCACTATCTGAAAAAGACATGGGCGGGAGGGAGAAACAGAGACCAAGCAAGAGCCAGACAAGGTTCTGTTCTCGATTTGTCAAGGTCTCACTTTATTAGCTAAATGGTTGTGGTTTACATAGCCCTTGAATGAGGAATTTGGCTTGGGATGGGGGCAGGGGCATGGCAAGGGCAGGAAGGAATCTTGCCGGGACAGCAATGGTCACAAGTCGACACTCGGTCACGAGTTGACACCCCTAGTGTTCTCTATGCAAGTGGAATCATTCTTTTTGTGATTCCATCCACAAACAATTCTCTAGATAGTTGGGATGTGGGGCAGGTTCTGCTAACAGATAGCTCTCAAGATAGTTGGGTGTGGGGCACCCCGCAAACATTCTTAGGACAATAGTCCCTGCTATACTTTTTGGGGAAATGGCTTCTGACAGTTGAAGATGCTTTTTTTCTTCCATTGTATAATTTTAGATCCTATGTGGAAAATCGGGTGTTCATAGGCTTGTGGGTTGATAGCCAGGACTTCGATTTGATTCCATTGGTCAACATCTCTATTTTTATGCCAACACCAAGCTGTTTTCAATACTGTAGCTCTGTAATAGAGTTTGAATTCAGTGATGGTAATTCCTTCGGAAGCTCCTGTATTGTATAGGATTGTTTTGGCTATCCTGGTTCTATGTGTTTCCATATAAAGTTGCTTATTGTTCTCTCAAGGTCTGTGAAGAATTTTGTTTGGATTTTGATGGGGATTGTGTTGAATTTATAGACTGCCTTTGGTAGAATTGCCATTTTTACTATGTTGATCCTACCCATCCAAGAGCATGGGAGATCTTTCCATTTTATGGTGTTTTCTTCAATATCTTACTTCAAAGCCTTAAAGTTCTTGTCAAATAGATCTTTCACATCCTTGGTTATGGTTACCCCCAAGATACATAATGCGATTTGTGGCTATCGTGAAAGGTGAATTTGTGATTCCAGCTTATGGGTATCTGAAGCAAGAAGATTATGAATGTGATGGTTATATGAGTTATAGCACAATAACCTAACTCAAAACAGAATAAAAGCTCCCTGAAATACTCCCAAGTAACGAATATTGACATCATTCTTATGAAAGTGCTACAAAACTATATTATTTTAGTTACCCATAGGAAACAGTATTACATGGTGTAAACATTAACTTCTCTCAAAATCTTTGTGCACACTGCCTTCATTCCCATGTATCACTATCTGAAAGTATCTCTCTAAGTCTCTTTAAATGCTCGGGCAAGTGGGGTATGGTAGTGAACACCTTAAATGCCAGCACTTAGAAAGCAAATTCAGGTGGTGGATTACTTACCTATTTGAGCTTGAGGTCAGTCCAGTCTCCATATCAAGTTCTATCCCACCAAACAAGGCTGCATAGTGAGATCATGTCTAAAGGAAAAAATATCCCAGTGCATTTAGTGGGTGTGTTGGCATGCATCGGAAAACAACTTTACAGAATTAGAAACTGGAGGATCACATGTTCCAGGTCTTCATCTACTACAAAGTAAGTTTAAGAACAGCCTTGGTATGTGAGATCCTGTCTCTAGTATCCTGTCCTCCCTAAAAGAAATCAGTCTCTGTCTTTTAGGTCCAGATATCAGACACATTGCCAGCCCAACTCATTATAAAATGCTGTGTGTGTGACTTCTGCCATCTGTAAATGCCCTGTTTCTTTCCTCAATTCTTTCAATGCTTTTTTCATTTCATGGTGTCATTTATTTCTCCATGCTTCCTTTTCAGTGTCCATCCACAGTTAACTTCCCTGCATCTGTTCTCTCAGATCTCTCTGTTCATTAGCATCTTTTTTGTTTCTTCTATTTTAGGACACAAGAGGAACTATAGAGAAGATCTGTGACTTCCTAGGAAAGAAATTAGAGAAAGATGAGCTGGATCTGGTCCTCAAGTACAGTTCCTTCCAAGTCATGAAAGAAAATAAAATGTCCAATTTGAGTATCATCCCAGAAGATGTGATTACTAATGGTTTGAAACTCATGAGGAAAGGTGAAGAAAAATATATCTAACTTCAAAATATGTCAGAATATGTGGAGAGCTGGTTGTTTCAATGAGACTATAAGAAAGCTGGGAATGTTTCAAAAGTCATTGCTCATTACAACACAGTTTCATACAGACCTTACAATTTGAATATTTCCATGTTGATGATGTGGGTTTCAGGAACTCTGAAAAAGAATTGACTTGTTGTGGGAGAGTATCTTGGCATTGCATATGTCCAGTATTCTCAACATAAAATGAAGTGCAGAAATGTTGCAAAGAGGCTTTGTAAGGCTCCCTGTATCTTAGACCTCAACAGTAAAGAAAATGTCAATGCATGGGACCAAAGATATATCTGGGATGATAAACACTGAAATCACTTCCTTCAAAATGATTTGAAAAGCTGTTGAATATGTCAAGATTACTGACTCATAGCAGGCTGACTCCAGACCCCATAAAGACAATGCAAATTATTGACCACTGCTACAATATAATGTTTTTTTCCAACTTAAATTTGAATTGTTTTAGACCCAGGGCTACTCAGTTGGTTCTGAATCATCTCTCCAGGAATAGTAAGATCTATCTTCTCTATGTCTGTGCTACCTCTCTATGCTGGAAAGAGATTGTGGGCATGGTTTCATTGCTTTAAAATTAAGTAGTAGAACAAAAACTTGTTCTAAAAGTGATGATAACAAACAAGCTAAGAGTAGAAAAGAATACTATAAGTTTTCACCATAACAGGGATAAAAATAGGCATTATTACTTCTTCTATCCCAAATAATATGGCATATATTAAATATTTTTTTTTTTTTTTTTTTTTTTTTTTTTTTTTTTTTTTTTTTTTTTTTTTTTTTTTTTTTTTTTTTTTTTTTTTTTTATAAAATTTTTAAAAAAAAAAAAAAAAAAAAAACAAAAAAAAAAAAAAAAATTTTTTTTAAAAAAATTTTTTTTTTATTTATTTTATAAAAAAAAAAAAAAAGAAAAAAAATATTTTTTATTTCCACCATAACAGATGGCAGTATTATATCCATATCAAATAGTGGTATATTATTTGAGTATGGTATATCAATAATTACCATTTAATTATGAATTTTTCATATATTCTTTAATAAATACTACTAGAGGCTTAAAAACATACATGATTCTTCCAGAAAATAATGTGATGTTCTGGAGATATGACTCAGAAGTTAAGAACAATGACTGTTCTTCTAGAGGTCCTGAGTTCAATTCCTAGCAACCACATGGTGTCTTGCAACCATGAGTAGTAAGATCTGGTGACCTCTTCTGGCTTGCACAGATACATGCAGGCAGAATGACATATACATAATTAACAAAAAAACCTTTAAAAGAATGTAATATGATAAGGAAAAGCTGACGTTTATTGCCAATCTTTTTCGCTTCACACGAATTCATCAATATCATGTTGGGTAAAATCTCAAGGACTAATTTTTCTGCATCAGCAAAATGGAACAAAGGCAATAGCTTCTTCACTCATTCAGGAATGCTTCCAACAAACCCATGTTGATTATGTTCCCTTTGCCTGATGTGCTTGATAAAATAAAATACAGCAAGGATAGGGGATTCAGAGTTCTGCTTGGAAGAAAGGAAGAAATGATTACAGTGGCATTACTAAGAAAACAAAAGAATAAGACATTATATGGAATATATGAGCACTCCAGTGTGAAGGTACACACTACGCAGTGTGAACAGTTGGACAATTTATCATTATAACTAGAGGCATCTTATAATGCAGTTATCAAAACCAAAGATTGTAAAAAGGACAGAGGATGAAATAATGTAGATGTGCATACATTGCGAAACACCAGACTGATTGAAAAGAGGAGTCCTGGGACATTCACTACTGACTGTTTCTGGGTCTCCTGCATCTTTACTGTCATGTAGTTCACAACTGTGTGTATCTCCAGCTCCAAGAGACACACTGCCTCTAACTTCTGAAGGCACCTGATTTTTTGTGTACCTATACACATAATTAAAATTAATTTTAAAAGATGTTTTAAAGGTTCCTTGCATGCTTTTCAGAACTTCTCTAAGTAAACACTAAAATGTAGAAAGAAAAATTGAAGTCAGCTTGGATAATTAAGATAAGAAACTCTGTTGGGATGAACAGTGTAGGGCAATCAGGTATAGTGGGGAGAAGAAATAATCTGGCCATCTAGAGTTTGAGCTAGTGTTGATGCTGTTAGATTTTGTAGTTGACAGGATGGGAAAGAATAAGGTGGGTCAATATTCCCACAGAGGTAGAAGTCTGTTTGCATATTATTGCAAGGCATATGAAGAATTATATAGGGAGTCACTGGTAGTTTCACTTTATATACTGTTTGTTCCTTGTCAAGTATGTGAAGAGAGGATTGAGAGATATGTTAAGCATTTTAAGTTAAGGAGTGATAGTGTTAAGATCATCATCAACAAATCTTTGTGTCTTCTTCACATTTTCCAGGCACGACTGGAGACTGGAAGAATCACTTTACTGTAGCCCAATCTGAAGCCTTTGATAAAGTGTTCCAGGAGAAAATGATTGGTTTCCCACCAGAACTGTTCCCATGGCAATAAATTCTTAAAACTTCTAAATCATGTACTTGTACTGTAAATGACTAGGTGTGGTCAAAAAATAAATTCTATAATTGAATTGTGTAGTTCTTTAATAATTAGTAGTAGCAGTAGTAATGATAGTAGTAAGAGTAAAGTAGTGCTAGCTTTTTGTGTGTGTGTGCTTACATGTAACATGATCGAGGCATACTTGTTGGGGTTTTTGTCCCACCTGGTACCCCACAGCCAGCAAGCCCCAAAGAAAATCACACAGAGATCTCTATAAGTTATAAAGATGATTGGCCCATTAGGTCAGGCTACTTAATAGCTCTTGTACCTTATGTTATCCCATTTTTCTGATCTATGTTATCCATGTGAGTCAACTTTTTTTAGTGGGGCAGATCACATCCTGTTGCTTCAGTGGACTGGGCAGGAGTGGGACAGATCAATTTCCTCATTCCCAGAATTCTCCTGCTCTCATTGCATCACCTCTACTTTCTGTCTTGTTTTCCCACCTGTACTTCCTGCCTGGACAATCAGCGTTTATATAAAACATGATTGACAGAATACAGACAATTCTGCTGCACAACTTACACATTTCTGTGTGTAGTGCCTTCAGAGGCCCAAAGAGTGCATTGATTCTCATGGAACTGCACTTACATGATGCTGTTAGCCACCTGCTTTGTGACCTAGCAACTGAAATCAGATCCTATACAAGGGTAGTACAATGCTCTTACCTCTGGTTCATCTATGCAGCCAAGAATCTTGGTGTCTTGGGTCATCAAATAGCTGTTTTTCTTCATTTATTACTGCTCTGTTATGCATTGTCAGCTAACTCCAATGTGCTTCATGTAATTAGCTTCAAAACAATCCTTGTAATATTTGAAACATAGAAAACCTACAATAAACTTTACTTTTTACTCTGTGACATTTAGGCAAAAGGAATAAATAAATTGTATTTATAGAGATTTTCAAACCTCATTCAAATAGCGTATGGTGTAAGACTTTTATGAACTTACATTTACTTGGAATATCATATTTGAATTTCACTTTTTCTTCTTTTTGATAAAAATGTTTACTGGGTATATAAAATTATTGACTTTATTATGAAACTCTAATATATACATGTACAACATTGTAATTTACCCAGTATTGCTCCTCCACTGTCAAGTCCCATACGTTTGTTCCTGTTATTACATTCCCTTCTCACACAGTGCCCTTATACTTGCATGTCATTAAGACACTGATATTTAAATCAGAATGTGAAAATAGAAGAAAGAATACAGTATTTTTTTATATTTTTATGGTTAAGGGGAAGATTTTCCTGATAGGTAAAATAGAGAAATCATAAAGAGGCATCTGGGAACGACTAGAACAGAGAGAGAAAGGAGTAGACTAAACATGACCAGCAGAATTGGCCAGACCATGATTTGGGGAGCAATCAACAGAGAGAAAGCCAAGAGAGAAAGAGTCACCAAGAAGACCAAGAGAGTCAAGAGAATAACAGAGTTATGTAGGAATCAGAATCTGGGGAAAGGAAATGTCTAACCTGGAGAAATTTGGGGTAGAAGATAGAGTAAAAAGACCTGAAAGGAGCCAGGACACTGAATATCTCTGTGGACTCTCCAACAGGCACTTGGCCAGAGAGCTTGGAGGTCAGCATGCACTGTGGTATGCTAATAGGCACTACAATTCCTTATTTGTCCTGTATGTATTTTGGCCTGATGTTCCAGTTTATTGTTGATGATAAGGGCCAATGTAATCTATTCTGTAAGTTGCAGAAATTAGGATGTTGTCTGTACCAGGAAAGTTTGGAATTTGTTTGACCTGTGACATGTGAATCCAAGTCATGACTCCTTGAAGCTTCTATGAATCATTTTAAGTTTCCAAAAAGAGGTAAAGGTTTTAGATATATTAGCAATAATACTGCTTATAGTTTGTACTGAAAACCTGGGTCCTGCGTTCACCTGGAGAGATGAGTTGCTGGGATCCTGGCTGGAGGATCCTGCTCATTAATCCCTAGCCCCCAAAGCAGATCCCAAACCCAATTCCAAACACTGAAGACCCAGAGACCTGCTAGCAGCCTCCCCAAAACACCTCCCCCATTGTTATCTGCAACCAACAGAGCCTTGGCCATGACTATACCTGGAAAATTGAGTGTCTGGGTTCCTGGATAAAGAACCCTTCTCTCTATGCCCTAGCACATTCTGCACCCCACTCCTACCCACCAAAACCCCAGAGACCTTCAGCCTCCCCATGACCTGAACCATCACCACCACATCTGTGATTTACAGAGCCTTGTCCCTGCCTACATCCAGAAAGTTGAGTGTCTGGGTTTACAACTGGATGCCCCTACTTTCTATGCCCTAGACCTGAAAGCCACATGCCAACCCCCACCCCTACCCACTGACACCCCAAAAACATGGGTTCTGCCTCCCTAGGCCCCAAAGCATCCCCCACTACAATTGTGGCCACAAGAGTATTGACCCTGACTGCACCTGGAGAGGTGAGTGTCTGGGTTCCCAGTTGGAGGGCCATCCTCTCTAGGCTCTAGGCATTGGAGGCACATTCCAAACCCACTCTCACTCACCAAAGTCCCAGAGACCTGAGAACAATCAAAACACACTTCCAACAATCCCTCACCATATCTGTGATCACTTGACTCTAGGCTGGCTCCTACACTTGGAGGAGCAACCTTGGGGCCTTGGCCCTGCATACACATGGGTGAGTGACCACCAGAGCCTTGGCCAAGGGTACACATTGGGGACACCAAAAGCTGCATTGGTGACCACCAGCAAGGCCATGGATTAACCTGGAGGAACAGCAGTCCCCTAACCCACAGGACCCAGCTGTACCCATTGGAAGAAGAAATGGGTAGACAACAGTGTAAAAATACATTCAACAATATAAAGAGCTATATGGCACAGTCAGAAACTAGTGGCTCTACAACAGCAAGAACTGAGCATCCCAATGCTGACAAAGCCAAGCAAAATGTACTAAAATAAAACTTTATGAAGATGATAGATACCTTTAAAGAGAAATAAAAAGTTCCCTTTAAAAAAGTAGCAATAAGAGGAAAAGACAAACAAAAAAATTCAAAGAAAACAATAGATCTTAAAAAGAAAGTCAAGAAAGAACTATCAAGAAGCTGAAGGAAATAGATCAAGATTTGATAACTGAAATACAGACAACAACATAAAAACACAAACCAAGATAATTCTGCAAATGGAAAAAAGATAGCATCTTCAACAAATGGTTCTGGCATAACTGGATGTCACCACGTAGAAGAATGAAAATAGATACATATCTATCCCCATGCACGAATGTATTAAAGATCACAATATAAATCCAACCACATTGAGCTAATAGAAGAGAAAGTGGGAAGTAGCCTTTAATGCATGGGCAATACATGGGCACTTTTTAAATATAACCCTAGTAGCACAGGCACTGAGAGCAACAATAAATAAATAGGACCTCCTGAAACTAAGAAGCTTCTGGGAATATTGCATATTGTGACCATTAATGAAAGGCCATGTTGGACAAAAAGCAGTTACCATGGAGTGTCCTGATCAATGTACATATAACACATATATAAAAAATTAAGTTTAATTACACATATATGTGATTAATAAAATCCAACAAAATAAAATATTCAATAAACAATAGCAAGGGCATTGATGGGGACATGAACATTTGTTCTGATGCACTGACATCTGACTTCTCCTCAATTCCCTGGCATTCTAGATGATCTTGGGGATGTTCCTGAGAGTATCTTGTCCTCTGGTCCCTGAACCACACCTGGAGAGAAAAAGAAGAGTTGGAGAGGTCAGGGAAAGCTGCATCACACACTAGTCTATGACCCAGATATGAAGAATCCAGGCTGGGGTTGACTTGGGGAATGGAGCCCACAGTGGCTGTGCCTGGAGACATGGACTCAATATGGGCAGAGGCAAGAACAGATAAGTGACCACGGGAATAGGTTGACCCAGGAACAGCCTTAGAGCTTCCGCTAGATTCTGGCAGTCCTTCTTGAATTTTCTGCGTATTTTTCTGTTTGTATTTGGCATGGTGGTTCTTGAACCAGATCTGGAAAGACACAAAAGTTGTCAGAAGACCTGTGTGTCTAGGTGGAAATGCTGTGTGGAAATCTTGTCTCTAGCAACTATGCACATCAACACAAAGGTCTGGGGCTCTAAAAGAAGATAGGAAGGTAGGAAGGTTTATGACTTGACACAAAAGGACTGGGAAGCTGCAGCTAGAATTGCTAGAAGCCACAACGTTATACAGTAATTGTTCAGCCATCTTTTCATGAGCACCAAGGGATCTGGTACTGGCTAAACCAAAAAGCAAGGCATTTTAGCATTATTGCTTTGGGAATAAAGTGGCTGTCTTTGCTGTAGATTTTTCACTGTGGCTAATTCCGATTTCTTTTACATATTTGGGAATTAATTCCCACAGTTCAGAACTATTTAGTGAGAACAGTTTCCCACTGGTAGGCCTTGTTCTCTCTCCTAGGTAAACACAAGATCTGCCTTTCCGCAATTATCTTTATCAGTGTTTAGGATCCAGGCATAGAGCATCCCATTCAAGATAGTCAGAGATATCCAAGGACATAGAATTACTACCTGCCCAAGCTGCTGATCTGATTTTAACCTACTCCTTTTGCTCATTTTCACCTCAGTTTACTGGTGATTTTAGTTCAGGACTCTCAGGACAGCAGAAGGGATAATTAACTGTAACGCAGAAAAGACTTGCAACACCCACGATCAGAATGGCTGATAACAGCATAGTCCGGAACTGACAATTTAAGGCCTGGGTCTCTTCTTCACTTTGAGCAGTAAGTCTACCTCCAGACCTAGGTCCCTAGAAACTATCGTCTGGTGCTATCTGATCAAGAGCCATCAGCTCCCCTTCAGTTACCTGGTTACTCGTAGAAGAGAAGTAGTGCACTGATTTAAAGAACAATCCATGCCCTATTTATGATTTACTGAAAATAAAACTTTTAGCTCTTTTATCTACCACCTTATGAAGTAGACACTAACCTTCCCCATTAAGAATCCCAATGATTTAATTCTTTTCTTAACTATAACTTTCCCCATTAAGGAGTTCACAGGGTATGTACTAGCCACTCCCATGGATCTGGTGTGTGTGTGTGTGTGTGTGTGCATGTGCGTGTGCATGTGAAATCCCTTATCTGTTTTCCAGTGGGGCAAAAGAATTCCGTCCTTGGAACGGGTTAGGGCTGGGGAATAGCTGGTTCATAACTGGGAATATTTGTAATGTGTAGGACAAGGAAGAACAAATAGAACTAAGAACAATGTAGGAGGATGTAGAACTAAGAATAATCTAAAACAGGGAGAACAAGCTATGGGTGGAACAATGAGTAATGATGGATTGATTGTAAGTAGAATTCTTTACCCTTAGATTTCTAGACCCACTTTAGCTATTTGTGGCATCTTTAATTGAGCCCCATCACAGAATATCTGGGGTTGTACAAAGGTTCCTTTTGTCTGTGTCCCTGAAACCCTGCCAAGGTGACAGATAATATGGCTCCATAGTAGTAACCCTGATTGAAGCAGAATAAACAGGTTCAGGCATGAATGCACATAGATCCACCTTACACAACTCTCCCAAACTGCCCCAATCATTGAGGAATTGAGGAGAGTGTGGGATTCTGGTAAGAGCTGAGATGCCATGGCTATTCTGGGTTAGAAGACAGAGACGAGAGAGGAGACACACCTTGATCTCATACTTGGTCACACCAATCTCCAGTGCCAGCTCCACACGTTCCTTCAGTCTGGGGTACATGCACTGATCAAAATGTTCTTGGAGGAGGAGCTTCTGTTCCTTGGTGTAAACTGTGTGTTCCTTCCATTGCCTCCTAGGACCTTCAAGACAAAATTGCTGATAACTATATTTATTTGAAGTAAACATAGAGCCTAGGGAACCTTCACAGCCAGAACTCATTGAGAAGATTGAGAGTATTTGTTGAATAGGGGACACTGAAACAGTTCTCAGTGTTGGGGGACATGGGTGCACCGGGAGATTTGGTTCCGGTGATGGTCCTGGGGTCACCTGGGGACATGGGCTCCTTTCAGTGTCTGAGTGCAGTTGGAGACTTGACTGCATTAGCTTTCCTGGAGGAAGTAGGGTACATTGAGACATTTGAAAACTCATTTTGCTTACATAGGATGGTTGATTTTAGAGGCTTGATTACATTGGAATTCACAGGTGCCCTAGAGGACTAGAAGACATATGCAGACTTAATTTCCTTGCAGCATCATGAGGCATCTGGAAAACTGTTTCCAAAGGCGTATACAAATGCAATTGAAAATCTGAATGAAATTTGTGGAACTGGGGAATACAGAGACTTACATTTCTTGGTTTGTCTGGATCTTTTTGAAGAACTCCAGGCACTGATGAATGTGGAATCATACCTATGTTAACCTATTGAAGTACTGACCTCTACTGGAGAGCTTAGGAAAAGAAAATGGATAAAATATCTCCACAGTTCCTAGGGTTTATTCATCAAATCTTGCCAGCATTTGCAAATTTGTTCCGAACTTCCTGTGCAGCAGGGATAGTGCCTTATACTTTCTCTCTACCTGTCATTCTGTTTCCAGAGCCTCTAGTTTTCTAAACAGTGGAATAAATATACAAACAACTACTGTGTTAATGCAAAACTGTCAATCCAAGTAGGCTGGCAATGGAGAGGACGCTTACCCAGAGTATAAAAACTCAGGTCCCCAGGTGTCCAGGGAGATGTCCCCAGTTAATTCCTTGGGCAGCTGAAGAGAGGGAACCTGTAATGGCCCTATCCTATAGCCATACTGATGAATATCTTGCATATCACCACAGAACCTTCATCTGGCGATGGTTAGAGATAGAGACAGAGACCCACATGGGGCACCGGACTGAGCTCCCAAGGTCCAAATGAGGAGCAGAATGAGGGAGAACATATGTAAGGAAGTCAGGACCAAGAGGGGGGCACCCACCCACTGAGACAGTGGGGCTGATCTATTGGGAGCTCACCAAGGCCAGCTGGACTGGGACTGAAAAAGCATGGGATAAAACCAGACTATCTGAACATGGCAGACAAAGAGGGCTGATGAGAAACCAAGGACAATGGCACTGGGTTTTGATCCTACAGCATGAACTGGCTTTGTGGGAGCCTAGCCTGTTTGGATGCTCACTTTCCAAGACCTGGATGAAGCCGGGAGGACCTTGGACTTCCCACAGGGCAGGGAACCCTGACTGCTCTTCTGACTGGAGATGGAGGGGGAAAGGAGTGGGGGGAGTGGGAGAAGAATAAGAGGAGGGAAAGGGGTGGGGGGAGGGGAGAAGAGGAGGAAAATGGGAGGCGGGGAGGAGGCAGAAATTTTTTCAACAATGAAAAATAAAAAAAAAACAACTCATGTCCTCTGTGTTTTTCCTGGGTGCCTTCTGTCTCCAACCAGAGTGAAGTGACCCAGGGGCTTGCAATCACTGATTTCCCTAACACTCACCATTACCACAGGATCGATTTTGGCCAGTTCACCCTGGACATCAGCAGGCTCTCCCATTTTGACCAGATCCCTCCAGGTGTTTGAAACTCTACTACAAGAACCTGACATTAAATGTCTTCTCCATCACAGCTCCTCCACCACCCTTTATCCCATCACAACCAGCAGAAATTGCACACTATGGACACAAACCTAAGGATCCAATTGAGGACATCTTTCGTCAGGTGGGCAGATAAACTAAATGATAGATTCCCCAGGATCCTATAAACAACAGTACCTTGGCCAAACCACGGGAATGGAGCACTCTTGAGGCTCCAGTCCAGTAATAAAGTGGCCTCCACTTACTGCTGTCCTGTTCAGGAGGACTACTTAGGAGTCCTCCACTTTCCTTCCTATTGCTGTCATCCATCCATTCATTCTTTACATCTTGATTACTTCCTTATTTCCTTACTTCTTTCTTTACTTCTCTGTATGTGCTCGCTTGCTTCCTGACTTACCTACTTTCTTCCCTCATTTGTTTTTCTTTGTTTAATTGATACTTGATTCCTCTACATAGCCCAAGCTGCCCTGTATCTCACTCTATAGACTGGGCTGCACTACAAGTGAGAGAACCCACTGCCTCTGCCTCCTTTCTCCTGAGACTGATCACCAAATTTTGATAGGGAAGGGCCTGTTCAGCCTTAGACCTTCCTGGCTCTCAGTATTTCAGCAATGGTGACACCACACAGTCATCTACCTGGGTCATCTAGGGCCTCAGTCTAGTCCCCTAACACAACGGATTTCCACCTACCAAGAATTGCCCCAAATCTCCTGCAAAGAGCTTGATGCACTGGTCTGACAGTGGCTTAGTTTCCATCCACAGTTTGGCCCTAGGCTAAATGTGTATTCATTAGACAGGGCTGGTGTCTTTGTGTGAGGAACTAAACTGCACTTAATCAGCAGCAAGGATATCTCAGTTTACTTCCCGGGCTACAGCCACTTCCATCTATAGAAACACAAAAATTCCAACTGACCTTTTAGTTGTAAAGAAAGTCTGTGTCAGGGAAGACATCTGTTTACTGGGCCAAGACCCATGAAGATTTCTTGAAACCTAAAGGTAATTTAAATTAACTATTAAATCAAATGCAAATTTAGCCAAGAAAGCCCAGGTGAACCATATTGTTGGGTTACTTGCCCAGATTTTTGAAAGATCCTGGCATCAACCACCAACATCAGGTGATAAAGAAGAAAAAAATACAAAGTAAATTGGAAAAAAAAATGACTTTTGTTGCGTGTGTCACAAGACTGCTAGTGTCCACATGCAGAGGTAAAAAAATATTTGGGAAATGATTTTCTCCTTCTGTCATGTGAACCATAGAAACAAAAATCATGCTCTCAGGCTTTGTGACAAAGGCCTTGGATGTGCTATAACCCAAGTGTCTGTGGTCTTGAAGGGTTCCATCTCCAGAAAGAGTAGAGGTTGACACCAGGCATCTCATTTGAACTACAAACATAAAATGTGGGCTATAGGCACTTCCAACTAAATGTTCTTTACAATTAATAACTAGCGCTTTGCATCATTTTAGTAGTTGGTCCCATTTAATGCCTCTAAACACCAACTTGGTACAGCATACCTGTATTGTCACAGGTGGAGAAAAAAAAAAGAATCAGGACTAAGAGCAAGCCCTGAACACACAGCAGCTCCAGTGACTGTGTTGGTTATAGGAGATCCTGTTTCTAAAGGGGGGAGGGTGGCATCAAAAAAATCTGTATGTGAGTATCTAGGTGTTCAAATGTGAAGAATAATCGTCACACTTAATATTATCCCGGGTTACCATTAGAGTCAGACCTGGGAGACACAGACCTGTAATCCCAGCTACCAGAAGTAAGTTACACCACAAGAACTGCAAATTGAAGGACGGCCTGGGCTACACAGTGACTTTGAGGTCAACCAATATGTAAATAAAACTTTTCATTTGAAAAAAGGAGATGGAGACAAGAAATTTAAATGAGTAGGGCACCTCTTCCCATTTTTACTATGAACAGGTCTCTGATTGAATCTCAAGTCTTGAGGAAACAAAAAGATGGGGAGGAAACAGTGCAGGACTCAGTTATGTAAGGAAGTCATGGCTAGAGGTAAATCAGGGCAAATGTCTGGTAAGTGTGCAGATGAATCTTCAGGCCTAATCCTTGGTCTCAGGAATTCACCATGAGCTTCAGAGAAACTTCCGGTACAAGAAGATTACTTTAAATTTTTAAAATTATTTTTATTGCATGTAAGGGTTGTGGAGTCACAAGTGAATGAGAGTGGACAAGTTCTACAAACACATTTACCTGGTCAGCCAAATTTTGTGATACACTGAAAAGTGATTACTTCCTTCTAGAAAAATATTATATACATGATATTTTAATCACTTTGGCATGGGGTCTACTTTTAATCCTAACACTCCAAAGGTAAGAGTATTGGAATCTCTGGGACTTCCTGATTACCCTTGTCTACATAATATTTTCCAAAACAACTGGAGCTACATAGAAAAAAATGTTCCCAAATACTTAAATAAGCACTCATGTATGTATGATTTCTCATTCTTTCCACTCACTCATCTTTTCCCCAGGTTGTGGCCATGCAAACTCGGGTTCTTCTGTTTCATAGAAATAGATAAATACTAATAAATGTCACATACATACACAAATGAATTATTATGGCATCCATTTAAGCCATTTATTTATTCAAGTCCGGAACTTGGGGCCTACACTATGTTGTGGTTATTTTACCCAGTTTTAATAACTTGTAAGTGCCAGGTGGTGTCAATGCACACCTTTAGTCCCAGGACTCTAAAGGCAGAGGTAGGTGGACCTCGGAATTGCAGGCCACTCAAGTATAAAGAGTGAGTTTCAGGAGATACAGGGATATGCAGAGAAACCTTGTCTCAGGGGAAAAACATTATTTGGGCTGCTCTTCCAGAGAACCTGGACTCAATTCCCAACACCCACAATTCACTTCACAAATATTGGTGTGGGGGACCTAACGCCATCACTCAGCCATAGACACGAGAAATACACCAGTGGACATAAATAAATCATCTTTAAAATAGTTTTTAAAAAGCTGTAAGGAAACTGAAGAAATTGTATTTTGGGATATCTGTTCTTTATTTCTGTCACTGGTCCTCTAGGGTGAGTAGATATTTGTGTACTGCATCTTTGATGGAGGTGGGTTCTTGTATCTTATCTGTTGCTTTCATTGCCTAACTAATAAAGAAACTGCCTTGGCTCTCATAGGACAGAAAATTAGGTAGGCGGAGTAGACAGAACAGGATTCTGGGAGAAGGAAGCGGAATCAGTGAGTCACCATGATGTTCCCATGCCAGACAGACGCAGGCTAGAATCTCCCCGCTAAGCACCCCTACAAACATTATAAGAAATGGGCTAGTCCAGGTGTGAGAGTTAGCCAATAAGAAGCTACAGATAATGGGCCAGGCAGTGTTTAAAAGAATACAGTTTCCGTGTAATTATTTCGGGTAAAGCTAGCCACGCGGGTGGCTGGGTGCTGGGAATGGAGCCCGGCCGCTCCATACTACACATCTTTACAGGAAATTTTTGTCAGAGAGTAAGATATGCAACATTGGGGTAATATTTAGAATATACAACAGAAAATTTAAATCAATTGTAAGTACATATATACCTTACATGGTGTGGTGGCATGCACACCTTTAATGCTAACATTAGGGACAAAAGGGCAAGTGAACCTTTGGGTTGTGGGCCACTCTGGTCCACATAAAGAGTTCCAGGAAAGCCAGGACTACTAAAAGAAACTTGATTTAGAAATGAATACATTATAGAAAACTAGTAGTTAAAAATGGAGTATAAAACTAAGAGAAATTGTCAAGAGATAGAACACAAATGCCTGAGCAAATATTTTAGATTCTGTTAAACAGCCTTGTGTGGTAGCTTACTCCTTTAATGCCATCACTCAGCAAGCAGAGGCAGGCACATCTCAGAGTCATTGCAGCTGGTTCTACCTAGTTTACCAGAGAGCCAAGACTACATACAGATACTGTATTCCCCCAAAATATGCATACACCATATTGAGCAATAAGGTCAATACAAACTAAAACTACTTTGAGAGTTTATTTTACCTAGTTAGAGTGGCCAAGATCAATAAAATAATGATAGCTCATGCTGGTGAAGATATGGCCTAAAAGCAACACCTATTTCTTGCTAGAGGGAGAGCAAACTGGTGCAACCACCATAAAACCAATGTGGATATTCCTCAAAAGCTGACAAACCAGGACTTGGGTTGCAGGTCCACAAGGTTTATCTTTTATTAACAGTATCAGAGTGTCACTGTGCAATAAAATATTAATTTACACACACACACATATATGGATTTGGAAAAGATCAAGGAGTGTTATATTTGAAGGTTTTGTGGGAAGTAGGAACCTGGGAGACAATGTAATAATATTGTAATCTTAAAAATAAGGGGAAAAATATCCAGAATTGGAGCCGTAGTACAGAGGTAGGACATTAGGGTCAAATACATAAGACACAGTTTTAAAGCCTCTGTAATCGTTGATAAATCAATAAAAATGCCATCTGGAAGTGAGCATCATGAAAGTGAAGCATTAGAAGTGACTGCGGAAAGATGTGCGCAGGGCAGTCAGGAAGAGGTCTATGGTGAGGAAGGACCCAGAGGCTGAAGATGGGGCGCAGGGTAAGAGTCAATAGTAACTAACTGTGAAATTACCATACTGAGGGGCTCTAGAGGATGTGCTTCCATAGGACCTGGGTTTAATTCCCAGTATGGAAGATCATAATTGTCTGTAACTCCATTTCCAGGGAATCTGATACCTTTGCACCAATGCACAGAAAATACATTTAAGTAAATAAAAGAATAAATAAAAGTGAATATTATAATGAAAATATTACTTTGAAATTTGGTTTTCTTTTATTGAAACAATCTCCTATGACAATGCCCTGACTGGCCTGGAACTAGTTGTGTAGACCAGGTCATCCTTGAACTCACAGAGATCCCCCTGCCACTGCCTCCCAGATGCTAAAATTAAAGGCAAGTATGAGGCCACACCCAGATCCTTTTTTTCCCAGTAACTAAGTCCAATCAGTGCTGTCTCTGTGTTAATAGTAAACAATAAATTACTATAAACAAAGTTTAAATGTAAAATAAAGTCATGGGGAAAGTGTAGGACCTTGAAGGAAATAAGACACCAATCACACAAGACTCTGTAAAACCTAATGTAATTTCCTGTGGTCTGCTACTGTCATCCAAAGACTTGGGAAATAGAGGCCTGCAAAAACAGGAGGACGATGAAATGAAGGTTATCCTCAGTTTCAAAGTTGAAACGTGCTGTGTAAGCTGCCAAGGGAGGAAAACAGGCAACAACAGTCCTAGCCAGCTGTGAAGACACTGAGCACAGCAATGTTCAACTGTTGGGTACCAGTTTCCTCTACCAGGGTTCTCACCTGTGGGTTGTCACCACTTGTGGGGGGTTCAAATGACAATTTCACAGGGGTTAACTAAGACCATAAGAAAACACAGCGTAGAACTTTAAGACAATTCTGAGGCCATTTCTGTGCCCTCTCAGCCTCAGTGACTTAGTGCTCCTCCCCCACCCCTGGGAACCAAGGACCTAACAACTATACATGCACATACTGAAATGTTGGGAACTTTCCAGCTCCCTGTCTCCCTGAGTCCTTGTGAGTATTCTCCAAATAGAACTCCGTTCCTGGATTTGGGACAAGGTAACCCACAGATGTTTTGACTAAGTCCCTGGGAGTGAGGGCAAGGTGACCCTCAGATGTTCCCTCTAACCTCACTTGATCTGGCAATTGCTCTCCAGCCAATTATTGGTAATAGCCCTTTGAATAAGCCAATCATAATAGTTGAAGAACAACCCCGGACTCCCCCGCTTGTTTCTGTGGTTTTTGCATTAAAAGTAGCCTGTACCAGCTCTTCGGGGTCAGAAAGGCTTCTCACATGCTGAAAGGTCCTGTTCCAACAGAATTAATTAAATCCTCATGCTTTTAAATCAACTGTGGCAGAAGGGTGGCGCCTTCTCGGTGATTGGATTCCAGGGTCCAACAGAAGATCTTTGCATTATAAACCATAACAGTAACTAATAACAAAAATAATTTATTTTGGGGGGTCAGAAGAGCATGAGGAAAAATATTAAAGGTTCACAGCATTAGAAAGGTTGAGAAGCATTGCTTCAGATGAAAACCTTCTTTCTTGAGGAAAACTCGTGACAGAGAATGTTAAAAGAAAGAAAATAACAGGATTCAAACAGGGGAAGTGACCAGAGTTGTGGTGCATGGCTTTAATCCCAACACCCAAGACAGAATTTTGTTGACTTTGGAGGTGAATATAACCAGTTCCAGGCCAGTCAGAGCTATATAATGAGACATTGTCTCAAAAAAATTGGGGTGGGGGAGAGGAAATGGAATACTAGGATATTTGAAGGAGAGATGAAGTTCCCAGCCTGTAGGAAAGTTCCTTAAGTTCAGTAGACAGACATATCAATAGCTCCCTAATCACTAAAACTGACCAAATTTACTAGGCTTACTCATCTCCCAAGTAAGATTCAAAATAAGTACTACTTAGAGGCACTCAGACAAGTCAAGCTCCCTGGGAGAAGCACGGATCACCTGAGACACCAGGACAGGACCCTTTTGCGAAATATTCATTTCAGTATGTAAAGGTGTGTTGCATTGGTTAATTATGTAGAGATGTGTTGCTATTTTAACTTCCCTGGCTATGTCACTGTCCATTAGCAAAGGAGGAGATAGAGGTGGGACTACTGGGCCAGGAGAGTAAGTAGGAGGAGGAATAAGCTATGGAAAAGAAAGAAAAAGAGATGCCAGGGTCCAGACAGACAGGCATAACGGAAGCAGGAAAGTGGGACATACAGAATTTTTTTTTAAAAAGGTAAAAATCCTGAACTAAAACATA